>CAJGYO010000001.1:3735850-4342016 GCA_904845875.1 Miscanthus lutarioriparius
TGTGATTTCTTTACCCAACGGTCTGTATTTACTTTTAGTACCATTCTTTTATTGGCCATTTTTCTTCGTCGTCAAATTTTGATCGAGTAAGTCTGATAGGTTTACAAGAAATTTTTGTCAGAGGCTTCAGGCTAATTATTTGCAGAGTTGAGTTTTTTTTGTTTGTTTCAGCGAGCAAGATTTAAATTGTCAAGAATGTAACTATCAACACTCATTTTTCCCCTGGTGCATACAAAAGCTGCATTTGTTGTATAGTTGATTAGATGCCCTGTACTGCTTTACATCTCTTCCTGCCTTTTCTCGATCGTGCCTTGGCACGTTTTTCATTAAATAGAAGTAGAGTTTGTTACATCCTAGGCTGATCACAATAATCCCAAGATTACTAAGACCAACGACCGAAAAGCACACATGGTTGTGATTTACACAGAAGTATTTTGCGACATAAAGGCAACGAGCGACCTTCATAGGCAATCAGTGCACCGACAGGAGCCACCGCCTCCGCCTGAAACCCGCCGTGTACCAGACGTCCTCGATTGAGTTGGCCAACCGCAACGGCGCAGTAGCGGCATACAAGAGTCACCCGCTCTTGGGCAACGAACTCCCAAACGACAACACGACGCATGCGAGCATTGGTACCTCGCACATTCCAGTCGGAACACGTAGTTGACGCCATTGGGAACCAATTTTGCGACGAACAAGTTGAGCACAAGGATTATATAGCCTCGTCGTCAAGCCCGGTTAAGTTAAGGTTCCAGGCCACCGGGTCGAAATCACCGTCAAACAGGGCCTGCAGTCCCTCCTCCTTGGAGGGCGACAGAGGGGCCCCAAAGGTTGCCCGAAACTTTTCAAAGGTCTCGGCGTCCATAGTGTTGGCGTTGGTGTTTACGGCGGCACCAAGCTTCTGCAAAAGGATGTTCTATGCCTGGATCGTGGCGCTTGCCGCACGAGGTTTCCTAGCGAGGCGTTCGCTACGCCTCGGCGTGAACACCGATTTTGACGTCTTGTACTTTCCTGAGCTTGGGGCCGGCACAGATGATGGGGGTCCGTAGAGGGAGGCACACCTGCGACTCGATCACTTCTACGATCGACCTCAACTGCGCTAGGCGCAGAGGGGTGCCAAGCGCGTTTTGCGTGTTGCCATCATCGTCATCGGATGCCGGTAGGACGTCAGTAGGGAGGGTCATCGACCATGTTGATGGCCGTCTCCGCAACATGGCCCGGCTCAGAGACAGAGCGTCGTGCGGGGGGGCGGATCTTGGATTGCCGCTTCAACCAACGTAGGATCCGGCATCATTTCTGTTGTCGATGGTGGTTGCCTCGACCGGCACCACAGCACCCGGTCCGCCTCGGTCTCAAGTCCAACTACCTCGCACGACGAGATCGTCGTGCTGACGCTCGCGCGCAAAGGGACCCCTGAGGTAGGCACAAACGCTGGTCGCGCCCTCGGACATCTAGAACATCGAGGAAAGGTGTGCCTGGAACAGAGGGGCCGCAATAGGAAGGGACGGGGCGTCGGCGTCTGGAGGCCGAACTCCCAAGTCGACGCCAGCGACCTCGACGACCATCGGCATCGAAGACGGTCCCCTGGCGGGTCACATGCACGACCCGTGGGCGTTGACCAGATGTTTCAGGCACTACCGCTCCGCGTCATGTGCCGAGGCGGTGGTGCACAGGCACCCTGGCCGCTGGGCGATGCTGCGCGGTCATTCGTGCGATCGACCTGGATGGCGCCCCGCGGCCGCAAGGCGCGCTAGACCGACGCCGAAGGTGATGCTTCTGTTAGGTTTTGATTTAGGTATATTCATCGGATCGGGAGGTCTTTGTAGTAGGAATAGATGTTCGGGTTTCACACAGAGAGAGAGAGGTGATAGGTTGCAAACCATCGAATGCCGTAGTTGTTGAAGCTCCGGCCGAGGTTTCGTTGATGGACGCCATCTGCGCTGCCGGCAGCGACGTTCGGTGGAGAGGAGTTACGCTGTGGCGCCTTCGCGTCTTGGCGGCGGTGTGTGTGTGGTGTGGCGTTCTTGCGTCGGTGGTACTTCCCATCCCATTGGCGGCGCCTTCTACTTTCGATTGGGTCTAGGGTTAGGATGTCGGTGGGATGACTGGCGGCGCAGTGAACCTCGTACTTCGAGCCCCGGCCCCCACCTTTCCTTTATAGCGCTGTGCGACGGGGGCCCACCAACCATGTAGGGTTGGGCGCCCCGATCGTATGCTGAGAGACAAAGGCCCAGTTAGGCCGTTGGGCCTAACTGGTGGGAGATCAATCCTAACATTCTCCCCCTTGATCTCTCATCTATTCTTCGTTCTTTAATTTCATACTCAAAACTTTCAATTCATATTTTTCTTGCTTTCATCCTATTTCATCACAGATTAGTGCATAGAACTGTCCCATCGTCACAGCAATTAGTATCGTTAGACTAACAGCCACAATACACTTCTCCGTTTTGAAATGTAAACTTTTTTTGGGCCCTTCGTATGTTCGGGAATCATAGGCTTTTCCTTAAACCCATGCCGGCTATGTGTTCTCTGAACACGTTGAGTGGTAAGCCCTTTGTGAGCGGATCCGCGAGCACTTTCTTTGTATTTATATGCTCAAGATTTATTATATGATCCCGAACTTTATCTTTCACAACATAGTACTTTATGTCAATGTGTTTGGCAGCACCACTTGACCTATTGTTGTGAGCATATTGTACCGCTGGGTTGTTATCACAATACAACCTCAGTGGTTCTTTTATATTATCAATCACTTTCAATCCAGGTATGAATTTCTTCAGCCAATTCACCTGCCCCGTTGCCTCATAGCATGCTACAAACTCAGCATACATTGTCGAGGATGTAGTTACGGTTTGTTTGGAGCTTTTCCACGATATAGCCCCCCTGAAAGGTCCTAATATGGCTAGAGGGGGGGTGAATAGCCTATTTAAAAACTACAAATCAACTAGAGCAATTTGATTAGTAAGACAAATAGCAAAATGCAAACTTGCTCTAGCTCTACGAGGGTTGCAAGCCACCTATCCAACAATTCTAGTTGCAATGATCTATTGGCACACAATCTACTTGACCACTACTCACTAAGAGCTCTCACAAATGCTACACTAAAGAGCTCCACTAGATATGTTTAAAGCACAAGGCAAGCTCTCAATTCTAATTACACTAAAGAGCTTGCTATATCTAGTTTGCGGAAATGTAAATGAGTAAGTGAGACGATTATACCGCCGGGTCATGGAGTGAACCAATTACACGATGAATATATAGCCAATCACCGAGAGAATGCAAATGACAAGAGACAACCGATTTTTCTCCCGAGGTTCACGTGCTTGCCAACACGCTAGTCCCCGTTGTGTCGACCAACACTTGGTGGTTCGGCGGCTAAGAGGTGTTTCACAAACCTCGTCCACACGATAGGACACCGCAAGAATCGACCCACAAGTGAGGTAACTCAATGACATGAGCAATTTACTAGAGTTACCTTTTGGCACTCCGCCGGGGAAGGTACAACTCCCCTCACAATCACCGGAAGGCGCCACGAACAATCACCAACTCGTGCCGATCCTTCACCGCATTGCTCAACCGTCTAGGTGGTGGCAACCACCAAGAGAAACAAGCGAAATCAGCATGATAACACGAATACCAAGTGCCACTAGATGCAATCACTCAAGCAATGCACTTGGATTCTCTCCCAATCTCACAATGATGATGGATCAATGATGGAGATGAGTGGGAGGCTTTGGCTAAGCTCACAAGGTTGCTATGTCAATTGAAAATGTGCAAGAGAGCTCCCTTGAGCCGGCCATGGGGCTATAAATAGAGCCCCAATGAAATAGAGCCGTTGTACCCTTCACTTTGGCACAACGCTGGGTGACCGGACGCTCGGTCCGATCGATCGGACGCTGGCCCTCGGCGTCCGGCCACGTGATTCACGCCACGTGTCCCCCGCTTCAAATGTCTTTTCGTCGATTTCAACGGTCATGAAGTCGACCGGACGCTTCCGATAAAAATCGACCGGACGCTTTGAAATGAAATATCCGGTCGTTTCTAGTAAGCTCCCGAGGCATGATTTTTTCGACCGGACGCGTCCGTCCACCTTGACCGGACGCAGAGACCCGGCGTCCGGTGCTCAACCTTTACCCATCTTTGCCGTCAGCGATTTCGGCCGGACGCGACCTTTCAGCATTCCGGTCATTGAGTGACCAGCGTCCGGTCGATGAACCGGCGACGCCAAAGATCATTTTGACCAACTCCATTTCAACTCTAACTTCTTCACCCTTGCTCAAATGTGTCAACCACCAAGAATTTTGCATCCCATGCAATAGAAAATAGACATTTCATTTTTCCAAAGCGTTGAATCCCATTTAAGCAAGCTCGGCGGGGAGGAGAGAGGGACCCAAACCCATCTCAACCCCCGCAAACACCTTGTGCACATGTGTTAGCATATTTTCACAAAAATTTTCAAGGGTGTTAGCACTCCACTAGATCCTAAATGCATATGCAATGAGTTAGAGCATCTAGTGGCACTTTGATAACCGCATTTCGATACGAGTTACACTCCTCTTAATAGTACGGCTATCTATCCTAAATGTGATCACACTCACTAAGTGTCTTGATCACTAAAACAAAATGGCTCCTACATTTTATACCTTTGCCTTGAGCCTTTTGTTTTTCTCTTTCTTCTTTTCCAAGTTCAAGCATTTGATCATCACCATGCTATCACCATTGTCATGATCTTCGTCATTGCTTCATCACTTGGAGTAGTGCTACCTATCTCATAATCATCTTGATAAACTAGGTTAGCACTTAGGGTTTCATCAATTAACCAAAACCAAACTAGAGCTTTCACCCTCCTACGAGAGTAAATACATATCCTGACGTGGATTTTTTTTCATCTCCTGCATAATCAGAATCTGAATACCTCTCTATCTGCAGGGTATCAGATCTTCTATACGTAAGCATGAGGCCTTTCGTACCCTGCAAATAACGCAGGACTTTCTTCACTAATTTCCAATGTTCAATTCCTGGATTCTTTTGATATCTGCCAAGTAACCCGGTAACAAAAGCTAAGTCAGGGCGTGTACACACTTGAGCATATTGTAAACTTCCAACAGCTGAAGCATACGGTACCGCTTTCATTCGGTCAATTTCATATTGGTTCTTGGGACACTGATGTTCCCTAAATCTATCGCCCTTGACTATAGGAGCAGGTGAAGGACTGCACGCATGCATACTAAATTTCTTCAGGACCTTTTCTATGTATGCCTTTTGCGATAATCCTAGAACCCCTTTTCTCCTGTCTCGGTGAATCTCTATTCCCAAAACGAACGAGGCCTCACCGAGATCTTTCATATCAAAGTTTGAGGACAAGAATTTCTTTGTTTCCATTAGTAGATTGATATCACTGCTAGCAAGCAAGATGTCATCCACATACAAAATCAGGAATATATACTTTCCATTCCTTAACTTTGCATAAACGCAATTGTCCTCAACATTTTCTTCAAACCCAAAACCTTTTATCGTTCTATCAAACTTCAAATATCACTGTCTTGAAGCTTGTTTCAATCCGTAGATTGATTTCTTCAGGCGGCATCCCATATTCTCCTTTCCTTTTACGACAAAACCTTTCGGTTGTGCCATATAGACATTTTCTTCCAAATCCCCGTTTAGGAAAGCTGTCTTTACATCCATTTGATGTAACTCCAAATCATAGTGGGCTACAAGTGCCATTATAATTCTGAAGGAATCTTTACATGAGACTTGAGAAAACGTCTCATTGTAATCAATCCCTTCTCTTTGCGTGAAGCCTTTCGCCGCAAGTCGCGCTTTAAATCTTTCTATATTCCCTTGGGAGTCATATTTCGTTTTGTAGACTCATTTACAGCCTACTGTTTTGGCTCCTTTAGGAATATTTTCTAAGTCCCAAACTTTATTGGTACTCATTGATTTCAATTCATCTTCCATGGCCTTAAGCCACTTTGATAAGTGGTCGCTTCTCATGGCTTCTTCAAATGAGGTGGGATCATCCCCCATCTGACATTCTTCAGTTTCATAAACTTCATAGTCATCAGTAATAGCTGATCTTCTTATTCTTTGAGACCTTCTAGGTGTCTCCGGCACTTGTTCCACATTGGGCTGTTGTTGTTCTTCCTCATGTGCAACATTTGGTTCTATAGATTCCTCAAGGATAGGTTCCTCAAGGACAGGTTCCTCATGTTCATTCATTATCGCCACGGGAGAACTTACAACAGGTGTTGGCACTACAGTGTCCTGTACTGTCGGTGCAACAACAGCAGGTAGCGTGAAGAATGGTTCTTCAACCATCGAAGTGGGTACATGTACCCGCTTTTCCTGTAGGCTGATTTCTCGTGCTACCATGCTCCCCCTGATCATGTTATCCTCCAAGAACACAGCGTGTCTTGTTTCTACAATCTTCGTATGTCTGTCAGGACAATAGAAGCGATATCCTTTCGATCTTTCTGGATAGCCAATAAAATGGCAGCTGACTGTCTTGGAGTCTAACTTTTCTATGTTTGGGTTAAACACTTTTGCCTTAGCTGGACAGCCCCACACACGCAAATGGTTAAGTGATGGTTCCCTTCCTGTCCATAATTCATACGGTGTTTTAGACACCGATTTACTTGGTACTCGATTAAGCATGTGAATGGCGGTTTTCAGTGCCTCCATCCATAAACTAATCAGTAATGTGGAGTAACTCATCATGCTTCTTACCATATCCATTAAGGTACGGTTACGTCTTTCAGCCACTCCATTCTGCTGAGGCTCCCCCGGTGTGGAGTACTAAATGATCCAGGAATTTGGCCATTTGGGGTATGTCGCCCATAGTACTCTCCACCTCGGTCTGATCGTACTATCTTTATTTTCTTATTGTGCTGATTTTCAACTTCAGCTTTAAATATTTTGAATTTATCCAATGCTTCCGATCTTTCTTTAATTGGATAAATATTGCCATAACGAGAGTAGTCGTCTGTGAATGTTATAAACGAGTCATAACCATCCACACTTTTCACAGAAAAAGGACCACATATATTTGTGTGGATTATTTCTAAAATTCCTGTGCTTCGTTTGTCATCTTTCTTAATTTTCTTGACATACTTTCCTTTGATGCAATCAATACATTGCTCTAAATCTGAAAATTCTAAGTGCGGGAGAATTGATTCCTTAACCAATCGTTCCATTCTCCCCCTCGAAATATGGCCCAAGCGACAATGCCATAATTTTGAAGAGACAATATCAATTCTCTTCCGCTTCTTAGTTACATTCGTAGATGGGGAATCATTCACATTCTCATCACATAAATTGTTCGCATTCTCAGCAAGAGATAATAAATAAAGCTTGTCTTGTCGGAAGGCAAGACCAACACATTTATTATTAACCAGTATCTTACACTTGCCATCACCAAAATGACAATCAATTCCATCATCATCAAGTTTCGAAACACTTATCAAATTTCTACGCAAAGAGGGAACATAAAATACTTTTTTAAGTCTAAGTACAAAACCATTATTCAATTCTAAAGAAAAATCTCCAATGGCTTCAACATTGGCTTGCACTCCATTCGCAACTTTAATTGTTCTTTCTCCTCTTTGCAAGGTTCTCGTCCCACTTAACCCCTGTAAAGAATTTGCAACATGAGTAGTTGCTCCTGAATCAACCCACCAAGTGGATTTGTCATAACATAAATACAGAGATTTATCTACAAATGTAATAAATTTATCACCTTTCTTTAACAGAGATTTCAGAAAGTCTGGACAATCCCTCTTGTAGTGTCCCTTCTTGAAGCAGTGCTTGCACTGATCTTTTACTGCTCCACCATACCGCTGATTCTCAAAATCTTGGGGTTTCTTTCCCTGTGAACTGGAGGAAGAGGTCTTATCCCACTTAGGTTTTCCTTGTGGTTTAGAATTCTTGCCATTAAAGTTCTTTCTTTTGTTGTCCTTCACAAAATGAGCAGATTCACCTTGTGAGGACTTTATCCTCTCCTCTTCTTGAGCACACATTGAGATGAGTCTTTCTATGCCCCATCTTTCAGGCTGCATATTATAGTTCACAATGAAGGTGTCATATTCTTTTGGCAAAGAAGCAAAAATCAAATGAATCAGGAAATCCTCCTTCTTTAAATTCATTTCTTTTAGCTTGGATGCCGTAGTGTTCATCTTCAAAATGTGCTCTCTTATGCTACCACCAGTGAATTTCTCATTCACAAGCTTCTTAATCAGTGAACTTGCTGTGGCTTTGGTAGACCCAGTAAACTGACTCTTGATTTTCTCAAGATATTCTTTGGCGGTAGCACATTCAGGGATTGAGCCCCTTATTTGTTCTTCTATGGTGGCTTTGGCTACCAACAGGCACTTGCGGTTGGGGAGAGTCCATTGCCTATGTTCAAGGTCATATTTCATTCTTATTTCAGCATGATCACGCTTTCGAGCAGCGAAATCAGCGTCAGTTTCATTGTCACCTCTCACCGGGTCCTCTGGCTCAGTAGGACACGGTGAGGTGATGGCAAAATCGACCTCTCCCAACGCAAGTTCCAATTCATACTTCTCCCGCCACACACGGTGATTGGTTCCGTTGAGTGTCGGGATGTTGGCAATGTTCACAATGCATTTGTCTCCTGAAATCACACCAGAGTAAGTAAGAAACATTTATACATAAAATTCCATGCTTTAACTCAACGTTGGTCAAATTAAAACTTATAATTCATCCATGCAAACATTTTACATCACCGTTGGGCAGAAGTAAAATTAATGCACAATTTCTCATGAATGAAAAATTATAATATTGTTATTAACAGCGTTGGTCAGAAAATAACAATATCATAATCGCATCAAAATTATCAGAAATTCATTTCTCTTAAAATTAAATTATCCCGTTGGTTCAAATTTAATCAAAGAGAACAATAATTATCATGCACAGCGGAAACATTAATAATCTTTTCATGTTATTATTTTCCAGAAGCACTAATAAAATTCATTGTTTTCTGGGCAAAATATTGTTGCATAAAATTTGCACAGAAAATTATATCAAAATCATTCAAATTCATCAAAATATGCATTTAAAATACTCCTGGAAAATAATAACAAAATTTCATTTTCCTTCCTTCTTTCATTTCAGCCCAGCGCGGCCCAAAACGCGCTGAAAACGGCTTGGCCCGGCTTGCCTCGCGCGCACAGGCCGCACCCAGGCCGCAACCTGGGCCTGGGCCGGCAAAACGCCGCACGCGCTCGCGCCCGCCTGGGCCGGCGAGTTGGCCCAGCGAATCGCGGCCGTTCGTCTCGATCCGACGGCCGAGCGGCCGTTTCGCGCGGATCAAAAGGCTCGCTGCGGCCGGCGCCCTGGAAAACCCTAGCCATTCGGCTCTTCCCCTCTCTCTCTCCTCGCTGCTTTTCTCTTCTCAGCCGCAGTGAAGACAGCCGCCACCGAGCAGCCGCGAGCGAGGAAAAGCAGAGCGGGCGGCCATGGCGAGCCTTGGCGCCGTCGCCGGCCCCCTCGTCGGCGCGCGTGCTCCCCAACGGGTGAGCACGCCGCCGTCGAGCGGCCTGGCCGTGGCGCTTCCTTGGCCAAGACCGACGAGCCCGCGCCCTCGGCTCGGTTTCTCCTCCAGCGCCGGCGAAAAAGCCGGTTCGATTCTTCTTCTTCTGCGCCGGTGAAGGTTCATCCGACGAACCCTAACCCTAATTTTTTCCCCTTTCTGATTTTGAGTTTGTTCTTTTCGGTTTTATTCGAATGGGGAAAAACTAGGGTTAGGTTTAGAGTTTGTTCTTGCCGATTCATTTTCTTTGCTTTTTATTTCTTTCTTTTCGTTCATCCGAATGGAAAAAATGGAATTAGGGTTAGGGTTTGACCCTTCTTCTTTCTTCTTCCCTTTTCCCTCTTTCCGATTTGCGTCTAGGGTTCTTGGAATCCGACCCTCCCTTTTCCCCTTCTTCAATCCCTTGTTCAGTTTTGATTTTGGGAATTAGGGTTAGGTCTTAGGGTTCGGTTTTCGACTTTCTTTCCCGATCCGCATCAGATCGGTCGGTTTTACTTAGCCGATCTGATTTCTTGTCGAACCATGGCTATGATACCATTGTTAGGTTTCGGTTTAGGTATATTCATCGGATCGGGAGGTCTTTGTAGTAGGAATAGATGTTTGGGTTTCACAGAGAGAGAGAGAGGTGATAGGTTGCAAACCATCGAATACCGTAGTTGTTGAAGCTCCGGCCGGGGTTTCGTTGACGGACGCCATCTGCGCGCCAGCAGCGACGTTCGGTGGAGAGAGAGTCGGCACTGTGGCGCCTTCGGCGGCGGCATGTGCGTCGGTGTGGCGTTGTCGGCGTCGGTGGTACTTCCCGTCGCTGGTAGCGCCCCTACTTTCGATCGGGTCTAGGGTTAGGATGTCGGTGGGGTGACTGGCGGCGCGGTGAACCTCGTACTGCGAGCCCCGGCACCCACCTTTCCTTTATAAGCGTATTTGTCGACGGGGCCCACCAACCATGTGGGTTGGGCGCCCCGATCGTATGCGAGACAAAACCCGATTAGGCCGTTGGGCCTAACTGGTGGGAGATCAATCCTAACAGCTTCATCTTGGCGGCCGCTAGGTGGGAACCATCCACGGCAGCCGTGCTCTGTGACGCATCCGGAGCCACCGCCTGCGGGGGGGGGGTAGTGGCCCCGAGGGCCCTGCGAGCGGCATCCAGGTACGGCGAGCGACTAGCCGATGACATAGGGTCATCGTCGGAGTTGCCAGCGCAGGGGTCTTCCTCGCAACGCAGGAATTTACTCCGCCCTGCCGACCAATGGGCGGGGAAGAAGGGCGGGGCACGCAGGGAGGGGAGGACGGCGAGGTCCTGCCCGAGCCTGCGGCCAGCACATCGGAGGTGGATGCCGACGCCTGGATGGGCGCCGGCAGGTTGCGGCCGGGGTTGGAACGCCCTAGAGCCGCGTTCACGTCGTCGTCGTTGTCATCGTCTTCATCCTCGTCCATCCTCCTCGCCTTCCATGACGTCCTCAACGACAACCTGCGCCTCGTCCTCATTCCGCTGCTCCTCTGTCTTGAGCGCGGCCTCCTCGCTATGTGTACACCCGGGCTTCAGGGATTACGGGATGGCCTCCGAGGGTGCGGCCACATGCGAACTGAGATGCGCGACGGCCGGTGACCGCCGCCCCCTCGAGCTCGACGCAATATCGGCTGCCACTTCCGATGGTCCTCCAGGCTGCTGCAGAGGGCTATTTCGTGACCCCGAGGCATCATCCGACCCATGGGGGAGTAGATCAGGTTGAGAAGATGTTGGATCTAGTGGAAGGAAGGAGAAATCGGTGGTGGATTGAGTGGATTTGGGGGGATTTGGGTTTTCTGTTGGGACTATAGGAGGAGCGGGGGGCTCCATCCCGAGCTTTTTCGTCTCTGTCGGGGGCTCCATCCCGAGCTTTTTCGTCTCTGTCGACCCTGTTCGCTGGTTGGTTTCTGGGCTGAATGGTGCTGGTTTATTGTGAGAGAAAAATACTGTTGGCTGGCTGGTTTGGGCTGGTTGAAACCAACAAGCGAACAGGCTGGACGTCTCTTCTAGCCTTCAGAAAGCAGGTAGCACTGTAGCATTGGCTTCGTACGTATCTCAGCTCATGTTTAGTTCCAACTAAAATCCCAAAAAGTGCACATCGAATGTTTGCGGCCTGTGCATGGAGCATTAAATGTAGCGAAAAAAAAACTAATTGTACAGTTTGGTGGGAAATTGCGAGACGAACGTTTTGAGCCTAATTAGTCAATGTTTGAACACTAATTATCAAATAAAAACGAAAATACTACAGTAGCCCAAAATCCCAACTTCATGAAACTAAACACGGCGTCAGCTGGTAATGCTACATAGCAAGTTACTCATCCAATACTGTTCATTCCTGCCATTGCACTCTGAAACTACCCTCGTTTTTCATCCCCTCATTTATCCAAGCTAAGGTGTGAAAAGGAGAAGAAAGGTCTGAGATGCCGGTCCTATTAACCTTTCTTTTGGCAGAATTTTATTCGTTAATTGAATTAGTCCAAGTTGGTTGGGTAATATTCTGCTTGCTTAGATAAGAACCAACCAAACAGGGCAAGACGACCTACCTTTTTTTCCCTACCAGATGTTTCTATTAGAGGATAAACTTCACCTTTTGTTTGTGACAGTGCAACTAGCCAACTACTACTAACTCCTAACATCCCTTGTGCTTGCAGAAAGAAATTATACAACCTACCAGTGGCAGACTGGCAGTCACTCTATACATCAGTTGATGCAAGCGCAGTTGGTTACTATGGTTTAGTGTTTTGACTTAAATCACATATGTTTTGGGTCATTGGATCGACCCAAAACTTACAAAGATAAACTAGAGTGACATTGCCACGTAGATAATCTAGAAGTAGAAATGAATTAAGCTAGCTAACCCATAAAACACCATTGATACTACTGGCCAGCTTTTCAAAAAGAGGAAAAAAGGAACGAGAAGAAGATACGTGGTCAGAGATAGGAGTAATTAATGAAATAATAACACTATCTAACCCATAAAACACCATTGATACCCACTGGACCTCAAACATAAAATGGGTAAAAGAGAGAAAAAAATCAACGAGAAAGAATGGGAGATCTATTTGGTCAGAGATAGCCCAATTAATCATCTCTCCCATAAAATAATTCTCTTTTAGGTCTTATTGTTGGACTGGGCTTTTACAGTTACTGCGAATGGATTTAAAATGGTTGTGAAAATAAGCTTACTGTGTTTAAAATGGGTGCTTATATAGTTTGTGGTTTGAACAGCTAGACTAGACACCGGCTGGCAATTGCCGTGATACTTCTTCGTATTCTGACTGCTGTTTCATTACCCGGCAGCACTAGCAAACCAAGCACGCAACCGAGAAAAAAAAAACCTCTCGCACGGCCGCACGCTGCATCACGACAACGGGCACGGGGTCGTAGCGGATGTGTGGCACAGACCGCCTCGCCGAGGGGATGTGTGGGTCAGCACTCAGCAGCCGCCGTCTCCCTCGGGCTGCTTGGCGCTGCAGTACAGACGAAGACCGCTGCTAGTACACTCGGAAACCTCGCGAGCATGAATGAAGTACAGAAGCGCCGCGCTCTTCCCATGTGTACTGCAGCAGCTACTACCAGCTAGTAGTACTACTGGAGCGAGCACCACTGAATCAGTACTACTCCACCATTGCTGCAGGCTGTTTGCCTGCCTACAAATAGGGCACCAGTGACCTGCAAAGCCATGGCAGGTTGAGCATCTCCTCTAGTTCTGGGAGTAGGGATAGGGATCAGACAGATCAGGGTCAGTTTCCTTCCTGGCTGTAGCAGCAGAAGTGGAAGGGGCATGCAGAGGAGCACGAGGCGTGGTTGGAAGCCGGCCTGTGCTACCCTCGCTAGCTCTCCTGTGCCTGCCTCTTCCATTCCTTCTGCTACGCTTATCAGCTTATGTTTGCAAGTTTCAGAGCTCAGAAGCGCAAGTGTCTGCAATTGCCATGTGAGGCAACACCGCAACAGCATTGGCCTTCCATTCCACCTCTGCACCCCTGGTGTGAATGTGTGATGCTCGAGCCTCCAGCTTCTGAGTCATTTCTGAACCTCGATTTGTGTTATATTAGCAGGTGACATCACATGGAGAGCTCCAGGACTTCTGATGTCTGAAGATAGACCACGGATGCGAATGTCACTGTTGATTGCTGAAACGGATCTGGGGGCAACAATGTCCAAGTACCCAGAAGGGCATCTTTACTGGCATGTAAGCAGATTGTGGGGCTGCATTCACAAACCCTGCAAAACGAAAATAACTTCACTTCTGTTACAAATGAAATGCAAGCGTGAAAAGGAGCCATCTACTAGCAGCTTTGTATATTTCCTGAAGTTACACTTGAAGATTGCATTGCATCATTCGGCCCCGCTCAGTTGCTTCAGATTACAGAGAATCAGAATGTGCGAAGAATTCACTAGGGCGGGGCAGTAGTATACTCGTAGTTTCACTCGATTAACATCAGCTATCTACAGTACTACAAAACAACACGTATGAACTTATATAAACTTCCCATACATATTTTGTTTACTACATCATATAACATCATCCATCCATGTTCTGAAGAAGTCTGAACACTTGACAAGCAGAAAAAACAGCTTCCTCTTCAACTACCCCCCTCCAGTTTCCGAAGACTGCATGCAAAGAGACGACAATCCCAACAGGCAGGTAGCAACCGATCAGAATCACATAATGTGTGTCAGCGTGTGTGCATATTGTCGAGCATGCATGCATGTCTCGGCTGGGCTACCTGCAGTTGCGCGGCACTGTCCAGGAAACCGAGTGCTTGTCCTCGCGCGGCAGCGCCCTGAACCTCCTCCAGTCCTGGAGCATGGCGTTGAGGTCGCTGATCTTGCGCCGCAGCCCGATGCAGCAGTTGGCGTGCATGGTGCAGACCCTGCTCATGTTCCGGCTCGGCTCGCACAGGCCGCCGAAGAGCTCGGTGCTGAGGAACCTGATCCGGATGCCGAGCTCGGCGACGTAGGGGTCGCGCTTGATGGCGTTGAGCACGTCCTGGTCGTGCAGCCCCGGGTGGCGCTCCCGCGCCGCGTACCAGAACCTGTAGAACTCGGTCGTCTCCGTGTTGGACCGCACGTACGCGAAGCCGCCGTTGGGCGTGTTGCTCAGATCGCTCGGGTTGCCGGTGAAGTGGTCGCACGCGATCTGGAAGTCCCCGTCCGGATAGAAGTGCGGCAGCGGGTTCCTGAACCACACGATGTCCGTGTCCTGAAATGTACGTACGTTCAGAGATGGATCAGCGCCTGTGCTCACCGAGGAGAATAATGCGTGTTCATGAACAGCTTTTTTGCATCAGCAGAGTTGAAGAATTACCGTGAACACGAAGCTGAAGCCTTTCTCAAGGACTTCCCTGAGGAAATCGATCCGCCTCCACATCATCTTGAGGTAGCCGTCGGTCATGAAGTTCTGCTGCCCGGAGAAGTCGACGCCGTCCGTGACGAGCGCGAAGCAGTGGCGGTGCACCTGCCTGCAGCGCGCGTGCGACGTCGTGTCCAGCGACACGATGACGAGGTGGTCCAGCAGCTCCCTGGTGCTCTCGCCGGACCGGAAGCTCTCCAGGAACACGTCCAGCACGGAGCCCGGCTCCGACCACGCCGAGTTCAGCGTCGTCAGGATCACCGTGTCGTTGGGCATCGCGGCCGCCGTCAGGACTCGCTCCAGCCTCGCGTCCTCGCTGTCCTGCACGTACACAACAGCAACTGCAGGTCAGTTTCATCTGCACGCCATTGCTGCACAAGGCACGCAGCGATTCTATCTGTGGCTGGGGCTGCATACACCACGATCGACGTTGAATCACATGGCACGGCGACTGCTACAAATAGAAGCAGAATTCTTGCATGCATCAATTTTCGAAGATACTAATTGTTTACTGAAAGAGGCGAGGCTGACTAGTCCAGTGGTTTATACTCCACTAGTGCTAGTGGTTTATGCAACAGGAAATTGCGAACAGTATTTCATCATTTCAAAAAAGTATTTCACCAGTTCACCCATTCTTCGAACTGAAATATTTAGCATTACTGCAATTTTATTTTCTTCTTTCCGGGACATAATTAATGAGCCATATACGAATCTGGTTGAAACGCGTCGCATGGCCTTTGCTAATACTAGGGACGACGAAGAACAAAGCGACATGCGGGACTGAAACACGGATCACACAAGACTTCGTCTTGCAAAAAAATGGAGGCACGTAGGGCCTCTTGCATCGCGGAGCGAGGGGTCACGTACTCACCAGGTCCGCCGCGGCGTCGTCGTCGCGCTCCGCGCCGCGCCGCCACGGCATGGTGGCGGCGCCGAGCAGGTCCCCCGGCGCCACGACGGCGCGGTGGTACAGCACGAGGCACGGGAGCGCGACGGCCGCCAGGAACACCAGCGCCTTGGCCGCCCTCCGCACCTCAGCGCCCGCGCCGCCGTGACCCTGCTGCAGGTCAGGAGCGGCGGCGCGCGTCACGGGAAGCGGCGGCGGCGGCACGGCCATGTGCGCGCGTGCGCGCGCGCGTGAGAAAGTCAGCCCGGCTAGGATCCGGGCGCCGGCGAACGCGCGGGCTGATCGGGAGGTTGATGATGGTTCCGGTGACACGAGTGCTCGCCAGTCGCCGCCGCGAGGTTATACGGAGGGAGTACGAGGTTTGCGTGCGTGGAGATCTCGGTGATGCACATGGACGCGTATGCACACAAATAGGAAGGGAGAACACGGTGAAGGAAGTCGAAACCGAAGGTATTAATTTAGATTTTCCTCAAGGAGAGGATTTGGTAAACAATTAAAAGATTGAAAGGGAGAAGATGCTATTGCGGACAGGTAAAAAAAAGTGAAGTTTTGATCAAGGTAGTAGCGCAAAGGATTACCCATTTTTGCAGGCAAAACCGTCAGGCAGGCTACAGAATTGCATGCCATATATAGGAGTCGTCGATTCAGAATGGATCCGAGTTGTGGAGAATGGTATGGTTTGGAGAGGGGCCAACGCGACAAATATTGATATATGGTATGAGCTGATGATCCTTGGATTCCAAGAGATTAGGCAAGAGAACCCTTGACATCTCGAGAGGAAGAAACGCGTTGATAGTAGCCGATTTGAACGGCCCAGTTAGTAGCGAGATAAATCTAGTGAACCAAATCTTCTAGCTGTAAGAGAATCTCCAAGAGTTTCTTATAAAGACTTTAAAAGATGCGATCAGATCAATCCCGGCTCATGTGGATATGAAGGATATCCGGCTTGGGCACGATATGGCGAAGTGCTATTAAAAAAAAAGGATAATTGTCTGTTGGACATCCAGGTCCTGTTCGGCTGGCAGAATTTTGGCTGAAACTGGCTGAAAAATACTGTTCTGGCTGAATTGTTGTGAGAGAAAAATACTGTTCCGGCTAAAAAAGCCGCCAAACAAGCCGAATATAGGGTAAGCTGAATGGCCCCCCAAAATGATGGACCTTGCACGCAGCCAGACCTTGCGCCGCAGCCGGGGAGGTGGCGCGAGAGGCTGAGACGGAGGGGCGCGGAGATCCTGGAGCTCGCGCTAGCGCTGGCTCGACGCAGGGCGCGGAAATCCCGTGTGGCCACCCAGCGCCGCCGCCCTCGCTCCGCTCCGCGCCTACCTCCAGCACCGTTGCCCAGTGCCTCCGCCCGCCTTGTTCGCGCGCCGTCGCCTAGCACCACCGTACGCGTCGCATCCCGCACCACCGCTCGTCGCGTGCGTCGCAACCGCCGTGTGCGCCTCGCCCTGGCTCGCGCCACACGCCTCCACATTCGCGTAGGCTCGCCCCAGCGAGTGGCGCCACGCCTCCCGCATGCCCGAGGAGCGGGGCGGCCGACGTCAGCGGGCCAAGGTTACGCCGGCCCGGTTCGGCGCGCGGCAGTGGCCGGCAGTCTCGGCGGTGGCTGTCTGTGGGGCCCCGTCGTTCATGCGCAGCAAGCAGGGAGGAGAGAAAGTATAGCAGCGGCAGGGCAAAGACGGAGGGAGAAGCATAGCAGAGCAATGGCGGGGATGTGGTCCAATTCCGGCGACAGGGAGAAAGGGAGAGAGGAAGAAGAAAGCGGCAGGGGCAAGAATGTCATTTCACCGTTGTTCTCTCTCCTCAACCAGCTGCAACCGGTCCGTGGTGTCATGTGGTCTAATTTCACCGAACCAGAGTGTCTTCTAGCAAAATGCTTCAAAGTGGATGTCCGCCAGCAAAGGACCATCACTTTGGATATCCAACAGACAATTATCCCTTAAAAAAACAAAGTGTACATGCATGGAGCTGAGCACGACCATATCAAAAGAGGAATCCTGATTTCCTAACCATGGCACAAGGAGAGCTAATTGATGTGTTTTACTAGTATAAACATGCCCGTAACATATAGTTTGCGTCATATGTTCTAATACGTTTTGGAATCAGACTCTGTACCATGACTAGAAGCATGTTATTCTAACTCGCATGAGGACGAACGTGAGTTTAGATCATGAACAAGACAATATTGCATGCATGTGGTAGAACCGTCCGAAATAACACATCTTCGAAGGTGCTCGTCTTGCACAAGACACTAAACACCCTGAAAGCAAGCTACATCAGATGGATTCCGTCGAGCACACCCCAAGGGAGAACTCGAATACTCCACGTTTTTCCTCTAGAATCCAATAATGAGAACGAGTTTACAATACTTAGTCCATTTCATACAACCAGAGTTTTTAGAAATACATCATTACAGTATCAAGTTCAGAGTGTGGAATTTAAACAACGGAATTACAATAAACATCTAACGGTAGAATACAAGGATCCGTCTGTGCCCACCAGAAAAATCCTCCACACAACAGCTACTCTTCAAGTTGCACCTGCAACAGGGTAAATAAACCCTGAGTACACAATGTGCTCGTAAGACTTACCCGACTAGTGGGAATAACTTTCCGATTCCAAAGGATATGATAAGCTTTTTGGGTTGCTGGGTTTCCTTTTTGCGGAAATCAATACTAGTAGTGAATCCTTACATATGTTTCTTATTAGCAGTCATGATTAGTTCATTATCTAACCATGCTACGTAAGCACCTGTTCTACCTTCAAGCAAGAGTTAAACAAACAGATCCATTTCACCATCTTTTATCTTCCAGTTCTTACTACGGTGCTAGATTGTAGACAAGTCATACTGGATTACCCGACGATTCGTGAATCAATGTGCTCAGCTGGGTACCCCAAAACACACGCCCCACTTGTACCCTAGGTACAAGCATGACAAACCCACCACTCTCCTGTCAAAGGGTCTAGGTCCCCGTCTAAACTTAGACTCCAAGCCTCCACACCTGAGTCCCAGACTCAGTGTGGTGGTTAGACCTCCACCATCCCCGCCTCTAATCAGTCGGTCCAGAAAGAGCCGGAACCCACGACAAAAGAGCAATGAGCCTTTCCTACTCCCATAAATAAGTATCTGCTCATGATAATAAGTCTGTGACCTGACTAGAATCCAATGCAACGGTCGGTCCTTAACCGACACGGACAAAGAGACAGTGTAACCAAGCTATGCCCCATTGGCCGCGGGACACATCCTCTTACACCCACCAATATTCGTACCATATCCCTGCCTGGTCTCCATTTCCTTTCACCATTTTATCATTTGAGTAATAATAGTAATCACCTATTGTGAGTAACGGCATGTTACTCATGTTACCGAAAAACCTAAACATAGCAGCTACTCGATCTATGCTAGTATGACTCATAGTTAGGTTTATCTATGCATATAGTTTCAATATAAATCATGTAACGTAAATGCACATCACATATATATATCATGTGATTATTCAAAACAAGGGTTATGCACCGGGGCTTATTGTAACACCCTGGTGTTACGATCTTGTTTAGCACCGCGATTTAGACCTAAGAGGTTTGACCAAAACGATTTTCTCGGGTTTTAAAATTTCACTTATGTTTAAAAGAATCATTCGTGGCGAGTTATATTGAATTAACTAGTTGAGTAGTTCTTGGATGTTAGTTCAAAACTAAAAGTTATAATTTCCTAAGTCAAAAACGTTAGACGATGACGTGTTAACATTTAAATTCTAACAAAATTTCTTAAACCCTAACTTTTATATTCTTGTATCGTTAGTTGCATCATGGTGAGTACTTTGACGTGGAGTGGTTCGCGGAATGGTCTGACGTAGCGGGGTTATCCTAGAATTTCTCGAAACTCGTTAGAACACGTGAAGAACCACGTTCGGTGTTCTGCTCGTGAACTGGCGCGCTGCGCGACGAACCCATCTTGGCCTTCTCGTATCTTTCTCCCTCGTCACTTTTTTATCGTGCTGAATGCTTCCCTAGCAAGCCGGTGGTGTGGACTTTGAGTTAGTGAGGTTGGTCGAACCTTAACCGCACTGTTTGGTAGCTTTGGCGTTGCTTTAAAAAGCGTGCACGGCACTTGTTTCAGCCGATTAGCCTGCGGCCGCGGTCACCACCTCTACCACATTGCGCTGTCACATTTAGGCACCCTTCATGCGTGTGCCGCGCTAGCCCTTGCTGTTGCCCTAGGGTCGCCTCGCGGGCGCGCCGTCACCGATTGGCCAACCCGTCTGAGCGCGGTCGCTGCCGCAGGATGGTGTGTGCGCGCTGCTGGCGGAGCTAGGCACGGCCAGGCCGATGCCGTGATAGCAGCCTTTAGGTCGACATGGCTCCCGCCTCGCCACCCAATCCAACTACCACCGAGCTATTTACCCCACGGTAACTGTCGCGCTCCGCTGTCTCGATGAGCTACCACCTTATTGGGTTGTCGATGCCCTTCCTGCGCACTCGTTGTTCCATTTCCGCCGCCTGCGCGCGGACAAGGCCAAGTGGTCCCATCGAGTGGACGTCGTCTCCGCTATCCCATAGCGCAGTCGTCTTATCGCCCTCATGCCACAGCTTGTCGAATCGCCCTGTGACGTGCACAACTGCCCGCTAAGCTCTGCCATGCCCTTGTGCTGTTGTCGGTGGTCGTCGTTCAAATTCAAGACGCAGGGGCCGTCTTAGGGCAAATTTTCGCGTTAGTAGTTAGGTCGCGGAGCTGGCCAACCGCTCGACTCACATTTAGCCATAGTCGTTCGTTAGCGATGACCAATTTTGGAGTTCCGTCGTCGCCGGTCAGTTCGTCGCTTGAGCAGAGCGTGTTTGGGGGTAGGGCCCTCACCATCGGTAATGGTTCAATTGATGGCATCAGTAGTTGTGATTTGATCCCCTCTATCAGGTGCTCACTTTCCTTTGGCCAGGTTTCTCACCGGCGATGAGCTGACACGACCACGTCACGCTTAGAGCGCCGCCGCCCTTCACCGCGCATGTGGCCATCCTAGCATGAGCTATTTCAGCTCCTGACGACACCGTAGCCGTGTTCGGGGTAAGGTCCTGATGGTCCCCCATATTTTTGTTTCCATCTCCGAGGTCGTAGGTTGCCGGAGCGCGCACGCCATCGCCGCCATCTATGCCTGCATGCGGGCAGACGTGCCCTGCACGCCACCACGGGCCTGCGGGGTCCTGTGTAGTCACGCTAACCCCCTCGGTGGCCCTGCGCCTCTGGCGGTCACCCCTCCGACGCCACCGTGCCCTCCCCGGCTGGTTTGGCCGCCGCCGGACCGCCCCTGCCGGTACTCTGCTCTAGAGTTCTTCGTGGACCAGGGTTTCTAAATAGGAGTAAGTGTAGGGGGTTATGGTGGAGAGACAGTGATTGTAATAAATGGTGTAAACAAGGTTTCGCAATTAGAAAAACGATCGGGGGTTTTATGCCAAAAAGCGCCTGCGCCTTGGGCTCGCCCGCACTGGGCCGGCCTGCCGCTGCTGCATGCACGCCTGGTGGGCCGCCGGCCTTCGCTGGGCCACCTCGCCCGTTCCCACGCTGGGCCGGTACTACCACCGCCGACTGATTGGGCCGCTGGCCGCGCGCCCGTCTGGGCCGCCGGCCGTGTGTCCCGCCTAGGCCGCGCGCGTACCTCAGGGCCAGGCCGGGTTCGACGGTCATGGGCCCCGATTGAGGCCACGCATCCGCTAGGGCGTTTGGGTGGCTGTGGGCATTTCAGTTTTCTAAAACAATTAGCTAATTTAGTTTCAGGAATAAACTTGTAAAATCAATATAAAATGATATAGGAATTCAAAAATGGTAAAACTAGTTTTATTGAGTTTCTAAAATCATGAGCTATGTGTTAGTAGATTTTGTTCACATAGTTTGATAACATTTTTGGGAGCTATATAATTAATTTGAGATACTTAATATTATAAAAATATAAACTTGTAGTAATGGTTGTGATCAATTGGTAATATTGTTGAATCTAAAATTTATACAGCAGGTTCCTAGCAATATTAGATACTCACTGTAATTGTTATAGCTCCAGAATAATTAGTTGCTAGATAGGCAATGATGTCCTATTTCGAATATAGTAAATCAAATAAATAAAATAAAGAAATAACTTGGGTTTATATAACTAAAATATTTGTTGGGAAATGATGGCTTATTCGACAACATGGATATGTAGACCAACGTTAGAGCTATCTCGTTAGCTTGTGAGGCGTGATTAGATTTCTAAGCGTTTCGGCTGTCGTTGGTTATTTACATCTATGCATTTGCATCAATGCATATCATATAGGTACGATGATGGATCAACGGATCAATTGAAGGATGATTGGGAATCTGAAGATGGTGTAATGGTATTCTCTTTAGAAGATGATGCAATGTGCTTTCTATCCAGATGATTGTGGATGATCTGAAGATGCAGATACTAACTTTTTAATATATATCTTACCAAGGCAACCCCGGTGCATAACCCCTACTTTTCTGTAGTTTAAATTATATTTGTGCATTAAGTTTTAAGGAGTTGAATGAAACCCATTTGCATATATATCTTTATCCTATGAGTCTTACTAGTATGACAGGATCGTGTAGATTGCTATGCTATAGGACTCCGGTAGAAGTCGAGTGATTGCCTGTCACTCATGAGAGATAGAAAATATATTACTGTATTATTATCACTTGGAAAAATATAAATGGTGGAAAGGTAAACTGGTGACCGGGCAGGGATATGGTTTGGGTATTGGCGGGTGTAAGAGGTTGTGTCGCCGTGGACGCGGGGCATGGCTTGGTTACACTGCTTTCCCTGACTGTGTTGGTTAAGGACCGGTCGTTGTATAAGGCTCTAGCAAGTCACAGACTTATTATCCCGAGCACATACTTGGGTATGGGCGCTTGGAAGACTTGTTGCTCTCTTGTCGTGGATCCAGCTCTTTCCGAACCGACTGTCAGGGTTTTATTTTGGTGGAGGAGGTCCTTGCACCGCACTGAGTCTGGGACTCAGGGGCGGGGGCTTGGAGTCCCAGTTTAGACGGAGAGCTGGACACAAGGGACAGGAGAGTGATGAGTTGGTCCTGCTTGTGTCTGGGGTACAAGCGGGGCGTGTGTTTTTTGGGTACCCAGCTGAGGACATTGATTCGCGAATCGCCAGAAAATCCGGTACGGCTCATCTGCGGCCTAGCATCGTAGTAAAAACTAAAAGATGAAAGATGGAATGGAAAAAGGAACTCTGATTGCTTACCACCTGCTTGAAAGTAGTACAGATGCTTACATAGAATGGTTAGTTAATGAACCAACGCGGCTATTAATAAAAATCGAATATAAGGACTCACGCTTAGTAATGCTTCCTACAAATGCAATAAACACACAAGTCAGATAGCCTTGCATATCCTTGGAGTCTTTTTTTTTCTCTTGTCGGGTAAGTCTTGCTGAGTACAATTGAGTACTCAGGGTTTTATTCCCTCTATTGCAGGTGACAGATGGATGTTAGAGCTGACTCTTGTGTGTGGATACCTCCTGGTGGGCTCAGCGAGGATTCTTTTACGCTGCACGATCATAGTTGTTATTTATAACTCTCACAAAATGTTTTTATAAATGAAAGTTTCATAATATGTTGTCGTAGTTTATTTATCAATACTTCATCATGTCATGAATAGATATTTATTTCCGCTGTAATCCTTATCACATGTTTACATTCCGCTGTTAACTTAAATTGTCATAACTCTGTTAACATGTTTATATTCCGCTGTTATATTAAGTTATTCATAACTCTGATAATATAGTCACATTCCGCTGTTATAGTAAATAAATATTATACTCTGATGTTATACTAAAAGTGATGTAAGAAATGGTTAAGAATGCTGTAAGCTTTATTCTCTCATTTGTGATCCTGATAGCAAAAATGTGAATTTTTGGGTTCTCCCCTGGGGTGTGCCCGATGGAACCGAGTAATTTAGTGTTCTCCCTCAAGTGCTTAGTGTCTAATAGAAGACAAACACTCCTGTGAGGCATTGAATTAGGCGGTTCTACCACACTTGCCTTAGGGGTGTCAGCTCAGTCAGTCAGTGGCGGCTCTAGGACCTCCTCCTGCGAGGATGTCCTTCTCGTACTCCTTGATCTCGAGCTCGTGATCTTTGATGGTCATGATCTCCGCCAATTCGTTCTCTACATGCATGCGATGATGATGCAACACTTAGCATTTTGACAACAGCAACTCTTAAAATAAGAATACATATGCTAAACTACTAAGCTAGCTCTAATGACTAAGATACTAAGCTAACTATCATTTCCACAAAAATAGATATAGATTCATCTAACGGATATTAACTTAGCAACTAAAATGTAATCTTACTCTTATTAGCGATTTAACTTATATTACAACAAGGAGCACTTAGCTACCATATTTCTGAACCTATTCAAAGGCTACAAAAATTACAGTGAGCACACAATAATACAATGAATCTACTGTCAAAATTTCATGGTCAAAGCTATTACCAATTTACCACAAAAATTCCTACAAATACTAATCTAAATAATACTAAACACACACAAATGATTTAATAGCCACTGGTATCAATGTATATATATGAACTAAATACACTAACAGATAGAGCATAATTTTTAGAACCTAACATAATTGGTTTCATAATTTTTGGATATCTACATGATTTTATATGATTTACCAAAGTTTAGCTCAGAATTACAGATGAAAAGCTATTTCTATTTTCCACGAAAAATCTAAACCGATTTTGGCCCACACGGCCCACGCGGCGCAATGCGTGCGCGGCGTCCCATAGGCGAGGCACGACCCACGCATGGAGGCGGCCCGCGGCGAGGAGGCCTGCGTGCGCTGGCACATTTGTAAAAACACCCCTGAACTATGAGCAAAACAACCCATAGTCCACGTTACTATTCCTATAGACAACACTTATGCAAGAGAACCCTCGGACCTTTCTCCTCTTTACAACGGTGAGGCCCTCGGCCATCCCCGCGCTCTCCAGCACGGCGAGCAGTGGCACAGGCGTCTATGCCGGCCACGCGGGACCCTCGCTGACCTAGCTACGAGGCCGACGCTCACCTAGGGTTCAACGCGAGACGATGGGCGGCGGTTGTGTGAGCCGGAATGCCGTAGAAGGACCTCTCCACGACGGTAGACACCCTGTGGCAAAGGCGACAGCGTTCAAGTGAGCCGCAGCAACAATCAAGGCAGTAGTGCAGCGGGTGAGCAACGACAACTCATCAATGACCTTACCAGGAAGCCGGCTTGGACGGAGATGACCCGAGCGAGGCTAGCTGCATGCGTGCATCGAGGCAAATGGCGGACCACTAAGGCACGACCACGTCAGTGGTGGGGAGGCAGCACAAAAGCTGCGACTAGCATGCGCACGACGAAGAGGAAGCCAAGGCGAGCTAACGGTGCAAAGGAATTGGCGCGGGGTAAAGTGGTGGAGACTGGCCATGACGTGGGAGGGCGACGAGCCTTAACGGCATGGTGGCGGCAAGATTCCAAAATTGGAGCTTGGCACGACACGAGTCAAGGTGGGGTGAGGTCGGATGGAGAGGGGACGTGAAGGCAGAGACGCGAGCATGAGGAATTGATGAGAGGTGCTCGCTCTCTGGCTTCACCGTGATGCGACACAACGACAGTGGAAAGCAAAGGGAGGGAGAGACGGGCGCGGCAGGGGTTTTGGCTCGTCCACACCTTGGCGGGACGCAAGCGGCGGGACCAGGAGGCCCACGCGTCGGCGCTAGCCGACGGGCGTGCGCGCCCGACCGGCGTGGCCCACGCGGCCGCAGTGCCATAAATGGTAAAGCGATGGCGATGCGCACGGCCACGTACGGACAACACCCAATCGGGCCAGGGAGGGGCAGCGCAATGCAGCATGCGTACTGGATCGACACGACGGCGAGGGCGGCGTCGCGATCTGGAGGCGGCGATGATGGTGGACGCGACAACAAAGCCAGCAGCGTGGGGACGAAGGCGAACAACAACGACGTGTGCGCGCATGGTTGGGAGCTAGCGGCGGGTAGTAGCCTTGGCGATGAGGTGGGTCACCAGTGCGCCGGTGGTGTCGGCCACAATGACTAAGCCGAAAGCCTGGCCAAGCAGCAGCATGGCGGCAGCGCATCGACGTCGTGGCTCAGGGGCACGGTGACCACGCCTCTGCGAGGAAACCGACCGAGGATGAGCCCTGCACGCTTTTTGAAAACATCCAAAACAACTAATCGGTTGGCCAAACACCCAAACCATCTTCACCACACTTTAGAGGGTATATTAGGCTACTAAAATCGACCATGACACTACTCTGCTTCTTAACTAAATTTTTCTACAAAAATTGATGAACAAAGCAATGTCTATCTTTTCCAAAGTTCAAGAATTTTCTAAGTTCTGAGTTGAACTCTATTTTAAATTGCATTTCTAAGCTATTGAAAATCTTAGCTAGTAATATCATTTTTCGACCACATATATTTCATTGTCATCTACAAAGTTTGTCCTTCAAAATTTATTCAAGTATCACATACATGTTCTATAGAATTTTTGCTTAATAAAAATTAGTTTTAAACCCCAAGTGATATAACATGACTATAGAATTAACTTTCATTTCGCATTTCCGTTGATCGTTTTGAGTTACGGAAATTGATCTACACATTCTATTACATGCATTAACACATACACATGATGCTCATGACATGTTTTTTTAAATGATTTACGGTGTAACACCGAGGGTGTTACAATGCAAAACTCTTATATTTAACCATTTGTAAAACCGTTCAGAACTCTTAGGGTTGTGTTTGGTTAGGAGTATAGGACAAAATCCTGATATCTGTTTAAGGAATAGGTGGGATAGAATAGTCCACAAGAGTGAATGTTCCTCTAAAATGCCATACCTCCAAAATTGAGATACCAACCCATTCTCTCTCGACACCATCCTCGCAGGGAGTAGAGGAACGAATGGTCGGAGAGCGAGGGATGGATCAAGAGACAAAAGAAGAAACAATCTCCTTTTAATATTAGACTAGCAATGGTCCTATTCGCTTGTCTTATAATCCGTACTTTTTAGCTTGTTTTTTCAGCCGGAACAGTATTTTTCTCTCACAACAAATCAGCCGGAACAGTGTTTTGACTTGTTTTTTCAGCGAAGCGAACGGAGCCAATGTCCGTGCATTGCAATAGGATGCATAATTGATTGCACGGTGCTCGTGACATTTGTAATGAGTAGTTATTTTTTATTTAATTGCGCTTGGCCCAATCTTAAATGAAAAAAAAATCCTAGGTCCATACCAAATTCTTGTGCAACAAATGATTAACCCCATGTAAAACATTGACAAGAGATTGACTCAAATTCTATACTCTCTCCGTCCTCATTTAAGTGTCGCCACGGGATTCGTGCGGGTCAAATTTTCTCACTTTTGATTAAGTTTGTAAAAAATATTAACCACATTTGTATATCTTAATAAATTTATTATGAAAATATATTTAACGATCTATCTAATATACTAATTCTATACTATAAATATTAATATTTTATTTCATATATTTAGTCAAAGTTAACTATATTTCACTTCTCGGAAGTAAGAACGATATATAAAAAGGGACAGAGGGAGTACGTGGCTATTGTGTGCACTTGTAGTGAGTTTAATGGCAGCTTCAACAATCGATTTTTGAGCTAGCTCTAAGCATTTTTTTTATATTTTAATAGAAGAGAGAAAAGCTAGCTCTTGATCGAGAGCTAAACTTTTACACACATTCTAAGATCACGTGATAGTGTTATGTGGGTCTAATCATACAATGAGTCACTGTTAAAAGTTAACACCATTGAATATGTTGGCTTGGAGCTAGTAACTAACTCTTACTGTTGCGGATGCCCTAAGAAAGGTGGAAGACTAGAAGGTTGAAAGCTTTAAGTTTGATTTTGGTAATTAAGTGTGTGGATTCATGCTTTTAGTGAGCTCTAAAAAGCATTGATCCGGGTACTGACGGATTTTTTTAGGAATCGAGGATTCCATTACTCAAGCATGTAGCTAAATTACTTGACACCAAGTCACTAGCGATTGCTCCATGGTCCGGTGGACGCAAGCCATCAGTGACAGGAGAAGGGGGGAAGGGATTGAGAAAAATTAGTGTAGGATCCCCTTTGTTTGAAGGAGAGAGGGAGGTTTTGAGGAATTGAGAAAATTTTTGGAGAAACAGGATTAGAAAAGAGGATGAGCAGGTTTTTTGGCTTCACAATTTTCTTTTTTTGCTTGATATGGGGAAAGGAAATTGGTTTTTACTCAATCTTGTAGTGGGAAAGGAAATTGGTTTTACTCAATCCGGTGGACTTACGGACATGTCAGATCTGGCCAGCCGTGAGGCACACCGTGAAATAATATATTTTTAACCCAATCACTGGTCGGCGCACATGCGCTGGGTCATATAGCTGCGCTCGGACTCGTGGCGCAAGGAGGATTCACCTATAGCAGTGTACGGATACGTGGCGTATGGGGAGTACTTTTATAGATCTCATCATAATGAACGTAATGGTGCAAACCCAATTAAAAATAGATGCTTGATAAGAAAATTATCATATTTTTAAGTGTGTATGCCGTTTGCAAATGCAAAAGAAACAGATCTGACACACAGCACGTGGTCCGCTCCCCTATAAAAGTAGATACATGTTGGATATATTTCGAAACAATTTTCTTGATAAGTTTTGCGCATAATAGTATAAAGTTTCAAATGTTGCAGTACAAAGTTGCAAAACATTGAGTGCAAAGTTTCGAATTACAAAGTTCTATTTGTAGGTGTACAAAGTTTATAGCATATAAGTACAAAGTTTGAAATGAGCCAGTACAAAGTTTGTTAATTTAGGTTTAGAGTTTTGAAATCCCGAAGTTTTGAACCTAGCGGTACAAAGTTTATAATGTTTCCAATATGCTAGTTGAAGTTCCTAAATTTAAAATGTAAAGGTTGAAATTACATAGTTTTAAACCTTGAAATACAAAGTTTATGTGCTAGTATAAAGTCCTCAATTTTAAAAATAAAGTTTGAAATTATAAAGTTTTAAGTCTTAGAGTATAAAGTTTAAATGTGCTAATATATAGTTTCCTGAATTAAAAATGCAAAGTTTTAAATCTTGAAATATAAAGTTTTAAATGTGTTAGCATAAAGTTCCTGAATTTTAAAAATAAAGTTTTAAATTATAAAGTTTAAATCTTAAAAGTACAAAGTTTTAAATGGGCCAATATAAAGTTCTTGAATTTAAAATGTAAAGTTTAAAATTACAAAGTTTTAAATCTTAAAATACAAAGTTTTAAACATGCTAGTATAAAATTGCTAAATTTAAAATATAAAGTTTGAAATTACAATGTTTAAAATCTTGAAATACAAGGTTTTTAGCGTGTTAATATAAAGTTCCTAAATTTTAAAAATAAAGTTTTAAATTACAATTTTTTAATTTTAATTTTAAAGTACAAATTTTAAATATGCTAATACAAAGTTCTTGAATTTCAAAGTTTGTTCATTCCATGGAAAGCTTTTTTATTCTGCCCAGCGATTACATATTAAACATTTCTCTCTACTAATTTTTTCAAACTTGATTTCTGCCATTTTGTGCTCTAGTTTATTACTTCTTCTTATATACGTAACTGAAACCATCCCCTCGCCCGTTCATTACCCACACACACACCCTGTCCCAAAAGAGAAAAAATAAAAGAAGTCAAGGTAAAAAAAATGGCTTAAAAAAAGCCAGATATGAGAACTGAAGATAACCCAACACAGAATGTGTTGAATGTCACAGAGAAAAGATAACTAAACTAGAGAAGTTAAATAGACCTTGGGCTAAAGCTAGACAGGGAACCAGACTCTAGAAACTGTGGGCCGCCGAGCGCACACGTAGTTTCTCCGTCCGGACATGCGTGTGTCGCTACTCCTCCGAACGCCGCGACGTAGAGGAAGATCGTCGATATTTTAATAGTGTGTTTATTTTTTAATATTGTACCCACTCCGTTCTAAATTATAAGTCGCTTTGACTTTTTTTTGGTATAAATTTATTTTTTTATGTAACTAGATATAACGTATGTTTAAATACATAGCAAAAACTATGTAGAAAAAAGTCAAAACGACTTGTAATTTGGAATGATGAAAGTAGATACTAATGATTTTTAGTAAACATGATAAAAAATTAGACAAGTTTGATTTAGAATAAAATTAAACTAAAATGACTCGCCATTTAGAACAGGCATGGAAAGGCAGTATAGATACAGTAAGCTATGAATTGGGCACAACAAAGATTGGCGTGTTGGTGTGCATATCACACCGGCAAACAACAAACATGACACGATAATGTCGAACACGTTGAATTCACACAAGCACGTACTAACTTGGTACTTAGTTCCCAACTAGGATAATTCTAAAAGAACTACACTTGTGAAACTTCCGGAGATGATGAACAAAATTCACACGAGTGTAATGTACTGTAGAAGATCAAAAACAAACGTGTAACAACTAGCGAGGCAAACTGGCCACCGGCAAACTACTGACCAACCTTGACCTACATCCTACCGCGAGACGACCACGAACATTTTCACTGACGACGGCGTGCACATTGGTGTACCGCTCCTAAAAATGCGCAACGAGTACGGAAGCGACGACGCCCTCTCGCTCACGTACGCCGTGCACGTTTACATGCTGTAGAACGGCGTCCTGACCGCGTTGATGTCCATCCCCCTGCGCCTCGCCGACGACTCGAGCTGGCCCCTCAGCGTGTTCTTCTCGCGCAGCCTCGCGAACTCCGCTCGCCGCTTGGCCTGCTCGGCGATCTCCGACAGCTCCGTGTTGCTGCTGCTACGCCTGCCGCCGGCCTCGGACTCGGTGGTCGTAGGGAGGCCGTGCAGGCTGCGCTGCGTCGTCGCCCACTGCGCCTTGCGCTCCTCCCCGCCGTAGTTCTCCTTCGTCGTGAAGGCCGTCTGCATTATATTGTTGAAACAACAGCAGAAAGGCCAGGGCGTTAGGTTCTGATTTATTCAGTACAAAATAACATGAGAATGAAACATACCTTGTTCTGCAGGAGATTGTTCCAGGCCTTGCCGCTCAACACGTAGCGGATGGCGAACTTGAACAGGTCGAGGGGGACGAAGGTGACGAGGCTGTAGAGCCAGATGACGCCGGCCCAACCCCATCCGATCCCTCTGATGCGGGCAAACCCAAAGTTCGCGAACACTGCAATCAGAGTGGCAACCTGCAACCACAAGCAGTTTGGTCTCAAGACCGATCGATATGGTAGGCATGCTCGATCAGGATTCAGAAGTGAAAGGAGATAGTAGGGTGGCTTACGATCTGCGCGATGACGAACGCTGCGCACAGCCAGAAGCCGGGGCGTTCGGTGAAGCACCAGCTGCGCGACCGCGTCACGAAGATGAGGGCCTGGCTGATGATGCTCACTTGCAGGTACAGGGCGGACATCATCTCCTCGGTGCTGCCGCGCAGAGATCTCACGTGGAAGGTATTCTGCATTGCCACAGGAGAAACATTATTATCTGGCAGTGAATAATCGTGCTGTCTTTCATTTGCTTAATTTGGATTAGTTGGTCATGGAGAATATAGGAGGAAAAGATGCTTACAGAGAAGAAGTCGGTGCTTCTCATGGCCCAGAAGAATACGACAGTCATTACAGCCATGTAGGCTCCATACACAACGCCCGTGGCAAAGATCTCATTCAGCTTCCAGCTATCAGGGTGTGGCGACGGTTTTACTCTGTCCTTCGCAATAGTCATGATAGTGCCTGAAATCATATTGCATTTTTTTCTTTAGAATAGTAAGTGTCGAATGCATAGAGATTAATGAACAGTATGCAATCGTTACTGAACGCCTCTGAAGCAGACAAGCAGTAGTGCAAACTTACCATCATTCAGAATGGCAATGACCAGAATCATGAATGGTGAGAAATCAAATTTCCATATCAGTGCAATCAGCAAGAATCCAAGCTGCACGTTCACAGGTCATAGTAAATAAGAATTTTAAACACATATAAGACCATGATCTCTAGATTCTTGCAAGGTCGAAGTAAAAATAACTTACCACGATACGAATAGTGATTGACACCGCATATATCTAACCAAAAATAAGAGAAGGGTATTAGGGTCAGAAGTGTAAGGAATTAGTGAATTTTGTTGCAAAAGGAATACTTACGGTGTAATTCTTCATCCTCTGGAAGATGGCCCTGCTAGTGAGCACAGCACTGATGATGACACTGAGGCCTTCTTGAGTAAGCACAATGTCAGAAGCGCTCCGTGCTGCATCAGTAGCTCCGGCTACGGCAATTCCAATATCGGCTTTCTTCAAAGCAGGCGCATCGTTGACACCATCTCCGGTCATTCCGCAAATGTGCTTCATCTCCTGCAGCTTCTTGACAATCTCATACTTGTGCTCTGCATCAAAGTGCACAACTGCAGACTGAGTAAACAATCCAACCAGTTATTTTCTGAAGTGTGCTTGTGTTCATGCACACCCACCTGGGAAGACGCCAGCAAAGCCATCGGCCTTCTCGATCAAGTCATCCACAGGAATCGAAGCAGTGGCTTCATCTTTGCTCTGACCAAGTAGAGCCGATGATGGATACATGTTTGAGCCCATCCCTAGCCGTCTCCCGGTCTCCTTAGCAATGGCGAGCTGATCACCTGCAGATGACATTATCAGAGCATGTCAGCCTAAACCTCTCGCCTTTTAGCCTAAATGAGGTAGACAGAGTAGAATTAGACAACCAAATGCAGAATGTACCAGTGATCATCTTCACATTGACACCGAGGTCGAGCGCATGCTTGATTGTGTCAGAACTGTCTGACCTCGGTGGGTCCAGGAGAGGAAGCAGACCCACAAATTCCCATGGCTCTCCGATGCTTTCCTTCCTCTTCTCCGGAACTTGCTGTAGAAAAGCAAGATAAAATATTACATTAGAGACCCAAAAAAAACATATAACTCACATAAGTACAATAATCGATTGAGCATTCTGAAAGTAAAATCATACCTGTCTTGCAACTGCAAGAGATCGAAGACCACGCTCGGCGTACTTGTCGATCACAGTGTGAACCAAGTTCTTGACATTATCTCCACAGTTGCAGAGAGCCAATATCTATATAGTCATGCACGCCATGGGAGTAAATAAACACAATGTATACAAAAACGAGCTATGTACCATAGCAAAGTAGTCCATATAAAAAATAGATGGGATGAGAAAGCCATGACTACGTACTTGTTCGGGTGCACCTTTGCTGACACGGTGCCAGCTACCATCAGCGAGATCAATATAGGTGAGGGCTGTTCGCTTGTCAACGGGGTTGAAGGGGAAGAAGTGCACCTCCTCAATGCCATCCCTGGCCTCCTTTGGATCACTTAGCATGCCAACCATGGCGGCGTCGATGGCGTCCTGGTTCTCCACCCTAGATGCCCTGGCAGCGAACAAGATAACATCGTCCTTTTCAACGTCCCCGGCAAAGATCTCAACAAGGCTGCGGTCAACACTGAGCTTGTTGAGGGTGAGCGTGCCGGTTTTGTCACTGCAGAGAACATCCATGCCAGCCATCTCCTCGATGGCGGTCATGCGCTTGGTGATAGCGCCCTGCAACGACAGCCTGTGGGAGCCGATTGCCATGGTGACGGAGAGCACAGTAGGCATGGCAATTGGGATGCCACCGATCAGAAGCACGAGGAGGTTGTCGATGCCTTCACGGTACCGGCGGTGCTGGACCGCGTACATGACGATGACCTCGACGAATAAGCCAATGATGATGGTTGCTATGCAGAAGTTGCCGATGGCCTGGAGCACCTTCTGGAAGTGGCCGACCTGGTTGGTGCTGTCGACAAGGTGCGCTGCCCTCCCAAAGAAGGTGTGCACGCCGGTGGCGATGACAATCGCCTCGATCTCGCCCTGCTTGCACGTGGAACCCGAGTAGACACCGTCGCCGGGGTTCTTGGTGACCGGAAGACACTCGCCAGTGAGCGCCGACTGGTCAATCTTGAGCGCATCACCCTCGAGCAAGCGAGCGTCAGCTGGGATGATGTCGCCGAGCTTAATGCTGATAATGTCACCCGGGACGAGGACCGCGGCGTCCTCCTCGCTCCATCGGCCGTCACGCAACACCTTGGTCTTAGGCGCAAGGTTGGCCATGAGCGCCTCTGCAGCGCTCCCGGCATTGTTCTCCTCGATAAATGAGATGGTGGAGTTGAGGATAAGGAGCACCACGATGCCGACAAAATCTTGCCAGTCCGGCGGCCTGTTGTCGCCGTTGGCAAGCGCAATGGCCATCACAGCAGCCATCTCCATCACCCACGACAACGGATTGTTCATAAACATTAGGAACTTCAACACCTTGTTCTCCTGCAAACACAATGATGGACGTACGACACTGTTATCTTATTTCCTATCAAAGTACACGTATATTGCAGATTAAGTAATATTTTTGGAATACATAATTTAATCAGATTATGTGTCAAACAATCAAAACACTAAAAGAACAAGTACTGATCTGTTTATGGCAAAATGGTAAAACTCTGGTAGGCTATATTGTCATTTTCCCCCCCTAGATAATGCAAAGATCTGGCTTCATCAGACACTTGAAGTTTGACTTCAACATCTAACCGCCACACTAGTCATCTAACAACTAGTGGACACCATTGGATCATGGTGTTGCAAATAACCAGCAATATTAGTTACTTTCAGTTTAATAAATAATAATGTCTTTTACTACTTTTGTTATCTTGACATATTAGTATTTGTCTTGATTCTAGGATTGAGAGAGAACAAATAAAAGGTAAAATATGATAAAATAATATAGGATCGATAATGACCTTTCTTTCTTCTAATTTATTGGGACCAAACATGGCGGCGCGTGTCTGGGCTTCATTGGAGCTGAGGCCTTCCTTGCTGCATTTGAGGAAGGTAAATACTTCGTCCATAGGGATGTTCTCCTGCGAAAGTAACAGATGTGTATATGTGTTAGATTAAAACAAAGAACACATGCTTACTCAACACAACGAGGGCTAGACTGATTTGAAAATAATACACAAAACAGCAGATCAAATCAATAATAAATAAGAGTGTGTGATCTTAATCTAACCAGATCCACTGTCTCTGTCATGATCTGCTCAAGATTTTCCTTCATGATGGCCGCCATGGAGGTGGACTAAACCCTACCCTCGTCGTCTAAACCCTTTGCTGTCGCCTCTTGCCTTCTTCTCGTCCCTCCCCCTTGTCGACTAGAGAGAAAGACTACAGAGATACGTGGTGTCGACTAGAGAGAACGAAATGAGATCCGGTCTTGTGTTTATATAAGGGTCCGCACGCCGCAAGTCCGCGCTTGTTACGGGGACGGAGTTGGAGTACGAGGAGACGAGGAGTAATCATAGGCCCGGTCTTGTGTTTATATAAGGGTCCGCACGCCACGAGTCCGCGCTTGTTACGGGGACGGAGTTGGAGTACGAGGAGACGAGGAGTAATCATAGGCCCGGGTTGGTATAGCTTATCTGGAAACGTTTCCTGCACAAATAGAGTAAAAGCGACGGTTAAAATAAGCTGGTTTGATCCAACTTCTGCTTTTTAGTATAAATAGGAGCTACGGAAATAAGCGTGGTCAGAGTAAATTACTGAAAAACGTAGTATTTGACTGTTGATTTCTCCGTGCCGACAAGGCCCAATCAAGATATCCGGACCGCACAGATAACTCCGGCCCACCCCAGCCCACCACCAGCCCGAACTCCATGCACCCGGACCCTACTTGGCAAAAGGAAACCGAGTAACGCACGGGGCAAGCAAAGCTGAGCGCTCCTCGGATCACCGGACGAGATCGGTCGCGTCCCGCCAGTTCCCAACCCACCACGCGGCCGGCCGCCGAACGAAGCAGACCTAACCTAACCTGACCTCTCTCTCGCCAGCCTCTCGACTTTTTTTTCCACGCTTCCCTGCCTTCTATTCCTCGCTCATCAAGCCAACAACAACCAAATCGAATTCGTCTCCTCCTCCTCCTCCTCCTCCTCCCCTCCCACTCGCCGCCGCCGCCGCCGCCTCCTCCTGAGGTAAGAAGCGAGCGCCCCGCGAATCCCCCACCCCGCCCCCGCCGCGCGCACCGGTGAAGACGACGAGCCCCTCGTGAATGGTGGGAGCCCGCGCGACGTCCGCCGCCTCGCAGCCGCAGCCGGAGAAGGCCTCCGTCCGCGGCTTCGGTTGCTGCATGCAGGGCTGGTACCACCGCTGCATCGGCCTCGACCCCTGAACACCTCGCTCCCTCCCTCACTCTGCTTGCTTCCCCGCTCCGGCAGCCGCCGCTTCACTGATTTGATTAGATTCGGTTGATTCCACCGATCCCCCTCCCGTCCTGGATCTGTTGCTCGAGAGCACGGAAGCGCGCGAGATTCGTTCCCTTCTCTTCTCCGAGGAAGCAAAGCCGATCGCTCGCTGAGCGCCGCCGCCGCCGCTGATGGCCGTCGCGGTGCCTTCGTCGCTGCCGATGAAGCTCTGGAGGACGGAGCCCCGCGGCAAGGCCGCGGCCCCGGGGCCCGACGACCCCGTCCGCGTCCTGGTGACGGTGACCGTCCTCGGGAGCGCCGGCCCGCTGCGCTTCATCGTGCTCGAGGGCGACACGGTCGCCGCGCTCATGCGCGCCGCGCTCCGCTGCTACGCCCGCGAGGGCCGCATGCCGCTGCTCGGCACCGACCCCGCCGGCTTCGTCCTCTCCACCGCCAACGGCGGATCCGGCGGTACGTAACGGCATCTGTTTGTCTCTTTCGTCGGAATTTGGATCTGCTTTGCTTGCTTCTCGGCTCTCTGATGTACGATTCGATTCGATCTCATCTGTTTGATCTCTTGTGCCATGCCTTGCCCGTGCAGCGCTCAAAGAAGAAGAGAAGATCACCTTCAACGGGTGCCGGAGCTTCCTGCTCTGGCAGAAGGATGCGGTCCAGGGTGCCTCCAACCACGCCGGGCCCGACGCTTTGACGGCAACCCCGAGCCCCGGCAGGAAGGGCAGCGGTGGATTCAAGGTTACTCCGAGCCCTGGCAGGAAAGGCAGCGGCGGCTGGAAAGCTGGCCTGAACAAGTTTCTCCTCAGCTTCAGCATCAAGGTGTGATCCATTCGTCGACGAGAGCAGGAGTGTCCTTGGGGTCTTCATCGCACCACAATAAAATTGCATTGGTTGATTCTTCGATTGGCTAAGTGTAATTCGTCGTGAGTTTGAGTCGAGTCGGTTGCTTTGTTATTCGCTGCTCTGTTTCCAAGTTACCAGGAGTTAAAAGTTTTTTCATTTGTTCGTGCTGTCCAGTTATATCGTCGACCAATTGTCTGAACTGTCCAAATACATACGTGCTGTCCAGTTTACATCGTGGATCAATTGTCTGAACTGTCCAAACACATCGTGAGCAATTGCTTAAGTGGTTCAGTCAAACAAAGAGCCTGCTGTTTTTATGCTTAGCTAATACTAAATTGTTCATGAATCTGAATTTAAGCTAGGCCATGGCTTTAGTAGAACCACTGAATCCGCCGCTATAATAACCTGATGAATTTAAGCTAGGCCATGGCTTTTAGTAGGACTACTGAATGCGCCGTTATAACCTGATGATGAGGGTGGCTGCAGCAGAGGATTTCTAAGGGATCCCGAATTTCAGGAAAACTCATAACAGAATGCAATAAACACTACGACTATTACAGCGACCTTCAGAAGAAGAAGAAAACATCACTACACAGTCGCAGGCGAAACACCTCCCACAGTTTGATCACCGGTTCTGAAACCAGTTCCCACTCTTCTTCCAACCATGCGCACAGCACTCCACAGAAATAACATCAAACTCGTTGTCTGTAGGAGTGTAGGACATTGAATTTTCCTCCTCTGCATCAGATCAACTTTTCTCTTATTGTTGCTTAGAAAACACTTGTAAATAGTCTAAACTCGTTATACCATCACTACTATCTATAATGCATATATGCTTTAAAAGCAGTTTTGCTATGGGGGAAGCTATCGCGCAACGAATCGTGCGACCCCTTCTTCCTCCTTGCGATGCTTCATCCCCGCCCCCTTCCTCCCGCCTCCTCCCCGCCCCTCCACCACCGGCGGGTGGAGGCTCTCGTCGCCTCACCACGCCCGCCACCTCTCACCCCCGCCCTCTCCTAACCTCCACCACAACGTCTTCCCGGCCGCGTCCTCGCCCTGCCCCCACCACTGGCAGCCGATGGCAAGCCACCGCACCACCCGCAACCGGCCCCTCGACCCCGCCCACCCAAACCACAGTAACTTGCCGGCGAGCTCCACCGTGACACCCCCACCGCCAACCCCACCCAGCCCCATCTCTCGCCGCCCGGCTCCGCCGCTGTCTCTCCCGCCACCACCGCCCTGTCACTGCCGCCTTCCCCCAAATCTTTCTTCTAAGGCCATCGGGGAAAACCCTAACCATTCCAGAACGCCGGAACCCTAACCACAGCTCAGGGAGGAAGAAGAAGGCGAGGGAGAGAACGTCGTGAGGAGGAAGACGGGAGCGCGCGACCCGTCGCTTAATAGGCTTGATAGAGTTTGCGTTTTGCTATATCATGTCCGGGTGAAAAACTTTGCACCTACACCAAAAATATGTGAGCATGTTATAAGAAAGAATTTGGGTGCTTTAAATGAGTTCCACACAGAAATCAAAGGTGTTGTAAGAATTAGGTGATATTCCTTCCCTACAACCAAATTTGTAGTCACACAAGATTTTATTTAAATTTAAATATTACACCAAAACAAAACATTGTATCTCTCTTAATAGTTGAAGTGTAAATCCAACATAAGTTGACAAATAACTAAAACTAGGGTGTGGAAGAATATATTTTCACTTGAATCTTAGAGCAATTCCACGAGTCTCTTTATATTCTTGTGTATTTGATAGGAATAGAGATTTTGTTGAGAAAAAAAATCCCTATATCCATCTCTAGTTTCTCGCTCGCTAAAGATAAACAGTGGAGCTAGCTTTCCAAAGTGGCAAACATGACATAGAGAAGTTATTTGATTGTGAAGGGAGACATAGAGAGCAGTTTTTATTAGAATGACTCCTTGAATAAGGACTTTAGAACGTCTCCAATAGTTTTTCTAAAGCTCACTCTCTAAAATCATCATTTGGAGTTATTTGCATAAAAATCATTTTCTATATCTTTCTGCTCTCTATATCTTGTGTGTTGTCTTATCATTCTAGTATACTATACACTCTCTCATTCTTGAATATAGTGAATTTCAGTTGTCCTAAGTCATATCATTCTAAGTATTGACGAAGTTTAAAGAAAAAACAATTATATTTACAAATTCGATGGAGTGAATGTTACGAGTAATATTCTTCTTTACAAATCTAGTTAAACACAGGATGGTTTAAGTTAGAACAACTGAAAATCCGTTAAGTATGATCATCTGTCATACATGTCCCCGTATAGACATGCATTTTCATCCTCTGTGTTGTGTTGGTAGGCTAGATGAAGCCACACAGTGATACCATAAGGAAAATATCGATCCATGTTATGTTGTTGCTCACCGAGATAAGTATCAGCTTCAGGAAACCCTGGAGCAGGAGGCGACCATGGTAGAATGTGTTTGAACTGAACCCAAGTTTACCTTGCCTGGATAGAGTTCTACCAAATTCACCCTTAATCGACGACAAAAATCAAGACCATCTAGCTCTTCTCAACGAAAAAAATAACTGATATTACACATGGGCTAAATGGGCCAAGAGCTGCAACAACACCACCAGGCGAAAATGGACCAAGAAGCTAGCCCTGCCCGCAAGGCCCAATAATAAGCTATTCCACTCACCAACTCGCATCATACCAACATGGGACGTGCACGCACGCAAGCACGCAGGTTAACTTGACGGGTCTATAGCGTGGACAAGGATAGGTCGAGGCTGATCCGGCTCCACGACGACGCCGTCGCCGCCGGCGAGAGCCGGCCGACCTCCTCGCCGCTGCGGCTGCTTCTCGTGTCCAGCGCTAGGGACAGCGAGGGCGAGCAGTCGTCGCCGTCGGAACCCGCCGACGACGACCAGGGATCGCCGCCAGCTTGTTGGGCCACGGCGGCCTTGCTCGGCGGTGTCTCGAGGCCTCGTGGGAGGAGGCGGCGTGCCTCCGCGGAGCTGCGGTGGCCGGTGAGAGCCATGCCGACCGTCTGCGTGCAAACCATCACTTCGTTAGCATTTGATAAGCTAACTATTTCTTTAATAATGAGGTAATTTAAATATTTATTCGAAATGTAATCAAAGTCAAATTTATATTAAATATATGTATATTCTAATGCTACTAGAAAATAGTGGTTCAAGTTATGATTCAGAGACCCTGTTGTGCAAAACATCAGTACATATGCAAACCGAAGGGAGCATGTATATTATTTGTCTTATTACTAGAAGACCCGTTTATATTAAGAGCCAGTTTGGATACCCTAAACTAAACTTCAGTTCACCTAAAGATCCAAACATGTGAACTAAAAGTGAACTAAACTTTACTAGTTTTTATCCCAACTAACCATTATTAGTTGATAAATATGAACTAAAAGATGGTCATGACTCTTGAGTCTATGCCTAGGAAATCTTTTCACTTTTAGCACACTTTGAGTCCATGTATCCAAACATACTGGAATAAAAGTGCTTCAACTAAACTTTAGGTGATCAAATCAAACACACCCTACATATCTCGTATAATCTACAGTACCTTGTTTGGGTGGGATTCTGGAGTAGTATTGTGCACAAAGGGGGTGTTCGGCTGGTATGCTTGTTGAGGAATTTGGATGGTTTAAAGAAATTCTGGAGAAATTTATGAGAGAAAAATATTATTTTGAATGAAAAAAATAAATGAATCAGCCGGGTTTAAGGGCACACGAACGGGCCAAAAGGAGAAGGCAATAGGCCTGAGTTCCAGTGCGGTCACTTCGGTACTTTCTGCCTTTTTGTGCGATTGGAATCTGTTGAGGAGACAATGCAACATCCTCCTAGCCCACGCGAAGGCACGAGGGGAGAGAGAGCGAGCGAAAGGAATACTGTAGAGAGCATGCACTATATGTACACTCAAACCTAAAATGGTCAGTAAGAGATTCAAAATCAATCTCCAACAGAGTACTGAGAGACTTATTTTAGGTTGTCTAAGAGACACAACCTAAATATGAGCATCCTCTCATGTAAACCTATTTGCAGAAAGAATTCTTTTTTTTCTTGTTGTTGGAGAAGATGCCAAATAGGTATTAAATCTTTTGTGTATAGCACTAAAAAAACGAATTTGTCTTGTATTTTAGTTGTGGTTGTCGGAGAGAGTATGCAATTTTGTAGCGACCTACCTAGGCCACACCCACACGCGAGGACAAGAACCACTGAACCAGCGAGCACTGCTGAAAAGAGATGAGAATGTGATGAGATCTGTCGGCTGTCACACTCACACGCCACCGGCCACACCTAGTATGCACTTGGCACTACTCGCGGCGCAGAGGCGGAAGGCACAGGCAGGGGCGGCTGCATGCAGTAGTGCGCTGGGACGATCCATCCATCCATGCGCTTTGCCCCCCTGCCGTACCCTCTGAACACTCGTTTTCTCGATCATATTTCTCAGCTGAGACCGCCGGGCGCCGGTCCATCCTCGGCTCGCCGACGGAGCAAGGAGACACAGTGCATGCATGCTGATGCTGTGCAGTGCAGTGGCAGCAGTGCATACCTCGAAAGGGTGGTCACGGCCGCAGCAGGGAGGAGGAGGCGGCCCCGGCGCCACCACGAAGCCCAAGAATGTGAGGCGCTGCTTGCTGCTGCTGGGAGGAGGAGCGTGTTCGCCGCAGTCTGCGCCGGGCCGCGCCAAGTGCTGCTTTATTCCCGGCCCCCGCCCGGGCTCCACCGTCTCCGCATGACGAGGTGGAGGCGGAGGCGGAGGAGGAGCACGAGCAGGAGCGCCGGCAGCGGCAGCCACGCCCATGGCCGCTTGCATCATGCGCATATAGTTGTCGTAGCCACCTGCTGCTGCTGCTGCGAGCGCGCAGCACAGGCCGCCGCTCGGTGACCCGTCGCTCTCACATATTCCTGGGCCTGGGCCTCCTCGCAGCAGAACCCTCTTGGGTCTCGCGCTCCCATCGATCTCGTCCCCCTCACGCCTCGTCTCCGCCCTGTTGTTTGCATTTGGTTGCATGCATGCATACATACACGCAACACGCATGGTTAGTTCACATCGTGCCGGCCGTACGTGGGAAAGAAAAGCTACTGGTAAAACGAGAAAGATGTTGGCACGCTCTATTCCCTGCACATTGGTTTGAAGCCAAGTTTCCATCACCAATACACAACACTCCTAGTTTGAAGCCATGTTTTAACCATTGTTTCATGTCAGTGTATGATTTTGGAGACCATACAGATGCTTACTCATCCATCTTTATGTACATTTTCAAGGTTGTGAAGGTGGGTGTAACCTAATCAGTCAATACTCCGTATAACCATATCCCTACAGTGCATTTCTTAAAGAAAAAAAAAACTTGATGAACACTGTAAAAGCAAGATCATCTGGGAAATGGAATCGGTGATCTTGGCTTTTTACAGCATCTGATAGCTAGGTACGACTTTGGCCACTGTTTTATATTATATAATTTTATATAATGTCTAATAAAAGTATTTTTTCGGGGCAAATCTACACATGCGACTTTTCCCCACACTAAAATATTTTAAGCTATGGATGACCAAAGTTTTATAAGCATGATACTACAATGCATGCACCTACAATGTACATGTTGACTACTAGTACCCCTTCATCAAAGAAAGAATGCAATTCTAGTACAGTGTCATGTTTTAGTACCTTAAGTTTGATCAATTATAGATAAAAAATTATCAATGTGTATGATCCAAATAAATATTATTAAATTAATTATGAAATATATTTTAATAATAAATTAATTTGAAGCTATAAATGTAAATATTATTCGCTAAAAACTTGATCAAACATGAACCACTTTACGTGACACGTAACCATAGTTGCATTCTTTTGGGGACGGAGGTAGTATTAAATTGTAATATACTATACAAAACGGACCCACTAACCAAGCTTGCATGGCATCTGTAGCAAACATTCTACAAGATCTTCCTTGGTATACATAAAAAAAGTAGTGGTACTAACTATAATTTGACAATATAGTAATGTTAACATCAAAAAATAATTAATTTTTATAGTTTGTCCGTGTCTCTTTTGTCAAAATTAGCCCCATAATTTGACAATAAATACTGTCATTATTCCACTGGCAATTAGGTTTAATAAATTTATCTCATGGTTTACTGGCGGATTCTATAATTTATTTTTTTATTAATATCCAAACACCTCATACGACATCCCCATGTAATATTCAATGTGACATTCCAAATGTGACATTCCAAAACCTTACACAATCTACACCAGCCCTGAATGGGCAAAGCCAAAGGCAGGTCGTCTATAGAATCGTTTGTCATTATTCACGACGGACGCGAATGGCTGGCTGGCTCCATCCTGACGTGACTGATGAGCATACTCCGTACAGCAGAGAGCACAAGCAGTACAGGAGAGCAATACGACACCCTCATAGGCCTTGTTTAGCCATCCAAATTCCAAGTTTTTCCACTCTCTTTCTATCATATCAATTTTTAGCCGTTTATATGGAGTATTAAATGTAGATAAAAAAAACTAATTATATAGTTTAGTTGGAAATCACGAGATGAATCTTTTGAGCCTAGTTGGTCCACGATTGGACAATATTTACCAAATAAGACGAAAGTGGTACTATTTATCGGGTTGAAAAAATTTACAAAGTGAACAAGGCCATAATATCCGACGTGATATTTTAAAATTTTACACGCTGGATCTACACCCGTCATGAATGGGCAAAGCCAAAGGCAGATCGTCTATAGAATCGTTTGTCATTATTCACGACGGACGCGAATGAATGGCTGGCTCCATCCTGACGTGACTGATGAGCATACTCCGTATTGCAGAGAGCACAAGCAGTATAGGGAGGAATACGACAGATACACGTAACGTTCCATGTTTTTTTTTAAATTTTACACGCTGGATTTTACCCTTATCCTGAATGGGCAAATATAGGTAAAAAAATAACTAATTGTCTTTAGTTAGAAATCGTTTGTCATTAATCTTTTGACGGACGCGGTCCACAATTAGACAATATTTATCAAATAAGACGAAAATGCTACTATTCATTGGGTTGAAATTTTTTTCAATCTAAACAAGGCCTAGGAGAGGAAATGAGTAAAAAATAAAAGGCAGTGACCTTTTCAGTTGGCGTTGGAACAGCGTCGCCTCCTTTCCAGGCTTTGGTGAGTGGCAGATGCAGCAGGGGGCATCGCACTCATGATCGCACTGCGGCTGCTGCTGCTGCTGCTGCATATTGGTGCAGAGTTCCATATGCATGCCTCCTCCGTATACGTGCTCCTGATCCTGCATCCGGTGCACCTGCATCGGCCCTGATCACAGGATCGGCAAAAGAATAGGAAGAATGGCCGGGGTTAGCTTAGGTTTTGTTCTCTGCTGGCTCTGAACTGATGGAGTACAGCAGGTGTATGTATATTGTATATGCATGCATCATGCATGGAGGATAAAGCATATCACTACTCACTTCTGAGTAGCATCTTACACGTTGGATGTTGCCAAAGCAACACACGCGCGCGCGCGCACACACACACACAAAAGAAGATGGCTGTCGAGAATCGTGCCATCCATGCACACATGCATGCATGAGTTGCTAGAAAGATCAGTTTTTTTTTCTCTCCCATGACTACAATTCCCTTTGGAACAAAGAGACAACAGCCTAGAGTAGCTAGTACAGCCTTTTTTTCATGACATGATCAAGAAATATTTTTTTTGGTCTTAATCACTTTTGAGTCTGGTTAATTAGACTGTCATTAACTGATGCACATTCACTCACTTCATGGATTTATATTTAAAAAAAAACTCCTTGATTTGTTTGGCGAGAAAGGCTGAACTCGTTAGCTATTTTCAGTCTCTCTATACAGTACTGGAGGACCCAACGAGCTACAGAAGGGAAAAGAAAGGATACATGCTTTCTTTTCAGTTTTCCTAACGTTTCTGGGAGCAAAGAAGAGCTGTGCCTGAACTACTTAGGGTATGTACCTTGCATTCCAAGATCATTTCTCATGTTCCTGTACATCTGCTTCGACATTCAGAAGAGAAAAAAAATACATATTCAGTCAGTAGCAGATAGGAGAAGGAAATGAAGAACAGAATCCAAGACCCTGAGAGCTCCAGCTAGTGAACCAACCTGCAGGTGGCTTTTGACATGAGATATGGTGAGTCCTCCCACTCCCATCAGCTGCAGAACTCGCTTCGGCGTAGCCTCTGCGACCACAGCATGCAGGTTCAGATCATGAGAAACGCATCCAGCCCGAACCGGAGAAAGAGAGAGGAAACTAGGAGCAAGATAGAAGATGATCAGGCAAGCAGGAGAGGAGCATGCAAGCAAGCACATACTGTCCTGGCCTCCGAGCTTGTGGATGGCGTGGACGAAGCAGTGGTGCAGATCGGGCGTCCATCTCAGGCGGGGCACCTTGGACCTGTTGTACTGCCTCACGCCCCCGCTCCTCTCCCTGCCGACCACCGTCGTCCTCACCATGGTCATCTCTCAGTCTCAGCTCCAAGCTCTACAACACGAAGAACCTGCCAGCACCGGCAGCTGGCAGCTTATATATTTGCTTGGATGTCCAGCCACTTCACATGCACGTTTATGCACATGAGTGACCATCCATCAGCCAGGCTAGTTTAGCAAGCTCATATACTAGCAGTGCCAGTGCAAGTGCAACACCTGCCCCTCTCACACTTTTGCCACTAGAAAGAGGGAGAGGAGGGGACAGAGTAGAGAGAGAACGAATGAGAGTGGGCGAGCAGTGGAGAAGTGTTAAGGCGTTGTTTAAATACAGCCGTAAAGTTTCGTGCTGTCACGTGGGGTGTCGTATGAGGTGTTTGGATATTAATAAAAAATAAATTATAGAAGCCATTGGTAATTCACGAGACGAATTTATTAATCTTAATTAGTCCGTCATTAGCGCGTGATTACTGTAGCACCACATTGTCAAATCATGAGCTAATTAGGCTTAAAAGATTCGTCTTATAAATTAGTCGTAAACTGTACAATTAGTTATTTTTTAATCTATATTTAATATTCCATGAATGTGTCAAACATTCGACAGATATGAAGTAAATTTTAGAAAGAGAAAATAAAAAGTCCTAAATTTTGCTGTGTACTCTCTCTCCTCCTAGGCCAGAGTGCAGGGGGGAGATAGAGAGAGAGTGCAGTGGAGTGGCGGGCAAGGGCAATGCAAGAGACAAAAGGTCGGAGACAAATGGGGTGTTTCAGATGCGGTCAGAGCATATGCCTGCTGTAGGAGGGGATAATTATGAGATTGGGGCAGAGCTGTTGACCCGAGTGGAGATGAAGACAGCCAGCAGCAGAGCATGCCAAGCTTCCCGCCAGGATGGCCTCTGACATGCACCTGGCTTGTCCTCCTCCTCGCCCATCCCCATCCTCCTCCTCAGGCCTCAGCTTGCACTGCAACTGCATGCCTTGCTACCTGTAGACAGACACCAACGACTTGAATTTATTCATTCATTCACCTCAGTGTTCTCCCATCAGCTTCAGCAACCGTCAAGCTTGCTTAGCATTATTGCTAACCGTTCGGCTCCAGCAACTGAAAGTGATAAACCATGCATGATGACACCTGACTGCAACATGCATGGAGGCGAACGGCTCACTGATCAAAGAAATCAATGGTAGTAAGCTCAAGAAAAGCTCAATCTTGTCATGCACACCGGCCGGCCGTCTCATGCATGCATGCAGCACATGTGTACGAGATATAAGAGTTGCACATAGTAGGAGTACCTGTGAAAATTCCTACTGCATCTCACTGAAGAATAAAATAAAGGTGGTTGTAGGCGCCTGTTTAGTTCGTGGCTTCAAGGATTTGGCCTTTGAATTTAGATCCAAAAGGGAGAATCAGCCTCTATCATGCAAATAAAAGCTGATCGCAGATTTCTCCTTTTGCCTCGGGAGTACCAAAAGGCTATGAGCCATGCATAATTAAAGATGTTCTCTTGAAGCAAAATTGTCACATAATGGATGGTAGTAGTATCAAGTATCAAGAACATCATGATGATGACGATGATGATGGCGATTAGGAGCTACTACTAGTTGTAACTAATATCACTAACCCCTGAGCATTGCACTGCACGCAGATGTACACACGGACTGAATTTCTCTTTCAGATGGCTCTCGATCTCTGACCGAATCCAGGATTCCAGGGTACTTAAAGCTTAGCGAACATGTATATTAACCCCCAAGATCAGAATGGCAGAAGGTATGCAGATCATTATGAATGCATGCAGAAACAAGGAGAAGGGTCCGATCCGTCCAACCCGTAAAGTTTCAGAGGGAATTTATTTTTTCTGATCACGTCGTGGCAGGACGCATCATTGAGAAGTAGAATATACTCCCTCATTCCTAAAAGGATTGCCGTTCTTTGGTTGGTTTCTGGGTTGATAAGCCCGGCTGATGCTGGTTTGTTGTGAGAGAAAAACACTATTGACTGACTAATAAGTCCTGGCTGAAACCAACAAGCGAACATGCTGTAATTTGGACTAAGTCAAAACATTAATGACACAGGAACAATCAGAGGATTAAAAGGCAGAAACCTCTCAAATGAACCCTTGAAGCTGAAGCTGATCAGGAGGTCCCGTACATGCACGCGTTTGTATGCATGCACGGGCGGCCCGTCGATCCGACTGGCAAGATAGATACCGAGCTATCTTTTTGCTGCGCTAGCTGCTCATCCATGGCATGCGCCGGTCAAATCCCAGCCGCATTTGCCACACCTCAGCGGCGGCAGCACGCAGCCCCACCGTACGTTCAAGTCGATCGATCCTCGTTCTTTCCTTCTGTCGTCGTGCCCCGACCAGCATTCTTCAGTCTCGGTTAAAATGTTGATCAAACTTTGAATGTACAATCTGCACACTTAAATTCCTGGAATGCTTATTCATATGAGCTATAGGATTATTGGTATTCGTCAGTATTCGCAACATGGACTGGAGCTCAATGGCATGCTTGCAATAGCACAAGGGAGAGGTATGCATATGCAGTTCGATCTCATTCACCATTCAGCCATATGCAGGGAGAGCAACTCCAAGAGACTAGCCAAAAATATTAGCTAAATTTAGTGATTTTACTATTGTCTAAAATAAATCCTACTCTAACAAACTAGACTAGTCCAACAGGTTAACTAAAATTGAGACTCTCCATATTCAAACTTGCCATGCGGAGGCATGTGGTGGGTCGCATACGCGCGCAAACAGGGATGCAGCGTGTGGAAAGGATTCGCCGACCGCGCCAAGAGGCTGGATGGCGAGTGGTGTAGACTATCTAAGAATAGAGAGCGAAATAGGAAAAATGGAGAGCTACTAAATTTGGAGAGTCATTTACAGAGTTTATTGGGGACATTTTTCCTCTAATGCTAGTCAAATTTATTTTTGAAAAATGATTTGGCTAATCTCTTGGAGGTGCTTACTTCTGTAAAAACCCTACTATACGCAATGCAAATTAGCTAATCTCACTCTAAGTTGGTTGAGATAAAAACTGAATGAGGCATGTATTCCTTTTTTATACGATGGAAGATTTTATTAACAACTAAGGACAATATATCGAGTTGATACGTAGTCTCTTTCTAACAAGAAGCATATGGCCAATAAAACAAAATAGATCAAACACACTCTAATAGCTATCAATTCTTAGACTAGACCACCACCCATGTGTTTGGGGGAAAGTCCACTGCCACCTGCACCAATTGTCACGGGGCCTTAGCTTCACAACTAAAACCTGTAAATTCGGCTTCTCAAGGATGGACTAAGTAGAGCCAATTTAATGGAAACTGCAAAGATAAGCAAATGGATCAACAAGTAGCTGCAGCCCCTAGCAACACTAGTGGTTTCACATCTTTGGCTAACCATGTTAACCAGCAACCGAACATATGTAATACGCAACGAGGTTGTGTTAATCCAAAAGCGAAATGAGTTGTGTTCCAAACTGGTTGTGCAACTCGGAATTGTCTCATCTTTGTGACATAAGGAGCATGTCTAACATCCTTGCTAGTTGTGCTTAACTAAATTATCTTTGGTCAAAACAACTCCCCCATATATGTATTACAGAAAAACCTTAAGTTTTATAGTAAGGCTTTCAGTTCCCACAAACTTATCCTTAAGTTGGGTACATAAGATTGGGTCATGGCTTCATAATGTGATTTCACTGAGAATTGACTGTTTGGGTGTAGATTCCAATGAAACACATCATGCTCTTCTGCCAATGCGGTAATAAATCATTCTAGGCTACTAACTTCTTACCAATGAGATCTTTGTGCCATGAGGCTACTAACTTCTGACCAATGAGATCTTTGTGCCATAAAAAACGAGATCCAACTTAGGAGGAATTAGGTCTTTTTTCATTAAGAAGAGAAATAGGCACATAAATTCAGTCCAAGAGATGACTTAGAACTTGGGTGGTTTGGTGTATGACCACACCTCTCACCTAACTAGTTGGGCTAAGGCTCACTTTCTTCTGTGCCATGGAAGGTTTGGAGGGAAGGAACCAAGGACATTTAAAATGGTGATGAATTTAGGTCTTGCTATGTTGTAATGGAAAGGGTATTGATCCTTCAGTGTAACATTACTCAACTACTTATTATCCTCCTAGAACCTCATCTGAGATCCATCTTTAATAATGAAAGATCTAAAGCTAATAAACTCCTGCTTCACCTTCATAAGACTGGAAAAAAATGGGAGTTATATGGTCTCAATTTATACTCTGTTAAAAAATGTTTATTACGTGGGAAACTTCGAGAGCCATTTACTCAAAAGGGTGATGTTCAGATCATGAATCCCTAGACTTCTTGATCTTTTGGTTGGCACAGGATGTTCCACTTTTCAAGGCAATATTTTTACTTATGTTCATGCCCCTGCCAAAAGACACGTACAGTGCCGAAAGCGTTCACAAGACGTGGATGCACGCACGCACGCCGCACGGACATGCAGATGCAGGGCATGCGTAAAGGATCATGCATGCAGGGGCGCTGGGCTGCCAAGGCTGGGAGTGGGAGGGCATGATGGACCGTATGATCCGCTTGTTTTCGCCTTTGTATGCAATGATGTGTCTGCCGGTCTCCTGGGCACTTGAGCTACTACTCACTGCATTACTCCCTCTATCCTAAATCATATGTTGTTTTTAATTTTCGTGCCACAAGTTTGATTTGATTTGTAGAAAATATGAGTAATATTTGTATTTCTAAATAAATTTATTAAAAAATATATTCAAAAATCTTTCCAACGATAATAATTACGTATCATAAATATTAATATTTTTTAATATATATTTTGTCAAAATTGTTTATCGAGAAACGAAAACGATCAATATTTTGGCACGGAGGGAATACACTGCTGCTCCCCTCCGGCCCGCCGTTCCCAGTCTTTTGCTGTTCCTGCTGTGTGCGTGTGTATGCGCGTTTGGACTTTGGAAGGAACACATGAGGATGCTGAGCGTCCGTGCCGGTGCCAGCGTTCACCTCTCCTCTCTGCTGCCGCTGTGCTCATGCTGGCCTGCCTGCACTGGGCACTGGACACTGGACCAGAACCAGCAGATCGATCGGCATGCATGCCGATTAACGGGCGCCGTTGCAGCGCAGTACGCAGTAGCATCACTCCGCGTGGTGCGTGTACCGTCGCAACCAGCTGCGAATGTAGTCTAGAACATCATCATAGAAGTTGATCAACTTCATTATATGATATAAATCAGGTCGAGAGACCCCGATGAACCCCTCTAGATCTGCCCCTGGTCATGATGCAAATTAAACACGAGTACTAATGTGGATGTAAATATAGGCCCGTTTTGAAGAATCTAGTATATTAACTGATGATATCTAAGATATTAGCTGGTTTATTAGCTAAGGATCTAAACATAATTCAAATAACCTTTTTTGGAATAATTAGCACGAGCACCACTATATCATATAAGGGGAAAGAAAAACCAGTTTATAGCAAAAAAAAAGTGTTACATTACTAAGACCACTCAAACTCATAAACATGAAGAAAAGATAGAGAAGACTCATGATGGTAACTCTATTTCCCAAAGCTCTACTAAAGAGGCTCTTCCTTGTTCAACCCCAAAACTTGGGCCGATATTTTCATTGTCCCTCAAAGGTTCTACGGTTGCGCTCTTTCAGATATTCCAAGACGAGTACATCAAGTTGCATGTCGATGTTTTTTTCTCAGTTATTGATCTTCCATGTAGTAACTTCTCCCACCGTCGTTTCCAAAGTCTGCAAACCCTCATCAATGTGGACAATGTTGGTCTACAACCGAATTTTCGAATAATTTCTAGTAGCTATTTGTTAGCTGCATGAGATCAAATAGTTCCATAATCGACTTGGTACCTTGTTTTCGCGTACGGAACATGCGTATAGCAGCGACCAAAAAACCAAATGAAAGACTTGCAAGCAGACAGTAATCTTTGTTCCCCTTCTCTCGATCTACCTCCGTATGAGTTTTCTTGCATGAGGATAAAAGTAAGAACAGTGATTATTCGTCAAAGTGGACGAATGTTTTCCTTGTTTCTGCCCACAGTACAATCATAACGTTGACTGCCAGCCCTTTCTGGCATGGCCGTTGTACCGTCGCTGTCGTCGTTAGGAGACCGAGGATTATTATTCGAGGGTCAAGTTTGTTGGATCCAAAAGCCGCAATAACATAACGAATCGTGCATGTACGTTCATGTAAAGTTGCAGTAAAGCCAGATCGAAGAGAGCGTTATATTTTCGCCTGGTTCCAATACTTTTCAGCGAACGAACGGTGTTTTTTTCTCTCACAATAAATCAGCATAAGCTAAATTTCAGCGAAACAAACGTGGCCTTTGACTAATGGGAACATGGCGCGTGAAGGAGAAGACGAGGCAAGACGATGCGTAGCACGGTAGCTGTACTGTACGCAAGGACACGAGTCATGAATTCATGTTAGGTCGTTCTTTTTTTTTTTCGCCTCTCATTTGGGTATAGCTGTAGTATCTGCTCATGTACAGACTCACACCCACCCTACAACTTGGTACGTCTCTATTACTACACTCACACCACGCGTACACAAACAGACATACAACTACACTCATATCACTAGATTAAGTCATTCGTGAGATCACCGGGTCCAACAACGGACCCATAGACGACGGGGCACGTGTCATGAATTCACGTTAGGTCATTCTCACAGTGTCCTTCTTGGTACATCTCTATTTTTTTTTATGTACAGACTCACACCCACCCTACACACTCACATTCACACTCACACTCACACTCACACTCACACTCACACCCACCCTACACACTCACACTCACACTCACACTCACTATGCGTATACAAACAGACATACATCTACACTTAGATCACTAGATTACGTCCTTCGTGAGATCACTGGGTCCGTTGTCCTTCGTGAGATCATCGGGTCCAACAACGGATCATAGACGACGGGTCGCGTCGCGTTCCCTCGTGGCTCCACGCATAAGAGGCATCATAATTTTATTTGGGGGCGAACCCCGGTGAGCAACGCGAGTGCGAATGCTGGGATTCGAACTCGCGCCGGCTGCAAGCCCACCGGCTGTGCTAGCCATCCGAGCGCTGCTGCTTGGTTCTCGGTACGTCTCTATTTTTTTTTCCCATCTGAGCGGACACCCGGGCAGGAAGGGATCGAGGAGCATGATGGCACGGGGGGCGCGCGGAGGCCGGCCTGAGCGCAGCAGCGATCGCTGAGCCGGCCGAGGGGAATGGATACCAACGCAACGCAGGCCCAAATCTGGGCTGCCATGCCGTGGTCCGCGCCCCACGACCATCGGCCAACACTACCTCCGTCCGTCGCTCCCTGCAGTCTAGGGTTTAGCCGTTTAGGCGAGTACGACAGCTGCACTGGACGGAATGTAAATAGTACTAGTAGGGAGCTCAGCAGGTAGGGTCGTAGGGAGGAGGAGGACCCAAGCATGTTTTCTCCGTGCCCATCATCATTCCCCTGCCCCCCGCACGGCCGCCGCAGCACCCATTCCCATCTCCCCTAACTCGGCCAGTGCATGCAGCAAAGCCCACGGTGCCGCTACTACACGTCTAGGCCACGAACGTTGCACATGCATTGCTCTGCCTGCCTGGCCTGGCCCTGGGTGCCTCTGCAAGTCTGCATCCTAGCGTAACTGGCCACCTGTGATAAGGAAACGCAGCCGCGTGCATGCATGCCAGCCACGCGCGGTTGCTCATGCGCGGCGCTGCCGGCAGGCCGCACGGACCCCTGCCCGTACCCTCCTCCTCCACCTCCTGCACGGCTTGCCACATCGGCACGGGCAGCGCGCCGTCGTCATTGCGCTGCTGCGCGGCCGGCTCACCCACCGCCGCCGTCGTCCCGTTCGGGCTCTTGTCGCTGTTCGGCCAGCCAGCGCGCTGCCAGGATAGAACAGGGATGCGACCGATGTGCACAACACACCAGATGGGATGAATGAACAGGAGTACAGGACGGACGACAAAACTACCAAGGGATCCGATGTCAATTTCGGCACCCAGATTCGACACGGCTAGTACGTAACTGTGGGTTGCACTGAACTGAGTGTACCGTTTGAGGAGCATGAATCGGTTCCTGCCGGCCGGCGCTGGGTAACCCTGCTACAGAGCCACAAAGTCAGAGATGCTCTCAAGCACCACAACAGGGGAACTCAGGTTCAGACGCATGCTTATCGATGCACTAGCACAACAGTACCACACAACGACGGCATGCCAGGCACAAGTTGCTGCAATTACCATGCCACAGTTGTTGGTTTTAGGCAGCAACCCAAGCAGACAGATATGAGTCGGTCTACACCACAGATTGTATTCAAAACTTCAAGGCGCTATTCAGTCTTCGGTTATAGGACAAGAATGTTTCCTTATTCCATCATCAAATTGAAACTTGAAGATGCCCATCAGGGAGAGAAGGGAAAGGGAAGAAGACAACAGTTAACTTTATGCCAAATTCAAACACATGTTTGTTCACACAACAAACATTCAGGATCCTTTGCACAGCACAATGCCTCTGCACGCTGCGATAACCAGCAGACCTGCACGTCCAAAACAAATCCAGCTGGTTAATAGGACTGAACAATGAGCATGTGCTACTGAAAAAGTGAAATCAACATGAGTTTCCGGACGGGCACTACTGCCATCAAGGAAACAAAGACATAGCAAAATTGTCCCACAGCCACAGGTAACATGGTATAACAGTGTTATGTTCCAACGCTGCTTCAGGTCAAAACAAATAATGGCATAGAATAACCAACCCGACCTCCTAATAGGATGATGAGAAGATTTTTATTCCCAGAATCATCTGACACGACCCTATGGGCTAGGCGTCGAAGGTAGTGATGCATTCACATAGGAGACAAGCAAACCAAAGGGTCCATATCATCAAAGCCACGATGACTATGGTTTCAGTTTCCAAAATAGTAACAAAGAAAGCATCTATGCCAACTCAAATTGCAGCTCAAAACCAAGAATTTGACCTTCAGCTAAGATGCACATCAACACCATTATTCCTAACCCAGACTAGGGTGTGTGGGTGGCCTAAAGGCGTGCAACGGCTTCATCAACAGTGGCAGCTACCGAAAAAAAAAGGTACCTGGCAAGTTTCACCAAAGGTAGTATAAACATAACTCTGAAGACGAATTTCGTAAAAGGCAAGTGTTGGGGTGTCCTACTGTCATTATTATTAGTATTAACAAAACAAATACAAATGGACATTGACCAGCTAACAAGACATGGTTTAGGCCAAGATTGCCTTCAAATTCTAAATTTTTTCACTTTCTTTTCATCACATCAATTTTTGGACACTAGGTATAGGTGTACTACTGTCATTATTATTATGTCGTTTGTTTCATGTTGTCGGTTGTCACAGGCTGCAAATGGAATTATCAGACAAGACTGCAGAAAAGCTAACAAGACATGGTTTACAGTGGGAAGGTTGTGACCATATGATCCAGATCAGATCCAAAAGATTCCTTAAATATCACATCCGACGTGTTTCAAACATCATGCATTGGATGCGCAGAGTAAAACTGCATGCTGACAGCAGCTATTGTTCACACAAGCACAGTTCCTATTCCCTGTCCCCTGGTTTCCACAACGATTGCTAATGTTAACCAGATCAGTTACATCGCGCTGAGTTTGTATCCAGCCATAAGCAACACAAGGAAAGCTAATATAGTAAAGAAATAGAACAAATAATCAGGTGTGGCAGATGGAAATAAAAATTTACCGGCACTTATCCACTTAACAGGCCATATTATGCTTGTAACTGCAAACCCCATTGTAAAGTTCAACCAGTAGTCATCCTGTTCAGTGGAAATATCTGTGATCGGATACAATGCCCAAAAGCTTAAAAGTAAAATCTCAATTTCACTACAAGGTTACCGTTTTCACTTCATTAAGGGGTTCCTCGTCCTACAACTAAAGGAACAATTGCAAGATAGTCAAGACAAGGCCAATGGGCAACAGATGAACAGACCCGCCTGTAGCAGGCTAGCCCCATAGGCTAATAAATTTACGTTGCTTACATAGGAACAGTGGATGCGGTAGCGGACTCAGGGTATGCCTAGCAAAAATATCTCATATTTAATATGGTATATATAATTTGAACCCAGCAGACGCTGACCCCAAGCAAGGATCAGGCGAGCGGAGGGATGGCCTGCAGACGGAAGTTGAACCTTTTTAGTTTGGACCTTCAAAATCTACCTAGTACTAATAATTTGGTGTAAATTTTAGGGTAGGCCTAGGCCTACGTGGCTTTTTAGTTTGGACCTTCAAATCTACCTAGTACTAATAAGGTCTAAATTTTAGGGTAGGCCTAGGCCTACGTGGCCTAAGGGATTTTTTTTTTTTTTAACACTTTTTTTTAAACTATTTTTAATTCTAACACTGTTTTTTTTTTAAATCTAACACTTTTGGCCGCGCCTATTCGCATGGCGGCGAAATCACGTTGCCGCGCTATGTATGGGGGCATGGTAGGAGGCGGTGGCGTGGCGGCAAACCGAGGCGCCGACGGCGTGGCCGAAATTGCCCGCCCCATGATCTGGCCAGCGACAACCGCGCCACGCAGCGCATGGCAGGCGCCTGACGTGATTTGACTCATGACGGCGGCGCGGTGAGGGCTGCTCCTGCGTCCTGTATGCCTTACCATCGCGCCCTATGAGAACCATCGTGCGCATAACCGTCGCGAGACTTTCTTAGGACTAGAAATTTGCATATGGAACACGTTCGTACATGACGTGGTTGTACTTGTACTCTACTAGCCTATCTATCCCTCGGATCAGATCAGCCAGGGCAGTTGGTGCGTTCGGTGGAGTACTAGAACTTGTTCCACATGCAAATTTCTAGTCCTAAAGAAAGTCTCACAGACAAACAGACGCACGATGGTTCTCTTTGTGCTAGCCACGGCGGCATCAGGCGGCAGTGCAGCAGACGCAGGAGCAGCCCCTCTCCGTCATCATTGCCGCCATGCCATGAGTCAAATCACGCCCTGCGCTTTGCCGCCATGTGCACCGTGTGCTCGTGTGCCGCGCCAGATCCATGCAGGCAGCTTTCTCGCCACATCATGCTCAATGGCTTCGCATCGCCACGCCACCGCCTCTACCGCGCCCCCATGTATGGCGTGGCAACGTGATTTCACCGCGCCATGCGAATACGCGCGGCCAAAAGTGTTAGATTTGAGAGAAAAAACAAACAGTGTTAGAATTAAACATAGTTTTAAAAAAGTGTTGAAAATAAAAAAAAATTGCCTAAGGCTGGGTCCGCCCATGGCAGTATATTGTATTCAAGGATCAGTTTGGTATTGCATTTTCCTGCTATAAAATGAACGCATAAGAACCAGATTAAACTGAAAGAACAGGGGTTTGTCGCAGAGTATTTATGATGAAATGCTATAATGCACAAGCAGCGTGTTGAAGAGTTCAACTCAAAGGGTCTGGAAAATCACTAACAATGAAGCTAAAAGGAGTTCTTTTGTTTCTTCATGTGGCATCCCCTGAAAACGAGTATATTACCCCCACCGCCCAAAAGACCTAACATTCTGGAAATTACTGCAAAAGTGCTAAGTGGTGGTACCATAAAAAAAATTATGGTATGAAATGGCAACTCCATTTCATTTAATCGATATGACACCTCAATATGTTATAAAATGAAACTTGGGCAAGTTCCTTCGAATTCAACATTGTCTGCAGCAACCTATAGATATAGTTGAGAAATATTCTGCTTATTGGCATAGGTAAAGCTATGATATGTTTACCGTACAGGTTTTGATTAAATTTGATGCTTCACTACAATGATGTGCTTGGAATGACATGCCTGCATAGCTAAACTAAATTGCTAACTCTGTACATTGTCCGCTTTAATTGCACAAAGCTTCCGATATCAAAATTGGTTCAATAAACAAAAATCTATGCCTTGCTAAACCACTGTTTCTTCCAGTGACTTGAGAAGCTACAAGCCAGAATAGAGTTCTAGTTCTAATATCACCAAACAGTAATCTAGACTCTTGTAACCAATTTGCGGTGGTTTGGGAACCCTAAAAATTCATGTCACCGGGCAGCAGATATCATGAAGTTCCATTAAGATTCCTACCAGCTAGACTGATCTCTGAACATTTTAGCACTGTTGTGTACTCATGATACATGAACGTCACAACTCAAAATATATAAACCTATGGTCTATACAACTGCATAATGGTTGCTAGCACTGGGCAGCAAAAAAAATCTGGACTGGTATGAACCTACGGCTGTTTTAATATAAGAATTTACTCTGAACTAGAAACTCGTTGGTAGCATATGCTTGATCTAAGTCTAGGTAATTGACGGATATAATATGAGAAGGTCTGAGTTGTTGTTTATCCTGTTCCAAGTGACACTAAAGTTCTAAAGATTTATGTCGGTGCGAAAAGTGATCAACAAGTAAATATTTGTAGTTTTGCCGTACGTTGTGATTAGATGTGGCCTAGCACTCGATGACACATGATTTATACTGGTTTAGGCAACGTGCCCTACGTCCAGTTTTAGTCGATCGGAGACTTTATTCCTGAGCCTAGATGCTTGAAGTTTGCTGTGGGGTTACAAATGAGTAGGAATAAGAAGGAGGGTGTTAAAGGCCTGGTCGGACTCTGAACCGAAGGGCCGAGAGTGACGGGGGCTCTAACGTGCTCTAAGTATTAGAGCGTATGCTCTGTGTAGTTGTTGAGTTCTAGAGCTGTGGAGTTGTTCGAATGTTTAGGTTGTCTAGAGCCAGAGAGAGTTTTAATAGCCAGAGAGCTCATCCCCTTTTATAGTCGAAGGGGATGGGCTCTTACAAGTTAGAGAAAGAGAGATAATGTATACGTGTGCTATCTAGTCTTGTTGCCCACGCTGTTAGATACGAGACGGTTGTCGGCGCTCATAATATTGTTTATGTCCAGATGCATGTGGCAGGCTCTACCGTGTTTGCCTGGTATGGCAAATATCAGTGCCTACAATACTGTTTGGGTTCTGACACGCTTGGAAGGTTCCATAGTGCCTATCTGGCATGGCCTGGTGGCACCGTCCTACAGATGTGCATGGTATGGCAGGGTACGGTCCTCGGTATTGTGGTTTGACTTGAGCGACTTACCTTATCTCCTCCGCCTGATCCCCAGGCCCTTACCGAGCGGGCATCCCCGGTCGGTTGTTCCCAGTCGACCCCGACCGTGTCGGTCGAGGAAGAGCTGCAGCAGAGGTTCGGCGTATCCCCGGTCCAAAAAGGAGGTCGGAGTCGGACTATGTCCCCTCCTTGGCCAGGCCTTCCGGTCGGGGACCGGATCATTCTCCCGATCTGTCATTAGGTATCTGGGCCGGTCTAGGAGACGTGCATTGTCGCTATGTCGTCTGCTGGGCCGAGCTTTTGCTAGGAAGCGGGCCCATTGGGGACCCCGAGTTTATGAACCCTATAGGAGCCCCCGAACCCTATTGGGGCTTCTGTGAAGTCATGAAGGGGTTATTTACACTCATCTTACAAGCGCACTTGGTGGGCGTAAGATCGTGGGTCGCCGTCAGGCGAGATGGAGCGCCAAACCGAAGTGTCGGGCACGATCGAGGGGTCGGGTGAGACGGAGCGCCAACCAAGTTGTCGGGCGTGGTGAGGGGTCGGGCGAGATGAAGCGCCAACCCAAAGTGTCGAGCGCGGCCGAGGGGTCGGGCGAGATGGAGCGCCAACCCAGGTGTCGAGGGCGGCCGAGGTGTCGGGCGAGACGGAGCGCCAACCCAGGTGTCGAGCGCTGAGGTGTCGGGCAAGACGGAGCGCCAACCTGAAGTGTCGGGCGCGGCTGAGGGGTCGACCGAGATAGAGCACCAACCCGAAGTGTCGGGCGCGGCCGAGGGGTCGGGTGAGACGGAGCGCCAACCCGAAGTTTCAGGCGCGACCAAGGGGTCGGGCAACGGAGCGCCAACCCAAGTGTCAGGCGCGGCCGAGGGGTCGAGCGAGATGGAGCGCCAACCCAGGTGTCAGTCGTGGCTGAGGTGTCGGGTGAGACGCAGCGCCAACCCGAAGTGTCGGGCGCGGCCGAGGGGTCGGGCGAGAAGGAGCGCCAACCCAAAGTGTCGGGCACTACCGAGGGGTCGGGCAATACGGAGCGCTAACCTGAAATGTCAGGCGCGGCCGAGGGGTCGAGCGAGACGGAGCGCCAACCCAGGTGTCGGGCACGGCTGAGGTGTCGGGCATGATGGAGCGCCAACCCAAGTGTTGGGTGCGGCCGAGGTGTCGGTCTAGTTTTGTGCGTAACCCCATCCGCGGTTTCCACAACCGGAGGGGTTGAGCTAACGTCGCTTGCCTCGATGGCTCGAGTGACATGCTCGGTGAGCTTAATAACGGGTACATCCGAGTGGAATCTGGGTCCGTCGTTCGTAACAGGGTCGGCATAGCCCTCATGTGGCATTCCACTGCTCCTTAACCCGCCTCTCGGCAGATGCCCAAGCCGTTCCGGAGACCGACTTAGGTGGTCCGCTGGCCTCGCCTCGATGGAGATTCTGTGGGCATGGCTCAAGGTCAGGATCGAACGAGAAGATCAAGATGACCCTGTCCGCTTCTAAGCGGATCAGGCGAGGGCCGCTGGGGCTCATCTGCATTTTCTCCCCTGGCTCTATTTGATGCGAGGTGACTTCGAGCCCTTTGTCGATCGTCGCTCATATCAAATGAGGCGACTACCGCTTCGTGACGTAACACGAAGCATTGTGATGCAACAACTGCATATGCAATGCTTGGATGTATGAGATGAATGTATGGATGAATGTATAAATGCATGTATGAGAATGGATGAATGAATGATTATGCACTAGAAAACAAAAAAAAGGGGGTTTGGTAAGGTTACCTCGATGGCTCGAGTGATGAGTCTAGGGAGCTCCTATCGGATATGTCCGAATGGGATCCATGTCCGTCATTCATGACGGGGTTGGCATAACCTGCATGAGGCATCCCGCTGCTCCTTACCTGTCTCTCAGCCGCCCTCGCCATCCGATCGACTCAGGTGACCCGTTGGCCTCTCATCGATGGAGATTCCGTTGGTAGGCCCTTCTAAATCCTACCTAGGAAGGTGGAGGATTGTTTGCGTGCAGTTGCGCCTTATTTCCCATTCCCAGGTTGTGGTAGTGGTGGGCCCTGCCCAGGCCATGTCCTCGCTAATCGGGCGATGTTTCGTCGGGCAGGGGGCGTCCCATCAGCCAGGGCTACGTCTCGCCGCATGCTTTTCTGCATTAAATAGGGGGAAGGGAGAGGATTTTCCTCCTGTTCTTTCGCCTTGCTTCAACCGCTGCCGTTCCTCCTTCCTCCCTTTCGCTAAGTCTATTCATGTGCCGCGTGTAACACCCTAGGTGTTTGGCTTCCACTAAATTGCATGTCATTTCATAAACATGTGCATTATCTATGTCATCATGTCATTGTTACTGAAACGTGCATATGCAACATTTTCAACAGTGTATGTTTCATGCTTGATTGTTGTGAATGGTAGTAGTGCAACATGTGAATGTTACATGAAACTCTCATACTTGGAAACATGGCAATATGGTAGTAATGTGACAAGTATAGGATAACAACAAGGTCATGCAACATGTGAAACATTGTATTGAAACATATGTATGAATTGCTTGTTTTACTTTCTTTATCACATGTGATCAGTAGAAGTGGTATAACAACTTTGTAAAGTGGTTGATTATGGTCTAATACACCTTAACTACACTTAGGTTACTTGTTGGGACATTGTTCATGTAGATCAAAATGACCAAAATGCCCTCAAGTGCAAGTTTGACTTGAATTGACCCTTGGAGTCTCACTGTTTGACTGTTTAAAAAGTGTAACTTAGAGTCTATGCATGCTTGAGCAACCTAAAGCAAAGTTGTAGCTAATTTAGTAAGGAACAAAAGTTGTTTTATGGTCAACTCATGAAAATGTCTAGAACATGGTCAAACATGGCCCACAAGTCAGAATTTCATGCTAATCAACACTGAAAAATCTTGCTAAGTCATTGATGTCATTTCAGTGTGATCGAGCCATCTTTGGCTTGTTGTAACTTCTGATCCATGGCGAATTAGGTGATAGTTCTTGAAAGTAAATTGCAGATGGATGTTTGGTCTACATTTTTCATGAACACTGTTTTTGCAAACAAGCAACGGATTAGCCAGCTTCATGAGGAAGTCGCTACTGTCAGTCGCTCACCCCGACCGAATGGAAGCTACAGATGGTCGCGCGTTTTTCGAGAAAATGCCGGACGCGTGCACTGCCGCCGTCGAAGGCCGGCCGATCCATGGCCACACGCGCAGTGCCCCTCTGGCGTCCGCAGACGCGCTTTGAAGCCACCCGCGCTGCCGACGCCCTCGCCAAATTGTTTTCATTTCTCCGCTTCATCGCAAGCGCGCGCCATGGCAACCACTCTGCCATAGCTCCGCCATCATCGCAGAGCTTGCTCACCACGCATCTACCCGCACTACGCCTTCACCATAGCTCCGTCGTGTTCGTCTCGGACCTTCCCCACCTTCTAGCTGAGCCAATCGTCTTTGTAGGTGAGGACCTTGCCAGCTTTTTCCGACGCCAGTAGTCATGGCCTACCTCGCCGGAGTTGCGGGTCATCGTGGCCGGGCGCAGCTCTGCACCGCTCCCCTTCCCTAGCCTTCGTTTCATCTTCTCTAGCTGTCGATTTGCTCTAGTTATGACGTTACCGACGGGCAAGCCATTACGGCCGAGCCGAACACGGCCACGCACCACCACCGCGCCATGGTCGCCACGGTGACATCACATGGCTACACTCGCGCACTTCACCACACCCATTAGCGATAGCATAGACAGGTCCGCCTTGGTCTCTGGAAGCTGATGCGCTTTGCCTAGGTACCTAGCGCCGGTTCACCGGAGCGCCGCCGTCTTGCCATGACCGAGCCGCCAGTGCGCCATGACCGGCGTATTTAGGGACCGTAGAGAGAGTGATTGGGGCACCAATCAACGCGGAGGTCGTGGACGGTCACGAAGGTACTCTCCTCGTCAGCCGGAGAAGTCGCTGCGGGCGAGCTCGCCACCGGGCCGTCGCTCTCCCTCGCTTGTCTCGGCCGACACGCTGGTCCTCCTGTCATCAAGGTCGGCTCTTTGAGGCGGGAGCCCAGCTTGGGCTGCTTGCGCCATTGTCTGGGCCACGCCTGTGCGCTCGTGGGCCGCCGTGTCTGACCGGGCCGGCTCCACAGTTTCTGTTTTCTTATTTGTTTTGTTTATTTGTTTTCACAGATTTATGTGCATGATTCTAAAATATGTATTTCCTAGTATATAGATCCAAAAGCTATGGTTCTAATTTTGTTAAGTTCCTGGTCATGTCTAGTACTTAATAAAAATATAATATGAGCACATGTGTTAGAAAACTTGGATGAATTAAATAGGAGTTTGAAATGTGTTTTTAGAAGCATGCAAACTTGTTTGAATTTTATCTTGAGTTTCTATGATCCAAAAATTATGAAATTTTGTGGGTCCTCTATTTTGGTTTATTAAAAGCTCTGGTAAAAATTTCAGAGCTAGTGCATGTGTAGTTTTTAAGTTATAGAATTTCCTTTTATTAATAGGTGGATCTTGTGTGAATTTTCATAATTTTTCTATAGATCCAGTGAAGGTGAAATTTTATGGGTGCTATTCTTATGCTAGAAGGATGCTAGGAAAAATGGGAAATCTGTTGCTTGACACTTTTTAATAAGGTTTCCTAATTATGCTAGAAATAGACATGTCATCTGTTATTTTGGATACAACAAGTTATGTTGGTCCAATGGCTTTGAAATTTTTATGGTAGCCTATGTGCAGCATGAGATAGCTACTGTAATTTTTGTAGATTTTTATGAATAGTTTTACTATATATTGCTTAAATCACCTAATTAACTAAATAAATGGGAAAAGGATATTAAATAATTTATTTAGAAGTTAGCACTATACCTTCTGATGTTTCTAAGATATGAAAAACAAGTTGGTAAACTTGGTTTGGTCAAATTAGGCTTTTGCACCATCATTAAATAATTAAGTTAGCAACCCCGTCATTCTGGACAGATTCTAGGTCTACTGGAAATTGATTTGGTTAACTTCAGAATCATGCCTTGATGTTTACAAATGAATTGTAGAGAATTTCATAAGCTTTCCAGAATGTCCTCTTGCAAGTCATTTGGATTTATAAAACTCTGGTTATGATAGAATTAAGTTACTACTTGTTGCATATGAAGCTTTAACTGTTATTTTAAGTATGTCTTTACTATTCTAAGTTCATGGTACTGTTCCTAGGTGTTAGGCCTTTAACTGAAGATGAGCATCTTTATCTTAGGTTATGCAAGTTAGGTAAGTTGCTCTTGTTATTTAAGTTAAGTTGGATGCATGCTTAAAGTGATTTGCATAGAGCTAATTACTCGTAATCGAGTGTCCAAAGATGTTTTCGTAAACACCCATTGTGATTCATTCATCATGAGCATCATGTCATTCCTTATGCATCCATGATATTTATCTTGTGCATCGACATGCAATAGGTGTACCGGAAGGAGTAACCTCGCTGAATTGAGGAACCGAGCGAGCAAAGCAGCCTTGACGCCGGAGATTCGGGAGGAGCACCTTCCGGAGAAGTGCCGACACGAGGTCGCCGTTGAGTGCCCCGACCACCGCCCTTGCAACTTTGTGAAAGGCAAGCCCCGAGCATATTAAGCCTCCTAATTTCTGAAATGCGATTCTGATATTATTGTTACATATATATATATTGTTGCATTAAGTTTAGGTGTTGGATGCAAACACTTGCTTTGCATTGGTTACCCATTCCTTGTCCGGATATTGTTACCTCGAATCCTATGTAGCTCGAGCTCGAGTAGTGCTTAGCCACCTTAAATGCGATAGAAGTCGGGTGATTTCCTATCACCGCGAGATATAGGATGATACAGTGTGTACGGTTGGCTATATTTGCTATCGTGGAAAAGAACCAGTCTTAATTTGAAATGAAGACCCAGGACGGAGGCTTGCTTGGGTTTGCGAGTGACTCCGTCAGTGTCGCTTAAGGACTGATTCTTGGAGCCTTTCCTGCTCATGTTGAACGCATGCCTCTCTTTAGTTGGCTGGGTCTGCGGAGACCACCACGGCCGAGTAGCTCACCTCGGTAGGGAGTCGATAAGTATAAAGTGCGCCTCGGAAGGGAGCCGAGGCGTGAGTCCAAGGGCGGTGATTTAAAAGTCCCGATCGCCCCTGGCGTAAGGGTAATCCCCGAGAGTGTCAAGGCGCTGATCGAACCCGCGAATTTGGTTCTGAGATGTTCCAAAGGTGACCCACGGCTACCCTTGCAAAGTATGCCGGGTGAGAGTTAGGAATACCCCTCACCGAGTTGTAATTCGATTCAATCGCCGCCTCTCCGGGCTAGTGAGAACTTGACGGGCTTATCTCCAATGTAGATACACTTAATATCTTAATGGTTCGGAAATGATGATATGATGATGATAGCCTTATTATACCGCTATGGTTAATATTGTTTGCTCCTAATAAGTGAGTGCTCTAGTACAAAAAGCTAATCTAGTGGATGTAATTAATGATAAGCTTGATAATCAGTTTAAATTGGTTACTATAATCATAAGCTCTTTTATGCAACTGTGTCAAGCTAGCCCACCTGAAAAGCCTTGCATGATCCTTGGTGTCGTTTATTTCGATTTTTGTCGGGTAAGTCTAGTCGAGTACCTTCTCGTACTCGGGGTTTATTTCCCACCGCTGCGGATGACCGGTTCTTCTTTGGTTGTCGCAAGTAATGCGCCTTCTCCCTCGGGGATGAAGACTAGACCGTTAGGCGCGGTCTCTACTAGTTCTCGTGCACGATAATGCTTTTGTGGGACATGACTCTGATCTGGCAATGTATTTGAAACTATGAAGTTATGTACTAAACTATGTTGCTTCCGCACACTCAAACTTGGTTTGTAATATTTTATTTGAACTCTGATGGATGTAATCCGAATGCTACTTGTGAAATGTCGTAATGAATGGTGTGTTGTGTTGAATCATTACGATCTTGGTTTGTATGTCGAGAGTTGGTTGAAATCCTTCGTGATTTCCGGACTACCGGGATTATGGGAGCTTAAGTACAGGAATTTGATCGCTTCGGTGATTGTTTTTGTACTTACGTTCTTATGATTTGGTCGGTTCTGTTACAGCTGGCATCAGAGCAAGATTTGACACTAAACACGTCATTTGTGTATTTAAAACAAAAGTACTTGTGAAAATCCTAAATTAAATACTAAGTATTGCCAGTGGTCATATCCCTTATGCCCGGATAAGGACTCTTAGGTGGCTTATTAAAGTACTAACTTGGGGGTTCCTGCTTGTTTCTGTTTCGTCGTCCATACGGCGTGCTATTGTATGGATGCCATCCGCTTGGGTGGTAATGTATGGATCAAAATACCTCTACGCTTGGGTAAGTGTGAGTTGTGAGAGCATGACCGTCCAATCGTCGGTCTAGGGGAGAGTAGTTGTGGTTGCTCGCGTATTTACATGTTCAATCATGTATCTATGAGAGTACTTAAATGTGGGTATCTCTGACGGGTAGTTGTGATACTAGAGTATGTGCATCAGGAGATGTATGTATGAAAGTATTTAGTTACTGCTTGCTTTTATGCATTTTGGGAAATTACTGGGCTGAAATGAAATTTTCTGCAGGTACACTAACAACGTATCGTTATAGATCGATTAGCTACCGTATACGAGAGAACGTATGTATGCCACCGTATATTTCGCTAGCCTTTAAATTTTTTTTAGGATGGTGAGGACGTACGGATCGTGCATGCATCATGTTCAAGCATACATGGCATTTCTTGCATTACTCCCTCCTTTAAAATATGATTGTCCCGCTAATTAAATTTCGTATCCCTTAAATGATTCTCCCTTACGTTGTGACTTTTTGCTACAGATGATGCGCGCACGAAACGCAGACTGCTTTCGCAAGTCCGGCTGGAGGCGGGCGCCTGTCACCGCTTAGCTCCTCGTGAGCCCCGGCCCCGAGCCTCACCGAGGAGGAAAGGCCGAGGGCGAGCTTGCTCGGGTGATCGCTAAGAGGAATGCGGCTCAAGACCGCTTGGAGCAAGTAACACGAAAGGGACCAAGAGACCCTTGAGGTTCAGAGGTTGACAGCTGCTCACCGCAATCAGGAACGCATGTTGATTCACGTGATGAACCAACGGAATGAAGCCCGCACGAGGAGGATGTGTTGAGAGCACGACAGAGCTAGAGCTAGAGCGAAAGTGGCAATTGCCGAGGAGTACAATGACAATCTCCATGAGGAGGTTCACCGTTACACAATCAACTTCACCCTCTTCTCGCCACCGAGGATGAGGATGAGATGGGTTCCGGTGTCATCATGGTGAAGGTGATGATGACATGGAGGTCAATGGACTGAGGACATTCCACCGATGAGGAGGAAGATGAGGAGTTGGAGCCTGCTAGTGATGAAGATGGAGGAGAGATCTTCGACAATCGACTCCGAGGACGATCGCGTGGTTTAGCTTACTACTTAGCTAATGCGCAAGAGCTAGTCTTTTGTTGATCCTCATGCATGAACGAGTAGCTTTGGAATAAGTAATCGTTGGGATGTAATATCGAACCATAAGTTATCTTTGGATGTAAGTTTGGAACCACTATGGCTTGGATGTAACCTATCGAACGTATTATGCTCCACGTATGTGAGCCTTTGATAAATTCCGTCTTTGCGGTCTATGGATCGAGTGGTTGGTTAAGTTCATCGCATTTATGTGTCCATTGACGCGCTTGATGAGTTGTGTGGTTGTGATGAATGATTGTGCCTCTGTTGATTATCTAAATGCATTTCCTCCAATGGACTCGGTTTGGGCATAATTATACGATTCATCTACAAAAATTCCACATCGTCGCTGCTCATTGGCTATACATTTTGCGATGGCTCATCATAACCTTCGTCGCATGTCGTGGCATGGGAAATGAGGAACAACCACCTCCGCCACCGCCCACACCACCGAGCTAATGCGCATAAAGGTGGAAAGTCAACAAGATGTTAGCCGAGGCTATGCATCGATGGCTAACCGAGAGGATCGTCATGTCCGCCAAGGACCCAAGCCAAACCAAGACAAAGCAGCTTTTAAGGACTTCATGGATACAAAGCCTCCTGTCTTTCGTGAGGCGTAAGAACCATTACAAGTCGATGAATGGTTGAGCACGATAGAGCAAAGGTTTGGATTGCTCCGCTTGACCGAGGGTATGAAGGCCACATATGCAGACACCACCTCCAAGGCCCTGCAGTATCCGTGGACACATCACAAGACCACCTTCCCCGCAAACGCCGAGATAGTTTGGGGTCGGCCAGCAGCAACTTTCAGAGGACACTTTATTCCTCCCGGTCTCATGGCCATTAAGCATACCGAGTTTATGAAGCTCACCCAAGGCAACAAGAGTCTCAATGAATACCTCCGGGCATTCAACAACTTTGGCGAGGTATGCTCCACGAGTTTGTCGATACCGACGCTAAGAGAATAGCTAGCTTCAAGAGGGGACTTTCCCTAAATTGATGAAGTCAATGGCAATCTGCAAGTGTGTCACCTTCAATGAGTTTATTAGTGACACTCGACTCAAGAGAACAATGATAAGATATATGCCGCTTCTAAGAACCGCAAAAGAAACTTTGATTCAAAAGCTTCTCGGTCTAAGGCACCAATGATATCCAAGGCCCAAGACAATTCCACCCAATGCTAATGTCCGTATCGCCCACCTCGTAAGAAGAAGAATCAAGCTAAAACTGGTTTTCGCAAGGGTACACAATTTCCTTGCCAAAGAATACCTCTCAGGCAGGCAGCTCAATGTCCCACCAGCTAACAGTAGTGTTGGAACTGTAACCAGCCGGTCATTGGGCAAATAGGTGTCCCCATCCTCCCAAGAATGCTCAAGGAAACGTCCGTCGTGGGTGTTCATTACACTCACTCAGGAGGAAATTCTGTTTGGTGAAGTGGTCACCATTGGTAAGTTTCTTGTTAATGATCACCCTGCAGCTTGTGCTCTTTGATTCGGTGCTTCCCATTCCTTTGTGAGTTCTACTTTTGCATCTAAGCATAAGATGAATGTGATTACAATTGTCAAGGGTGGTTATTGTATTAGTGCGGCACCGAATAATATCATGACTAACCAAGTAGTTAAAGATGTAAGGATTGAGATCGGGGATCGAGAGTTCCTTGTGGATCTTGTAGTTCTACCAGGGGTAGGAATCGATGTCATCCTAGGAATGAAGTGGATGAGCGGGAATGGAGTGTTAATCGATACGTCAACCCGTGTGGTAATGTTGAGGGATCCTGTGGATAAGAAGGGTTTTCTAGTGCAGTTACCTCGTGATATCTCTCTTCACAATACAGCCAATGCTACCCTAGCCAAAGCCATTGAAGATATACCGGTTGTCTGTGAGTTTCCAGATGTCTTCCCTGATGACTTACCTGGATTACCTCCGGACCGTGATGTAGAATTCAAGATAGAACTCATTCCGGGTACGGCTCCTATTTCTCGAAGGCCCTATAGAATGCCGCCCAATGAGTTGGCTGAGCTGAAGGGTCAGTTGAATGAGCTATTGAAGAAAGGTTTGATTCGGCCTAGTTCTTCTCCTTGGGGTTGTCCAGCTATATTTGTGAAGAAGAAGGACGAGTCTCTACGCATGTGCGTGGATTATCGCCCCCTTAATGCTGTTACTATCAAGAACAAATACCCTCTTCCTCGCATCGATATTCTGTTTGATCAGCTCTCTAAAGCTAAGGTGTTCTCCAAGATCGATTTGAGATCTGGCTACCATCAGATCAAAATCCGTCCTGAAGATATACCAAAGACAGCTTTCTCTACTCGTTATGGCTTGTTCGAATACCTCGTCATGTCATTTGGGTTGACAAATGCTCCGGCACACTTTATGTACCTGATGAATTCGGTATTCATGCCGGAATTGGACAAATTTGTCGTCGTGTTCATTGATGATATCCTGGTATATTCTCAGAATGAAGAAGAGCATGCGGGACATCTGAGAATTGTTTTAACTCGGTTACGTGACAACCAGCTGTATGCTAAGTTCAGCAAGTGTGAATTCTGGTTGAACAAGATACCTTTTCTAGGTCATGTGTTATCTGGTGATGGAATTTCGGTTGACCCTACGAAGGTGCAAGAAGTCCTTGAGTGGAAGGCACCTACTACGGTCACAGAAGTTCGAAGTTTCTTGGGATTGGCTGGCTATTATCGTCGCTTTATCCTGGATTTCTCAAAAATCGCCAAGCCCATGACTTGACTACTGCAAAAAGATGAGAAGTTTGTGTGGACTCCGAAGTGTGAAGAGGCTTTCCACACTTTGCGGACCTTACTAACCTCTGCTCCTGTATTGGCACAACCTGACATCGAGAAGCCTTTTGATGTCTACTGTGACGCATGTGGCACCGGTTTGGGGTGTGTTCTTATGCAGGAAGGCCGAGTAATTGCTTATGCTTCGCGCCAGCTTCGAAAGCATGAAGTCAACTATCCTACCCATGACTTAGAACTAGCCACAGTTGTTCATGCCCTGAAGATTTGGAGACATTACTTGTTGGGTAATGTGTGCAATATCTATACTGACCATAAAAGCCTCAAGTATATTTTTACTCAACCCGAGTTGAACATGCGTCAACGGCGCTGGTTGGAATTGATCAAGGACTACAACCTTCAAGTGCACTACCATCCTGGTAAGGCAAATGTTGTTGCTGATGCCTTAAGCAGAAAGGCCCATTGCAATTCCTTAATTAGTGAAGACTTTCATCTATCACACCTCCTTCATCCTGTAGTACTTCACAATATCACTGTGGATTGCTCTCTTAGAAGTCGAATTATCGAACTCCAAAAGACTGATGTGGGTGTGTTTCACATCAAATGGAAAATGAAAGAAAAAGAGACCAAGCACTTTAAGGTCGATGACAAAGGAATTCTCTGGTTTAATGATAGACTTGTGGTACCCAAAGATAAAGAACTTAGAAATCAAATTATGGCTGAAGCCCATTCTTCTAAGTTGTCCATCCATCCCGGTAGTAGTAAAATGTATCAAGATCTCAAGTCAGTATTATTGGTGGACCAAGATGAAGAAAGAAATCACACGACTTACGTGGCAAGGTGTGATAACTGCTACAAGTCAAGGCTATTCACATAAGGCCTTGATCGTTGCATCCACTCTCTATTCCCGGGCCGGAAGTGGGAAGAAATTAGTATGGATTTTATTGTTGGATTACCCACTACCAACAAGGGTTGTGATTCCATCTGGGTTATCGTGAGATCGCCTAACTAAATCTGCTCACTTTATTCCTGGTCAAGTCTACCTATCACCCACACAATTATGCTTTGAGATTTATTTTCAACAAGTGGTACGTCTCCATGGTGTACCCAAATCCATTGTTTCCGATAGAGGACCTCGCTTCACGGCTCGCTTTTGGGAGTGCTTACATCAAAATCTTGGCACTCATCTAATCCGTAGTTCTGCCTATCATCCGCAAACATTAGGACAGACTGAGCGTGTTAATCAAATTCTTGAGGACATGCTTAGAGCTTGTCTTATTTCTTGCAAAGGCTCTTGGGAAGACCGGTTACCTCTCGCTGAATTCTCTTATAACAACAGCTTATCAAGAGAGTATCAAAATGGCTCCTTTTGAAGCTCTTTATGGCGCAAGTGTAGAACTCCTTTGAACTGGGTGGAACCCGGGAAAGAAGGTTCTATGGTATCAACTTTGTAAAAGAAGCCAAGAGCAAGTCCGAACTATACAAAAGAATATGACCGCCACATACAAAGCTAGACAAAAGAGCTATCTTGACAAGAGAAGGAAGCCTATTGAGTTTGAAGTAGGTGATCATGTTTATCTGAAGGTATCCCCTATGAAAGGAGTCAAGCGTTTTGGAATTAAAAGGAAGCTTGAGCCTCGATATGTTGGACCCTACCGCATTATCGAGAAAAGTGGAAGAGTAGCATATAAGCTCGATCTACCCCGTGAGATGGGAGCTATATTTCCGGTATTCCATGTGTCCCAGCTGAAGAAGTGTCTTCGTATTCCCGAGGAAACAATAGCAACAAGGAAAGTCAACTTGAAATCTGATCTTTCTTATGAGGAAAAGCCCGTGCAAGTTCTGGATACTCAAGAAAGAGTGACTCGTACATGAGTGGTTAAGTTATACAAGGTAGTTTGGAGTAATCATAGTGAACGGGATGCAACTTGGGAGCGGGAAGATTATTTAAAGGAAAATCATCCAACTTTCTATACTAAATGGTACGCTTTCCAAATCTCGGGACGAGATTTTTCTAAGGGGGGAGGGCTGTAACACCCTAGGTGTATGGCTTCCACTAAATTGCATGTCATTTCATAAACATGTGCATTATCTATGTCATCATGTCATTGTTACTGAAACGTGCATATGCAACATTTTCAACAGTGTATGTTTCATGCTTGATTGTTGTGAATGGTAGTAGTGCAACATGTGAATGTTACATGAAACTCTCATACTTGGAAACATGGCAATATGGTAGTAATGTGACAAGTATAGGATAACAACAAGGTCATGCAACATGTGAAACATTGTATTGAAACATATGTATGAATTGCTTGTTTTACTTTCTTTATCACATGTGATCAGTAGAAGTGGTATAACAACTTTGTAAAGTGGTTGATTATGGTCTAATACACCTTAACTACACTTAGGTTACTTGTTGGGACATTGTTCATGTAGATCAAAATGACCAAAATGCCCTCAAGTGCAAGTTTGACTTGAATTGACCCTTGGAGTCTCACTGTTTGACTGTTTAAAAAGTGTAACTTAGAGTCTATGCATGCTTGAGCAACCTAAAGCAAAGTTGTAGCTAATTTAGTAAGGAACAAAAGTTGTTTTATGGTCAACTCATGAAAATGTCTAGAACATGGTCAAACATGGCCCACAAGTCAGAATTTCATGCTAATCAACACTGAAAAATCTTGCTAAGTCATTGATGTCATTTCAGTGTGATCGAGCCATCTTTGGCTTGTTGTAACTTCTGATCCATGGCGAATTAGGTGATAGTTCTTGAAAGTAAATTGCAGATGGATGTTTGGTCTACATTTTTCATGAACACTGTTTTTGCAAACAAGCAACGGATTAGCCAGTTTATCGTGAGGAAGTCGCTACCGTCAGTCGCTCACCCAGCATCGAATGGAAGCTACGATGGTCGCGTTTTGAAAACGCCGGACGCGTGCAGCGCCATGCATGTGCGAAGGCCGGTGACCACACTGCCACGCCGTCGCCTCTGGCGTCGCAGACGCGCTTTGAAGCCACCCGCGCTTGCCGACGCCTCGCCAGATCTTTTTTCATTTCTCCGCTCACCCTTTAAGCGCAAGCCGCCAGCGACCACTCGCCATAGCTCCGCTGGTCGCAGAGCTTGCTCACCGCCGCATCTACCCGCACTCACGCCTTCACCATAGCTCCGTCGTGTTCGCCTGACCTTCCCCACCTTCTAGCCGAGCCAATCGTCAGTAGGTGAGGACCTTGGCCAGATTTTCGACGCCGTAGTCATGGCCTACCTCGTCGGAGTTGCGGGTCATCGTGGCCGGCGCAGCTACGCACCGCCTCGCTTCCCCTAGCCTTCGTTTCATCTTCTCTAGCCGTCGTATTTGCTCTAGTTATGACGTTACCGACGGCTTAGCCATTCGCCGAGCCGGAACACGGCCGCAAGCACCACCGCCGCCATGGTCGCCGCCGGTGACATCACATGGCTACACTCGCGCACTTCACCACAGCCATTAGCGATAGCATAGACAGTCCGCCTTGGTCTCTGAAGTCGATGCGCGCTTTGCCCTAGGTACCTAAGCGCCGGGAGTTCACCGGAGCGCCAGACGCTTATGACCGAGCCGCCAGTGCGCCATGGCGGCGTATTTAGGGACCGGTAGAGAGAGTGATTGGGGCACCAATCAACGCGGGAGTCGTGACGGTCACGAAGGTACTCTCCTCGTCGCCGGAGAAGTCGTCGTCGGCGAGAGCTACGCCACCGGCCGCCTCCCTCCTCGCTTGTCTCACGACACGCTGGTCCTCCTGCTGTCATTGTCGCTGCTGAGGCGGGAGCCCAGCTTGGGCCGCTGCGCCATTGTCTGGGCCACGCCAGCAGCTTTCAGGGCCGCCGTGTGTCGACCGGGCCGGCTCCACGATTCTGCTTTTCTTATTTGTTTTGTTTATTTGTTTTCACAGATTTATGTGCATGATTCTAAAATATGTATTTCCTAGTATATAGATCCAAAAGCTATGGTTCTAATTTTGTTAAGTTCCTGGTCATGTCTAGTACTTAATAAAAATATAATATGAGCACATGTGTTAGAAAACTTGGATGAATTAAATAGGAGTTTGAAATGTGTTTTTAGAAGCATGCAAACTTGTTTGAATTTTATCTTGAGTTTCTATGATCCAAAAATTATGAAATTTTGTGGGTCCTCTATTTTGGTTTATTAAAAGCTCTGGTAAAAATTTCAGAGCTAGTGCATGTGTAGTTTTTAAGTTATAGAATTTCCTTTTATTAATAGGTGGATCTTGTGTGAATTTTCATAATTTTTCTATAGATCCAGTGAAGGTGAAATTTTATGGGTGCTATTCTTATGCTAGAAGGATGCTAGGAAAAATGGGAAATCTGTTGCTTGACACTTTTTAATAAGGTTTCCTAATTATGCTAGAAATAGACATGTCATCTGTTATTTTGGATACAACAAGTTATGTTGGTCCAATGGATTTGAAATTTTTATGGTAGCCTATGTGCAGCATGAGATAGCTACTATAATTTTTGTAGATTTTTATGAATAGTTTTACTATATATTGCTTAAATCACCTAATTAACTAAATAAATGGGAAAAGGATATTAAATAATTTATTTAGAAGTTAGCACTATACCTTCTGATGTTTCTAAGATATGAAAAACAAGTTGGTAAACTTGGTTTGGTCAAATTAGGCTTTTGCACCATCATTAAATAATTAAGTTAGCAACCCCGTCATTATTCGACAGATTCTAGGTCTACTGGAAATTGATTTGGTTAACTTCAGAATCATGCCTTGATGTTTACAAATGAATTGTAGAGAATTTCATAAGCTTTCCAGAATGTCCTCTTGCAAGTCATTTGGATTTATAAAACTCTGGTTATGATAGAATTAAGTTACTACTTGTTGCATATGAAGCTTTAACTGTTATTTTAAGTATGTCTTTACTATTCTAAGTTCATGGTACTGTTCCTAGGTGTTAGGCCTTTAACTGAAGATGAGCATCTTTATCTTAGGTTATGCAAGTTAGGTAAGTTGCTCTTGTTATTTAAGTTAAGTTGGATGCATGCTTAAAGTGATTTGCATAGAGCTAATTACTCGGTAATCGAGTGTCCAGTGATGTTTTCGTAAACACCCATTGTGATTCATTCATCATGAGCATCATGTCATTCCTTATGCATCCATGATATTTATCTTGTGCATCGACATGCAATAGGTGTACCGGAAGGAGTAACCTCATGGAATTGAGGAACCGAAAGCGAGACGCAGCGGCCGACGCCGGAGATTCGGGAGGAGCAACCTTTTCCGGAGAAGTGCCAGACGAGGTCGCCGTTGAGTGCCCTGACCACCGTCCTTGCAACTTTGTGAAAGGCAAGCCCTGGAGCATATTAAGCCTCCTAATTTCTGAAATGCAGTTACAGTATTATTGTTACATATATATATATTGTTGCATTAAGTTTAGGTGTTGGATGCAAACACTTGCTGCATTGGTTACCCATTCCTTGTCCAGATATTGTTACCCTGAATCCTATGTAGCTCAGGCTCGAGTAGTGCTTAGCCCTGCTTAAATGCGATAGAAGTCGGGTGATTTCCTATCACCTGCGAGATATAGGATGATACAGGTGGCACGGTTGGCTATATTTGCTATCGTGGAAAAGAACCAGTCTTAATTTGAAATGAAGACCGGATGGAGGCTTGCCGGGTTGCGATGACTCCGTCTCGTGGTCGCTTAAGGACTGATTCTTGGAGCCTTTCTGTTCATGTTGAACGCATGCCTCTCTCTTAGTTGGCGGGTCTGCAGAGACCCACCACGGCCGAGTAGCTCACCTCGGGCCGGAGTCGATAAGTATAAAGTGCGCCTCGGAAGGGAGCCGTGGGCGTGAGTCCAAGGCGGTGATTTAAAAGTCCCGATCGTCTGGCGGAAGGGTAATCCCGAGAGTCTTGGCTGATCGAACCCGCGAATTTGGTTCTGAGATGTTCCAAAGGTGACCCACGGCTACCCTTGCAAAGTATGCCGGTGAGAGTTAGGAATACCCCTCACCGAGTTGTAATTCGATTCAATCGCCGCTCTCTCCCGGTTAGTGAGAACTTGACGGGCTTATCTCCAATGTAGATACACTTAATATCTTAATGGTTCGAAAATGATGATATGATGATGATAGCCTTATTATACCTGCTATGGTTAATATTGTTTGCTCCTAATAAGTGAGTGCTCTAGTACAAAAGCTAATCTAGTGGATGTAATTAATGATAAGCTTGATAATCGGTTTAAATTGGTTACTATAATCATAAGCTCTTTTATGCAACTGTGTCAAGCTAGCCCACCCGAAAAGCCTTGCATGATCCTTGGTGTCGTTTATTTCTGATTTTTGTCGGTAAGTCTAGTGAGTACCTTCTCGTACTCGTGGTTTATTTCCCACCGCTGCGATGACCGCCTCTTCTTTGGTTCTTTGCAAGTACTTGCCTTCTCCTCTATTTGGGATGAAGACTAGACCGTTGGTAGCGGGTCTCTACTAGTTCTCGTGCTGATAATGCTTTTGTGGGACATGACTCTGATCTGGCAATGTATTTGAAACAATGAAGTTATGTACTAAACTATGTTGCTTCCGCACACTCAAACTTGGTTTGTAATATTTTATTTGAACTCTGATGGATGTAATCCGAATGCTACTTGTGAAATGTCGTAACGAATGGTGTGTTGTGTTGAATCATTACGATCTTGGTTTGTATGTCGAGAGTTGGTTGAAATCCTTCGTGATTTCCGGACTACCGGGATTATGGGAGCTTAAGTACAGGAATTTGATCGCTTCGGTGATTATTTTTGTACTTACGTTCTTATGATTTGGTCGGTTCTGTTACACCGCGGTGGTTTCTAGTAGAGTGGAGGGTAGAGCGAGGGAGAGGAGAACTCACAGATCCGTTCGTGAATCCGAGGCGTGATGTTGAACTGGAGGCCTTCTAACGTGGATGAGGAGGTGCTGGCCGCCTTCGCCGAGAAGGGGCTGCTCCTGTCGAAGGAGGTGGCGCATTGGAGGGCTCCTACGCTGGGGGAAGTTGTTCCGCAACCCTGGGCCAACGAGGTCATCTCCTTCCTCGCCTTCCACCAGCGTGGGCTCGGGTATCCCGCGCACTGGTTCTTGCGCGGGCTCCTCAATGAGTGGGTCCTAGAGCTGTAGCACCTTAACCCGACTGGGGTACTGCACATCGCCGGCTTCATCACCGTCTGTGAGGCCTTCCTTGAGATGGAGCCGCACGTGGTCTGCTTTCGGTGGATCTTTAGTGGGCGAGCCCTGTTCGAGGGGAAGCTGCCCAGAATCTTTAACGGGATGCCCTTTTGTTTGGGCGAAAAGTATTACTATATGATAGTAAAAGAGGAGGGTGGTATCGCACCCTTGTGGAACCCCCGAGCGACCCAGACCGAGAGTGCTCGGGCTGGGGTGCTGTAGGAGCAAACGTTGAATGGAAATAAAACGGTAACACCGAGTTTTAAGGGATGAAACAACGTAACTATTCGATGTTCCATTTGTTGGTGAGAACGTTGCCGTTGTCGTCCTTCAGCCGGTAGGCGCCTGGTGGGATCACCTCGGTCATCGCATAAGGTCCTTCCTATGGTGAAGAGAGTTTATGTTTCTCTTTGGTTAACTGGGTCCTTCAGAGTACAAGGTCATCGACCTCGAGGATCCTCCCCCTGATTTTTCTTTCATAGTACCTACGGAGAGTTTGCTGATAATGAGCGGAGCCAACGATGGTCATCTCACGAGCCTCCTTGAGCAGGTCGACTGCATCCTGCTGAGCCTCCGTGGCTCGGTCTTGGTCGAAGGCCTTTACTCTTGGGGCGCCATGATCAAGGTCGGAGGGCAATACTGCTTCGGCTCCCTATGCGAGGAAGAAAGGGGTAAACCCTGTGGACCGGTTTGGCATCGTTCTTAGGCTCCAGAGGATCGCTGGAACCTCTGCAACTCATTGCCCAGCATACTTCTTGAGTCGGTCGAAGATGCAGGGCTTGAGTCCTTGGAGGACCATGCCATTGGCCCGCTCGACCTGACCATTGATACGCGGGTGCCCGACCGAGGCCCAATCGATCCTGATGCCGTATCCATCATAGAAGTCTAGGAACTTTTTCTCGGTGAAGTTTGTTCCATGGTCGGTGATGATACAGTTTGGAACACCAAACCGATAGATGATGTCAAGGAAGAACTTGACCGCCTCTTCTGAGCGGATATTAGTGATGGGCTTTGCCTCTATCCACTTGGTGAATTTGTCCACCGCTACGAGCAGGTGAGTGAAGCCGCCCGGGGCCTTTTTGAGGGGTCCAACCATGTCAAGGCCCCAGACCGTGAATGGCCAGGTGATGAGGATGGTCTGAAGCTCTTGTGCCGGCAGATGAGTTTGTCGAGCATAGAACTGGCATCCTTCACCCCTACGGACAACCTCCTCTGCATCTCGCAGCGTAGTGGGCGAGTAAAAACCTTGGTGAAAGGCTTTCCCGACCAGCGACCTCGGGGCCGTGTGATGTCCATATATTCTGGCATGGACCTCAAGGAGGAGCTATTTTCCTTTGTCAGTTGGGATACACTTCATGGGTACTCCCGACGGACTTCGCTTGTAAAGTTCATCATCGATGGCGATGAACGTTTTGATGTGTCGAGTGATTCATCGCGCTTCAGTCCTTTCTGATGGGAGAACCTCCTCGAGGAGGTAGGCGAGTAGTGGCGCTCTCTAGTCAGCATGATTGAGTGCCACCACGGCGACGTCGGTGGGAGACGTCATCCTGGAGGCGCCAAGGTTGGAGCCCCAGAGCACTTGGTCAGGGTCGTGGCACGTCGGGAGGTTGGAGCCCTCAAGTGCCATATTGGTGTCGGAGTGTGTCTGGATCGGATCCTCCAGAACATGGGCAGATGGCTTGTGGAGATCATTGATGAAAACCCCATCTAGAGACGGAGCCCGCCTGACAACCAATTTTGCGAGGAAATCGGCGGCATCATTGTCCTTTCAGGGGACATGATGTAGTTCGATCCCTTGGAACTTGTCCTTGAGCTTGCGAATCTCCTGGTAGTATGCCGCCATGAGAGGGCTCTTGCAGGAGGACTCCTTTAGGACTTGGTCGACCACTAACTCTGAGTCATTGCGGACATACAGTTACGTAGCGTCGAGCTCGACGGCTATGCGCAGTCCATTAATGAGGGCCTCGTACTCCGTAGCATTGTTTGAGGCCAAAAAATGGAGATAGATCATGGAGCGGAGCCTGCTCCCATCCGGGAGATCAGAACCACTCCAGCCCCCGAGCCGGGCGCCATAACCGACCCATCGAAGTACGTTGTCCAATACTCATGGGTGATGTCCGGGTCAAGAGCTGGACTTCTGTCCATTTGGCGATGAAGTCGGGAAGAGCCTGAGACTTGATAGCAATGCGAGGGATATACCTGATGTCGTCACCCATGAGCTCAAGAGCCTACTTGGAGATTTGTCCCACGGCATCGTGGTTGTGGATGATGTCTCCCAACGGGTACGAGGTGATGACCATGACCTCATGGTCGGTAAAGTAGTGCAGGAGCTTCTGGGTTGCCATCAGCACGGCGTACAGAAGGTTCTACACCTAGGGGTATCGAGCCTTGGCATCGGCAAGTACCTCACCAACGAAGTACACTGGCCGTTGAACCTTCAAGGGGCATCCCGGCTCCTCCCTTTCAACGATGAGGGCGGCACTCACAACATGGTTGTTTACCACGATGTAGAGGAGAATTGGTTCTCCCCATTTGGGAGCAACAAGGACTAGGGCTAATGTCAGTGATGCTTTGAGGCTTTCCAAAGCCTATTGTGACTCCTCTGACCAGACAAATGCATCTGTCCTCTTGAGAAGTTTATAGAGAGGCATCCCCTGTTCCCCTAGTCGAGAGATGAACCGGCTTAGGGCGGTCAAACAGCCGATTAGCCTCTGTACGCCCTTAACATTGTGTATAGGGCCCATGTTGGAGATGGCCATGATTTTTTTGGGGTTGGCTTCAATGTCGCGCTCAGACACGATGTATCCAGGGAGCTTCCCCTTCGAAACTCCGAAAACCCATTTTTTAGGATTCAATTTGATATTGAACCTTCAAAGGTTTGCGAATGTTGTGGCCAAATTTGCGATCAGGTCGCTAGCTTGAGCTGTTTTCACCACTACGTCATCTACATAGATAGCGATTGTTGGCTTCGGCCGCTTGACTTGGTCAGTCTAGTCAGGTGGGTTGATTTGGTCGGCGAAGCATCGCTGCATGCACCATTGATAGGTGGCGCTGGCGTTCTTCAGACCGAAAGGCATGGTTATGTAGCAGTACGAACCATACGGGGTGATGAATGAAGTCGTGAGCTGGTCGTACTCTTTCATCGTGATCTGGTGGTAGCCTGAGTAGGCATCCAGAAAGGAGAGGATTTCGTATCCTAAGATGGAGTCGACTATCTGGTCTATGCATGACAAAGGAAAATGGTCCTTTGGACACGCCTTGTTGAGGCCAGTATAATCAACACACATTCTCTATTTTCTGGTCTTCTTTTTCACAAGAACAGGATTAGCCAGCCAGTCGGACTGGTATACCTCTTTGATAAACCCGGCTGCTAGGAGTTTGGCGATCTCCTCGCCTATGGCCCTATGCCTCTCGTCATCAAAGCGACACAAGCATTGTTTGGTGGGTTTCGAGCCTAGGACGAGGCATAATGCATGCACGGTGACCTCCCTTGGTATGCCTGGCATGTCAGAAGGTTTCCACGCAAAGACATCATGATTGGCGCGTAGAAAGTCGGCGAGCTCGCTTTCCTATTTGGCCGGGAGCCTAGTCTCGATCCGCACCGTCTTGGTCGGGTCGGCGGGGTCGATCCCCACCGCCTTGGTTTCCTTGGTCGGGTGGAAGGCACTCGAGGAGGTCGGCTCGTTGCAGTCTAGGACTGCTGGAGTCAATGAATTCCTGAGCTCTAAGAGCTCGGCGGAGTTGATGACGGCCGTGGTGACCTTGTAATGCTCACAGTCGCACGTGTAGGCGTGCAAAAAGGTGCTACCCATGGTGATGACGTCGTTCGGTCCTGGCATCTTCAACTTGAGGTAGGTGTAGTTGGGGATTGACATGAACTTGGCGTAGCATGGCCGCCCCAAGATGGTGTGGTAGGACCCTAGAAAGTCCACCACCTTGAAGGTGAGGACCTCCAAGCGAAAGTTGGCTCTGTCACCAAACGTGATGGGCAGGTCGATCTGCCCGAGTGGGTACGTCTGCGTCCCTAGGATCACGCCATGGAAGGGAGAGCTCACTGGGCGGAGCTCCGACCGGGGGGATATGTATGGCGTCGAGGGTGTCGACATAGAGAATGTTGAGGCTGCTGCCTCCGTCCATCAGCACCTTGGTGAGGTGCTTCTTGCGGATGATGGGGTCGATGATGAGCGGGTAGGGATGACGTGGGAAGGATGGTCTCTCTGATCAAAAGTGACCAGGGAGTCCGACCCGCTAAGGAAAGAGGGGACGGCCGTCTCGGTGGCACATGCCTCTCAGTAGCGTACCTTGTGCTGGCGCTTGGAGTGGATGGCGTCGGATCCCCCAAAGATCATGAGGCATTCCTTGGGGTCGAGGAAGCCATCATCATCCTTGCCCGCCATGCCTCCTTTCTTGGCCACTGCCTCCTTGCCCTTCCCTTCCTTCGGCTTGCCAGCCTATGGCAGAAAGCGCTTGAGGAGGTCGCAGTCCTTATAGAGGTGCTTGACGGGGTAGGCGTGATTGGTGCATGGACTCTCCATAAGCTTGTCAAAGTGGTCGGGCTGGCCTTGCTGGGGCTGCTTGCCCGCACGATCGGCTACAGTGACCAAAGCTGGGTTGGTCGGTCAACGTCGATCCTTCTTGTTCTTCTTGCCCCTTTGCGTAGAGGGGCCCTTGCCTTGGTTCTCGCGCTTGGCCTTGCCCTTGTCTTGACCGTCGCTGAAGACCACCCCGACCGCCTCCTCCTCGAGGCATGGTTCATGGCGATGTCGAGCAGGTCACGGGTGGTACGGGGCTTTAGACAACCGAGCTTGTGGATCAAGGAGTCACAGGTTGTGCTAGAGAACACGCTGATGATGTTTGCGTCAACGATATCAGGAAGGGAGTTGCACCGTTTTGAGAACCTACGTACGTAATCCTGTAGGGACTCGTTGGGCTCCTGCTGGCAGCGACGAAGACCCTCTTGAGATCTGCCCAGTCGCGGATGCTATGTCGGGCGGGAGGAATTTGAGCCATGCTCGAACATTCTCCCCCACGTAGATGGGGAGGTATTGAATGATGAAGTGGTCATCATCCACTCCTCCGGCTCGGTAGGCGAGCCGAAAGTCTTCGAGCCATATACCGGGGTTAGTTTCTCCGGTGTATCTAGCGATGTTGGTGGGTGGTCGAAAGCATTGTGGGAACGACGCTCTCTGGATGTGACTACCAAAGGCTCGTGGCCTCGGGCCATACGGGCTGGGGCTCTGGTCGTTTGGTCGGCCGCCATGCCTGGGGTACATGTCCCCGCACTCCCTGATGGTCAGACCGGGGCCCGTGCCGCCTGCTCTCGCCGCCACTTGATGGACATCATCATCGTGCCGGGCATGGCGCCGATTGTTGTTGACGCTGTGAGCGTCACGATTTGGCCAGAGCGGTTCGCGCACAGGTGGTCGGTGTGGTGCGGGCGCCAGGTCGGGCTATGGTGTAGCCACGGCCTCCTTCCCCATGCAAGACAACTATAGTGGTGAGTGGATGGAGCGATTCGACTGGTGCGGCCCCATTCCCCCGGTGGGGCAAGAGGCCGCGAGCCGGTGTCGTGACGCGGAGCTCTCCGCCTGTTGAACGGCGACGGTTTCCACCAGCGCCCGAAGGTTCCGATGGATTGCCTGTTCCTAGGGGTCGGTAGGCTCGGGAAGGCCGTGCAGAAGCATCGCTGCAGCAGCGATGTTCTGGCCAGCCTGAGCAAACTGTGGGGGGTTGTTCCCTCCGTCCAGGATGTTACGCTGGACCTAGCGGGCGTGACCCCGAGCGTCGCTCGCCGGGTTGTGCGCATGTGGCACAGTGTGCTGTGTCGAGCGCGCCAGCACAGGTGGTGCCTGACTCTGCTGCCTTTGTCGTAACTCCTCGCCGTGCTCCTGCGCATGCATGAGGGCCTTCACACGAGGGTCCGAAGGGGTGTGGGTCTACAGAGATTCCGCTACCACCGGTGGTTGTCTTGGGGCGTCCGCCATAGCGCTCTCCCGAGATAGAGGGTGGCCAGATGCCACGACATCGCCGATGCTAGAGCTGTCGCTTTCGACCTCGTCATCTACGATGTCGTGAAAGGAGGCGTGAGCATAGCCCGCCACCCCCACGAATTCGGATGTGAGAGGGAGCGGCGTTAGCATCCTTAGGAGCCCCCGTGCCCACGTGTCCACGGGGGATGAGAAGAAATAGGGGAACCGGTCGTATAGTGGTCGTGGTGAGGACAACAGGGCCCCTCCGGAGAGTCGGCGGAAGGTGTTAAATAGTGAATAAAGAACAATATGTACGTTACTCACCATGGAGTTTGAGCCCAGCATGGGCTCAAGGTGAAGCGCGGGTGTCTCGACGTTGAGGTCGTCGAGTGGCCCGGGGCCGGCGAAGGGCACTCCTCCTCCAGTGGGCGCCGGGACAAGTGCCTCCTTGTGGAGGTGGAGTACGCCGAGCTGGTCGGCGACGAAGTCCAGACTTCCAAAGAGAAAGGTCTGGAGCGGCTCGAAGACGGAAGGAACCCACATTCCAACAGGTGGGAGCATGGGAAAGTCTAGCGAGCCGAAGCGAATCGTATCGCTTGAGCCTGCCATGCCGAAGATGGTGGAAAGATGGGCCATCCGATGACCAAAAGCGTGAACGCACGGCGTCCTCCCCACGGGCGGCGCCAACTGTTGGTGCGAAAAGTGACCATCAAGTAAATATTTGTAGTTTTGCCGTGCGTTGTGATCGGATATGACCTAGCACTCGATGACACATGATTTATACTGGTTCAGGCAACGTGCCCTACGTCTAGTTTCAGTCGATCGGAGACTTTATTCCTGAGCCTAGGTGCTTGAAGTTTACTGTGGGGTTACAAACGAGTAGGAATAAGAAGGGGGTGTTAAAGGCCCGATCGGACTCTGAACCGAAGGGCCGAGAGTGACGGGGCTCTAACGTGCGCTAAGTATTGGAGCGTACGCTCTGTGTAGTTGTTGAGTTCTAGAGCTGTGGAGCTGTTCGAATACTCAGGTTGTCTAGAGCCAGAGAGAGTTATAATATCCAGAGAGCTCATCCCCTTATATAGTCGAAGTGGATGGGCTCTTACAGGTCAGAGAAAGAGAGGGAATGTATACGTGTGCTACCTAGTCTTGCTGCCCACGCTGTCGGGTACGAGACGGTTGTCGGCGCCCACAATACTATTTATGTCCAGATGCATGTGGCAGGCTCTACCGTGTTCGCCTGGTATGGCAAATGCCGGCGCCTACAATACTGTTTGGATTCTGACAGGCTTGGAAGGTTGCATAGTGCCTATCTGGCATGGTCTGGTGGCACCGTCGTGTAGATGCGCAGGGTATGGCAGGTACGGTCGTCGGTATTGCGGTTTGACTTGAGCGTCTTACCTTATCTGCCCCGCCTGATCGCCGGGCCCTTACCGAGCGGGCGTCCCCGGTCGATTGTTCCCAGTCGGCCCCGACCATGTCGGTTGGGGAAGAGCTGCAAGTAGAGGTTCAGCGTATCTCCGGTCGGAAAAAGAGTTCGGAGTCGGATTATGTCTCCTCCTTGGCCAGGCCTTCCGGTCGGGGGCCGGATCGTTCTCCCGGCCTGTCATTATGTATCTGGGCCGGCACGGGAGATGCGCGTTGTCGCTATGCCGTCTGCTGGGCCGAGCTTTTGCTGGAAAGCGGGTCCATTAAGGACCCCGGGTTTATGAACCCGACAATTTGTATATCTAAATAAATTTATTAAAAAACTAGATTCAAAAATCTTTTCAGTGATAATAATTACGTATCATAAATATTAATATTTTTTAATATATATTTTGTCAAAGTTATTTCTCGTAAAAGGAAAACGATCGATATTTTGGCACGGAGGGAGTATACTGCTGCTCCCCTCCGGCCCGCCGTTCCCAGTCTTTTGCTGTTCCTGCTATGTGCGTGTGTATGCGCGTTTGGACTTTGGAAGGAACACGTGAGGATGCTGAGCGTCCGTGCCGGTGCCAGCCTTCACCTCTCCTCTCTGCTGCCGCTGTGCTCATGCTGGCCTGCCTGCACTGGGCACTGGACACTGGACCAGAACCAGCAGATCGATCGGCATGCATGCCGATTAACGGGCGCCGTTGCAGCGCAGTACGCAGTAGCATCACTCCGCGTGGTGCGTGTACCGTCGCAACCAGCTGCGAATCTAGTCTAGAACATCATTGGGTCATAGAAGTTTATCAACTTCATTATATGATATAAATTTGCTTCAGCATGGACAATAATTTACTATAAAATTTACAAATTTAGTCGGGTCGACAGACCCCGATGAACCCCTCTAAATCTGCCCCTGGTTGTGATGCAAAATAAATGCGAGTACTAATGTTGATGTAAATATAGGCCCGTTTGGAAGAATCTAGTATATTAACTGATGATTGATAAGATATTAGCAGGTTTATTAGCTAAGGATCTAAACATAATTCAAATAACCTTTTTTGGAATAACTAGCATGAGCACCACTATATCATATAAGGGGAAAGAAAAACCGGTTTATAGCAAAAAAAAAGTGTTACATAACTAAGACCACTCAAACTCATAAACATGAAGAAAAGATAGAGAAGACTCATGATGGTAACTCTATTCCCCAAAGCTCTACTGAAGAGGCTTTCCTTGTTCAACCCCAAAACTTGGGCCGATATTTTCATTGTCCCCTCAAAGGTTCTATGGTTGTGATCTTTCAGATATTCCAAGCCGTGTACATCAAGTTGCATGTCGATGTTTTTTCTCAGTTAATGATCTTCCATGTAGTAACTTCTCCCACCATCGTTTTCAAAGTCTGCAAACCCTCATCAATGTGGACAATGTTGGTCTACAACCGAATTTTCGAATAATTTCTAGTAGCTATTTGTTAGCTGCATGAGATCAAATAGTTCCATAATCGACTTGGTACCTTGTTTTCGCGTACGGAACATGCGTATAGCAGCGACCAAAAAACCAAATGAAAGACTTGCAAGCAGACAGTAATCTTTGTTCCCCTTCTCTCAATCTACCTCCGTATGAGTTTTCTTGCATGAGGACAAAAGGAAGAACAGTGATTATTCGTCAAAGTGGACGAATGTTTTCCTTGTTTCTGCCCACAGTACAATCATAACGTTGACTGCCAGCCCTTTCTGGCATGGCCGTTGTACCGTCGCTGTCGTCGTTAGGAGACCAAGGATTATTATTCGAGGGTCAAAGTTAGTTGGATCCAAAAGCCGCAATAACATAACGAATCGTGCATGTACGTTCATGTAAAGTTGCAGTAAAGCGAGATCGAAGAGAGCGTTATATTTTCGCCCTGATCTGTTGTAGCAGTATTTTTCCGCGAACGAATAGTATTTTTCTTTCATAATAAATTAGCATAAGCCAAATTTCAGCGAAACAAACGTGGCCTTTGACTAATGGGAACATGGCGCGAAGTAGAAGGCGAGGCAAGACGATGCGCGCGGAGGCCGGCCTGAGCGGTGAGCGCAGCAGCGATCTCTGAGCCGGCCTAGGGGAATGGATACCAACGCAACGCAGGCCCAAATCTGGGCTGGCATGCCGTGGTCCGCGCCCCACGACCATGATTCTGTCTCCCCACGGTGGACCTGCCCAACACTACCTCCTTCCGTCCCTCCCTGTCTAGGGTTTAGCCGTTTAGGCGAGTACGACAGCTGCCTGCCTGATGGAGCCCCTGCCTGCACTGGACGGAATGTAATAGTAGCATAGGAGCTCACTGCTCAGCAGGTAGGGAGGAGGAGGACCCATGCATGTTTTCTCCGTGCCCATCATCATTCCCCTGCCCCCCCGCACGGCCGCCGCAGCACCCATTCCCATCTCCCCTAACTCGGCCAGTGCATGCAGCAAAGCCCACGGTGCCGCTACTACACGTCTAGGCCACGAACGTTGCACGTGCATTGCTCTGCCTGCCTGGCCTGGCCCTGGGTGCCTCTGCAAGTCTGCATCCTAGCGTAACTGGCCACCTGTGATAAGGAAACGCAGCCGCGTGCATGCATGCCAGCCACGCGCGGTTGCTCATGCGCGGCGCTGCCACATCGGCACGGGCAGCGCGCCGTCGTCATTGCGCTGCTGCGCGGCCGGCTCACCCACCGCCGCCGTCGTCCCGTTCGGGCTCTTGTCGCTGTTCGGCCAGCCAGCGCGCTGCCAGGATAGAACAGGGATGCGACCGATGTGCACAGCACACCAGCTGGGATGAATGAACAGGAGTACAGGACGGACGACAAAACTACCAAGGGATCCGATGTCAATTTCGTCACCCAGATTCGACACGGCTAGTACGTAACTGTGGGTTGCGCTGAACTGAATGTACCGTTTGAGGAGCATGAATCGGTTCCTCCCGGCCGGCGCTGGGGAACCCTACTACAGAGCCACAAAGTCAGAGATGCTCTCAAGCGCGGTCCCCTTGCATTGCAGGCTTGCAGAGCCATAAGGTCAAACATGCTACACACCACACCACAGCGAACGCGCGAACAAGCCGCAGAGCAGTTAACCTGGACCGTGTCAAAAAGATTAAGAGCAGTTAACCCGGGACACTGGTCGTGCAAACGCAGTCAGATTAAGGAATACAATTAAAATATAAACACTCCCAAACAATCAGTTGGTAAAACGCGACCACAACTAACAAGGGAACTCAGGTTCAGACGCATGCTTATCGATGCACTAAAGGGGCACTCTCAAAACCACCATAGTTTTTATAGACATTAATTGTATTATCATTTAATAGATATTAATTATATTATCGTCTAAACGTTTTGCTGATATGGTAATATAACTATTGAAGAGAGAGAAAAATCATAGAAACCAGATCTAAATTATAAATCATATCTATACAAGAACCAAGACATAAAAGGGATGTGATTTATAGAGAATAGAGAGAGAATATATATGATTAGATAAAAAAACTACTGTAGAAACTATTTATTGAAAAACTATCTATTAAAACTATGGTTTCTATATGCAATGTCTATAGAAATTAATAGATATATAAACTAGCCCTGGGAGTGCCCTAACACAACAGTACCACACAACGACGGCATGCCAGGCACAAGTTGCTGCAATTACCATGCCACAGTAGTTGGTTTTAGGCAGCAACCCAAGCAGACAGATTTGAGTCAGTCTACACCACGGATTGTATTCAAAACTTCAAGGCGCTATTCAGTCTTCGGTTATAGGACAAGAATGTTTCCTTATTCCATCATCAAATTGAAACTTGAAGATGCCCATCAGGGAGAGAAGGGAAAGGGAAGAAGACAACAGTTAACTTTATGCCAAATTCAAACACATGTTTGTTCACACAACAAACATTCAGGATCCTTTGCACAGCACAATGCCTCTGCACGCTGCGATAACCAGCAGACCTGCACGTCCAAAACAAATCCAGCTGGTTAATAGGACTGAACAATGAGCATGTGCTACTGAAAAAGTGAAATCAACATGAGTTTCCGGACGGGCACTACTGCCATCAAGGAAACAAAGACATAGCAAAATTGTCCCACAGCCACAGGTAACATGGTATAACAGTGTTATGTTCCAACGCTGCTTCAGGTCAAAACAAATAATGGCATAGAATAACCAACCCGACCTCCTAATAGGATGATGAGAAGATTTTTATTCCCAGAATCATCTGACACGGCCCTATGGGCTAGGCGTCAAAGGTAGTGATGCATTCACATGGGAGACAAGCAAACCAAAGGGTCCATATCATCAAAGCCACGATGACTATGGTTTCAGTTTCCAAAATAGTAACAAAGAAAGCATCTATGCCAACTCAAATTGCAGCTCAAAACCAAGAATTTGACCTTCAGCTAAGATGCACATCAACACCATTATTCCTAACCCAGACTAGGGTGTGTGAACAGCCTAAAGGCGTGCAACGGCTTCATCAACAGTGGCAGCTACCGAAAAAAAAGGTACCTGCGAAGTTTCACCAAAAGGGAAGGGGGGGGTCATAACATAACTCTGAAGATGAATTTCGTAAAAGGCAAGTGGTGGGAGTCCCTCCAAGGTAGTATTAACAAAACAAATACAAATGGACATTGTCCAGCCAAAAGAGACTAGGTATAGGTGTACTACTGTCATTATTATTATGTTGTTTGTTTCATGTTGTCGGTTGTCACAGGCTGCAAATGGAATTATCAGACAAGACTGCAGAAAAGCTAACAAGACATGGTTTACAGTGGGAAGGTTGTGACCATATGATCCAGATCAGATCCAAAAGATTCCTTAAATATCACATCCGACGTGTTTCAAACATCATGCATTGGATGCGCAGAGTAAAACTGCATGCTGACAGCAGCTATTGTTCACACAAGCACAGTTCCTATTCCCTGTCCCCTGGTTTCCACAACGATTGCTAATGTTAACCAGATCAGTTACATCACGCTGAGTTTGTATCCAGCCATAAGCAACACAAGGAAAGCTAATATAGTAAAGAAATAGAACTAATAATTAGGTGTGGCAGATGGAAATAAAAATTTACCGGCACTTATCCACTTAACAGGCCATATTATGCTTGTAACTGCAAACCCCATTGTAAAGTTCAACCAGTAGTTATCCTGTTCAGTGGAAATATCTGTGATCGGATACAATGCCCAAAAGCTTAAAAGTAAAATCTCAATTTCACTACAAGGTTACCGTTTTCACTTCATTAAGGGGTTCCTCATCCTACAACTAAAGGAACAATTGCAAGATAGTCAAGGCAAGCCCAATGGGCAACAGATGAACAGACCCGCCTGTAGCAGGCTAGCCCCCTAGGCTAATAAATTTACGTTGCTTACATAGGAACAGTGGATGCGGTAGCGGACCCAGGGTATGCCTAGCAAAAATATCTCATATTTAATATGGTATATATAATTTGAACCCAGCAGAAGCTGACCCCAAGCAAGGATCAGGCGAGCGGAGGGATGGTCTGCAGACGGAAGTTGAACCTTTTTAGTTTGGACCTTCAAAAATCTACCTAGTACTAATAATTTGGTCTAAATTTTAGGGTAGGCCTAGGCCTACGTGGCTTTTTAGTTTGGACCTTCAAATCTACCTAGTACTAATAAGGTCTAAATTTTAGGGTAGGCCTAGGCCTACGTGGCCTAAGGCTGGGTCCGCCCATGGCAGTATATTGTATTCAAGGATCAGTTTGGTATTGCATTTTCCTGCTATAAAATGAACTCATAAGAACCAGATTAAACTGAAAGAACAGGGGTTTGTCGCAGAGTATTTAAGATCAAATGCTATAATGCACAAGCAGCGTGTCGAAGAGTTCAACTCAAAGGGTCTGGAAAATCTCTAACAATGAAGCTAAAAGGAGTTCTTTTGTTTCTTCATGTGGCATCCCCCTGAAAACATGTATATTACCCCCACCGACCAAAAGACCTAACATTCTGGAAATTACTGCAAAAGTGCTAAGTGGTGGTACCATAAAAAAATTTGTGGTATGAAATGGCAACTCCATTTCATTTAATCGATATGACACCTCAATATGTTATAAAATGAAACTTGGGCAAGTTCCTTCGAATTCAACATTGCCTGCAGCAACCTGTAGATATAGTTGATAAATATTCTGCTTATTGGCATAGGTAAAGCTATGATATGTTTACCGTACAGGTTTTGATTAAATTTGATGCTTCACTGCAATGATGTGCTTGGAATGACATGCCTGCATAGCTAAACTAAATTGCTAACTCTGTACATTGTCCGCTTTAATTGCACAAAGCTTCCGATATCAAAATTGGTTCAATAAACAAAAATCTAGGCCTTGCTAAACCACTGTTTCTTCCAGTGACTTGAGAAGCTACAAGCCAGAATAGAGTTCTAGTTCTAATATCACCAAACAGTAATCTAGACTCTGTAACCAATTTGAGGTGGTTTGGGAACCCTAAAAATTCATGTCACAGGGCAGCAGATATCATGAAGTTCCATTAAGATTCCTACCAGCTAGACTGATCTCTGAACATTTTAGCACTGTTGTGTACTCATGATACATGAACATCACAACTCAAAATATATAAACCTACGGACTATACAACAGCGTAATGGTTGGAACTGCAGCTAGCACTGGGCAGCAAAAAAAAATCTGGACTGGTATGAGATGTTCATGTATATCAGTGGCTTGATTTTCATCGCAAATTCTTAATATTCGCAGCAAGCTAGCGTCATGCTCCCAGGAATCAAGAGTCACATTTCTGTGTTCACCCTACCTAAATTAGCTCTGCAAGTGCTACTCGGCTACAGCAGCTCCTGAAAACCCTAACCATTCAGTCAGGAGCTTAGTCTGGAATGTCTACAAATTAACCTAATGTCCAAGCCATATCTGACGGATCACCCGCCCAATGTTGCTTCCCCTGACAAAAGGGCGCACGATTCGCCACTCACGCAATCAGAATCCCTAAGGACCCGACACAATATGTGGCCTTCACATCCAAATCACGAACTCAGTCACAGCAGCCGAGCTAAATCCCGAAGAAAAGAAATTCGAAACGGCGCGGCGGAGTCGGGGCTCACCTAAATCAAGCGGATCGGGCCCGGGCCGCATCAGGCGAGCTTTGCGGTGGCCGGGATGAGGCCAATGGAGGCGCCGCCCTTGACCTTGGTCTCCTGCGCCTCGCGGATCTTCTGCATCTTGAGCATCCGCTCCATGACGAGCTCGTACTCGCACTTCTCGTAGGCGTGGCGCTCGGGCTCGCACTTCCAGGGGAGGTAGAACTCGGCGACGCGGCACTTGTTGAGCGGGATGAGGAGGTGCGCGCACTGGTCGCGGTAGGCGAGCGGCACCCGGGCCTCCGCCATCTCCGCCTGCGTCGCGATCTGGGGCTTCGAGGAGCCGAGCTCCACGCCGGCCGCCACTGCCGCCGCCTCCATCTGTCGCTCTCTCGCCGGCGAGGTCGTCCTGTCGATGAATGGGTGAGGCGGGTTTGGTGTGGCTTGTGGTGGGTGGTGAGTGGACTGGATCTGGGGACTTTGGGTATGGGCTGACTTGGGGCCTGCGGTGGCTTTTGGCCCTTGATTGTGTCCTGGGCTGGAAGTCTGGAACGGCGGAGACGCATCAAACGGGTTTAGTTCCAGCCGGGCGCCTTTCCCGTTTTCATTTCTGATGTACGCATTGTATATTATTATTATTACAGAACAGTTTATAAGTGAAAAAATATATCATGACTCACGAGTCTAGCTTTGGACTGGCGTAATTTAATAGCCAGGCTGGCATTATTTGGTCCGTCTCAATAAGATTTTACGAGAGTTTCATAGACATTAGATAAGTTGATACGGCATGGTATTGATAAAGAGAGATTTGATAAAAGTTTAATGGTATGAAACGGGTTTTACGAGGATGAAACTTATCTATACTATTTCTAACACATAGGAGTCTTTAAAACAGTGGGATAAAACCCCCACTAAGTGTCTAACTTTGATCGATTTTATATTAAAAATATATAATATCTAATAAATCAGTGTTAGAATATATTTTAGAGAAAATTTGTTCAATGCCATTGAAATCTATACTCTTTTCATATGTGCCATTGAAAGTTATAGTTTTTCCTCGTTGCCATTGGCTTATAATTTTTGTTCTGTTTGTGCCATTGCCGTTACTTATACACACACGCTGTTAAAATCTATGGCTGCCAGTGCGTGTCGTGCCACGACCACCGGCCGCGGGCCGCCTAGTCTCACCTCGCTGCACCGGCTGCCACCAAGCCCTCCCCGTCCACGAGTGCCGCGACTGCCAGGCCACCCTCGTCATCCACGCACGAGCGTCATCTTTGTGTGGTCACGACAGGGATGCTCTGGCCACAACGGCTGTTACCAGGGCGGACGAGCTGTAGTGGCGTCCGTGTGACGTTCGGGAGCGTAGCACGGTGTGGGCGTTGTTCCATCAGGATGACCGTGACCACGTCCGCGACGGCACAACGTTCGGCGCATTCCCAGCCTTCTCACATCGATCGTCGCGGCTATACACTGCCCGTCAACGTACATCCCCCACCTCAGGCGCCGTGCATCTCCCTGATATGGTTGAAGAAGACTCCGTGTGCATTTGCATCCTCATGGACTCCAACGAGATTGTTTTGAGGAATTTTTTTTTAGGAAAGTCCAACGAGATTATCCTGATGGTTGAGAAAGACCCGTCGTCGTGATGGCATTCGCGGCGAGTTGGAAGAGGAAGACGAAGGCAATGCAGCTCAGGAGGTGCGGCCGCAGCTACTGGAGTGTCAGCGTCGCCCGCGCCTCTGCCTCCCTCATCCCTGCCAAGCAGGTGCGAAGAGCGCATAGTCGGCCATGTCGTGCGCGTGTTGACGACGAGAGCGTGGTGGTGGCGAGCGCAGGGCGGCGGATGTGGCACGCGCGAGGGAGGCGAGGCAGACGGCGGTGGGGTGTGCGCGGACGACGAGCGTGAGCCGGCAGCCGCGACAAACATGGGCAGCGGGGCGTGGAGTACTGCTTGGTGGCGGAGAGCGCAGGCTACAGGAGATGCAAAGCGACCGACGATGGCGCGCGTGCATGGACGGGGCGAGGGCGGGCCGACGTTCGCAGCATGCGAGGGCAGCGAGTACTCAATGACGAGAGCACAGGAGATGCCGGCGATGGCATGCGTCGGCGGCCCGGTGGTCGCGCGCGGATGTAGGATGCAGGATGGGACAGGGGCTAAATAATGAAGATTTAGGGCTACAGCTAAAGATTAATGGTGATTTAAGGCTAAATAACCGTGATCTAATAAAAAAAATCAGGCTCACTAGTGGGCTGTAGCCCCAACAACCCCCCCTTTGGATCCGCCCCTGCACACGGGTGACAAGCACGGAGTAGGCGAGGCGTCCAGTGATGATGCTCGTGCGCGGATGACGAGCGTGGCCCAGCAGTTGCGGCACCATGGACGACAAGCGCTCCAGTGGCATCGGGCGCAGGGTGGTGGGGGCTAGGCGGCAGGTGGTTGCGGCGCAGCAAGGAACAAGCACCGACCACGAGGGAGACAAGACGACCATAGACTTTAACGGCGTGTGGTGTACAAGTAACGTAATGACAGATAGAGAATAAAATTATAAACCAATGGCAATGAAGAAAAACTATAATTATCAATGACACATACAAAAAGAGTATAGATTTCAATGGCAACGGGCAAATTTTCTCTATATTTTATGGTATACCTAACGAAACTTATTTGATGTTGTTGAGGATGATATATATTTTTATAAACTAAATCAAAATAAAAAAATGTACGATAATAAAGCTCAAATGACTAACAATTTGAAACAAAGAGAGTATTTTTTTGCGATCGGGCCATTCACCTGTATTTCATTAAGATAGAAAGTTTCAAACAACCACTTGAGATAGGCTAGCCATCAAGGCTGACCAAGAAACCATTTCCCTAGCTACTGGATACACACAATGTGATTACATGACTACTGAGTTTTGCGACCAAAACGGACAGACCACGTCTTGAACCATGCCTGCACCCAATCATCAGCCTCTCGGACCACATTCAGGTACAGTTCCTGATCACAGGATGCCGTCCGCAAAAACGTCCTGCTGTTCCTCTCCTTCCAGATGATCCATGAGATGAGCAACACGAGAGAGTCGAAGGCCGACCGGACAGCAACATCTAAACGTTGCCGCTGGCGAAGCCATCAGGACGCTAGATCCTCAGTGCTAACCGGTGCCAGCACCGACAAGCCAACAGGTGCTAGAAGAGAATACCAAAGTTGTCTGGCAAGGATGCAGCCGATGAACAAGTGATCACCGGTTTCAGGCTCCTGACCGCAGAGGACGCAAGCGTCATCATCCTGTAGGCCGTGTCTCTTGCGTCGTTCCGCGGTCCAAAGCCAATGATGCAACGCGAACCAGAAGAACTTCACCTGCGGAGGTCCTTGGTCTTCCACAGTTCCTTCGCTCCCAGAAGAGACGACGATCCAGCGAAGAACGCCCGGTACGCGGACGAGGCTGAGTACTTGCCGTCAGCGGTCCATCTCCAAACAAAACGATCTTCCTGCAGCGGATCGAGGACGACATCGCGGAGGATGGTCCACACTCAAAGGTACTGACAAATCACCTGTGTGGTCGGGGTCGGCGCGCCGACGGTGTCCCGCGCCCACCGATTTTGGGAAATGCCATCTTTGATCGATCTCTTCTTGCCCGCTCTGGAGATGGCCGCGTACAGGTTTGGGGCGTAGCGGCACAGAGGGCCAACGGAAAGCCCAACTCGCCTTGTCTTAATCCCCTCGCATGAATGATTCTTCTGCCTGCTTTACCATTAACAAGGACCTTGGTACTTGCAGTGGACAGTAGGATAGAAATCCAGTTAGTCCATCTCCGCGGGAATCCGATATGCTGCAGCACCTCAAGTAAGAACGGCCATGCGACCGAGTCGAACGCCTTAGCGATATCAATCTTAAGAAGGACGGCTAGAAACTTCCTGCAGTGCAGCCAACGACACGCTAATTATACAGCCCTGAAGTTGTCATGGATCAAGCGTTCTCGGATGAAGGCACTTTGGTTGGGTGCAACGATTTCCTTTAGCCTCGGCACCAATCGCCTAGCCAAGCACTTGGCGAATAGCTTGCTGAAGCTGTGCATGAGGCTGATCGGCCTATAGTTCTTGAGACGAGTGGGGGCGGTGTTCTTCCGTAACAGAACCATGAGCGCGTCGTTCAGGAGGTAGAAACTCCTAGCATCGAGCGACCAAAGTACGTTGAACGCACTGATGACATCGTGTTTGATGATCGGCCAAGCCACCTTGTAGAACAAACGGGAGAAGCCGTCCTGTCCCGGCGCGCGGTCTGACGGGAGGTCTCTGATGGTGGCCCAAATCTCCTGCTCTAAAAAGCAAGCGTCGATGCCCGTGAGGTCGAGCTGTGGCAGCAGTTTGTCAAGGTGCAGGCATGCTGCCGCTGGAATGGAGCGCCCAAGATGCTATTGTAATAGCCGTAAATCAGATCCTGCTTAGCTTCTTCCGCCGAAAACCAACTGCCTTCATGTTGCACAGAGGCAATGAAATTTTTCCGACTTCGGTGGCAGGCTTGAAGGTGAAAGAATTTGGTGTTGGCGTCGCCTTCACCAAGGAACCTGATCCGGGATCGGTGACGTGCGATCGTGCGGGTGAGAGAGGCAAGGCCCAGGCAGCGACCTTTGAGCTTGGCCCGAATCGTCCGTTCCTCCTCAGTGAGTAACATGGACTCCTGGGCCTTATCTAATTGCGCGATCATCTCTCACGCCATGAACAATTACTGGCGCACACTGCCGACATTGCGCATACTCCAACTTTTGAGTGCCTTTGCCGTGAGTCTTAGCTTGATGTCAAGCTTGCGGCAGGCGTCGATATTCAGCGGGTTGTGATCCCACGCTTGCTGGACTACCTCCTGGAAGCCGTCAAGGCGTGCCCAGAACGGCTCGAACCGGAATCTCGGCGAGGCCCGTGTCTCCGTGCGTAGCTCAAGCAGGAGAGGTGCGTGGTCTGAGCTATCAGAGGACAACGTACGTAGCCGATGATCTGGGAACGCCTCGAGCCACTGCACGGTGGCGAAAGCGCGATCGATCGCTCCAAGGTTGGCCGGAGTCGCTCATTACTCTAGGTGTACAGCCTGTCATGGAGATAGAGCTCATCCACGGCCATATATGGCATCCAAAGTCCTACGAAAACGACGCATGGCCGAGAGGTTTAGGCGGTTGTTGCTCTTATCCTGCGCCTGATATATCATGTTGAAGTCGCCACAAAACAACAGCTCTCCAGGACAATAATTATGGACCTCCCGGAGCTCGGACAGGAAATCCGGCTTTAGGCTGTCGTCGACCGGGCCGTAGACTGCGCACAATGACCATACAGTTCCAGCCGCATCAGGGGATTGCAGGGCAACGGATACCGTGAACTGTCTGCACACATACCTGGACACCGCCCATTCATCACGCGACCATCCCACGATAATCCCACCGGAGGCCCCAACAGCTGGCAAACACAAGTAATCAAAGCCTGATCCCATTAAATCATAAGCCATTGCAGTGTGAATTACATCCACCTTTGTATCGACGAGACAAGCGACAGAAGCGCGTTCTTGCAGTAAGAATTCGCGCATGACATCACGGCGCGCCCACGAGTTCAGGCCACGCACGTTCCAAACGAAGATGTTATGTCCTAACATGGGGAGCAGACAACAGGCGACTAGTGGTTGTAATCTAGGTGGCGCGAACGGACCCCAAGGCCCGCTGCTTCTTACCCGGGAACAGAACCTGCATCACCTCCCTAGTGGACTCAGACAGAGGTGTGGTGAAGGCTGTTTGTAATTCATCAAACGAGGCCTCGTCGGGGAGCTCCGTGTCAACATGGACGCCGATGCACTTCGTCATCACCTTGTGGGCCTGAGCTTCCGGCCAGGGTTCCCTGTGTTTGATCTTCGCCGCAAGTCTTGCGCTCCTCTTCGAGATCAACTCCGCATCGCTTGGTTCCCGAGCCGCCGTCCTGGTCGATCTAGTCTGCCGTAGTTGCGGTGTCGACAAGATGATCGGCGGCTCCGGCGGCTTCTTGAAGGAGGAGACGAAGTCATCAGTCGTCATGGGCCGCGGTGTAGCAACATCACCACGGGTGGCAGCATCGACACGCAACCAGTGGTGTTCGACGGCCGGGAGTGGTTCCCCGGAGAGGGTCACGCTCGGCCCCGCGATGAGCTCCTAGGACAGCAATGGTGTAGGCAACGTCACAGGGCCGCGAACAGCCGCAACGTCGTCCAACACTTGAACGACGTCGGCTGAGAAGTAGGCCTCGGCCTGGCCAGTCTGCCTCGGCCCAGGCGAGGAAGGGCTAGACGCACCGTCTTCTAGGCCCGAGAGACAGATATCCACCTCTAACTCCTCCAGCGAAAACGGTTTTTTCGCTTGGGCCGTTGGCCCAATATCACAGGTGCCACCGAACAACAGGTCAGGCCTATCATCTGACCAGGACAGCCCGCGAAGCATGCGAGTGTTGAGTAGATCCCCATAAGCCACTAGGGCGGACCCCACGATGCCGCGGCGCGGGGAGCAGGAAGAGCGTGCACGACGCGGGCAAATGTCGATGGAGTGGCGAGCATCGCTGTCGCAGTCCCTGATGCGCTGCCGCGGCATGCACAGCACGGCTTCGTCCACCATTGGGTCAACCGCTACGACCCTAACAGAAGAAGGTGAGCCCGGGCACATGGCAGCGAAGTCCACCTCCGCATCCAGGGGCTCCTCAGCACGCGTCGCAGGCGTGGCGTGAACGCGTTGTCAGCCCCGCAGAAGGGCATGGCGCCACGCGATGACTTGACAGGGCAGCTGACACCACCAATTAGGACAACATCCCTCATTTCGCGCGCCTAAAAAGCTGGCCTAGAGCCTCGCCTGAGACACAACTCGTCTGGACCGGCGAACCGAGTCGTCCGCGGCCGCGAACCGCCGCCGCCGCCACCGCCACCGCCAAAGCCCGGATGGAAGCATTGTAATTGGTGTCGTCGTTGTCTTCCTCGTCGCCGACGTCGTTATAGGGTCAAGATGGCGGACTAGAGGGGGATGAATAGTCTTTTCTAAAATTAATCGCGCCGGCTAACCGAAACAAATACAGAATTAAAACTATCGGTCTAGCCAAGACTACACCCCTCTATCTAAGTTCTCAAGCACCTTATAAAAGATCCTAATTAAGCAAAAAGGTGCCGGGCTAACTAGAACTCACCTAACAATTTTAGCTTGCAAGGTCACACAAACCTATACAACTAGTACTTTAAGCAACCGGGGGAGCTCCTACACAACTAGTGATGCGAAGCGCACAAAGCTTCGAAGCTCACTAATAATGCTCAATAACAAGGCTACACAAATCAAATTAGAGAGCGCAAATTACTTAGCTGCACAAACTAAGCAATGCAACTAACAATGCTACTCAAGCCAAATTAGTTGCGCAAGGGAGCTACTTCTTTGCTACACAAGCAAGAAGATAACTAGCAAGCTGCACAAGCATAATGTATATGAAAGCAATTACAAGCTTGTGTAAAGGGATTGCAAACAAACGGGAAGACAAGGATAACACGATGATTTTATCCCGAGATTCACGTGCTTGCCAACACGCTAGTCCCCGTTGTGTCGACCGCTCACTTGGTGGTTCGGCGGCTAATTGGCATCACCCGCCAAGCCCGCATGTCGGGAACCACAAGAACCTACCCCGAAACTAAGGGTAGCTCAATGACACGGTCAACTAGAGTTGCTCTTCGTGATCCTTGCGGGGTGAGCACAATCCCCCTAACAAATCCTTCTCTAGAGCACCGTACAATCTTCTCGCGTGCTTCAATAGAGTCACAGGCCACCAAGCCGTCTAAGAGGTGGTGAAAGGATCAAGATGCCCAAGAGGGGGGGGGTGAATTATGCTAATTCTCAATTTTTGCAATAATTAAGCCTACACTTAGCCCATTTCACCCCTTGTGTTTAGAATGCGTTACTATTGTTCTCCTGTACAAAAGTTTTACAACCTAGGTTCCAATCCTACTCTAGCATGGTAATTCTAGGAATATAAAGACATGAAATGAATTGCTCAAATGTAAATGCTCAAAATAAAGAGAGGGAAGGAACACGGTAATGTTTTTCTGAGGTATCGGAGAGTCGTCACTCCCCACTAGTCCTCGTTGGAGCACCCGCACAAGGGTGTAGCTCCCCCTTGATCCGCACAAGGATCAAGTGCTCTCTACGAGTTGATTCTTTGACACTCTATCACGGTGAATCGCCCACAACTGCTCAGAAAGTGACTTGGGTCATCCACACGCTCCGACGGATGATCACCAAGCTTTCAATCACCACCGAACCGTCTAGGTGATGGCGATCACCAAGAGTAACAAGCACAAACTCTTACTTTACCAATGCACACTTACTACTTCCTATGCACTAATGAGGTCCTTAATCTTGGATTATCATATCTTAATCACCCCACTAGGCTCTTGCTCTCTCTTGCACTCCAAAGGTGTTTCTCAGCTGAACAAATAGACAAGAGACCTCAAATGGACGAGTGGGATATGTATTTATACCCCCCATTCAAAACATAACGGTTGAGGTCCAACTCAGCAAGTATCGGGATGACCGGACGCTCCGGTCAAGGTGACCGGATGCACCGGTCAGTATAATACGTCAGTGTGTCAAAAAGAGCCGTTTGCTCTGACCAGACTCTGGCCTACGTCTGGTCAGCACCCACCGGACGCGTCCGGTCATCAAAAACCTTCTCTGGAACCTTACTGATGTTGACCAGACGCTGGCACCCAGAGTCCGGTCACTTCTCTGTACAGCGTATGGTCCATGGTCAACAGCCAGTCCACGCTGCTATAGATACAGCTAGCGTCGTGTCTGGTGAGCACTGGTGTCTAGCGTCCGGTCGCACTCTGACTGCTGCTGCCGATCAAATGAACTGACCGGACTCTCCAAGCTGCGTCCGGTCACAACCAAACCAGCGTCCAGTTATTTGACTCTTCATTTACTTCCAATTCGAATTCTTTGTAAATGAAGTTGACTTCTATCGATCTTAGGGCTATTCCTAAGTTATATAGTGCTAAGTTTGACAAGTGTGTACCACACCTAATCCATTAGACTCATCTAGGTAAAGCTACTAGTCCGTACCCTCTTAGTAGTACGGCCAAAGGAAAAATAAAGTCCTAAACTACTTAGAACTAGTCCGTCCTTAACCTTGTCGTCCATCCTTTGAAAATTAAAACGATTTCCATCGATAGGGGCATGACAACCATAATTGCCCAATCAATTTCCATTACCATGACCTAACTCAAATTGCCTCTGCAAAACACACGTTAGTCATAGTAATCTCGTGTCGTCATTAATCACCGAAACCCAACTAGGAGGCCTAGATGCTTTCAAGTGGCAACCTCCAAGAGTAACAAGCACCACCGGCTTGCAACACGATCACCTAGTGCCACTCGATGCAAACTCATGCCATGACGGTGAATCCATTTGAGCTTAATTTTCATATCTTTGTAGAGTTGTCATCAATTATCAAAAAGGAGGAGATCGAAAGATCCTTGTTTGGTTTTGGTAATTGAGTGACAACCTAGGTAGACTAATTGTGTTTAAAGTGAGATACACCGGTGATTAGTCCACATGTATACTTGTGTGAGCAACTCATGCCATGACAGTGAAGATGGCTTGGATTTGTTGCAAGGCTCACACATATGATGAAGGAGCTCATGAAAGGTCCTAATGGCTAGAGGGGGGGTGAATAGCCTAATAAAAAAAATTCTATAACAACACTTAACAACAGGTTAGACAACTAAGAGGCGAAGTAAATATTGCGGTAGCCTACTCAAAATGCAAGCCACCTACCACAATTCTAGTTTAGATAGTATCTATTCACACAATAGCTATAACACTACCCTATGTTAGTGTGCTCTCAAAAGCTAACTAAAGAGTCACACTAACCAAACTAACAAGCTCTCACAACTAGTTACACTAAAGAGCTTGACAACTAGTTTACGGTAATGTAATGAGTAGGCAAGAAGGTTATACCGCCGTGTAGATGTATGAACCAATCAATCACAAGTGTGGATAACAATGAAGACCAATCACCTCGGAATCAATGATGAACACAATGATTTTTTACCGAGGTTCACTTGCTTACCGGCAAGCTAGTCCTTGTTGTGGCGATTCACTCACTTAGAGGTTCACGCGCTAATTGGCTTCACATGCCAAACCCTCAATAGGGTGCCGCACAACCAACACAAGATGAGGATCACACAAGCCACGAGCAATCCACTAGAGTACCTTTTGGCGCTCCACCGGGGAAAGGTCAAGAACCCCTCACAATACCATGATCGGAGCCGGAGACAATCACCACCCTCCGCTCGACGATCCTCGCTGCTCTAAGTCGTCTAGGTGGCGGCAACCACCAAGAGTAACAAGCGAATCCCACAATGAAACACGAACACCAAGTGCCTCTAGATACAAACACCAAGTGCCTCTAGATACAAACACTCAAGCAATGCACTTGGATTCTCTCCCAATCTCACAAAGATGTTTAATCTATGATGGAAATGAGTGGGAGGGTTTTGGCTAAGCTCACAAGGTTGCTATGTCAATGCAAATGGCCAAGAGAGTGAGCTTGACCCGGCCATGGGGCTTAAATAGAAGCCCCCACGAAATAGAGCCGTTATACCCCTTCACTGGGTTCTGATCGGGCTTACCGGACGCTCTGGTCCTACTGACCGGACGCTGGTCCTCAGCGTCCGGTCGCCTGATGGCGGCCATGTGTCACCTACGTTCAACTATGAACGTTTGATCTCAACAGTCGAAATGTTGACCGGACGCTCCGACAGAGCTGACCGGACGCTGGACCCTCAGTGTCCGGTCGTTTCCAGTAAGGGTCCAAATCCTATTTTTGTCTACCAGACGCGTCCGGACACGCTTGATTGGACACGGCCCAACGTCCGGTGCTTAACCCTAATCACCGTGCCGTCTGACAGCTCGACCGGATGCAGCCTTTCAGCGTCCGGTCGCTGAGTGACCCAGCGTCCGGTCAAAAGACCGACGCCAGCATCATTGCGACCAACTCCATTTCACCTCTAACTTCTTCACCCTTGTTCAAATGTGCCAACCACCAAGTGTATCACCTTGTGCACATGTGTTAGCATATTTTCTCAAACATTTTCAAAGGTGTTAGCACTCCACTAGATCCTAAATGCATATGCAGTGAGTTAGAGCATATAGTGGCACTTTGATAACCGCATTCCGATACGAGTTTCACCCCTCTTAATAGTACGGCTATCAATCCTAAATGTGATCACACTCTCTAAGTATCTTAATCACCAAAACAAAATAGCTCTTACAAATTATACCTTTGCCTTGAGCTTTTTGTTTTTCTCTTTCTTCTTTCCAAGTCGAAGCACTTGATCATCACCATGCCATCATCTTTATCATGCTATGATCTTCATTTGCTTCACCACTTGGAGTGTGCTACCTATCTCATGATCACTTGATAAACTAGGTTAGCACTTAGGGTTTCATCAATTCACCAAAATCAAACTAGAGCTTTCAATCTCCCCCTTTTTGGTACTTGATGACAACCCTTATACAAAGATATGAATTAAAATTCAACTGAATCCATGTTGCTTGTCCAAGCATATTTACCATGTGTAAAAGGATATGGACAAGTTTCATGAATCCTAAATGGTAGCAATTGCTCCCCCTACATATGTGCTAAGAGTTTGGATTGAAGCTTGCACATATGCTTAGATAGGTGAAAGGATCTAACAATGCCTAGAGGGGGGGGGGTGAATAGGCGTATCTAAAAATTTACTGCAAATGCTAAGTTCAAATTTGTCAGCCACTGTCGGAAGTCCCGACGTTTGGGTCGGAACTCCCGACGTTGTCAGAAGTTCCGATGCAAACGTCAGCAGTTCCGACGCCTACGTGAACTATAAAAGCAGTGCCAAATTTAACTTTGCGGATAAATAAACTTACAACCTCACTTCCTAGTGATTTGGTGAAGATGTTGGGTCACTCCCTTGACGCCGTAATGCCTCCAAACCGTAGATCGAGTCCAAACCCTAAAATGGAGATTTTGGAGACAAAGAGACAAACACATACAAGTAATCTCAAACAAACACAACAACAACAAGCACGCTGGACACAAGTATTTATCCCGAGGTTCAAGAACCCCACAAAGGAGCTCCCACGTCCCTCGCGTTGTTGAGGTGACCACTAAGGTCGGAGTCTTTTCCACCTCCTTGCCTCTCTCAAAGCGACCACAAAGGTCACTTGAGCTTTCCACTAAGAAATCAAAGGGTGATACAAACTTCCCAAGGCTCTTCCACAAGATGGAAGCTCTAGGGCAACGCCTAGCCGGCTAGGGGCAAAGCCCCAAGAGTAATAGACACAAAATCAACCGGCTTGACGAAGAAATCAAGTGCTCAAGCTTTCCAAAGTGATGCTCTCACTTAATCCACTCTCCTTTGACTCAAAACCCAAGGGAATCGAAGATTAGAGCAAGGGAGGAAGGAGAAGGGCGCTTGTGTTGCTTGGGAGCTGTTCAGTACGAAGTGAGTCAACTGTGAAATGAGTCGATACCGGTTAGAAATGAAGAGAGGAGTATTTATACTCCAAGTGAAAATCCAACTGTTTCAGATCTCGTCGGAAGTCCCGACGTAGATCCCGAAGTTCCGACTACAACAGTAAAACACTGCTCACAACGAGTCGAAGTCCACGGGTGAAAGTCGCGTGTCGGAACTCCCGGCAACGCGTCGGGACTTCGACGGTCGGAACTCCCGACGATCGTCGGGACTTCCGATGAGCACGATTAATCAAACAACAAAGATCGCTGAGGCCGGACTCCGGCTCGGGTCAGTCGATGTCGGAACTCTCGGCGTCGGGACTTCCGATGGTCGGAACTCCCGCGAACGTCCGGGACTTCCGACGATGCATGAGCAATGACGATCGAAGCACAGTGCCGGACTCTGGCAAAGGTCGGGACTTCCGACTGTCGGGAGTTCCGACTTACGTCGGGACTTCCGACACCGAAAGTCACAGAAAAATATTCTATGTGCTCGTGAAGTGCTAGAGTGACACACGTTTGATTTTATTTAAATGCTTGAGCACTCTATCTTCCTCAGACCAACTAAACTTGCATCCCTCTTTATAGTGCGGCGGATCCTAAACTCAAAGACAAAATTTAAAACCTTTGGAGATCGCTTTGAATTCGTCCGCCTTTACAACTTCAAGAATTGAGGGATACCATTTCATCTTTATCAACTCTTTGAATCTTTCATGGGACTAATAGCTGCAACATATCTCATTAAGATCACATTAGTCCCTAATTTGAATGTCATCAATACACCAAAACCCACATAGGGGGCAAATGCACTTTCAATCTCCCCCTTTTTGGTAATTGATGACAACCAACTTAGGCTTTTATAGGAATGAAAGAATTTAAAGCCTTTTTGAACCCCAAAATTTATGGAGAGCTCCCCCTTGATGTATGCATGAATTTGAATTTCAATTAGAATTATCTATACATGATTTGCATACACCGAGACGAAAGCTCCCCCTAAATTTTGCAATCCGTGGGGTGCAACAAGTGTGTGTGAACAAATAAGTATCGGTGAAAAGAGATGCAATATGACATGTTATTTCACACAACAAGTAAAAAGAAGTATGATGGCCAAGATTTTAAAGTGGAAACTTGACGGAACACATGGCCATACAAAAACATTCATCATGACAAGTAGAGATAAGCACAAGCAAATAAGATAGATTAAAAACATTACTTATCCTACAATCATCCATCACACACATATAAAAAGATAGTTGTCCATCACACGGTTGCCACCACACGACATAGTTCATACACGCTAAAGGTTTTAAAGTTCCAAAACATAAAGACCAACTAACTTATTACAATAAAAATCAAAGCCTAACACTCCCCTTTGTCAACAAGTGCCCAAAGGGTAGGCCGCAAGAGAAACCAACTACTCATCATCGGAGACATCATCATCGCTTGGTCACCTTCCTCACCATCGCATCGTCTCCATCATCTTCTTCCTCTTGATATTCCTCATCGCCTTCAGCTTGCTTTCCCTTTGCCATGAGGGCGAGAAGAAGCATCATCGTCAGACGCCGCACAAGCCTCATCATATAAAGCCAACGGATCACGAGGAGGCACAAATGGCGGCGGAGGAGAAGATACAATTCTCGCTTCTTTGTTCCAATCGATATAGCCTCTCTTGCAAGTCGTGCTCACGCCGAGCACTAGCACAACACCGTCCAAACATATAGGTCATTAGAAACTTGAACTTGCCGGGCTTCTTTCCGGGAGGAGGACGAAGAGAGGGGCTCACATCGATGACCGAGCAGCAAAGCAGCAGCAGCAGAGTAGAGGCAAAGCACCACGGCGAGAGCGAGAGCCCAAGGACCTTTCCTTGTTGAACGCAAGCGGCCTCAAATTTTTCTTTTTTTTAGTTCTCTAGCAGCAATAACAGAGGTCTTGTTGGATATCTTGAGGACCTTATGTTCGAATCATAGGGAAAACGGATGCCGAGACATGCTCTATGATATGCATGATGTACGGTGCATAGGGCGTGTTTCACACCGGATCCTCGAAGCATCATGAATCTTATACCATATATAGCGGCTGATGGAGAACTTCTCAAACTCATCTCCAAAACGCTGAAGCACCGTCTGTGAATCATCACGAAGAAAGGTGGAGTCACCTACCTTCGGATACAATATCTGTCTCTGTGATGTTGTTGAGAACATAGTAATATGGCTTCGAAAAGCGATCATCCATCACTACAATGGCCCTCAAGATACATATGTTGATATTCCTCCAAAGCAAGATCTTCATACTCGCTTAATCGATTTGCAGTCCGTCATTGTGACCCAAACCTAGAAGGCGAGAGAAATTGACAAAGTCCACCTTATAGTGCTTGCCTTCCGTGGTCCAGTGAATAATGTCCACAGCACCGGTCTGGTCTCTCTCATGATGATAAGAAGCATAAAACTGACAAATCAGCTCATTGTTCCAATTCTTCCGAAACTCTAGCAGGTAAGACAGCCCCATGGATTGAATATCTCGAACCATCTGCTCCAGCTCGGGTTCCTTGTACTTGCCAAGAAAATATGCATCAATGCACTTCATCTGAAGGACCGGTGGCTCCTTCTTCTTCAAAAACTTCCGATAAAGAATGGAATCATAGAAATCATAATGGAAGGGGTGCCAGAAACGATACTCAAGGCGGAGATCTTTCTCATCCTCTGCATACAGGTTCCTTGCTCTGTTGTACCGGATGTCCTTGACTCGATGACGATAATCCACTGGAAGGGGAGGCGTCCATCCACCAGCCGGATTCGGAGCCATGGAGGGCTCCCTCATGACCGGCGACACATCGGTGAATGGAACAAGCTGAAATGTCCCCGGCGGACCACGAGTTGGGGTGCGAAGCGGTGGAACAGCAATGGTGCGTCCGGCACGATCCAGCGCTTCCTCTTCTTCATCAACCATCGGCTCAACCCCAACAGGAGCAGGAGCAGGAGGAGGGGCAGCAACAGGAGGAGGAGCGGCAGCCGATGACCCCTGGTCACCACGGCCACGGCCACGGCCACGGGAAACACCAGCGCCACCACGCGAGTAAGACGCCTTAGTGCGGCCAGGCGGCTTGGGAACAGCGGCACGATCTTGAGCCTTCTTGGAACGCTTTTCCCGATGGCGCGAGGGACTACTACCACCTTCCATGACTTGAAACGAGAACTGAAGAGATGTAGAGAACCAAATCATAGTCGTCGACGAACAAAGGCACGGGCACAATCTCCTCCACCAAAGAAATCTCCTCCACACCAACGACAAGAACACCCCAAACCGAAGAAAACGAGGGCACGAACGGTGGAAGGGAGGGAGGGAGGGCGGTCGGAACTACCGGCAAGACCTCCGGCGGCGGAAGAAAGAAGGAGGCCGGAGGACGAGGTGGGGCGGCGGTGGGAGGGGAGGGCGTGATGGGGCGGCGCGAGGAGGAGCCAAGGCGCGCCAAGGAAGAGAAACCGCAGTAAAATAAATAGGACGGGGCCGGTGAAAAGGGAGATGGGTAACGGATCGGCGCAGTCAGATCTACGTCGGAACTCCCGGCGTACGCCGGGACTTCCGGCACGAGCCGGGACTCCCGGCCATCGGGACTTCCGACGAATGTCGGGACTTCCGAACGTGGGAAAGAAAAAAACACCTTAACTCACACTTTCTCGCTATGTGGGGCAAAAATATGATGGACACTAATATTTTCATGGGTGACTAGATTTCATTCATCCAATTCAAAACAATAGTCACTCATGAAAATTACAAAGTAGTTTTTGAAAGTGGCACACAATGTTTTCACAATCCTTTTCTCCTAACTAGATCAAACAAAATTTGTGTGCAAGAGATCAAGCCACGTTACGAGAATCAATGATATTTAGTTCACTCCTCAAAGCACAAAATCTTGACTCATCTAGGGGCTTTGTGAAGATATCGGCTAATTGTTTTTCGGTGCTCACATGATGAATGGCGATATCTCCTTTGGCTTCGTGGTCTCTCAAAAAATGATGCCGGATGTCTATGTGCTTTGTTCAAGAGTGGTTTACGGGGTTGTTTGCCAACTTAATGGCACTCTCGTTGTCACACAAAAGTGGAATCTTGGTTAACTCACATCCAAAGTCCTTTAGTGTTTGCTTCATCCAAAGTAGTTAAGCACAGACAAGCGCCCGGCCGCCACATACTAAACTTCGGTGGACAAAGCAACGGAATTTTGCTTCTTAGAGCTCCAAGACACCAAGGAACGACCAATAAATTGGCAAGTTCCGTAGTACTCTTCGGGTTACTTTGCAACCGCATAATCCGAATCGGAATAGCCAAGTAACTCAAAAGTGGAGCCCTTAGGATACCACAAGCCAAGATTAGGAGTATGCACTAAATACCAAAAATTCTCTTAACGGCCATCAAGTGACATTCTTTCGGATTAGCTTGAAATCTTGCACACATGCACACGCTAAGCATAATATCGGGCCTAGATGCACAAAGGTAAAGGAGTGATCCAATCATGGAGCGATATACCTTTTGATCGACGTCCTTTCCTCCTTGATCAAGATCAAGATGTCCATTGGTTGGCATGGGTGTCTTGATGGGCTTGGCCTTGTCCAAGTTAAACTTGTTCAACATGTCATTGGTGTACTTGGTTTGACTTATGAACGTGCCATCCTTGAGTTGCTTGATTTGAAATCCAAGAAAGAACTTCAACTCTCCCATCATGGACATCTCGAACCTATTTGTCATAATCCTACTAAATTCCTCACAAAAAGTCACATTAGTACTACCAAATATTATGTCATCGACATATATTTGGCAAACAAAGATATCATTATTGACTTTGCGAGTAAACAAAGTAGCATCGGCCTTTCCTATCTCAAAACCTTGTTTGAGTAGGAAATCCTTTAAACAATCATACCAAGCTCTAGGAGCTTGTTTGAGCCCATAGAGCGCCTTGTCGAGCTTGTAGACGTGGTTTGGATACTTGGGGTCTTCAAAGCCCGGTGGTTGCTCCACATACACCAACTCGGATAGGGGGCCATTGAGAAATGCACTCTTCACGTCCATTTGATATAACTTGAAATCATGATGGGCGGCATAGGCAAGTAGAATACGAATTGATTCGAGCCTAGCCACCGGTGCATAGGTTTCCCCAAAATCCAAGCCTTCAATTTGAGTGAATCCTTGAGCCACCAACCTTGCCTTGTTCCTTGTTACCACGCCATGCTCATCTTGCTTGTTGCGGAAAACCCACTTGGTTCCAATCACATTTTGCTTGGGTCTTTCCACCAAGGACCAGACTTCATTCCGAGTGAAGTTGTTTAACTCCTCTTGCATGGCTATCATCCAATCCGGATCATCAAGTGCCTCTTCCACCCTACGAGGTTCCAAAGGAGAAACAAACGAGTAATATTCACAAAAACTTGCTAAACGGGAACGTGTAGTTACCCCTCGTCGAATGCTCCCCAATATGTTATCAATGGGATGATCCCGTTGAATGGATTGATGCACTCTAGGATGTGGCACTTGAGTTGATCTTTGGATAGGGCCATTATCATCATCACAGTCATGATTGATTGGAGGATCACAATCATGAGCTTGCGGAGGGTTGACTTCACTTCTTTCTTCATTATTGAGTTGTGGTTGAGCTCGCTCATTGTTGACACTATCTTCATGAGATTGACCTTGTGCTTCATTTGATCTCCCATCTTGATTGTTTCTTGTTGCGGAGGCTTCACCATGTTCATTTGATGAAACATGATGAATGGTTGGATCAAGATCATTACGCACAACATGGTCTTCATCTTCGTCTTCAACGGGCTTCACTTCACCAGTAGCAAGCTTCTTGATTGCTTCATGTGGGGCTTCCTCATTACCTACATTCTCAACATTGACTTGCTCCTTTTGAGAGCCGTCGGTTTCATCAAAAGTCACGTCTACCGCAATTTCAATCAAACCGGTGGTTTTATTGAAAACACGATATCCATGTTCGTTAGTACCATAACCAAGCATGAAACCTTCATCAACCTTTGGTGCAAACTTAGAACTTTTGGATTTCTTGTTAAGTATGAAACACTTGGATCCAAAAACTCTAAAGTAGTGCACCTTAGGTTTTTTACCGGTTAGAAGTTCGTAGGCGGTCTTTTCTCTTATCTTGTGAAGATATAAGCGGTTGATGGCATGACATGCCGTGTTGACCGCTTCCGCCCAATAATTAGTTGGGGTCTTGTACTCATCCAACATTGCTCTTGCGGCTTCTATGAGCGTTCGGTTCTTCCTCTCCACAACACCATTTTGTTGTGGAGTGTATGGAACCGAAAACTCATGCTTGACTCCTTCTACATCAAGAAACTCTTCAATGTTGGTGTTCTTGAACTCCGTCCCGTTGTCACTTCTAACTCTCTTGATTTTGACATCAAACTCATTTTGGGCTCTTTTAGCAAACTTCTTGAAGATTCCTTGGACTTCACTCTTTTCACGCAAAAAGAATACCCAAGTGAAACGAGAATAATCATCAACAATTACAAAGCCATATTTGTTACCACCAATGCTTATATAAGCGACGGGTCCAAATATGTCCATGTGAAGCAACTCCAATGGCCTTTCGGTTGTCACAACATTCTTGACGGGATGTTTAGCTCCAACTTGTTTTCCCGCTTGGCATGCGCTACAAATCCTATCTTTCTCAAAAGAAACATTTGTTAGTCCAAGGATGTGTTCGCCTTTTTGAAGTTTGGCCAAGTTCCTCATCCCAACATGGGCAAGTCGGCGATGCCATAACCAACCCATGCTAGATTTTGCCATTAAACAAGTCTCGGGATTTACTCTATTTGATGTGAAATCAACTAGATAGAGTTTCCCCTTTAAATGACCCGTAAATGCAATAGAGGAATCCTCCCTTCTATAGACTTCCACACCCTTATCCGTAAAGAGACAATTGTAACCCATCTCACAAAGTTGCGAAACGGACAACAAATTGTATCTCAACGAATTCATAAGTAAGACATTGGAAATGGAATTATCATTTGATATTGCAATTTTACCCAAACCGAGTACTTCACCTTTTCCATTGTCACCAAACACAATATTTCCACTTTGATCATGACTTGGTTGAAATGATGTGAACATGTCCTTCTCTCCGGTCATATGATTGGTGCATCCACTATCCAACACCCAACTTGTTCCACCGAGGAATATTCCTACAAAAACAAATTATGCTTTTGTTTTAGGTACCCAAAAGATTTGGGTCCTAAGGGGTTAGTCACATAAAACTTGGGCACCCAAACACTCCTCATAATTTCCTTTCTCTTTTGGGCACCAACATACTTAACCACAATCTTGCCATCCTTGCCCCAACAACACATATAGTCACTAGCATAGCACCGTGGAAGTGGTGCTTGCGCTTGAGGACATCGGATTGCTTTGTCTTGGTATTTGTAGGTTGGATCTTTGGAATGTATACCTTGTTGTTGGCCTTGCATATAAGCTCATCAAGAGCAACGCCCTTGTTGAACTTCACACAAGGCACACCATTTATTATATTCCTTCCATTTGCCTTTCCATCATACCTATTATAGCCAATGCCTTCCTTGATTGATGGGTGCCTTGATGACTTGTATATAGTCTTGTTAGATTGCTCTTGACACTTACACCCATTCTTCAATATCATCTCCAACCTATGAATCTCCTTATTTTTCTTCTCTAACTCAACAAGGTTAGTTGCATATGCATTTACATCAATTTTATAGCATCTTTTACAACCATCACTAGTGGAGACATTAGAGACTTCGGTTGCCTTAGGAGAAGTTGAAGTGCTAGCCCAAAGAGTACTATAGTTTAGCTCAAGATTTTGATATTTTTCTTTCAAGCTTGTGAGGCTTTCTTGAGCTATACTCTTTTCATTCTTAAGGCTAGCTATTTGATCATTAACCGAGGAATGTTCCTTAGTCAATCTCCCAATTGAGTCATTGGCTAAAGACAATTCAATGGTTAACTTCTCAACCTTCATCTTTTCCTCGACGATAGATGCTTCAAGTGCAAGGTTTTTCTCTCTCTCTTGAGTAATAATATCTCCTTGCAACTCTAAGCATCTATCCCTCTTCTCTAGTTTCTTCATTAGCATTTTTATTTTAGTGAAGGCCTTTTTACCAAATTTCTTTATCATGGTTGCTTCAATTTCTTCTATGTTATCATCACAACTATCGTACTCATCACTAGAGGAAACGGGTGTAGTATGTACCTTCTCCCCTTTTGCCATGAGACAAGTTGGGGTGTAGTAGTCATTGTCGATGAGGTTGGAGAAGAGCCTCGGTGATGAAGATAGGTTGGAGAAGAGCTTTGGTGATGAAGTTGAGTCGGGGAAGATCATGGTCGGTGAAGAAGAGTGGTGGATGGCAATATTTGCGGCTCCCTTCTTCTTCTTCTCATCATCACTTGAGTTACTATCACTTGACTCCCATTCTTCCCCAAGATGAGCTTCACCTCTCTTCTTGCCTTTGTTCTTCTTATCTTCATCCTTGTCATGCTTGTGCTTCCTTTTCTCATTAGGACAATCGGCTATGAAATGACCAACTTGACCACATCCATAGCAAAATCTCTTTTTGAACCTTCTCTTACCATCACCATAGGTCTTGCGGTTGCTTTTCTTCTTCATAAACTTTCTAAGATTTCTAATCACAAATGCAACCTCCGCATCGGAATCTTCTTCTCCACTTGAGGAATCATCCTTCACTTTCTTCTTCTTTTCTTGACTTGAAACTTGACCTTCATGTTGTTGAGTTGCTTTAAGGGCGACACTCTTGTTGAATCCCATTGCATTAGGATTTTGATTGTGAGCATTGATTGCATCTTCATCTAGACACTCATGATGCTTGAGCTTTGAAAGAACTTCTTGAGGTGTCATCTCATCATAACCGGGCCTTTCCATGATCACGGACGCTAGCATGTTGTTCTTGGCTCTATAGGTTCTCAACATCTTTCTAGCAACTTTGTTGTCATCCCATTCGTTGCTACCAAGAGCTCTTATGCGGTTGACCAATGCCATGAGCCTATCAAACATGGATTGTGTTGTTTCATTTTGCAAGAATACAAATCTTTCCAATTCACCATGAAGTAACTCTATGTTGCCTTTCCTCACACTAATATCTCCTTCAAATGATACTTTCAAAGTATCCCAAATTTGTTTTGCACTTTCCATTCCATTTACTTTTCTAAACTCATCCGGAGCTAAGCTTGACACAAGCAATGCTACGGCTTGTGCATTTTGATGGAGATTGTGCACTTCTTCCGGAGTTATCTCTCTATCTTCATCGTTAGGAATCATCACACCAACATCCACAACTTCCCAAAGTCTTGCGGCTATTAGATGCATCTTCATCTTGTAAGACCAATCGGTGTATCTTGTTCCATCAAAGTGAGGTGGCTTGCCAATATTGACGGACGGAGAATGTAGTGTTGAACTTTTCATGATTTGTCCATAGTCAAAACTCATGTGTGAATATATTCCTTTTCCATGAGCATGCTCACCGGCTCCAATATCACTAGCGGCATCTTTGTTTGCTTCATTCTTGTCACTAATATCATTCTTGCCACTTATTGCATCATCAACCTTCTTGCTCAATTCTTCCTTCAACTTGCTCATCTCATCTTGCATCTTTTTCATTTCATCTTGAAAGAGCTTGACTTGAGTACTCATCAACTCTTCAGCTATTTTCTTGGCCATTTCGACGGCAACGGCTTGCATCTTGTCGGTCTCCGACATTGTTTCTTCTCACGTGGTGACACGCAAAGAGAAGACCTTGCTTTGATACCAATTGAAAGGATCTAACAATGCCTAGAGGGGGGGGTGAATAGGCGTATCTAAAAATTTACTGCAAATGCTAAGTTCAAATTTGTCAGCCACTGTCGGAAGTCCCGACGTTTGGGTCGGAACTCCCGACGTTGTCAGAAGTTCCGATGCAAACGTCAGCAGTTCCGACGCCTACGTGAACTACAAAAGCAGTGCCAAATTTAACTTTGCGGATAAATAAACTTACAACCTCACTTCCTAGTGATTTGGTGAAGATGTTGGGTCACTCCCTTGACGCCGTAATGCCTCCAAACCGTAGATCGAGTCCAAACCCTAAAATGGAGATTTTGGAGACAAAGAGACAAACACATACAAGTAATCTCAAACAAACACAACAACAACAAGCACGCGGGACACAAGTATTTATCCCGAGGTTCGGCAACCCCACAAAGGAGCTCCTACGTCCTCGTTGTTGAGGTGACCACTAAGGTCGGAGTCTTTTCCACCTCCTTGCCTCTCTCAAAGCGACCACAAAGGTCACTTGAGCTTTCCACTAAGAAATCAAAGGGTGATACAAACTTCCCAAGGCTCTTCCACAAGATGGAAGCTCTAGGGCAACGCCTAGCCGGCTAGGGGCAAAGCCCCAAGAGTAATAGACGCAAAATCAACCGGCTTGACGAAGAAATCAAGTGCTCAAGCTTTCCAAAGTGATGCTCTCACTTAATCCACTCTCCTTTCACTCAAAACCCAAGGGAATCGAAGATTAGAGCAAGGGAGGAAGGAGAAGGGCGCTTGTGTTGCTTGGGAGCTGTTCAGTACGAAGTGAGTCAACTGTGAAATGAGTCGATACCAGTTAGAAATGAAGAGAGGAGTATTTATACTCCAAGTGAAAATCCAACCGTTCAGATCTACGTCGGAAGTCCCGACGCAGATCCCGGAAGTTCCGACTACAACAGAAAACACTGTTCACAACGAGTCAGAAGTCCACGGGTGAAAGTCAGTGTCGGAACTCCCGGCAAACGTCGGGACTTCCGACGGTCGGAACTCCCGACGATCGTCGGGACTTCCGACGAGCACAGTTAATCAAACAGCCAGCACTGCTGAGGCCGGGACTCCCGGCTCGGGTCAGGTCAGTGTCGGAACTCCCGGCGAACGTCGGGACTTCCGATGGTCGGAACTCCCGGCGAACGTCGGGACTTCCGACGTGCACAGACAGCGAGCAGTCAGAAGCACAGGTGCCGGGACTCCTGGCAAAGGTCGGGACTTCCGACTGTCGGGAGTTCCGACTTACGTCGGGACTTCCGACACCGAAAGTCACAGAAAAATATTCTATGTGCTCGTGAAGTGCTAGAGTGACACACGTTTGATTTTATTTAAATGCTTGAGCACTCTATCTTCCTCAGACCAACTAAACTTGCATCCCTCTTTATAGTGCGGCGGATCCTAAACTCAAAGACAAAATTTAAAACCTTTGGAGATCGTTTTGAATTCGTCCGCCTTTACAACTTCAAGAATTGAGGGATACCATTTCATCTTTATCAACTCTTTGAATCTTTCATGGGACTAATAGCTGCAACATATCTCATTAAGATCACATTAGTCCCTAATTTGAATGTCATCAATACACCAAAACCCACATAGGGGGCAAATGCACTTTCAATAGGAAATGTAGGAGACAATGTCTACCAAATGATGCTAAGGTATAAAAGATAGACCTTTGATGTGTGATACCAATCGGAGTGCACCATTATACCATCCTTAGCACTATAGTTAGCTTGATACCACTTGGAAACAACACTTTGGAAATGAAATCATTAGATGTCCTATGCATGCTAGTTTTTCATTTCATCATTTCAAGTTTACAACTAGCATTCATCACACAAGCATGAGTATTTAAAATTTAAAACTTCTGCCATGCAAGCAAACATATGAAATGCACATTCAAGTGCACAAGTTCATGAGCTTGCCCCCCTACTTGTGTGCTCAAAATTATAATTCATTCATTTCCTTTGTCATATCTTTCCCCCTATGTCAAGTTCTCTCCCTTTGTTGTCTTTTCACTATCTTAGTACACTAATATCTTCGTTTTTCTCCCCATGTACTAATATCTTTGTTTCTCTCCCCCTTTGTCATCAATGACCACAAAGGTTCAGAATATAGGTAGGTTGAGATTATCAATGTCAATCAATGAGGTGAGGATCATTTTCCTAAATTTGGTTCAAACTAGAATATTTGTCAAAGATATTTAACTCGGTTTGATCCAAGGACAAGCTTCTTCACACCTCCTAATAAGGGTTATCTTGTACCATATTGAGTTAAACACTTAGAGCTCATTTTCTAGATTAAACACTAGGTTTACAAGCCCACAAACATGTCATATGCTATCACTAGATCAAGTCAAGCATAGAAGCAATAGTGATACCATATAAACATCAAATTCATTTGGTTTTCATGAATGAGCCTAAATAAAATGGAGAGATGACTAGATGCACTAAACATATCCTTAGCAAGGATGTATGCCATGCCAATCAACTTTTATCTTGGATTGCTCGAAGGAGAGCCATGTCATATAAGTGGGGGGTGCATCAACACATATTTGAGAAATCCAATATGTTCAACTCATTCCTTAGCTTGCAAAACCTTTTCTCATCCAATGGCTTGGTGAATATATCGGCAAGTTGATCTTCGGTGCCTACACTCTCAATGCAAATGTCCCTTTTTGTTAGTGATCTCTTATGAAATGGTGGCGGACATCAATGTGCTTTGTTCTTGCATGTTGAACCGGATTGTTGGTTAGCTTGATTGCACTCTCATTGTCACATAGCAATGGCACTTTCTTAAACTTGATTCCAAAGTCACTCAAAGTGGCCTTCATCCAAAGTATTTGTGCACAACAACTACCGACGGATATGTATTCGGCTTTGGCGGTTGATAATGCAACACTATTTTGCTTCTTTGATGACCATGAAACAAGTGATCTTCCCAACAATTGACATGTGTCCGAGGTGCTCTTCCTTTCAACCTTGCATCCCGCATAATCCGAGTCGGAATAACCAACTAGCTCAAACTTAGCTCCTTTGGGATACCACAAACCAACATTTAGTGTATGCTTTAAGTACCTCAATATCCTCTTTATAGCCTTCAAATGACTTTCTCTTGGTGAGGTTTGAAATCTTGCACACATGCATACACTAACACATGACATTCGGCCTTGATACGGTCACATAGAGTAGGCTGACAATCATAGACCGATACAACTTTTGATCCACCATATTTTCACTTGCATCACTATCCAAGTTGCCATTGGTTCCCATTGGTGTGCTAATGACTTTGCTATCACTCATGCCAAACTTCTTGATCATATCCTTGATATACTTGTCTTGACTCATAAAAGTACCATTCTTCAATTGCTTAATTCGAAGACCAAGGAAGTAACTCAACTCTCCAATCATGGACATCTCAAACTCATTAGCCATCATCTTTCCAAACTCATCACAAAAATCTTGATTGGTTGATCCAAATATGATGTCATCAACATAGATTTGCAACACAAATAAATCTTTTCCAATCTTCTTGATGAAAAGAGTGGTGTCAACCTTGCCCATCATGAACCCTTTAGAGAGTAGGAAGTCTCTCAATCTCTCATACCATGCTCTAGGTGCTTGCTTCAATCCATACAATACCTTCTTCAACTTGTACACATGGTCGGGCTTCTTGTCATCTTCAAAACCAGGAGGTTGCTCAACATATACTTCTTCATTGATGTAACCATTGAGAAATGCACTCTTAACATTCATTTGATAGAGCTTGATGTTGTGGGCACAAGCATATGCTAGCAAGATTTTAATTGCTTTCAATCTAGCAACCGGGGCATATGTTTCTCCAAAGTCAAGACCTTCAACTTGAGTATAGCCTTGTGCTACTAATCTTGCTTTATTCCTTACTACTATCCCATCTTGATCTTGCGTGTTTCTAAAGACTCATTTAGTTCCAATCACATTGTGTCCCTTTGGTCTTTCTACTAATTCTCATACTTGATTTCTTGTGAAATTATTCAATTCTTCATGCATAGCATTCACCCAATCAATATCCTTCAAAGCTTCATCTATCTTCTTTGGTTCAATGGATGACATGAATGAGAAATATTCACAAAATGAAGCTAATCTTGATCTTGTTTGTACACCTCTAGTAATATCACCAATGATAGTATCCAATGGATGATCTCTTGCAACATTAGTTGGTTGGAGGATTGGAACTTGTTTGCTTGCACTTGCTTGATCATTGGGTTGAGATGTTGTACTAGCCACTTGATCTTGTTCATTGTCATGAGATCCACTTGTACTAGCTTGATTTATATCATCTTTCACATTTGAGTTAGAGAGCACTTGCACTTGATCATCTTCATCATCATTCACTTGCCTAGGCCTTAATTCACCAATATCCTTGTTCTTCATGGCATTTGAAAGTTGAATGCCTCTAACATCTTCCAAGTTCTCATTCTCTTCTTGTGAACCCTTGGTTTCATCAAATTCAACATCATGAATTTCCTCAAGAGTACCACTATTCAAATTCCAAACTTTATATGCTTTGCTTGTAGTGAAGTAACCAAGTAGGAATCCTTCATCACATTTCTTGTCAAACTTGTTCAATCTTGTGTCTTTATTCAAAATATAGCATTTCCACCTAAAGACCCAAAAATATGCAATGTTGGCCTTTCTACCATTTAAGAGCTCATATGGTGTCTTCTCTTTCAATCGGTGACAATAGAGGCGGTTGCTACAATAGCAAGCCGTGTTGATAGCTTCGACCCAAAAAGATTGACTCACATTGTACTCACTAAGCATGGACCTTGCCATATCAATAAGTGTTCTATTCTTTCTCTCAACAAGGCCATTTGATTGTGGAGTGTACTTGGCCAAGAATTGATGTCTAATTCCAAATTCATCACATAACTCATCAATTCTAGTGTTCTTGAACTCACTACCATTGTCACTTCTAACTCTCTTGATGGTTGTTTCAAACTCATTGTGAACGCCCTTGACAAATGATTTGAATGTTGCAAACACATCACTTTTGTCCACTAGAAAGAATACCCATGTGTATCTAGTGTAATCATCCACTATCATAAAGCCATATTTATTTCTACCAATGCTAGTATATTGTGTTGGTCCAAACAAATTCATGTGCAATAACTCAAATGCTTTACTAGTGCTCATCATGCTTTTCTTAGGATAGGTGTTTCCAACTTGTTTGCCGGCTTGACAAGAGCTACAAAGCTTATCCTTTTCAAACACAACATCTTTCAAGCCTGTAACCAAGTCATGCTTAACCAATCTATTCAATTGTTTCATTCCAACATGACCAAGCCTTCTATGCCATAACCAATCCATACTTGACTTAGTGAATAAGCATGTAGACAATCTAACTTCACTAGCATTGAAATCAACTAAGTATAGATTCTCATATCTAAAGTCTTTGAAGATCAAATTAGAGCCATCTACACTTATGATCTCTACATCATCTACTCTAAATATGCATTTGAATCCAAGATCACATAATTGAGCCACGGATAGCAAATTGAAATTCAAACTCTCTACTAGCAACATATTGGATATGCTCATATTATTTGATATTGCAATCTTACCAAGCCCTTTGACCTTGCCTTTGCCATTATCACCAAATGTGATACTATCATAACCATCATTGTCATTGGTATTGATTGAGTTGAACATTCTTGCATCACCGGTCATGTGTTGAGTGCATCCACTATCAAGAATCCAATGCCTTCCTTCGGCTTTGTAATTGACCTATAAAAGAAGATCAATTATTTTTAGGTACCCAAACTTGCTTGGGTCCTTGAAGGTTAGTCACTAAGCTCTTTGGTACCCAAATGGCTTTCTTCTTTGAGCCCATCCATGGTTTACCAATGAACTTAGCCTTCACACCATTTGTTCCCTTAGTAAGTATATAGCATGAATCAAGCTTAAGGGAGGATACATTAGCATTTTTGCTCTTGTTGGTGCATTCATGCTCTTTATGACCCACTTGCTTGCAACTAATGCAAAACCGACCATTTTTCTTCATAAAACTAGTCTTGTGAGGAGCAAAGGTCGCCTTGCCTTTGTTGGGGGTATAGCCCAATCACTCTTTGTAGAAAGAAGCTCTTTGGCTACCCAATCACATAAGCAAGTGGTCCTCACCACCATAGGCCTTAGCCAAAGTGTGAGTGAGCTTGTTAACCTCCTTCTTGAGATTCTCATTCTCAACCACTAGTGAGGCATCACAAGTGAGACTGTCACCACTAGATGAGGTGGGAGTGGAAGTGCTACAAGAAGGGTTAGTGGGAGGAGCAATGATAGGCATAGATAGTGATTCATCAATTATGTCACAAGTTAAACCTACATCACAAGTATCAACATGCTTCTTTTTATTTTGCTCATCAAGCAAAGAGGAATGAGCCTTTTCAAGCTTTTTGTGAGCTTTGCCAAGTTTCTCATTGGCTTCCTCAAGCCTCTCATGAGATGCATTGAGCTCATCAAAGGCTTGCTTAAGGGATTTAATTTCCTTACACAAGCTTTTGCATTCGCTTCTCTTAATGTCAAAGTGTTCTCTAGCATCTTCTAGCATGTCAAATAATTCATCTTTAGTAGGTTCATCATTAACACTATCACTATCATTCTCATTTTCATGTTCATTTTCATCATCATGTTCTTCATCACTTTCATCATCACAAAATTGTACGCCATGAAGCATGATGAAGATTCGAAGAGAGAAGGCTTCTCATTTATAGCAATGCTTGCAAGTGCCTTCTTCTTGGTGGTCTTGTGATTATCACTTGAGGAAGCATCACTATCCCAAGTGACCACATATGAACCACCCTTCTTCTTGAAGGTCATCTTGTCCTTCTCTTTCTTTTCCTTCTTGTCATTCTTCTGGTTCTTCTTCTTGTCATCATCATTGTCGCTATTGTATGGACATTGAGCAACAAGATGATCTTTGCTTCCACACTTGATGCACCTTCTTGACTCTTCTTTGTTCTTGGATGAAGACTTCCTTCTTCTAGCACGGTAGCCCTTCTTCACCATGAACTTGCCAAATCCCTTGACAAAGAGAGCCATCTTCTCATCATCATCATCATCATCCCATGAATCATCTTCTTCACTAGATGTTTCTTGCTTAGCTTTTCCCTTGGATGATGTGGCTTTGAATGCCACGCTCTTCTTCTTGTCATCCTTCTTCTCATATTTCTTCTCCCTCTTTTCTTCCTTCTCATCATCATCTCTATAAGCATCATCGGTCATGATATCTCCCAAGATTTGATTTGGTGTCATTGTATCCAAACCGAACCTCACTAGAATAGTGACCAATGTACCAAATATTGAGGGTAAGCATCTCAAGAACTTATTTGAGAATTCCTTGTCCTCTATCTTCTCACCAAGTTCCTTGAGATCATTTACAATCACTTCCATCCGATGAAACATGTCCGACACACTCTCATCTTCCTTCATCTTGAAACTAGCAAATTTATCCTTGAGAATGTATGCCTTTACACCCTTGATTGCCTTGGTGCCCTCAAATGATTCTTCCAATTTCTTCCATGCCTCATGAGCTCTCTCAATGTTCTTGATTTGCTCAAATATTCTCTCATCCAAAGCATCATGGATGGCACTAAGAGCAATGTCATTGTTTTAGAGTAGCAATTCTTCGGCCGCGGTGGGAGCCTCTTCATCTTCTATCTCAATTTTTGTTTCTACCACTTTTCAAATCTTTCTATTGATTGACTTGATATATGTTGTCATCTTAGCCTTCCAATAGGGATAGTTTGAGCCATTAAATTGGGGTGGCTTCTTGGTGTTGTTGATTTGAGCCATTTTTACACCGAAGGTTGTTAAGCCTCAAATCACGGTGACCACGGCTCCAATACCACTTGAAAGGTCCTAATGGCTAGAGGGGGGGGGTGAATAGCCTAATAAAAAAATTTCTACAACCACACTTAACAACACGGTTAGACAATTAAGAGGCAAAGTAAATATTGCGCTAGCCTATTCAAAATGCAAGCCACCTACCATAATTCTAGTTTAGATAGTATCTATTCACACAATAGCTATAACACTACCCTATGTTAGTGTGCTCTCAAAAGCTAACTAAAGAGTCACACTAACCAAACTAACAAGCTCTCACAACTAGTTACACTAAAGAGCTTGACAACTAGTTTGCGGTAATGTAATGAGTAGGCAAGAAGGTTATACCGCCGTGTAGATGTATGAACCAATCAATCACAAGTGTGGATAATAATGAAGACCAATCACCTCGGAATCAATGATGAACACAATGATTTTTTACTGAGGTTCACTTGCTTGCCGGCAAGCTAGTCCTCGTTGTGGCGATTCACTGACTTGGAGGTTCACGCGCTAATTGGCTTCACACGCCAAACCCTCAATAGGGTGCCACACAACCAACATAAGATAAGGATCACACAAGCCACGAGCAATCCACTAGAGTACCTTTTGGCGCTCCGCCGGGGAAAGGTCAAGAACCCCTCACAATACCACGATCGGAGCCGGAGACAATCACCACCCTCCGCTCGACGATCCTCGCTGCTCTAAGTCATCTAGGTGGCGGCAACCACCAAAAGTAACAAGCGAATCCCACAGCGAAACACGAACACCAAGTGCCTCTAGATACAAACACTCAAGCAATGCACTTGGATTCTCTCCCAATCTCACAAAGATGTTTAATCTATGATGGAAATGAGTGGGAGGGTTTTGGCTAAGCTCATAAGGTTGCTATGTCAATACAAATGGCCAAGAGAGTGAGCTTGACCCGGCCATGGGGCTTAAATAGAAGCCCCCACGAAATAGAGCCGTTATACCCCTTCACTGGGTTCTGATCGGGCTGACCGGACGCTGGTCCTCAGCGTCCGGTCGCCTGATGGCGGCCACGTGTCACCTGCATTCAACTATGAACGTTTGATCTCAACGGTCGAAATGCTGACCGGATGCTGGACCCTCAGTGTCCGGTCGTTTCCACTAAGGGTCCAAATCCTATTTTTGCCTACCAGACGCGTCCGGTCACGCTTGATTGGACACAGCCCAACGTCCGGTGCTTAACCCTAATCACTGTGCCTTCTGACAGCTCGACTGGATGCAGCCTTTCAGCGTCCGGTCGCTGAGTGACCCAGCGTCCGGTCAGAAGACCGACGCCAGCATCATTGCGACCAACTCCATTTCACCTCTAACTTCTTCACCCTTGTTCAAATGTGCCAACCACCAAGTGTATCACCTTGTGCACATGCGTTAGCATATTTTCTCAAACATTTTCAAAGGTGTTAGCACTCCACTAGATCCTAAATGCATATGCAGTGAGTTAGAGCATCTAGTGGCACTTTGATAACCGCATTCCGATACGAGTTTCACCCCTCTTAATAGTATGGCTATCAATCCTAAATGTGATCACACTCTCTAAGTGTCTTGATCATTAAAACAAAATAGCTCTTACAAATTATACCTTTGCCTTGAGCTTTTTGTTTTTCTCTTTCTTCTTTCCAAGTCGAAGCACTTGATCATCACCATGCCATCATCTTTATCATGCTATGATCTTCATTTGCTTCACCACTTGGAGTGTGCTACCTATCTCATGATCACTTGATAAACTAGGTTAGCACTTAGGGTTTCATCAATTCACCAAAACCAAACTAGAGCTTTCAGCTCATTGCATATGACACATGACATAGAGTCATGTGACTAAGGTGGAGAAGATCAAGACAAGGCTTGGCTTGATGGACCGGTTGCAAGAGTGAAGGACAAGTCGAGGACTTGGCGTCGATGGACCGAGGCCACAGTGAAAAGCAAGTGAGGTCAAGATTGATGTACCAATATGGTCATGTGATGATATGAAGTGGATCATATTATTTATTGATCATGTTGGTGCATGTGTTGCATCATCATCGGAGGAGATGGAATTGAATGCGCAAGGCAAAGGTATAACCTAGGGCATTTCATTTCACCGGTCATAGGTGTGTAGAGAAGTTGATGTCCGGGTTTAGGATAGATGGCCGTACTATCAAGAGGAGAAAACTTGTTTGCATATCGGTCATCTTGTGCCACTCGAGTGATCTAACTTTGTATCGTTGCAAGGATCGAGTGGCGTGGCAAGTTGAGTGGCTAACTTCTTAAAAATGATTGTGAAAATGGTAACACACATACACATTGTGGTGTACATGTGGTGGTGTTGGCACATTTGCAAAGGAGAAGTGTCTGGAGTTGAAGTGGATCAACTCGGTGAAGAAACGAAGGCGAGAAGTGGTCACTGGAGGTGACCAGACGCAGGCCTCGGGAGGACCTGCGCATCTGATAAATTTTAGCCACGGCGCGCTGGCTGGCCGAAGGCAAGGAGTTAGGACCGGACGCTGGCCCTGGTTTCACCGATGAGTCCAGTCACCTTTTGAAGGGCGGCGTGTTGGCGCGAACGGGCGACCATGACATAAGCTAACGTAGGCGGTGCTGGAGTTGGCGCGCGGGCGCAGAGCTGATCTGACGCTGGCCTACGTTCGGTCGTGAAGGAGCGAACGTGTCCGGTCATGAAAAAGCTTATCTGGACCGTTACTAGAAGCGCTCGAACGCGGCTTGGGGCAGCATCAGGTGTTCGCGTGGTGGTGCATCCGGTCATTCGTTTGGCCGTTGGCGCGCGCGGGTGGCAGAGAGCCGTTGGGATCACGTGGCCAGGGTTGAATGATGGATGACACATGGACGACATAGCGCAACCGGACGTTGGGCCGGTGCGTCTGATCATTACGACCGGCGCGTCCGATCGCCCCGTGTTGTGCCCAGTGAAGGGGTACAACGGCTCTTTTCGTGTGGGAGCTATAAATAGAAGTGTTGGACGGCTTTGACCGGTTGTTGAGCACACTGGAGCCTTGGTGGCTTGTGTGGTGGTGCTTGCGAGCCCTTTAACTCACTCTTGCTTGATAGTGTTCATCCATTTGAGTGAGTGAACGATTCTAGTGTGATTGCATCATGAGGTTGCATTGAGTGGCACTAGGGGATTGTGTTGCCAGCCGGTGGTGCTTGTTACTTTTGGAGGTTGCCACCTCCTAGATGGCTTGGTGGCTTGTGACTCCATTGAAGCACGCGAGAAGATTGTGCGGTGCTTCGGAGGAGAATTTGTGGGGGGGATTGTGCTCACCCCGCGGGGATCACAAAGAATAATTCTAGTTAAGCGTGTCATTGAGCTACCCTCACTTTCAGGGTAGGTTCTTGCGGTGCCCGACGTGCAAGCTTGGCGGGTGATGCCAATGAGCCGCCGAACCACCAAGTGAGTGGTCGACACAACGGGGACGTAGCTTGGTGGCAACCAAGTGAACCTAGGGAGAAAATCACCATGTCAATATTGTCTTCATCATCTTCTCGGTGGTTTGCATTCCGTGAAACACATGCTTGTATTACTTTCATATACATTGTGCTTGTGTAGTTGTTCTTGTGACTAGTTTAGCTTCAATAGCTTGCTAGTTGCCTTCTTGCTTGTATAACATAGAAGTAGCTCCCTTGTGTGGCTAATTTCGTTTTAGTAACCTTGTTAGTCACATTGCTTAGTTTGTGTAGCTAATTAATTTGTGCTCTATAATTTGGCTTGTGTAGCCTTGTTATTGAGCATTGCTAGTGAGCTTAGGTGGCTTTGTGCTTTTGCTTACTAGATTGTGTAGAATTTCCCCCGGTTGTGTGAAGTACTAGTTGCATAGGTTTGTGTGACCTTGCAAGCTAGATTGGTTAGGTGAGCTCTAGCTTACCTAGCACATTTGTTGCCTAATTAGAATCTTTTTAAGGTGCTTATGAACTTAGATAGAGGGGTGTAGTCTTGGCTAGACCGATAATTTTAATTCTGCATTTGTTTTGGTTAGCCGGTGTGTTTAAGTTTTAGAAAGAACTGTTCATCCCCCTCTAGTCCGCCATCATGACCCTACAGGCCAGGACCTCAACCAGGGGAGAATCCTCGCTTACCCTCCTTGTGACCACAGGAGAGGACATCCATGCTCCTGATGCCCCTCGCCCATGCAGTTGAAGCACCTAGACGGGAACGTGCACTCAGCCTTGACATGGTTACCTACAAGGCAGTTGAAGCATTTGCCAACAAGGTTGGTAGGCATAGGGCGCCGCGGCACCGCGCCGCGCCGCCAGCACCTACGACTCTGCACCGCCCTGAAGCCGTTAGCGTCCGGCTCCACAGACATGCGAGGCGGGTGGACGACCGTGGACGCCAGACGACCCTACGCCGGCGGAGGGGACCCACAGCGGGAGACCGACGCGCGTCCCGCAAGAAACGCCCCTGTCGAGCACGGCGGCGGCGGTGACGGCGTTGCTGGCACGGGAGCACAGCCACCTTACCGCGGCCCGACGAAGGAGGCGCATCGGAATCGCCGAACGAAGCCTCCGAGTCGGTGAAGTGCAGCCGCTCCACAGACCCGCCCGGGGAAGCGATGAAGGGCTCCGCATCCGGGTCCAGGGAGCTCGCCAGGAGCACGAAGGAGGCGTACGCAGCCACCGCCAGAGGAGGGAGCTCGAAGAAAGCATATCTGCCAGCGCCCTGGGCAGACTCTTCCTCCTCGACCTCATTCGCCCAAGAGCTGTGGGAACAGGAGCCGGTCTCCATGGTGAGGTGGTCGGCGCGGCCGAGAGGCCACGGCGATTGCTGGGGTGGACGCCGGGCCGGAGTGGCCACCGGCGGAGGAGGGAGCCTAGGTGCTCAGCTCGTAGGAGAGAGCGGACCCCTGCGTGGCCACCGCTCCTGGCCTCATGGTGGTAGAGCTGCTAGCTGCTTAGCTCACTTGCAGTCTTGCACCCAGATGCGTTCTCTTCTCTCCTTCATGGATTTTAGTTATGAGATGTTAGTTCTCTTCTCTCCTTCATGGATTTTAGTTATGAGATGTTAGGAACTTGGATCTTAATGGAGAGAGTATTATTTTACTCTAACATCCGTTAGAACTTTTTTATAGACTAGCCAATGCCCATGCGTTGCTACGGGTGACAAAACTATGTTAATCCGATTTGTTGCTCCCATAAGAAGGGTTTTCGAAATAATGTTGGCACCAATAATGAAGTTAAAGCGACACATGATCTATTACTTTGCATCATTGGTATAAGTGGAAATGAAATGTTAAACAAACTATATAAGACATGTATATCAACAAAATGCAGTCTTGTCGAAATTCGCCAAAATGAACACCAATCAAACTCTATGACAGTTTGTGGCACCGCTTTGTGGCAGCAACAACAGCACTAATCAACATTCCACAAAACGCGCCCTTCTCAAGCTCCTGAACCCCAGCTATGTCCCTGCAAGAGAAGTGATCTAATCTTTCAGTTGCCGTGGATGTTTCCCTCTAGCTCATCATGGTTGCAGCACCAAGAAACTAATAAATAACATATATATATAGTTTGATTAAGTGCAGACAGCAGTGGAGTAAACTGAATATGTATGTACAAGTATAATGCATAAAGGAACTCAGTTTTCTTAAGCAAGATAAGCGTCTACCGGGAGACGGTGACTTAAAAGAATCACACAGCATGTGCAAAGAGTGTATCATAGCATCATATCTGAATGGAATGAATGCTCACTATGTGAGATGCAAGACCAAGGGCAAGGCCCCAAGGAAGCCCAACAGTAACTCCACCATCAGCCATGGCCTCTTTATTGCTAAGGAAATGTAGGCCAGGCCACTACCACTATATTAATATTAAAAAGATATAAATACTTCAGGATTACAGGGTCAGGTCCCTAAATCTAATCCGAATTGCAGCCTGGATTTCAATTACACAGTTAGAAAAGAGAAAAAGAAGCAAGAACTACCTACTTTTGAGATTGTACCTTCAACCCCGCGGAGCCCTGCCACTACGTCTGCCGCTGCACTCATCAGCCAGTTACGAGTGGGGAGAGAGGAGAGGAAGGAGGAACCTGAGGCCAAATTTGCAGACAAGGGAGAGAGATGAGCACGGTGGCGGATCAGGACATATAGCATCAGGTGACACTAAGGACACCTACTTGACAGTGAATACATATGCATGCATCTTGCATTGTCCCTGCATGCTGCATAATTACATGGGTTTAGAAGACACTCGTACCTCACATATTCCAGTACTAACTTCCTCCACCTGCAAAAATTGTAGGAGATAATTATTATAGTAAATAAAATCATTAATATGATTCATTTATCAATTTTATTTATCTGTGAATATGCATACCTTGAGTATGGTGCTTGCCCCTGACGCAACAAAAAAAAAAGATTCTGCGTTGTTCTTTGTTTCAGGTAGTCAGGGATGGCTTGATTTACCATGTTAACAGCATCACCGCCAAATTGATTAGCTGCTTTGTTGGGTATTGACAATGTCAGAACAGGACTAAGAAGCTTCACTATAGGCTGGTGAGACATGCAGACAAATTCAAAGCTGGTTAGTTACCCTCTGAAAAATTACAACACCGTCTACACAAGAAGAACCCCAGGGTGACCTTGTCTAGATATTTCCTTTAACAGTTTTTTGGCCTTCCTCTTGGTAAGTCCCATCAACGTTCACCCAAAAGTGAGGTTTCTCGGCACGTTGGACTCCTGCCAATTGAAACCAAACATTTCTTTTTAATATGTTTTTTTAAAAGATAGCAACATATGTCAAGATCCACTAGTAGAGGGATGAAATCAGATAACTACTACTTTTAATATTAGGTGAATGTTCAGTTTTGCCCTATCAGTAGTATCTGCTAGCATCTTCTATCACCCGTGAATAGTCAAGTGCAGAACTAATAAAAGAACTGAAATATGCTCGCAAAAAAAAAAACTGAAATAAATCTATTAGTATATTTTTCTTTATAGAAAATCCCAAGCTCCACATGCCCAGTCGATCTTACGATATATTAACGTAGTGAAGAATCAAAGATAATACACCTGTGCTAGTCAGCAGTGACTCACCTGGTCACAAACAATCGTTTTTGGATAGAGCACGGAGATGAGAGATTGTATCATGTTGTGCACGATCTTTTTTTCCTCCAAAAATACTCCGCGCAGCGCCGACACAACCAACACAGAAGACACGGCAGCAACGCCCACCTCCATCTCCTACTCACCACTCAGGCCACTTCTCCAGATCTGAGCAGAAACCTTGCAGGTAATTTTGCGAGCAGCTGACGGGCATCAACCAGGTTGTGAGGGAGCTGCACAGCGCCGGCAGAGGTGTCGCTAGGCTACAGCCGGGCGGCATTAGGAGGAGGCAGGGGTTGGACGGGGCGTGGTGCCGACCGGGTGGAGCAGGGACGCGGAGGGGCGGCAGCAGGGTCGGCGGGGGATGGAGGAGCCGTGGCGGCGTGATGGTATAGGGGTAGGCCGCCGACGTTGGCGGGGTATGGGGGTGCAGGGGCGAGGCTGCGGCATCGGCATGGGAGGAGCGGCGGCGGGAGCAGACCACGGCGGCGAAGGCTTCTTCTTTTTTTTTCTTGCGGAGCGACGGCTTGGGCTTGCAGTGAGAGGCCGAGAGGGCGTGGGGGCGGTGGGGACCACATGTCGGCGCAAAATTGAAGGGAGCGCCCCCCGGCTTCACCACGGCAGTGAACGGATCCAGTTTGCTCTTTTTAGGGAGCAGAGAATACAAAAATCAACTAAAAATTGGAGCCATCCTTTTATTTACCCTGCCTGTTCCGCTAACCCTGCTAAATTTATATGCTTGCAACCAGACCAAATATGTGTGTGCATAGAGTAACGGCATGCGGATGCAAATAGATGAGGTTCGTTTTTATGCCACAAAGGCTTGAAACGCCCCTCGCTTTGAAGTTGAAGTCTTTATTGTATTGGTTTAGACGCCACGTGGCTTGCCACAAAGGCTTGAAATGCCCCTGCAGTGGTCATGACTCCTGATTAGAAAACACAAAAGTTGTCATCTCCTACTAACACGATAATTGTTTTTAACACTTTGGTTTAGATTAGGCAAGCTATAGGCTTTTAGGTAAGACGTGGCAATAAGAAGTCAACACAATAAATTAGTGATTCTCATGTGAAATAAAAAGGTTAGGAAACAAATCAATATATTGGAAGCTCTTCATTCAAAAAAAAATTGGAAGCTCTAATGTATCATAGGCCCTATTTGGAGTGCACATGGACGGACGGATGGGCTGCCACGTCGACGCGTCCGTGAAAGCTACGGCCCAGCGAATAGGCAGGACCTATGGAGAAGTGGAGGCGGCGGCGTCACCTTGAGCCGTCTCTTAGCCCACAGCCCAATCTGGCCTTGCAAGATTTCAGCCCAATGGCGGCGGTTGAGGGTTCCCCGACGAAATCGGCGAATAGCGCGAGACCAGGTCACGTCCGTGCATGGCCGAGGATCGTGTCGCTGTCGACTGTCGTGTGGGGCGGTTGCGTTGCATGGCTTCGTGGCGTGGTACTTACTGCAAGCGATTTGGGACAATGCCATATTCAACTTAGAAACAAAGGATACTTACTGCAACTCTAATCATGAGAAACGAATTGCTGTCCCGTGGACGTGGTACGTTCATTTTTCATCAGTTCAAACACAATCCAATCCACATCGAGAATGAGAAGATATATACCATGCAAAACTTTATTTTATTGAATTCATTCAAAGAACAATCTGCAACAAGATGTCACCGAAGTGTCCTAGTGAGCACCATAACAACTTAACAACTACTACCACTATGATGATGTTCTATCACTAATTAAGGGAAATTAAAGGGGGGCCTGCAATGCAAATTTGCAGCCAAAATTAAGCTAATGAATGTGGGTAATGCGCCGTTAAACATGAACACCGGCGTTCGTTAACATAATAACAAGACCATTAAATGCACCAAAAATAAACATGATGGCACCTACTAAATCTACTACTTACGGATCAGCTATAGACAGACGTCGTCGTCATCGTCAGGTCAGGTCAGGGGTCAGGAACACACACAACAGCAGCAGCAGCGCTGGCACGGCCGGCGTTGTCAAAAAGGGACAGCCGGCCATCGATCGCGCGCGCGGATGCAGGCGGCGGCCTTGCCGAGACCGGTCGACTCGACGCCGCCGTCGTCTCACTGGCCCTGCTGCAGCGACGCCACGAACCGGCCGAGGTCTCTGCGCACCACCGGGTTGGCCTTGGCGGCGTCGTCCTTGGCCACGGCGTCCACCAGACTCGTCGGCACCAGGCACTTGCCCTCGGCGGCCAGCCGCTCCTGCACGCTGCCGCACGCCAGCAGCGCGTGCATTCGCTCCTGCGCCATGGGCGACGGCATCTTCTCCTCCTCCTGCATTTGCATGCATGCATGCATGCACAGGGATTCAGATCATTCAGTTACACGAAACACAGTGATGAGGTGCCTAGAAAACATGGGGACATCATGATCCCAAAAAAAACATGGGGACATGGATCGACATTGAGAATTGCAATGCAATGCAATGCGTGCGCGGCGGTTGCCAGTTTTACGCACCTCGCTTGAGCCGGCGGCGCGCATGAGGGCGAGCACGCCGACCTGAGCCTGCAGGAGCTTCACGTGGCGAGCGGCCTCCTCCAGCATCTCGGCGGTGTTGAGTTTGTGCGCCCCGGGGATGAGGCGCGCCAGCTCGGCCGTCTTCTCACTGATCCGCTTCCGGCGCTGCCTCGCCGCCGACTTCTGCACGGACTGGCACGCGCCGCCGCCGGCCTTGTTGGCGGCCGCGTCGCGCACGAACACGAGCGGCTCCGGAACCTGCGTCGTCGGGTCCGGGACCGGGGGCGGGGGCGGGGGCGGCAGTGGCAGTTGCAGGACGTACTCGTCGTTCGTCAGAGCCCCCGTCATCGCCGGCACCTGCTGGCTGCCAGTGCCAATGCGCTGCCTCTTGCCGCAATGCCACTCGGCCCCGGTGGCGCCGTCAAGCGGGGCGAGGAAGGCGGCGGCGGCGTCGCTCGGCGGCGGGAGGCTGAGGAGGTCGTCGAGCGCGGCGTTGGAGGCGTCGAGCGGGTCGTACACGAAGCCGAGCAGCGCGTCGGTGACCTCGGAGTGGCCGTCGTCGTCCTGGAGGAAGCTCATCATGTCCGCGGCGGCGTCGGGGGCGGGGAGGCGGCGGTGGCCGAACAGCGGGGCGGTTGTCGGGTGGAAGCTTAGCGCCATGGGTCGTGGCGCGGGCGGGGTGGTTGCTTTGCTCTCGCTGCCTGCCTGCTTGCTTGTGTCTCGCTGCTGCACGAATCAATGGCTCGGAGCTCAACTGCCCTGTCAATGCAAGACCGAGAGTCAAGGGAGGAGGAAGAGGCGGCGGCGGGCTGGAGTGTAGTAAACAGGCGTAAATAACCCCCCTTTGTCTTGGATTCTCCGGGGCGGTTAGGCCTCTTCCCCTTTCGTAGCTTCCCACGGACCCCACCTCGTCCTCAACTCGTGTACCCGCCACCACGTGTCGCCTCCTCCTCCCTTCTCTCACCCGGACGCCGCGCAGCTTGCTGCAGTGTCTAGTGTTCATTGCTTCCTTGCTGAACAACCTTTACTTGTTGCCATGGGCCCATGGCAGTACCAACCTCGGTACACTACACCACGCTCCACGCTACACTGTAAAACTTTCGCGCCGTGTCACGTGTCGGTGAGCTGAGCGTGTTTTTTGCTCCCGTTGCATTGGAAGTTGAGGTTGGCTGGACTTGGACCAGATGTCCGAAAGAGCCTACCGATCCCTCGTAGCTGGGCTCCTCCAGTGGAAATGTGGAATGCGTGTGAAGTGCCCGTGAAACAAACGAAGCCCACACGGTTTTCGGCCTTTTGGATAGCCCGTCCTCTTTTGTCGGATAGAAGCAGCCCAGCAACACAGCCCGCCCGTTGTCCTTCTTTCTCGGTTTTCCTGTCCGGAGGAAACGGCCGGCCCACTGCCGGTACCTGCTGCTGCTGCCTCTGCCTGCGCAAGTTGGCCGAGTCGATGACGCTCGCTCGTTCGTACTGGGAAGGAAACGATGCGATGCATGCAAACGAAACAGGGGCGGAGACCGGACCAGAGACTGCCGCCGGTCCAGCGACTGCTACTACAGCGGGCCGGGGCAAGCTGCTGACTGCAGACCGGTGCTTCAGTTTTGCTTCCAGATCGACGCTGATACGCTGTCAAGTACTGTGGCAGGCTGGCTCGAGAAACCGATGCGTAGCAGACACTGCTGTCCGTGTCCCCGATGCTGCTGAACAAGAACTAACATCACGGTAGACGTAGACGTACCCGTCTGAACGTTACTGAACACCCCTTGGTCACCGTCTGAACACCATGGACCACTCCGCCGTGACCGTGCGTTTACACTGGCCATAGGCGTCCACAGTTACGCACGCATGGGGCCCGGCCCGCCACCGTCCACGGACCACGGCCAGTATGAATGTGCAGGGCCATATGCTGGACGGAGCTGCTCGGAGAACGAGCGCTGATCTTTGGCCATTTGCTCTTATACTAGTAATTAATAATATCCGGGACGTACGTACGAGGGATAGGATGTTGTTGTAGACAAGGGCCCAGTTCAATTCGCTTGTCGCATGAGCCGTACTATTTCAACGAACAAATAGTATTTTTCTCTCACGACGAATCAGTGAACATGACTCAAAACGAACGGGCCAAGACGACTGGTCGGATACTCCGAAGTAGGAGTAGCAGTTGCTAATGAATGAATAAGTTAATTGATCGATAGATTAATCGGCGCAGACCTACTGATGAGCGCACATGAGACACGAGACATCGCGTCAGGGTTATTAATTAACTAGTGTAGGAGCGCGCGCCATCGCGCGCATATAGTCATACGTGAAATTGAAAATATGGAGAAAACGCGGTGGCTAACAAGCTATATAGATATATATTTAGGATGTATATATTACGGCCCTGTTCGCTTGGATAAATTTTGAAGGAATTTGAATGGTTTGGAGGAATGCTGGAAGAATTTGTGAGAGAAAAATACTATTCCAGATAAAAAAAGAAGCGGATCAAGCCGAGTTTAAGGGCACGCGAATGGGCCTACACAGGTTGTTTGAGTTTGCAAAGAGTTGATATCTGAGGAATATGTTTAGTTTTCTACGTAGCATATCAGTCTGGGGAGTACATTTGCAGTTTTCAGACTTCGAACAAATTCAGTCGGCTGACCCTAAATCCGGTTTAATCCGTTTCTTTTTTCATCCGGAACAGTATTTTTTCTCACATTCAGTCGTGAACGGTAACTTTCAGTCGCTACAGTGTTTTTTTTTTTTTTGTTCGAACACAGCCAAACAGATAAGTCTTCGATGGGATTACACACCCATAGCTATGAACCGTTAGTGAAGCTACGAAAGCCAGGCTCAGGAACAGTTTTTTTTTACAGGATGACTTTTTGTTATGGTGGTCTGGAACCCGTATTAGCTTTATAGGACTAGGATGCTAAGGAATGCTGGATGTCTGAAATATAACCCTGCGCACGTTACAAAACGGTGAAGCCGACATCTTGTTAGGTGGCATTACCTGGTGTAAGAAACAACACAGTGATTCAGTAAACGATGGAGCTGAAATAGTAGAACTGTATTTTTTTGCCAAAAAAAGTGTCGTATGTGATGTGCAAGGCTATGGCTGTGTTTCGCGAGTGCTGAAAACAAATGACAGCAACAGAAATCGTATAAGTCTAGATTAGATTATGTTTTAGAGTAATTAAGCTGCGGCTCTAAAATTTGAACGTCCATCTATAACGCATTAGCTTGCAAAAAATTCTATCCAACCATGGTACATGGTATAATCGTTTGGCCACCCAAAAGCAGCATATAACAATAATGAGGGAGCAGAGATTGAAATATACACTGAACCTAACTGTATTAACCAAAAAATCAAGAAACCCTGAGAATCCGAAATTCTCTGTACAGGCATTTGTATTTAGTAATTGTTTTCGTATATAAGACTAACAGCAGTCAGGACTTGGAACAGAACATGCAGGATGGATGAGTAGAACTAATCAAGGCTGCACAGTGGCCCAGCTTGACGCTACCCTGTCGGGATAAGACATGAGATTTTAACATCGAGGGTGTTAGATATAACAGGAAGATCAGGAGCCTTTTTTTGGATCCTAGTTTAGCCAAAACCTTTAGATGACAATAGCAGATTCAGAAATAGCACTATCTATAGCAGGCACCGCTAAACCTTTACATCACAATAGCATATTCGGAAGCGGCACTGTCTATAGGAGTCACTAATCAGACCTAAGGAGGGTAACTTTTGAAGATGCATGTGTACCGATCTACGAAACAAATGAAACAGTTAATTGGAACCACAAAGGATGACAATATTACTACATAAATTTGTTGTTCAAAATTAATCATGTGTAAATGCTAAATCTGTTTTGCGCTTGTAACGCTACTAATCGCGTTTGCTATGCATGCATAGAAGATGAATCCAAGAGGTATAGGTGACCAGGGCCATTAGAATTTGCTTCAGACTCACCTATTTTGGGCCATGGCTCGAGGAAGCCGCATGGGAACCGTTTTTTGCCTGGTTCTTAAGACTCCTCAGCTGGGTAAAAACCTGGATCATAACGGAAGGCAGGGTAACTGGGAAAGAATATTTGAGTTATCTAATAGAGGAAAGCTGGGACCCCACTGTCCATAAGAACTTATTAGGATACTAATATAGTAACATAGGTTGTTGCCAGAATGAGCCTAAAAATGTAAATATAATTACAGATGAAACAATGACCGTGTAGTAAATTGTACTTGATCAGAATGCATTTTTAAAGGTCCTTAAAGGTTGTGTAAGTAAGGCTTATCTAATAGCTTTGGCAATGGATACAAATGCAAACTAGAGAATAATTGTTTTCATGTAGTTTGAACGCATGGTTTACTGGAGGCCAAAAAAAGGCCAGGGACAACTGTGGACACGTCGAACTGATATGCAAACTGTATAGCGACAGCTCCAGGAATCCCGCAGACCAGCGCTAGGGAAATGGAATTATGTAGTATAATAAGGCTAAGCAGGCGCATAATGCTTACCTATTTTGGGGCCTGGCTCGAAGAATCCCTACGGGTACTGCCTTTTGGCTAATGTCTTGAGTCATCGGATTTGGATCTGTGCATGGCATGCAGACGCTGATGCATGTTAAACAGTATGTGTCGATCTGGGTGTGACACGGTACGTGTCTATGTATGTAAATATACCTTTTTGCTTTACGCCGTAATGGTGAACCAGATTTGGTGTTCTGGTTGTCCTGCATGACGTCGTCTATATCGATATCTTCACATGTTGTGGTTTCCTGGAGGGCGGAAGTCAGGTAGTTTATTAGTTGTCGAGTTGTAAAACTATCTGGGAATGCAGTACAAAGGTAGGATCATACAATGTATTAGTAGCACAAATATAGAACCGGCACGTGAACGTGTATCTGAATATCCAGAAGCTACAAATTCAGCAAGCAATACTATAACTAGTGGTGGAAACTGCAACATAGGAGAGGAAAATAGAAAGAAAACCCACCTTGCCGAACAACAGTAATTTGCGATCTTTAGGAGTAACAAAAGTGTCCGTTGGACCTTTTAAACAAATGAGAAGCAGCCCAGATGTAGGAAATATGGACCTAACAAAACACACACGCATATTACATGAGCAGACACTGCGATGCTAAGGAAAACAGAAACTGCGTAAGAACAATATATATTAGCACAGCCTTTGATAAGTAGGAATGGATCACATGAGTTGGCAAATGCCTAGAACAGCCTTTCATAAGCAAAGAGGGTTTTAGCAAAGTTTCAGCGATCCACAGCACACCCACACCGTCAGCATATAATCAGCATGTGTTTCAGATAGCAAACAGTGGAATGTGTTTAGAGGGAAAAATTTGATAAAAAAGCATTAGAGCATGTTAGAGACCAATTTGTCGATCATCATTTGTTCATGAACTTGGAGCTTGAAGGCATGTCCAGAAATGGGTTACTCTCATAAATTAAAGGTGTATTATATACCAGAGGCCAATAGTATTACATTTTGTCTGCAAGATTAAAGCTATCCAGAAGATAAAAAAAACATAGTGCCTTCTATTTTTTCTATTTTGGAATCACAACAAAAACCACTTTCATTTACAACCATCAATTTTCTGAAGCTTTCTGATTATGTGCAGGAACCCTCATCAATGTGAGATACAAATAAATAAAAAAATCTCAAATAGAACCTCACCAGGTTGTCGAATATGTTGGCACATGCATGCTGAACTCAAAGGGTAATGTTGAAGTAACCTGCACAAGCTTCAGATTTAGAAACACTATAAGTAGTACCATATATGTGCAGGTCATCTGAAATTAGAATCATAATAAAAAGGGGTTAGGCTCATGTTGGTCCCAACCTATTTGAGCACAGCATTCAGTACCACTCCATAGGCTTCCTCTGTTTCCATTTGTGTGATGTCCTTGTTTTTATCTTGAAAAGAGTTTTGCCTAAAACTGTATCCATAAAACAAAGGTAACGATCCATATAGCGGGATGTAGAATCACTAAGAACACATCGCCTTCACACTATATATATGCGCAGCTGTTGACGCTGACCATTGCAAGGCTCAGGAAAAACTAACAACACCCAAAACAAAAATATTAGATCAAACCACTGTTGAGAAGAATGGTCCATGATTGGAGAGTTGAGTTACTTTTTTGGTCTTCAAATCAAACAATTGAAGAATGATATATTTATGACTCAAGGCAAGTACATCAAAGACATGCTCAAGAAGTTTGACATGAACGAAGCAAAGGCCATTAGTACACCAATAAAAACAAATTACAACTTGGATAGTGATGCAAGTGGCAACATGGTGGATCAAAAGTTATATCGGTCTATGATTGGAAGCCTACTCTATATGACCGCATCAAGGCCGGATGTCATGTTTAGTGTGTGCATGTGTGCAAAATTTCAAGCCTCACCAAGAGAAAGTCATTTGAAGGTTACAAAGAGAATATTGAGGTACTTGGAGCATACACAAAATGTTGGTTTGTGGTATCCCAAAGGACCAAAGTTTGAGCTAGTTGGTTACTCCGACTCGGATTATGCGGGTTGCAAGATTAAAAGGAAGAGCACCTTGGGCACATGTCAATTATTAGAAAGATCACTTGTTTCATGGTCATCAAAGAAGCAAAATAGTGTTGCATTATCAACCGTCAAAGCCGAATACATATCCGCCGGTAGTTGTTGTGCACAAATACTTTGAATGAAGTCTACCTTGAATGACTTAGGAATCAAGTTTAAGAAAGTGACATTGCTTTGTGACAATGAGAGTTGAATCAAGCTAACTAACAATCCGGTTCAATATGCAAGAACAAAGCACATTGATGTCCACCACCATTTCATTAGAGATCATCAATAAAAAGGGGATATTTGCATTAAAAGTGTGGGCACCCAAGATCAACTTGCCGATATATTCACCAAGTCATTGGATGAGAAAAGATTTTGTAAGCTAAGGAATGAGTTGAACATATTGGATTTCTCAAATATGTGTTGATGCACCCCCACTTATATGACATGCCTCTCCTTTGAGCAATTCAAGATAAAAGTTGATTGGCATGCATACATCCTTCGTTAAGGACTTGTTTAGTGCATCTAGTCATTCCTCACATGTCTTAGGCTCATTTATGAAAATCAAATGAATTTGATGCTTGTATGGTACCACTATTGCTTCTATACTTGATTTGATCTAGTGGTAGCATATGACATGTTTATAGGCTTGTGAACCTAGTGTTTAATCTAGAAAATGAGCTATAAGTGTTTAACTCAACATGATACAAGATAACCCTTGAAATGAGGTGTGAAGAAGCTTATCCTTGGATCAAACCGAGTTAAATATCTTTGGCAAGTGTTCTAGATTGGATCAAATATGGGAAAATGATCCTCACCCCATTGATTGACATTGACAATCTTAACCTATCTAAAATTGAATATTTGTGGTCATTGATTACAAAGGAGGAGAAATTACACAAAGATAGTGAAAAGATGACAAAGAAGGAGAGATATAAGAAAGTAAAGGGATCAATTAAAATTTGAGCACACAAGTAGGGGGAGCAAGCTCATAAACTTGATTGATGCATTTGAGTGTGCATTTCATATGTTTGTTTGTATGGCACAAGTTTTAAATTTCAAATTTCATGTTTGTGTGGTGTATACTAGTTGTAGGTTTTAATGATGAAATGAAAAACTAGCATGCATAGGTTGAGTAAACTAGATTTGTGCTTATATTGTAAAAACTATACCCTTGCTTCTAATGTTGATCTCATGGGGTATTCTAGTTTTTGTGTATGTCTAGTTACTAATGGTGATAAGAATGGTATATTGGTGCACTCCGATTGGTATCACGCTCCAAAGGTCCATCTCTTATACCTTAGCATCATTTGGTAGACATTACTCTCCCACAACTCAAATCCATGCATATATGAAAGCTTCAATCCAAACTTTTAGCACATATGTAGGGAGAGCAAATGCAACCAACGGGGGTTCATGAAACTTGTCCATATTCTTTTACACACATTAAATATGCTTGGGCAAGCAACATGGATTCAAATAAATTTCAATTTATATCTTTGTGAAAGTGTTGTCATCAATTACCAAAAAGGGGGAGATTGAAAAAACTCTAGTTTGGTTTTAGTGAATTGATGAAACCCTAAGTGCTAACCTAGTTTATCAAAGTGATCATGAGATAAGTAGCACATTCCAAGTAATGGAGCAAGTGGTGAAGATCATGATGATGGTGTGACCATGGTGATGATCAAGTGCTCGGCTTTGAAAAGAAGAAAGAGAAACAAAAAGCTCAAGGCAAAGGTGAAACTTGATAGGAGCTTTTTTGGTTTAGTGATCGAGACACTTAGCGAGTGTGATCACATTTAAGATCGATAGCCGTACTATTAAGAGGGGTAAAACTCGTATCGAAATACGATTGTTAAAATGCTACTAGATGCTCTAACTCATTGCATATGCATTTAGATTATAGTGAGTGCTAACACCCTTGAAAATATTTGGGAAAATATGCTAACACACGTGCATAAGGTGATACACTTGGTGGTTGGCACATTTGATCAAGGGTGGCAAAGTTGAAGTTGAGAAGGGGCTGTCTCGAGGTGACCAGACGCTATTCTAGCAGCGACCGGACTCAGCAGTCGTGTCTGGTCAATGGCGCACAGTGAAGGCCGCCCTCGGTCCTTTGATCGGACGCTAAACAGTAAAAGTGACCGAACGCACAGGGCCTACGTCCGGTCAGGCTGTGACGTACACTGACACAAACATCAGAATGAGGTAGTGGTGACCAGACTCACCGACGCGTCCGGTCATGCGTGACATGAGACGTCCGATTGCGATTTTGCCTCTCTGGATGCTTACTGGAAGTGACTGGACTCCAGGCGAGGGTGCGTCCGGTCATCTCCGTAGTGCATATGGTCTTGACTTAACTGCACGAGTGATCAAGTTGACCATTGGGATCGTGCGGTACTCGTTGAACCACGGTGACACATGGCAGCGGATCAGCTACCAGACTCTAAGGTGGTGCGTCCGATCAAACCGACCAGTGCGTCCGGTCGTGTCATGAAAGCTGACAGCAGAGAGCCAACGGCTCTATTTCGAGGGGATACCTATATAAGGTGTTTGGCCGGCTTTAGCTCTCCCTCTTGGCCATTTGCATTAACATAGCAACCTTGTGAGCTTAGCCAAAGCCCTTCCACTCATCTTCATCATTGATTCATCATCTTTGTAAGTTTGGGAGTGAATCCAAGTGCATTGTTTGAGTGATTGCATCTAGAGGCACTTGGTGTTCGTGTTTCGCTGCGGGATTCACTTGTTACTCTTGGTGGTTGCCGCTACCTAGACGGCTTAGAGCAGCGAGGATCATCGAGCAGAGGAAGGTGCTTGTCTCCGGCTCTGATCATGGTGATTGTGAGGGGTTCTTGACCTTTCCCGGCAAAGAGCCAAAATGTACTCTAGTAGATTGCTCGTGGCTTGTGTGATCCTCATCTTGTGTTGGTTGTGCGGCACCCGGTTGTGGGTCACTACTACAGAATATTTATCTGTGTCGGCCGTTTTGGGTTTCCCGCGGCGGGCAAACTGGTCCACCGCAGCCGAAAGGCCACGATAAATCGTGGCTTCCCGCGGTGAACAGCTTTGCCCGCCGCGGTTAATCGATTTACCGCGGCGGCCACATAAGAACGCCCGCCGCGGCAAATCGTTCAGGAAAAACAAAAAAGAAAGAAAAAAAGCCCACACGGGCTTGGATCCGGGCCGCACTGAACCTAGATCCCGCTGCCGCCGTCGATCCACCGCCGTCGATTGGATCCGCCGAAGCTCCAACCCGCCGCACCGCCGGAGGGAGAGGAAGGGCCGGGGTGGGTGCCACGCCCACCGGATCTATGCCGCCGTCGATTGGGTGGGAGGGAGACGACGCCCCGCCGTGGATCCGCGACGTCGCGGCGGGTTGGGGCCGCCCCTCCGTGGATCCGTGCCGTCGCGGCGGGTTAGGGCTGCCCCTCCGTGGATCCGTGCCGTCACGGCGGGTTGGCGCCGCCCCACCGTGGATCCGCGTCGGACGGGCCACGCCGCTGCTCGCCACCGTGCGCGGAGGAGCACCCGTCGCCGCTGCTCGCCACCGTCGTCGGGGATCTGCAAGGGTGCGAGTGTGAGAGGGACAAGATCCACCATTGATCTGAGAGAGAAGAAAGAGGGCTCCACACCTTGCGCCGGATCCACCACCACTGCCGGGGCCTCCATGCCGGCATCGGGGCCTCCACGCCGGCCGGAGGAGGGAGAGGAAGGGGCGCCGTCGGGGCCTCCACCGCCGGCCAAAGGAGGGAGAGGAAGGGGCGCCGTCGAGGCCTCCACCGCCGCCGTCGGGGCGGCCTGACCTGGAGCGCGTGGGGAGGAAGAGAGTGGGGAGGAAGAGAGGGAGGAGGAAGAGAGTGGGGAGGAAGAGAGGCCGACTGCGCGACAGGAACATAGTGGGGAGGCTGACTGCGCCCCACGAAACCCTAAGTATACCTATATATACGTGTAGACGAATATCGGGCCAGCTTGGGCCTGATGGGCCTAGGCCTTTTCCGTGGCGGGCTTTTAACATTGTCCGCCACGGTAAATTAATTTACCGTGGCGGACACCTTATGTTGTCCGCCACTGTAAATAGGGTATTTACCGTGGCGGGCATCTTAATATGTCTGCCACGGTAAATCGATTTACCGTGGCGGGCAAAAGTGCCCGCTACGGTAAATAAAAAATGCCCGCCGCGGTAAATCGTGGGATTTACCACAGCGGGCAAAAATAGGTGCCCGCCACGGAGTGCAAAAGTGCAACGCTGCGCATATTCGTTTGTGTAGTAGTGGGTTTGGTGTGTGATGCCAATTAGCGCGTGAACCTTTAAGTGAGTCAATCATCACAACGGTTACTAGCTTGCTGGCAAGTAAGTGAACCTCGGAGGAAAAATCGTTGTGTCTTGATTGTCTCCTTGGTATTCATTGATTGATCATTTGCCATGGCGGTATACCTCTCTACCACTCTCTTGTATTACATTGTGCCTTTACTTGTGTAGAGCTTGTGGTAATTAAAACTAGTTAGTGTAGCTCTTAGTTGTAGTTCTCTTGCTAGCGTGCTCACCTAGGTGTAAATTAGTGGCTTAGCCTTGTTGTGGCATACTAGAGATCATAGATTTTAGAATTGGGTAGGTGGCTTGCAACACAAGTGTAGTGCTAGCGCAAAATTCATTTCGCCATCTTATTTACTAATCACTTGCTTTAGTGTTGTTGTAGAATTTTTTTAATAGGCTATTCACCCTCTCTAGCCATTAGGACCTTTCAGAAGGGTGGCCACCGCTGCTGTGAGGGCTGCACCGGCCACCGCCGAGGTCGCCTCGCACCTTCAACCTTTCCGGGTTGCGAGAGAGAGAGAGAGAGCGAATATGAGAGAGAGGAGGGGAAGAGAAGCTTCCCGAAGGAGAAGCTGAAGCTGAGTATATATTTGTTCCACCGGATTTAGACGAGAAGCTAAAGAAGCCAGAGAGAAGCCAAGAAAAAGTGGGGAAAGGTAAAGAGAATCACGAGAAGTGACTCCCGGTAAAATTTGTTGTAAGAAATCTATGCCATCGAAGGAGTAGATCGGACGACCGAGGGATTTTCGGGCGACGTGGCTGTGGCTTCTGTTGGATAACCCCACGCAATCTTTAGAGTTAAATAATAACTTAGGCATACGGAGTATATGTATGTGCCGGGCAGCGTGTGAACGGACGATCCACATGCATGCGCTCGATCGCTCATGTGTAGCTAGACACTGACTAACGCGCATCTATGGGTCTGTTTGGTTGTCTTCCTAAAGCTAGCTTGGCTTACATTTTAAGCCAAGGCAGTTTAAGACAGGCTCCAACAATGCAACCTTAGGTTGTTTGGTTGGTCTTGGCTATGATGATAGAATCATCTTGCGTAAGAATGGAGGTGGACTTACCACCATCCACTACCAGCAGCACCATGTCCGGCGAGCAACGAATAGACACAATCCCCACCACGGCCACGCCAGTTGCCTCCGATGGCCGTCCGGTGTGGGCCTCACATCATCAAGCTTCACGATTCCAACCCACCCTCCTCGCCTGGGTGCCGGGGCCCGCGCCGGCCGCCGTCCCTGCGCCCTCACGCGACGAGGGCCTCCTCGCAAAGCCCCCGTGTGCCGCCCCCTCGAGCGCCTCCGCTGCGCACCCCGCCATCGCCCTCATCGTTGGTCCGAGTTGTTTCCATCGCCGCCTCCAGGCGTGCACCGAGCGAGAGGGCGAGGTGCGTGTCCTCGCCGATCGGGCGGCGCACATCGACCGCTCCAGGTGCGCGCCCTCGTCAAAAAGCTCTAGGGCCTACGGGAGAAGCTCGCACACAAGTGCGGCGGAGGAAGGGTCTGTGGGAACCGGCGGAGGCTGGGCCGGAGGGATCTAGTGGAGGCGGGGCCGGCAGGATGCGGCGAAGGCATGGGCCCAGCCGATTTCGATGGAGGCGTGGGGAGACGTTAGCAGGGACAAGGCGCAACACGAGAGCAAGGAGGGAGGAGAGTGGTGGGAGGGAGTCGCCGGGCCAGGCGAGGCAGAGGGCGGGGGGGGCGCGCGCGACACGAGACCGAGGAGGGAGGTGAGCGGAGGACAGGATGCGCTAGCCAAGTTGGCTAGTGGGAAACAACTTGACGATCCGTTTCCAGGAAGCATCTCGCAGCTAGCCTACTGGAACCAGACTAGAGGTTAGCCAGATAACCAAACAACCCCTATCTAGCTCGGGGTCTTGGCGAGGTGAGCTCATCATCGAGGGAATAAGCTACGTAAGTATGGTCGCCAGCCGACGGAGTCATCGGCAATGGCATGTTCCACTCCCCGCTCGACGGAACAGACAGGCGGTGTGCGAGGGCCCGCGTGAGATGCGAGCTGACAATGCCGTCACGTACGCATCCACGCTCCTGCCCGTGCTGACCAGGCCCTGCTGCAAAGGTTTTTACCTCTCTCAAAATATGTGACTTTTTTTTTTTACTTTTAGATATCATGTTTGACCGTTCATCTTATTTAAAATTTTAAATAAATATTATCTATTTTGCTACAACTTATTTTATCATTAAATATATATTAATAATAATTTATTTATTGTAATTTGTATAAAAAAAGTAAACAAGACAAATAGTCAAACACGGTATCTAGAAGTACAGATTACACTATTTTGACGAACGGAGATTCGCGCGGCCATGCTCGGCCTGCCCGCCAAATTTGGACATGCTCATTGAAGCCGTACTTCCGAGCTGGCCCACCACCTTGGAGCAACTTTGAAGAGCACTATCAGTGAGGCTAGAGCCGTACAATGATAGTAATTCGATTATTTTACACTGGAGCTAAGAGCCATCCTTTTGTTTGCAGATCACAATAATAATGTTATTATTACGACATAACGGTGGAACGGAATCGCAAAGGCAGGAGCAATTTTTTTCCCAGTTGATAAATATAATCATAACTAGCTCTATGAGCGTTGGTCGTCAGTACTTCCTCATACCACAAAGGGAGAATTCTGTATTTGACACTGAAACAAGTCACTCTTTTATATTTAGTATTAGAAATTTTGAACTTCCTTATCTAGCGTCAACTTAAAAATTCCTTCCGTATATAGCACTTCCGTCCATTTTGGCCATCCATCCGTTTGTTGACGTCATCGACCATGTCGGTTTTTTGTTGATAAGGACCAAAATGTCATCACCCCCCCCCCTGCGCCCACCACCACCGCTGCGCCACCAGCGTCGCCGCGCTTGCCGTCGCCGCCATTACTCTCCGTGTGGCGCGCCGCCAATCGCGCCATCACATCGCCATGAGGCGCCATCCTGCTTCGGAGGCAAGCAAGACCGGCGGCGGGGACGGGCCGGGCGGCCGGAGGCTCCTTCACGCCGCTTCCGATGGCGCCGCCGCCACCTCTCTACCGCCCGTTCCACCGCCGCCGTCCCCTCTTTCGCTTGACCTCCGCAACCTCGACCTCACCCAGCGCCTCCATCCTCCGCGACAGATGGGCACAGTGCACGCAATCATCTCCTCGCTTCTCCGGGCGGCTTCAACCCATCCTCCATCCAGAGGCCACGGGCATCTCGGGCGTCGGCAAATCGCCTCGTTATCCCAGTCCGCGACTTCGCTCCTTGACGACAAGGTCGCCACGTTTCCCGCCGATCTGCTCCAAAGATTGACTCATACTGGCGGGCCCGACCTCCTCCAGACGAGCTCCACTTCTGAACGCTGCAAGGCCAACAAGGCTGACGCCGCCGCCAGACGCGCCATCGACTACAGGCTCGAGCCCAAGGGCGTGTGGGGCCGGTCGCGCCATGAAGAAGCTTCCCGACCGGGCGCGGGGGGAGGGCTGGGAGGCCTTGGGAGAGACTCCCCAAACACGCCTCACCTACGCGTGGTTCCGCCCGATCGCGGGGAGGCCATCGACGTGGAGGACCGCATCGTGGAGCTGGAGCGCGGCCGCAGTGGTGGAGACCGAGTCCGACAGGCGCGTGTGTGGAGCTCGAGCCGGGCCGCGCTGCCAGAAGAAGCGCAGGTGGAGGGGAGGAGGAGGACCTTGCTGCCTCACGGCCCGGCGTCCACGGTGGTGCGCGGCTCCAAGATCGCCGCGCCGGAGACCCGAGTCCGTGCGGCGCGCGTGGAGCTTCGAGCTGGAGCGCGCCAGAAGGCGGCCGGGGGGTGGAGGGGAGGAGGAGGACCTGCTGCCTTGTGGCCCGGCATCACGGTGGAGTGCGGCTCTGTATGGGTGAGTCGCCGAGGCGACCACCGTCTTCATGTTGCCGGTGCTCGGAGGACGGACGGCGCGGCCAACCATGGAGTCGGCGCCCAGCGGACCAAGACGGACATGGACATTGGCATTGCGAGGTAGACAAGGCGTGGGCGCTGTGGGCTGTGGTGCCCGGGTGGGGCCCCGTGGCCGAGGCAGCGGACGACGCCGTCGTCATCGAGCTAGCCGACGGCCGGAGGCTGCCGTGGTGGACGGACGATGAGGAGCCAGTGCTGGTCATTGCCAACACGTTGCTGCTAAGGGTATATATGTCATTTTAGGTGGCACTTGACACCGTTACTGCATCAAATGGTCGGAAAGTCCTATATACGGAAGGAATTTTCAAGTTGATGCTAGATAAGGAAGTTCAAAATTTTCAGTGCTAAATACGGAAGAGTGATTTGTTTCGGTGCCAAATACAGAATTCTCTCTACCACAAATGTGAATCCGTTCAAATATTCACATGTTCTCTAGATTCCAAATAAATTTTATTTAAAAATATATGTACAAAGTAATGTGATTTTCTTAGAAAGGTGGTACAAACCTCATCTTGTCGGTCATCATGGTTTTAGATATTGGTAATCAAATTATAATATTTTTGACAAGAATCATCCAATAGTAAACTTATAAAGTACTTTATTTTGCAATGGATAAAAGCTAGTAGGACCATCCACAGCTATGGATATCAAATCAACTTTATTTTGCTATCAACAAAGGAGAAGCGGCATCACCCATAAATAATCGGTCATCGCTGATATCGCTTTAACCACTAATATGAACGAGGCATCACCGAGTCACTAATCAGAACATTGCTATGAATTTCACGTGAAGTTCACCATGAATTTTCACCAATAAACTTCCCGCGTTTCTAAGGGCACACAAAGAAAGCTGTTCAACAACTATTCAAATAAAGAAGACCTCGCCTACTTACTAAAATCAAGTCAAACTAATTATGAATGTATACAGTAGTATAAGGTAGCACTCAAGCAATAATTAAATGTTTGGAAAACTGCAAGATGTTTACAAATGAAATACTTTAGTCGAAATTTATTGAGAGATTTCAATTCAAATTACACTCCACTTGTCAAGTCACTCAACTTCTAAACAAAGCACAAGCATCACACTAGAAAGTCAACGAGCTTAAAAATGAAGCACAAGCACCATGATGGTCCTATAATATTTTTATAAAATTATGCACTATTTTTAGATATTGACAATTAAATCTAAAGTTTTGATAAACAAGAATCCTAATAGGTAATCTTATATCACGAGCTAACATAACAATAATCCACAAACGAGAGTGGAGTGGTAGAGGGAGCGGGGCTCAAGCCCCCTACCAGCCGCAAGTAGGGGGGCAAGGATCGTAGCCAAGAGGTGTCTCCCGAGTCACGATGAAATATATATAAATGTCTCCTCCTGCTAGTGACCCGTGCCTCTCCAGTGTCGCCCGGGGCCTACCCTAGCCGGGTGATGGCCCTGAGCACCTGGAGGCCGACGTTGGCCGCCTCATCTAGACAGGCGGCTGTGTCTTCTTCTCCGCGGCACCAGCGGACGAATATTGCACCCCACTTTATCACAATGATGACGAAGACGAGCCCACAGACAACAATTACTGCCCCAATTCCAGCCTCCTCCATTTTAATAGATAATCGTAAATCTAGGCACTGTTAATTATTGTAGAAATAATATGTGACTAGATTAACATTTTCCATTCAAATGATGTTGGGGGTAGGAAGTCAGCATCAACATAGACCTATGAACCAACAAGTAATATGGATTTTGGAAGGGGGCTTAAGCCCCCCATGGTTGAGACATGGCACTATGAGAGAGAGAGAGAAGAGGTTGAACATGTTGAAGGCACTTCTGACTAGTCTTGTGTCTGCCCCTGTTCAAAGTAAACCACAAATCATAAGTGATCACCAAAAGCCGAAAACACGAGTGGACGAGACATCAGGAAGTCATCAATAATTACTCTGAATTTTAAGTGAAGCTCATGGCAAAACCCCTCTAAAGTTCTTGTGTTTGAAAGGGCACGCAAGAAGTCTAGTAACTGTTCAAATAACGAAGGCATGAACTACTCTCTCCATTCCAAATTATAAGTCATTCCAATACTTTTAAAAAGTCAAAGCATCTTAAATTTAATCAAAAATTTATGACATCAAGTAGGTATACCATGAAAATATAATTAACGAATGATCAATGATACTTAGTGGGTATCATAAATGTTATAATTTTATTATACAAATTTAGTTAAACTTGAGATGTCTGTGTTTTCCAAGAAAGATGGAATGACTACAATATTCAGTGAAAACATTTCACAATCCAAAGAGTTAGCATAAGGTAGTTTTCAACCAAGATCGCAATGCGCGAGAAATTGCAAGCAATGTGGAGACGAAAATACTCATCGTGCCGAGAAAACCGTAAAGACAAACTCATAGGTGACCGGACGGACATTTTCCGTGCAGACTGCACCGGTTGAAAGTCGCCAGAGAATCTCGGTCCCGAAGCGATGATCGTCTCCATTCCATCCGGTTGGCTGACGACCCTGACCCTGACCCTGACCGACCCAACGCAGACTTGGACTCGGCACCGATCGACGCCAGCGGCAGCGAGGGAGGGTCGCGTCAGCCATTATTCAGTTCAGACCCCGTGTAAATTGCCCGGACCGCGGGGACTGACTGATGACCGGGGAGGCACGAAGCAGCAGAGCAGGCAGGGCTCACCGGAGCGCGGGCACGGGCGTGCTAGGCTGCCTGCTTAGGGTCGTTGGTCGTTGCGGCGTGTCTCGGCGCTGTCTTCGGCCCGACCAGTTGTCTGCTCTGGACTCTGGAGGGTCCGAAAGCTCCGTGCAATTCAAGGCAGGCTTGAGGTTTCAGTTCAGAACGGCGCCAAGGAGCACCCGCCTCTGCAAGGAAATATACAATCAGCAATTTGTAGCTTGTTTACTTACCATTATGTCGACGCAAAGGGAGAGTACTGTACACGTGACGAGTCTGAGACACCCTGCTGGTCAGTTGTTGGGCCTTGTTTAGATGCCAAAATTTTTTGGCAAAATGGCACTATAGTAGTTTTCGTTGTTATTTGGTAATTAGTGTCCAATCATAGTCTAATTAGACTTAAAAGATTCGTCTCGTGGATTTCGTCTAAACTGTGTAATTAGTTTTATTTTTTATTTATATTTAATGCTTCATGCATACGTCTAAAGATTCGATGTGACGGGAAATCTTAAAATATTTTGCAAAATTTTTTGCAACTAAATTGGCCCATTATTCAGTCTGACTCTTCCCAAATAAAAAAGGATTCAGTCTGTACTATCCGTGTCAGGATGCAGCAGATGCATGCATGCTGATGTCCAGGGGTTCATTAGTTCGATCACTACGCGTCACTACAGTGATAGCTGATGGCTGTGATCTCCATTAAGTTGGCCCAACGATCAATCGGATCATCTTGATCGGGGGCGTCCAGCCGTTCTCCTGGCTGATGGCTCCCGTCGCACGGCACTATAAAGAGGAAGGTGGGGCCAGGGCGCAAGGTACGAGGTTTATTGCTGCCGTCAGTTCCCCATCAAGTCTAACCCTAGTCCGATCAAGAGGGGAATGTTGTGAGTAACGGGAAGCTCCATCGGTGTCACTACTGGACCACGCCCCACTACGATGCTACTTCTACTCCGACGTCAGTGGCCACATCGCGGCGGCGCCATGGCCGCCACTGCACGCGGCGAGGTACATCACCGAGTCATTTTCTAAGCTATGTTTTACCCACTAGATCTGCGCCCGTAGGGTTCTAAAAATCTATCTATAGCCAGGCGAATGGTACTAGCTTGGACATTTTCATCAGCTTGCAGGCAGTCTCGGCTCGGATGGTCAATATCTAGTTTTCTAGCGCGTTGCAGTTGCAGTCCCGTCGTCAGCCAGAGGAGAACGAGTAAGGTGCCCTTCTTGACTCAAAAATAAGGTGCCTTTCTATATATGCAGTGCAGGCAGAGTTGGTTGAAATTGGTTGCCAAGTTCCAGAGTTGATTCGGTCGCCTGCTTGGCCTCTTTTAGCAACTTGTATATAAGATACCCCCAGCCCTTTTTAAGAGAAACACTAGCATCAAGATAGATCCTTACGAGCAACTTCCATTGCACGAATAAAGAGCGTTTGTTGGACAGGAGGAAAAAGAAACTATATAGGTAGGGTGGTTTATTTGGCCATGCTTGTCGAGCTACATCAGATCAGACCAGCACCCTCATCAGCTAACACTATAGATATGTCGCCATGTGTTTGTTTGGTCAAAGTGTTGTATAAAGTTTATGTAACGTGACAACTCAGCTAAATTATTTTAATGTATAGATTATTTAATATAATTTAAAATGAATTGGTTCATGAATTGTTTGGAGGACATTTTTCATGATTGTTGGAACAGAAAAAATAAAAAATTATTATCGCTCATATGCATGCATGTACACTCATAATCTATGCTGTAGTATAGCATGTATGATTACTTTAACTTAGTTGTTTATGTATTAATGGTAGTGATAAAAGTGGGTAATCCCAAAAACATATATAGGTGTAATTACAATTATTTAATCTTTCATTTAATGTAATAAACTGTTGATATGATGGAATATTTTAGTTAATTTTTTTATGATAATGGCAGCAATGGGTAATTGCTATGCATTTTCTAGGAATTACTTAGATTATCCATTATAATGGCAGAGTGGTTAATCTAGATGTAAATTTAGGAGGTTATTTTACATTATGCTTCGTAACGGTACATGTGGATAATTTAGATATATATATTTATAGGGGTGCTTTATGTTATTTTTCATACTATCATATGTAAATGTAATTTCTTAGATAACATATATAATAGGTCTTATAGCTACTGTTATCACTTGCGATTAGAATCTACTGAATTTATGCCAAAACTTTTTTAATTTTATGAGAATTTCTAAGATTTATCTTTTTCTTTCTTTCTTTCTCATCTTGTGAGCATTAACATGGATTCTTCCGTTCGGGTCTATAATTAGTAATATATAGTAAGATATTGCTTTGGAGGAAATATCAAGATAGATTCTAAAGGAAGGAAGTACAAATTACTCCCAATTATTTTTAGTTGATTCAATCTACTATTTATTAAAATTTATGTTTTTTAATTTCTCCCGATACAAGTTGGAGATTTAAGTGATAGCAAACACCATAAGTTATGTTAAAAAGATACAATATGGTTCTTCCCATATTTTTTATACAAATCTACATATCTAGGGTTAATTTCTTATTATCAAAATAATGATGAAAAAATCATAATGTATTTCTTAACATGATTTATGATGTCCCTATCACCTCATGATTTTTTAAAGTTAAAACTCAACTGATACGTACAGGAACAGAAGCGACAAATCTAATTATGGGGTAAATTGGATAAAATCAAACAGTCGGAGGATAAGTTGAACAAAAAATAGTCCAAGGAGTCATCTAGATAAATGGCCTTACTTAGTGGGAGAAATTTGGACTTTTATCCTTCTCAAATACTTAGAAAAACTAGAAATTAGAAAATTAAACTAGTATGGTTTGGCCGTGCGTGTGGAGCGAGCTAGTGTGGTCCTGATCTAGCTCAACAATGCTCTTGTTGTATCCTATATATGGTCCTGAGCCAGACAACCAGTACGATCCCGATCAACCTTGCTGACGTACCCTCATCAGGCATCAGCTAACAAAAGACAGTCGAAGTAGCTGCATTTTTTCGATAGTAATTATACTCCAGTAAATAAAGAAACAAACGGTCCAGTAGTACACTGTTCGATGCTTCTTCTTTTTCTTTTTTTTTTAACATCTGTTCGCTGCTATCCGATCCAGACAGAAACAGTCGTACAGACCATGCAGGGATAGTTGGAGATACCGTGTCACAGCGGTAGAATAACCGAATTTGAACGGCTTCGGGAGTAATTTTAAGTGAAAGAGTAGTATTTTTTCTCATAATAAATCAGCATAAGTTAAATTTCAGTGAAACGAAAAGATGTAATATGATAATGTTTCAAATTCTGGATTGAAGCCCATAATCTGGACAGAGACCAAATGTTTAGACATGGAGCAGGGAAGAAACACAGACATTTGATGAACCTCGTGGTAGACATTTTCTGAACTCACTTGCCTATATGATTTATATTAATACTACGACATCTAAACATGACCATAATAATGTGTTATACAAGAGATACAAGGCTATGCAACGCACAATTGTAGACTGATTTGATGTAAACATCGCGCGCGGAGCCCTCAAAGGATTCTACACTTCACAAAATCATATTCCATCCATGTCTTGAAACAAAATATCTTCGCTGCAGAGGTTATGAGCTGGGCTTATGGCTCCGTTTGGCTGGGTCACGCCCGAATCGTTTCCATACGGTTTGTTGAAAAGAAGCACTTCATGTTTCTTTTGTTGGGGCTCGAAACGGGAATGGTTTCATAGGGTTCCGCTCCTTATAGAATCTGTATTTAGACAGACAGCCAAACGGCTGCAGCAAGCAAGTATTCTATTTATAAGAGAATCATTTCTCTAGATAATCTGAATTTGAAGTGTTTTTTTGGAATCTGGATCCCCATCAACCGCACCCTATATCATCGCCATGACCGTATCATCATTATCAGTAAAGAAAAAAACAAATAAATTCAGCATGCTGGGAAATGTGTGTGTGAACGACCTAGGGCCTGTTTGGATGCCAGCGGTTAAAATTAGCACTATATGTGGATGCTAATAAGAAGAACTAAACGTAAACTAATTTTAAAACTAATTGCATAAGCCACGACTAATTGGCGAGACAAATTTATTAAACCAAATTAGCTCTTAATGTTTACTATAACACCATATAGACTAATTATGGATAAATTATGATTAATAAATTCGTCCCGCTAATTTGGCGCCATTCTAGCCGCCTCTCCCAGAATCCATACACACACCAAGAAGAAGCGACAGGCAAAAAGAAGCAGCAGCAGTTTTCGGCCGCATGTAGTGCCCACACTAGCACACAGTCGTCGTCCGATGCTTCTCCGTTTGCTCCCCCGGCCGGTAGGTCCACTATGACACTGTCCCTCTCTCTCGCTGCTCAATTAGAGGTCGTGGTCTCGTTCGTGTGTACGGTCTCTTTCGCGAACGCGACGAGTGGAGTGTGGCAATGGCAACAATCCGCAATAGCATCCGCTGCACACAGTTCGCATCGTTTGCTGAACGATCGACGCCCCAGAAAATATCTGGTGCACAGTTACGCACAGGCGATGGTGGAACTGCATCAGTGATGCCGACGGCAATAAGACCACCAAGGCACAGAGGAATGCAACCTAACAACGAGTATATTAACTAAGGTCTTGTTTGATTCAATGATTGACTAGAATTTGGTCACTAAACTTTACTCTCTCCGTCTCAAAATACGTGTCAATTCTCATCTCTCGAGAAGTCAAACGATTTTATCTTTAACTAAATATATACAAAAATAATAATTAATATTTATGATACACAAAAATAATAATTAATATTTATGGTACACACAGGCGATGGTGTTGTACAAAGTTTACGTAACGTGACAACTCTAATAAGTTATTTTCATGTATAAATTATTTAATATAATTTAAAATGAATTGGTTCACCAATTGTTTGGAGGACATTTTCATAATTGTTGAAACGGAAAAATACAAGTTTATTATCCCTCATACATGCACGTACACTAAATCTCTATTGTACTATAGCATGTATGATTACTTTAAGTTAGTTGTTTATATATTAATAGTATAGTAGTGACAAAAGTGTGTAATCTCGAAACATCTATAGGTGTAATTATGACCATTTAAACTTTCATTTATATAACAAAATGCTGATATGATGGAATATTTTAGTTAACTAGATAAATATCCGTGTGTTGCACGAAAACATAACAATGATATGGTACTTTAAGTATGATCGTGTGTTTTTTAAAAAAAATAGTATGAACGTGTTACTAAAAATCAATTTACAGCAGTCAAGTAGTCCTTGCAATTCTCTCTGGTGTGTTGGTAGTATGTAGATCGTGCTTAGCGTACCTGTAGGCTGAAGTTACAGGCGTGCACCACCACGCGCCTGGCGATACAGCTCCGGCGGGTCCCTATTCCCCAAGCTGCCTTGCGTAGCCTTCGATTAGCGGTAAGGAACTAAACGAGGACTTGGCCACCGTGGGTTTCTCTGTTTGCCTTTCTTCGTGAGATTTCAGAAGTAGCACAGTACCCAAAACCAAACGGCATGTGCTCTCCTGTGAGCGGGGCGCACACATGGTCCAATTGTTGTGCAGGTTAGCAACGGCCGTATACCCTATGGTGCATGCAGCCATGCACGGCACGGCTCTTCCATCGTGATTGGTTAGCCGAAAGACGTGGACTCTCAGACTTACGGATTATGCTGGGCAGAGCGTACGTACTGGCACTATCGGAAACAGTAGAATTACCGAGTGCCTGACGGTTTGCCGAGTGCATTTCATTGGGCACTTGGCAAACATCCGATTTACCGAGTGTGTTTAATGCAACACTCGACAAACCTACAACACTCGGCAAAAACCTAACTTTGCCGAGTGTCTAATAAAAAACATTCGGCAAACTACAACGAAACACTCGGTAAAACACGGACACTCGGCAAAGTAGATGCACGTGCGCTGGACGTGCGGCGGCCATGTGACGGCCATTGGGTGCACCGCCCTACCGTTATAACTTTACCGAGTGTCCGTTAGAGACACTCGGCAAAGCTAAGGTTTGTCGAGTGTTTTTATTGACACTCGGCAAACTGATATTTTTGCCGAGTGTTTTTTTACACTCGGCAAAATGATGTTGTTGCCGAGTGTTTTTTATTGGCACTCGGCAAAATAATAATTTTTTTCCTCTCCTGCCCTCCAAACTTTTTCTACTCTCCACATACAATATGTGGTACTACATGTTAAAATTTGGCATATTTCTCGATCTGTTTGCTATATTTAATTAATTTATTGCATTTAGAGAATTTTTTTGGTTTAAGTCAAATTTGAACTGCAAGTGATTCAAATAATAGAATAAATTAAGTGGAGAAATCATATTCATGTTATTGAGTCTATTTTGGGGCCTTACTGGGGAAATGAAAAGAATTTTTGAACATTTTGTTCAGGAAACACGACCACGAACGTGTGGCCGAATGATTTTTAAATTCTAAAAAAAGCAAATGAAGTCTGAAAATCATGAGGTTTGTCAAAATCTCATGATATCATACGTGGAGACTGTGGAAAAAAATTAAGAAGGTTTCGCACAATTTGTCACGTACGACCTTTACAAACCGAAGCATCCCCGAAGAAGAATCGTAGCGTTGAAAAGGATCCGGTAAGATTTGGAGTCAAAGTGATGGTTGAATTGAGGTTTGGCTTCAAAAGTTTTTGTATAGGCAATAGCCAACATAGATTGGTTCACGTCAAATTTTGGTAATTTTTCGGATCCGTTTGATAATTTTAATTTATTAACTGCAATTATAGAATTTTAATTGATATAAATTAAATTTGAGCTATAATTGCATGAAATAATGGATTAATATTCGTAGAAAAATCAAATATGCATTGTTGAGTGAATTTGACAAGGTATTTTTAAATTACATCGTAACAAATTTAGTAGAACACGCTATTAAGAAGGAGGACGGTGAAGCATGAAATATCAATTTATTTTGCCGAGTGTTTTCTACCTAACACTCGGCGAAAAGAATAGTTGCCGAGTGTCATATAGGGGACACTCGGCAACTTCGTCGACCCGGCCCCACTGCACAGTATCGGGCCGTAATGAAAATATGCATTGTTTAGAAACTTTGTCGAGTGTTTTGGGCTTGACACTCGGCAAAGTTGAGAAACTTTGCCGAGTGTTTTAGTCCTGACACTCGGCAAACTTGAAAAACTTTGTCGAGTGTTTTTCCGTCGTGCACTCGGCAAAATCGCCGTCACCGTGCCATCTCGTTAACATTTTTTTGCCGAGAGTTTATTTTTGCCGAGTGTTTATTGACACTCGGCAAACTGCGCGATAAAAAACACTCGGCAAACTACTAATTGCCGACAAATTTTTGCCGTGTGTTATATGCCGAGTGTTACACTCGGCAAAGCATTTGCCGAGTGTTGTGCCCCTGGCACTCGGCAAAGCTACTATATCCCGTAGTGTGGACTCGAGATTGGTTAGGCCTCTCTTCCACCATGGACTTGTGATTGGTTAGGCCGACTCTCAGACTTACGGATTAAGCTGGGCAGAGCGATTACCATGGCATCCGACGATAACGTTAGAATTTTTTTAGGTGTAGAGATTTTTATAATGGCAGCAATGGTAATTGCTATGCAACTTTTAGAAATTACTTAGATTATCCATCATAATGGAAGAGTGGTTAATCTAGATGTAAATTTAGGTTATTTTACATTATGCTTCGTAACGGTAGATGTGGATATATTTATAGGGCTACTTTATGTTATTTTTCATACTATCAGATGCAGATGTAATTTCTTAGAAAACATAATAGGTCTTAGAGCTATTGTTATCACTTGTGATTAGAACTACTAAGTTTATGCCAAAACTTTATTTTTATTTTTATGAGAATTTCTAAGATTTACCTTTTTCTGTTTTGTGAGTGTTAGCATGGATCTTCCGTTGGGGTCTATAATTAGTAATAGTAAGATATCGCTTTGGAGAAAAACTATCAAGACAGAATCTTAAAGAGGCAAGTACAAATTATTCCCAATTGTTTTAGTTGATTCAATCCGCTTCTTATTAAAATTTATGTTTTTTATTTCTCCAAGTACAAGTTGGAGATTTAAGTGATAGCAAACACCATAAAGTTATGTTAAAAAGATACAATATGGTTCTTCCCATATTTTTATAGAAATCTACATATCTAGGGTTAATTTCTTATTATCGAAATAATGATGAAGAATCATAATGTATTTCTTAACATGATTTATGACGTCCCCTGTCAACTCATGAATTTTTAAGTTAAAACTCAACTGATACGTATAGGAACATAAATGACAAATCTAATTATGGGGTAAATTGGATAAAATCAAACAGTCGGAGGATAAGTTGAACAAAAAATAGTCCAAGGAGTCATCTAGATAAATGGCCTTACTTAGTGGGAGTAATTTGGACTTTTATCCTTCTCAAATACTTAGAAAAACTAAAAATTAGAAAATTAAACTAGTATGGTTTGGCCGTGCGTGTGGAGCGAGCTAGGGTGGTCCTGATCTAGCTCAACAATGCTCTTGTTGTATCCTATGTATGGTCCTGAGGCAGACAACCAGTACGATCCCGATCTACCTTGTTACATATTATATGGTTCGGCCGTGACTGTGGAGCGAGCTAGTGTGGTCCTGATCTAGCTCAGGAATGCTCTTGTTGTATGCTAATAATACTCCTATGTATGGTCCTGAGCCAAACAACAAGTATGATCCCGATCTAGCTTGCCGACGTACCCTCATCAGGCATCAGCTAACAAAAGACAGTCGAAGTAGCTGCATTTTTTCGATAGTAATTATACCCCAGTAAATAAAGAAACAAACGAGGCAAAAATCACTACTATACAAACTTTATTAGGGGCGGGCGTTTTCGGTTTTCCGCGGCGAGCAAAGCCGTCCGCCGCGGCCTAGAGGCCACGGTAAATCATGGCTTAACCGCGGCGGGCGGCTTTGCCCGCCGCGGTTAATCGATTTACCACGGCGGGCACGTTAGGATACCCGCTGCGGTTAATCATTTAAAAAAAACAAAAAAAAAAGAGCCGCCAAAGCGAGCCCGTTCTCGAGCCCATCGGCGAGCCCACCGGCGACGGATCCGGGCTTCCCACTACCGCCGCAGATCCATGCCGCTCGGGGAGAGGAGAAGAGGAGCAGCCGGCCGGGCCTAGCGTCTCTGGAAGCCGGCCGAACACGCAGCGCCGACGCCATCGCAGGCCGCCACCACCTCGCCGATCGCTCGCGAGGGGTACCACTCGTCGTGGATCCCGTGCCTCCTCGCCCGGATCCCGCCATGCTGGCAGTAGTGGAGGGGGCCGCCGCACAATCAGCGTCCTCGCCCGCCGTGGTGGAGGTCCCAGCGTCGTGGCCGTGGTGGAGATCCACCGCCGGATCCGGTCGCTCCACCGCCAGATCCACCGCCGGATCCGGTCGCTCCACCGCCAGATCCACGGAGGAGGAGGTTGCCGCCGCCGGATCCATGGAGGAAGAGGTCGTCGTCGCGGGATCTGCGGAGAGAGGAAGAGCGAGCGAGTGAGGGAGATGGAGAGAGAGAGAAGAGGGAGATGGAGAGGAAGAGGAGATGAACTCACTTTGGTTTGAAACCCCTAGCCCAAGGCAAGTAATTGCGTTCATGGAGGATCCATGGGGAGGGAGGAGGCGCAGCCGTCGCCGCGTCGTCCCCCTGCATCCGTCGCCCGTCGCCCTCGATCCGCCGTCTGGAGGCCTCATGCACGCCTGGAGGAGGCCCGCCCACATCGAGGGGAGAGTAGAGAGGAGGCAGAGGGAGAGTGGGGGAGGCGGAGAGCTGAGAGAGAGAGAGTGGGTGAGGCGGGGAGCTGAGAGAGAGAGAGTGGGGGAGGCGGCGACGATGGTGCGAGGGATGTGGGTGATATGTTTCAGTGAATCGATTTACCGTGGCGGGCATTCTAAAATATCCGCCACGGTAAATACCATATTTCCCGCGGCGGACATCTTAAGGCGTCCGCCACGGTTAATCGATTTACCGTGGCGGGCAAAAATGCCCGCTGTGGTAAATAAAAAAAATGCCCGCCTAGATAAACCGTGCCATTTACTGTGACGGGCAAAAATAGGTGGCCGCCTCGGTGGTCTCGGGGGTGTCACGCAAAATCATTTGTGTAGTAGTAGATGAAGTGAGCGAGAATCACGTGACGGTCGATCGTACAGATACGGTCGTACAGACCATTGCAGCGATACTCTCTCTCTTTCTCATGGATACGGAGCACACGGCCGGACTGGGCACAGCCAGGCACCGCTGGAATCAACCATGTTACATATTCCAGATCCGCACAGCAGGGCACAGAGCCAAGTACGTACGGAGTACTCCCTCCATACTAAATTCAAGGGCCGTACATCAGGGCCGCTGCACATCAGTGTACGTACTACTTGCCTACTCCTATATCGATAGGGGCTCAGCTGACCACCCTGTTAAAACCCTTGAATCATCTAGCAGTCGGTCTAGAGGGTAGACATCAAAAGCAGTAGACAACGACAACGATGTAGACCTAGAATGCTATCTAGAGGAAGGAGAAGGTGTCGAACCTGAGATCCCAGAGGGAGTGGATCCAGAGGCCTCCATCAGCTTCGTCGGTGAAGTCTGCTCACGGGCAGCGATGGTTGGGGAAGACGTCGGTGTAGCGGTCGTCGATGTAGCGTGGCGGCGCAGCTGGTGGCGCTTTCCGTCACTGGCTGCACCCCTCACGATCGGATTAGGGTTTGTCGGTGGGGTTTGCGGCTCACGGTGAACCTCGTGCTTTGAGCCGCCGGCCCCCACCTCTTTATATAGCGCAGTGCGACGGGGGCCCACCAACCATGTAGGGTTGGGCGCCCCCGATCAGGGCGCGTGACCAAGGCCCAATAGGCCGTTGGGCTTATTGGTTAGGAGATCAATTAACATTCTCCCCCTTGATCTCACTATTACTTTTGTCTTTAAACTTTAAACTTCAATACTTTTATCCTTACTCATTTCTTCACAGATGATGCATAGAGCATGTCTCATCGTCACGGTCAATCGCCGATAGATTTAACAGCTACAATGCACGTCTCTGATCTGAAATAGTTACTTTAACTTTTGGGCCCTTTATAGTCCAGGAATCATAGGCTTTACCTTAAACCCATGCCGGCTACATATTCTCTGAACACGTTGGGTGGTAAGCCTTTTGTAAGCAGATCCGCGAGCATCTTTTCGGTACTTATATGCTCAAGACTTATCATTTGATCCCGGACTTTATCCTTCACAACATAATACTTTATGTCAATGTGTTTGGCAGCACCACTTGACCTATTGTTGTGAGCATACTGTACTGCTGGATTATTATCGCAGTATAACTTCAGTGGTCTATTGATGTCGTCAACCACCTTCAAACCGGGTATGAACTTCTTAAGCCAGTTCACCTGCCCCGTTGCCTCATAACACGCTACAAACTCGGCATACATTGTGGACGATGTAGTGACGGTTTGCTTTGAGCTTTTCCATGAAATAGCTCCCCCTGCGAGAGTGAACACATATCCAGACGTGGATTTTCTATTATCTCCCGCATAATCAGAATATGAATATCCCACTATATGGAGTGAATCAGATCTTCTATACGTCATCATGAGGCCTTTCGTTCCTTGCAAATAACGCAAGACTTTCTTTACCAATTTCGATGTTCTATTCGAGATTACTCTGGAATCGCCAAAATAACCCGGTAACAAATGCCAAGTCGTATGCCAGTACACACTTGAGCATATTGCAAGCTTCCGACATTTGAAGCATATGGAACCACTTTCATTTGATCGATCTCATATTGGTTCTGGGGCATTGAAAATCCCCATATCATAAGCCCCTTGACTATAGGAGCGGTGAGGGACTACATTTGTGCATCTTGAATTTCTTTAAGACTTTTTCTATGTATGCCTTTTGTGACAGTCCTAATATCCTTTACTTCTATCTCGGTGAATCTCGATCCCTAGAACGAACGAAGCTTCACCAAGATCTTTCATATCAAATTTTGAGGACAAAACTTCTTTGTTTCCGATAGTAGACCCGACATCTCTACTAGCAAGTAAGATATCATCCACATACGTGACAAGGAAGATAAACTTCCCATTCTTAAACTTTATGTGAACACAATTGTCCTCAACATTATCTTTAAACCCAAAATTCTTTATTATCCGATCAAACTTCAAGTACCACTTGTCTTAAAGCTTGTTTTAATCCATAAATAGATTTCTTTAGGCGGCATCCCAAACGTTCTTTTCCTTCCATGACAAAACCTTTCGGTTGTGCCATGTAAACATTTTCCTCTAAGTCTCCGTTGAGAAATGCCGTCTTTACATCCATCTGATGTAATTCCAAATCGTAATGTGCCACTAATGCCATTATGATTCTGAAGGAATCCTTACATGAGACTGGAGAAAATGTCTCATTGTAATCAATCCCTTCTCTTTGTGTAAAGCCTTTTGCCACAAGTCGGGCTTTATATCTCTCTATATTCCCTTGAGAGTCAAGTTTTGTTTTGTAGACCTATTTACAGCCTACTATTTTGGCTCCTTTAGGAATTATCTCCAAATCCCAAACTTTATTTGCATTCATTGATCTCATCTCATCTTCATGGCCTCAAGCCACTTTGATGAATGATCACTTTTCATGGCTTCTTCAAATGAGGTGGGATCATCCTCCATTTGAAATTCTTCAGTGTTGTACAATTCATAATCAGCAGGAATAGCTGATTTTCTAACTCTTTGAGACCTTCTAGGGGCCTCCTCATTTGGCACATTTTCATTTTGAGGTCATTGTTGCTCCCCCCATCATGTGTGGCAATAGGTTCTATAGGATCCCGAGGCACGTGTTCCTCATCATCATTCATTGTTGCCACAGTGGGATAACAACAGTGCTAGCACCACGTTGTCTTGTCTTTGTTGGTGCGACAACAGACAGTAGTGAGAAAAATGGCTCATGAATGATCGGAGTGGGTGCATACACCCGCTTCTCTTCAAGGTCAATTTCTCGAGCTACCATGCTCCCCCTAATCATTTTATCCTCTAGGAAGACAGCGTGTCTCGTTTCCACAAACTTTGTATGTCTGTTAGGACAGTAGAAATAAAAACCTTTTGACTTTTCTGGGTAGCCAATGAAATGGCAACTCACTGTTTTGGGATCTAGCTTTCCAATGTTTGGGTTAAAAACTTTAGCCTCAGCAGGGCTCCCCCCCACACACAAGTGGTTAAGTGAGGGTACTCTTCCTGTCCACAACTCATACGGTGTTTTGGGCACCGACTTACTTGGTACTCTATTGAGAATATGAATGGCGGTTTTTAACGCCTCCATCCACAGACTCATCGGTAAAAGTGGAGTAACTTATCATACTACGCACCATATCCATCGAGAATGCAGTTCGCCTTTCAGCTACTCCATTCTGCTGAGGTTCGCCCGGTGTTGAATACTGGGTGACTATACCATTCTCCTGTAAGAACCTTGCAAAAGGTCCAGGAACTTGTCCATATGGGGTATGCCGACCATAGTACTCTCCTCCACGGTCAGACCTGACTATCTTAATCTTTAAATCATGTTGATTTTCAACTTCTGCTTTAAATATTTTGAATTTATCCAGCGCTTCTGTTCTTTCTTTAATTGGATAAATATAGCCAAAGCGAGAGTAATCGTCTATGAATGTTATGAATGAATCATAACCATCCACACTTTTCACAGGAAAAGGACCACATATGTCTGTGTGAATAATCTATAGAATTCCTGCGCTTCGTTTGGCATCTTTCTTAATTTTCTTTACATACTTTCCTTTTATGCAATCTCTACATTGTTCTAAATCTGAGAGCTCTAATGGAGGAAGAATATTATTCATAACTAATCTTTCTATTCTCCCCCTCGAAATATGGCCTAAACGACAGTGCCATAATTTTGACAACGCATCGTGAGCTCTCTTTCGTTTTCTGTTTCCATTGTTCGATGAGGATACATTTTCTTTCACATCACATACGGAATTCACATTTTCACGAAGTGATAACAAATAAAGCTCGTCTTGTCGGAAGGCAAGACCAACACATTTATTATTAAACAATATCTGACATTTGCCATTTCCAAAATGACAATCATAACCATCATAGTCCAACTTTGATACACTAATCAGGTTTCTTTGCAAAGAAGGTACATAAAGAACATCTCTAAGAAAAAGTATGAAGGCATCTGGAAGCTCTAGAGGAAGATCTCCAACGGCCTCAACATCTGCTTGTACTCCATTTGCGACTTTAATGAAACTTTCGCTTCTTTGCAAAGTTCTCATCGAACGGAATTCCTGTAATGAATTAGCAACATGAATAGTTGCACCTGAATCAATCCACCAAGTAGATTTTGAAAACTTTATATACAAGGATTCATTTACAAATGTAATGATGTTCTCACCTTTATTTTTCATAATCATCTTTAAGAAATCAGGACAATTCTTTTTATAATGTCCCGTCTTCTTGCAGTAGAGACACTGGTGTTTATCCACTGGGAATTGCTTGTTCTGAGACTGTTGCATGGGACCTTTTCCAGATGACTTGGAGGAAGAGCTGTTATTATAGTTCTTTTTCTTATCTTTTAGGTAGTTGACAGAACCACTTTGTGAAACTTTTATTCTTTCCTCCTCCTGCACACACACATGACTATGAGCTTTTCTAAATCCCATTTTTCAGGCTGTATGTTGTAATTAACAACAAAGGTGTCAAATTCTTTGGGCAAAGAAGCAAAAATCAAATGAATAAGAAACTCATCCTTGAGTGCCAAATCCATTGGTTTGAGCTTAGATGCCAGATTGTTCATTCTCAGTATGTGCTCTCTAATGCCACTGCCGCCACCAGAGTACCTTTCTATAACCAGCTGCTTGATCAGCTGGGTTGCATATGTCTTTGAAGAGCCAGTAAACTGACTCTTTATTCTTTCTAGGTACTCTGTGACCGTGTCACAGTCTAAAATTGAGCCCACTATTGTAGGCTCAATTGTGTTCTTTATCACTGCCAAACACTTCTTGTTGGCAGTGACCTATTTCCTATGCTCAAGGTCATAGGACATCTTTACGGGAGCAAAGTCCCGCTCTCTGTTCTGCCATGCATCATCAGTCTCATCTGTCTTCCTCACCGGTGTCACAGGTTCTCTGGGACACGGTGTGGTGACAACCCAGTCCACCTCAGCAAGGATAAAAGCCAGGTCTATCTTTTTCTTCCACTCAATATAGTTATCATCTTTTAGAGTGGGGATCTCTTTGATACAACTCATCAAGTTGTATCCTCCTGAAAACACAATTCAAATAGTGTGAGAACAGAAATAACAACAATAATTGCATGCCTTAGTTTAACGTTGGTCAAAATTAAAACATACAATTATTTTATACATTAAATCTACATCACCGTTGGGCAGAAATAGAAATAATGCATAATCATTATAATATTGCTATTAACAACGTTGGTCAGAAAATAACAATATCATAATCAACTCATATTTATCTCTTGGCTCTTAAAATCAAATTCTCCCGTTGGTTCGAATTTAATTAAAAGTCCATAATTACTTTAAATACGCAGCGGAAACATTAACATTCAATAATTATTTTCCTATTTTTCAGAAGCAACTTTACTATTTACTGAACAAAAAATATCGTTGGATAAATTTTGTACAGAAAATTATCATAAAAATTCAATTCAAATTGATCAAACTGTTTTCTGGAAAATAAGAAAATCAAAACTTGTGACTGTACTATTTTATTTGGCCATTTCGGCCCGATCCAATAACAGACCCATGGCTTTTATTCAGGTATGTGTCACATCATTACCACCCCCACCCGCCTGGGCCCGCCACACACAGTCAAGCCAGCGCCAGTCGCCCGCAACTGGGGCTCGACTGATTTCGCCAAGGGCACCACCCTTTGGGCCAAAAGAGGCCCGAGCCCTCCTGGCCGTTGATCTCAGATCGACGGTTCTCCTCGCTTTTCGGCCGGATAAAAACGCCCCGGCCGCACGTCTCTGGAAAACCCTAGGTTCATTTCACACGCACACTCTATTTCTTCGCCTCACTGCTCCCCCCTTCTCTCCTCAGTGAATCACCGAGCGAGCAACCATGGCGAAACAATGAGGAGGTCCGGCGCGCGTCGCCGTCATCCCCTCCGTCGTCGTCGTCGCGCGCTCCCCCCATGGTGGCGAGCGCCCAGCCGTCAAGCGGCTGCTCGCCATGGCGCCCTGTGGCCGGATCCCGGAGCCGTGTCCCCTTCGCCGGCCTTTCTTTTTTCCCAGCAGCGGCGTGATCAAGATGCCACCACAGAGGCCGAGGTAGGTAGGCCATCATCTTCCCCTTCTTTCCCCTTTCGGTTTCTTTGATTCGGATTTTGTTCGGATTTGGCCCGATTTTCCGATTAGGGTTAGGGTTTCATTTTCTAGGGTTAGCGTTCTTTCAGATCCGATCCAAGATCTTGATCTCATTCTCTCTACCCCTATCTAGATCTACGTGCTAGTAGGCTCTGGTACCATTGTTAAAACCCTTGAATCATCTAGCAGTCGGTCTAGAGGGTAGACATCAAGAGCAGTAGACAACGGCAACGATGTAGACCTAGAATGCTATCTAGAGGAAGGAGAAGGTGTCGAACCTGAGATCCCAGAGGGAGTGGATCCAGAGGCCTCCATCAGCTTCGTCGGTGAAGTCTGCTCACGGGCAGCGATGGTTGGGGAAGACGTCGGTGTAGCGGTCGTCGGTGTAGCGTGGCGGCGCGGCTGGTGGCGCTTCTCGTCACTGGCTGCGCCCCTCACGATCGGATTAGGGTTTGTCGGTGGGGTTTGCGGCTCACGGCGAACCTCGTGCTTTGAGCCGCCGGCCCCCACCTCTTTATATAGCGCAGTGCGACGGGGGCCCACCAACCATGTAGGGTTGGACGTCCCCGATCAGGGCGCGTGACCAAGGCCCAATAGGCCGTTAGGCTTATTGGTTAGGAGATCAATCTAACACACCCACCCACCTATGCACGGCGGCATATGGCTCCGTCGTCCGTCCGGTCGTCGAACCACTGTACCGCGCGCCCTTGTGTGGCCTTGTCCTTTCTCGCTGACGACGCCGCCAGCCGGTGAGGAAACAGTGAAACACTGCTGTGACTGTGATGACACTGCCCTGCCGATCGGTTATCATGGATGGATTCTAGAAACACAAAGTATGAATATGTATGAAAAGATGTAATAATGTGATGATGTTTCGAATTCTACGGATTGAAGCCCATAATCTGGACAGAGACCAAATGTTTTGGAGAACTCAATGTTTAGATATGGAGCAAGGAAGAAGCACAGACATTTGATGAGAAAATTACAGGCTCAACCTCGTGGTAGACATGACCATAATAATGTGTTATACAAGAGATACAAGGCTATGCAATACACGATTGTAAACCGATTGGATGTAAACATCACGCCGTGAAGCCCCTCAAAGGATTCTACGCTTCACGAAATCATATTCCATCCACATCTTGAAACAAAATATCTTCGCTGCAGAGGTTATGAGCTATGGCCCCGTTTGGCTGGGTCACGCAAGAATCAACTCCATAAGGTTTGTTGAACAGAAGCGCTTCATGTTTCCTTCGTTGGGGCTCGGAATGTCGATAGAGTGGTTTCACACGGTTCCACTTCCTATAAGAATCTGTATCTAGACAGCCATACAAACGGTTCTAACAAGTGATTTTATTTCCGAGAGAATTCCAGAGAATCTAATTTTGAAACGTTTCTCTTGAAATCTGGATCCCTACCAAATAGACCCTATATATCATGCCATGACCCCATCTTTATCATTATTAGTAAAGAAAAAAGAACGAATAAATTTAGCGTGCCGTCTGTTTTTCTTTTTTTTCGAGAAGGAACGTGCCTGCGTGTGGACGACCTAGTAACTCAACAGCTCTACTCGTATTTAATTTGGTGTCATTCTACTATTCTAGTCGCCTCTCCCAGAATACATGACACCAAGAAGAAACGACAGGCTAAAGGAAGCAGCAGCAGTTTTCGGCCGCATGCAGTGCCCACACAGCTAGCACACAGTCGTCGTCCGATGCTTCTCCATTTGCTCCCCCGGTAGGTCCACTGTCCCTCTCTCACGCCGCTCAATTAGAGGTCGTGGTCTCGCTCGTGTAACAGATCCTGCACTAGCGATGGTGGAAGACCCTGTATCGCGAACGCGACAAATGGAGTGTGGCAATCCGCGATAGCATCTGCTGCACAGTTCGCATCGTTTGCTGAACGATCGATGCCCCAGAAAATATCTGGTGCACGGTTACACACAGCGATGGTGGAACTGTGCACCAGTGATGCCGACGGCAATAATAACCACACCAAGGCACCCAGGAATGCAACCTAGTATATTAACATATAGGTCTTGTTTGATCCCACGATCAACTAGAATTTAGCCACTAAACTTTACTCCCTCCGTCCCAAAATATGTATCATTCTCATCTCATGAGAAGTCGATCAAACGATTTTATCTTTGACTAAATATATATAAAATAATAATTATATTTATAGTACACAATAAATATTATTAGATTAATTGTTAAATGTATTTTTATAATCAACTTAGAATAACCTCAAATCAGCTACTACCAGGGTGTTTGGTTTGGAAAATAAGTTAGTCCATCATCTACTCGTTTCTCACTTTTTTTGTTTGGTTTCTGAATGACATAGGTTGATGCATCATCACCTCATTCCTCACAAACCAATAACTAATACTAGTACGAGAAATACATTCCACCAAATTTACAACATGTTTGGTTTGCCTGATCGACTAGTTCGGAATCATCCAATCCAAATACCGAGCTTGAGCGCAACGTTTGGCTTGCATCACAGGTGCGTTCCATTTGTCTTAAGACATCCCCTATATGTCTTCCCGCAGAGGCAATCTCCGGGGGCAAACTGATTCCTCGTAAAAATGGCGGATGTCCCCATGCGGAACCAACTGATGCCGAACGGAGTAAATCCTCAAACGAAACAGGCTCTTAAGAAATTGACTCATGATGCACTACCTAATTTAGGATGGAGTGGTTCCTCAAACCAAACAGCCTAGGTAATGCCAAAGACTAACACCATCCAGCAACATACTTGCTCCTGCCTTGGTTAGATGACGCACTACTAATTACAAGCCCAAGGTGTGTTTTTGACATTTACAGCATTATAATCTATAAGAAGCATGCATCTCCTCCATGCCAAACTGTAATGTGTATTTAGATGCCTAGCAAAAACTAGAAAAGTTAAAAAAAATTCATATTTAAAATGAAATGGGTAGAGTTTAATCTCGCGATATATGGTGGTTGGGCCTCGATCAAATTCAGATGGCATTATTACAAGTACACAACTTTGAGACGTCGGTGTCTTGTTCCACTGTGAACATTCCGGCAGAGATCCAACGCTTTGAATTGGAACATAAATAATGTGTCGTATGTTTCTATATACAACGTTGACAATTGCATGCCTATATTTCTCATAATGTCTCTATGCAACTTTGATTACATTTATATATGTCCCGATTGAGGATATTGGTATAAGCGAAATAGATAAAGGCGCGCTTTTGTAAAGACTTTTAAGAAAAATAATATGCCCTAGTAGAAAAGAAAAGGAGAGAGTATAAGTAGTTAATGCCTGCAGCATATACATAGGTTACTAAGTACCAAGTACAGTTCACTCGCGATATACATAGGCATCGCGCCCAACACGTTTGTTTGGTACTACGGCCGGGTCAGTGTCTGGAGTCTGGACTCGACTTGACCACACAAAAGCAATAGAGGCCACTGCCAAAGTGCCAAGACCAACCTCGGGCGGTCGGTCCAACAGTCAATTCCGCTAAATGGCCAAGCAAAAGAGTTCACACTACACGGACACATGGGACCCGCACCGAGAGATTCGAATATACCGCCGTGGAATAACTTCCCTACGAGTGATCAAATGTTCACTAAAGTAGATTTCCCTCTGAAAGGAGATTATTTCACAACACACGCTAGAGGAAATGTTGACGCACATGTATACATCCATACCCGCTCTCTATAAACTTAAGCGCAAACAGTAAATAACGATGTTTTTTAAATAATCAAATTATACCTAATATTAAAAAGTTAAAATTTCATCCTATTTTTCGGTCACTTCTTCCTAACTACTCGGATAGTGAAAATTTTCTTCAGTCCTACTTTTTTTACTTACCAAGCTGCACCCCGTTCTCGCGGTCATGACCTATGCTCATATGAATCATAACAACTCGTGTCAAGCGATGATACAGAGTCTTATTACTATAATTATTGCGTTCCTTTGTAACGCATGAGCACATTTGTTAGGAAATGAAAACACGAACACAAAAAACCTTGCAATTTGATATAACCATTGGTATATTCATCATGTGTATATTACCCATCATGTAATAAAAGGGAAAACATGGTTTTATCTTGCGAAGTTCTAAACCAGCTAGTACTGCCATTAAAGTGACATACACTTCTTAAAAAGGTTGCTTTTGACTATTCTTTAAAAAAATATTTCGGCTACTAATTACTGGAAAGGAATCTGGTTGACATCCACCAGGAGTGACTTCAATCAAGTCGGAAGTTTAGCTCCTAAGTTCTCAACGGGGAAAATCATATCCATGTTAATTTGTGGACGGCCAAATAAGTAGTACTGATAGAAAGGGATGCTCAGTTGATTGGGTTTCTTGGATAAACATTCCAAGTTGGAATTAAATTCTCGATTTGACGTGGTATTTGTATTTTTTAGGTTTTTATTGGAGGATTTTTCGACGAAGTCGTTCTTCCAGTGTGTGCTATATCAATGGCGAGACGTTTGATATGTCGGCTGCCTTTCAAAAGTGCTCATGGGATAAGGTGAGTGTGCGTCTATGCACAAATGTCTATGTTTATACCATGATTTACTAAAAAGTGGTAATGGAAGGAAAATGCCATTTCAGATAAACCTAAATTGACCCATTTAATTGGAGGAAAGGAAGATTTGACATGTGGGTTATTATTAGTCTCTGTTTGATCCTCCCATCTAAAGTTTAGTCACTAAAATTTAGATTTTAAATCTCCAACAAGTAGTTTAAAGTTGGATCTAAACTTTAGCTAACCCTTTAAATGCACTTTAGACCATTAGACCACGAAAGTGAGCTAAAATGGTCTAAAGTTTTGGTTTCTCCCGACTCCTTCCACAAGAAAAAGATTCTTTTGCCCCTGCGAAATATTTGTTCCACCCGGCTCCACACAATTCGCGAAATCCATCAGGCGGCTTCCAGCGCCCCCGTCATCGGCCACTCAACCCGCCGCGCCTCGACCTTCCCACCGTCACCCCTCCTACACGGCCTTCCCACCGCCGCCCCTGCCATGCATCCCACCGCTGCCAAGGATTGAAGAAGCAATGTCACCGTGCTGAGGATCGAAGAAGCCATGCCACGCCGTGCCGAGGATTCAAGAAGCAGCATTGTTGTGCCCTTCCCCGCCTTCCTCTGACGGATCCCATTGGCACAAGGTTCTAATTCTTTTCTAGACAAAACAACTTGATAGAACTTCTAACTTGTGTGCCACAGCCATGGCTGATGAAAGTAGTAGGTCTCACGGCCATAATAGTTCCATGGCAACAAAATCTCAGGGGGTACAAAAGTCCTTTTGTTGAACCAGAACTAAACTTTAGTCAACAAAACCTTAAACCTGGGAATCCAAACATGCCTTTAATTTTTTAGCCTCAGAGTTACTTGGCCTCCAATAATTTTGTTTGTTACGGCTAAGACGGGACGACCTTTCAACGGCCGATGGTCGATGGGTTTTGCGCTCGCCACAAGCTCTCGACGGGCCATGGCACGTCGATTTGCCGTCTCCTCTGCGGCTCTGCTCTTTGCCGGGAACCCAACCCACCAGCAACAGCAACGGGGGACAGGTCGCCTCCCAGGCCAACCGATCGAACGAGAGCAATAACAGGCGGGTAGGATCGCTACAGGTGGAGTGTGAAAAATCGTGCGCAGGAGGCAAGGAACATGTGGTCAAGACGCCGTGTGTTTTCACTTCATTTTCCTTGTAATCTCCGTTTTCTCCCAAATAGACAACCGTGTACTACACTACACCCACTGCAGCCGAAGGTCTTTCAGCTGCAGTAGGGGCAGGAGAGCTGGGGCCCCCTTCCAACGCGCCTCGCACTGCCCGGGACGGCCTATATAACCACCCATCCGGCATCCGCCACGGCCGTGCCAGCAGCTCACTCCCCTCACCACCTCTCACCTCGCCTCAGCAGTCACCACACACATCCTCCATCTCCCCTCCTCCTCCTCGCACGGCTGCCCGCTGAGCAGCGAGCGAGCGACAAGCTAGCCATGGACCAGCTCCCCAAGCGCCCGGCCAACTACGTGCCGCTGAGCCCTGTAGGGTTCCTGCCGCGCGCCAATGCCGTCTACGGCGACCGCGCGTCCGTCATCTACGGGCGCGTCCGCTTCACCTGGCGCCAGACGTACCAGCGCTGCCGCCGCCTCGCGTCCACGCTGCTGTCCCTCGGCGTCTGCAGGGGCGACGTCGTCTCCGTGCTCGCGCCCAACGTGCCGGCCATGTACGAGATGCACTTCGCCGTGCCCATGGCCGGTGCCGTGCTCAACACCATCAACACGCGCCTCGACGCCGGCGCCGTCGCCACCATCCTGCGCCACTCCGGGGCCAAGCTTTTCTTCGCCGACTACGACTACGTGCGCCTCGCCAGCGACGCGCTCCGCCTCCTCGCCGCCGACGGCACGCCCGTCCCGCTCGTCGCCGTCATCGACGACATTGACTCGCCCACGGGGGCCCGGCTAGGGGAGCTCGAGTACGAGGCGCTGGTCGCGCACGGCGACCCCGACGCGGAGCTCCCGCCGCTCGAAGACGAGTGGGATGCCATCACGCTCAACTACACGTCTGGCACCACGTCCGCGCCCAAGGGCGTCGTCTACAGCCACCGCGGGGCGTACCTGAGCACCACCAGCCTGCTGCTGCAGTGGGGGGTGACCACCGAGCCCGTCTACCTCTGGACGCTCCCCATGTTCCACTGCAACGGTTGGACCTTCACCTGGGGCATGGCGGCGCGCGGAGGCGTCAACGTCTGCATCCGCGACGCGCGCCCCGCCGACATCTACCGCGCCATCGCGCGCCACCGCGTCACCCACATGTGCTGCGCGCCCGTCGTCTTCACCATCCTCCTCGAGGGCGACGCCGCCACCAGGCAGCTCGAGACCCCCGTCCACGTCCTCACCGGCGGCGCGCCGCCGCCGGCCGCGCTGCTGGAGCGCGTCGAGCGGATCGGCTTCAAGGTCACGCACGCCTACGGCCTCACGGAGGCTACGGGGCCCGCCCTCGCGTGCGAGTGGCGGGACCAGTGGGACCGCCTCCCGCTCCCGGAGCGCGCGCGCCTCAAGGCGCGCCAGGGGGTCAGCGTCCTGTCCCTCGCCGACGCCGACGTCAAGAACGCCGACACCATGGTCAGTGTGCCGCGCGACGGCAAGACCGTTGGGGAGATCGTCCTCCGAGGCAGCAGCGTCATGAAGGGCTACCTCAACAACCCGGAGGCGAACGAGAACGCCTTCAGGGGCGGCTGGTTCCTCACCGGCGACGTCGGCGTCGTGCACCAGGACGGCTACATCGAGATCAAGGACCGGTCCAAGGACGTGATCATTAGCGGCGGGGAGAACATCTGCAGCAAGGAGGTGGAGGAGGTGCTGTTCCGCCACCCGGCAGTGGCCGACGCGGCGGTGGTGGCGATGCCGCACCCCCGCTGGGGCGAGACGCCGTGCGCTTTTGTCGTGCCCAGGAACAACGCTGCCGAGCTCAGCGAGGACGACGTGCTCGCGTTCTGCAAGAAGCGCATGGCGCGCTTCATGGTTCCCAAGAAGGTGGAGGTCGTCGGAGCGCTACCTAGGAACGCGCTCGGAAAGGTTGAGAAGGTCAAGCTCCGGGAGGAGGCACGTAAGCTGGCGCCCACCGTACCGGCGCAGAAGCCGAAGCGGAAGACGACGACCTCCTCGACGACGGTCGGCGGTCGCCGCGAGGAGCAGCCGGTGGCGCACGTCATGGCGGTGTCAAGGCTATAGGTAGCACAACACTACAGAGCATAGCTGGTGCTACATCATAGTGTACTACACTTCTTTTTGCCAAAGTTTTGGAGCTACTCACACGTGCCAGAGCTCCAAGAATAATTTATGTGCAGTGATAGTGTAGGTACGGATATGAGAGGATCACTCGCACGCATTTGTTTTCCTTCCTTTTTCTCGTTGTACTTTGATACTTAATTATGTGCACATTGTAAAATACATGATATGAAAACGTGAAGGAAATAAAATGAGTCAGTCTACCTAATAACGGTGTGTTTTAGCACCCGATTACAACAAAAAAAAATTTCCACATGGTTACTGTTTATCTTCCTCCTATCTCCAGTTACTGTTCGTTTTCCTTCTTGACACAAATCATAAATCACATATCACAAGTAATAATTTTTTTTTGGGTAAAGTACACTTTACCACCCTCAACTCGTGCCGAAGTTCGATTTTCAACCTTCAACTATGAAACCGGTTAAGAAACACCCTCCAACTATTAAAACCAGACAAATTTGGTCATCGGCTGGTTTCAAAAGCGGTTTTCTATTTTTGGGAGACGCCGAAATTTTATATTATTTTTTTGAGCATCTTAACGTCCTCAAATGAAAAAACTCAAAACTACAAAGTTGTAGATCTCATTGAGTTGAGAGCTACAACTTTGGTATAAAAAGTATTTTTATTTAACTCCATACAAATAATATATTAGTGCTCTAATGCGACAAGCGCTAGTAGGCGATTATTATGGTGCTAAAATTTATATTATTTTTTCGAGCATCTTACTGTCCTCAAATGAAAAAAATTAAAACTATAAAGTTGTAGATCTCATTGAGGTCTATAATTTACATATAAAATTATCTTCATCAGACTCAAATTTCAAAAAATAGAAAACCCTTCATATCAGTCATGAAGATAATTTTTATTTTAAATTTGAGTCTCGTCAATGATCTACAACTTTATAGCGTTTTAATTTTTTCATTTGAGAAAAGATGCTCGGAAAAATAATATAAAATTTTAGCACCATAATAATCGCCTACTAGCGCTTGCCGCATTAGAGCACTAATGTATTATTTGTATGGAGTTAAATGAAAATACTTTTTATACCAAAGTTGTAGCCCTCAATGAGACTTTCAATGAGATCTACAACTTTGTAGTTTTGAGTTTTTTCATTTGAGGACGTTAAGATGCTCAAAAAATAATATAAAATTTCGGCGCCTCCCGAAAATAGAAAACCGCTTTTGAAACCAGCCGAGGACCAAATTTGTCCGGTTTGATAGTTGAAGGGTGTTTCTTAACCGGTTTCATAGTTGAAGGTTGAAAATCGAACTTCGACGCGAGTTGAGGGTTGTAAAGTGTACTTTACCCTTTTTTCCTATGAAAGGATAGAGACAAAATTTGGGGTGGTGCCGGAGTTGGGGAAGAAGAAGCTCGCCGGAGTTGGTTTCCGATGCCGGCGCGCGCGGCAAGGCGGCGGCGTGGGTAATGGGACAGAAGCAGGTGCGGGCGCGAAGGCGGCGAGGGCGCTTAAGCGCAAGATCGCAGCGCGCAGCAGCCAATGCTCGTCGTGCGCCAATGACGGGCGGTTCACTGGAAAAAAAAAATCGTGTGTGCCCGGAAGCTAATACACACGGGTGTTATATAGCATTTCCGGATAAAAATTTGTTCTTGTTCAGTTGTCTCGTTAATCCGGTGGTAGTGACTGAAATTAGACGGATCACTATATGGTACATTCCAGTCGCAATGATTGGAAGCGGGGGTAGTAGACTCTAGGGGGCTAAAGTTTAGACCCAGCACATCAAATATTTAGATATTAATTAAAAATATTAAACATAGATTAATTATAAAACTAATTACATAAATAAGAGCTAATTACAAGTAAGCCTAATTAGTACATTATTTGAGAATGTGGCGCTACAGTAACATGTGCTAATGATGCACTAAATATGCTTAATAGATTTGTCTCGCGAATTAGCCACGGCTTCTGCAATTAATTTTATAATTATATCATATTTAGTCTTTCTAATTAGCATCCGAACACCCACGAGGGTTAAACTTTAGCCCAGGATCCATGCACCCCCTGTTCCACCGGCCAAGCACCTCTGATTTGCTCTCCCCCTAAATAAACCAATTTATAGAATTTTTTTTAAACTTAGACCAATTTATGCAAAAGAGCACTAACATCCATGACACAAAAAGTATAGTATGAAAACTTGTTTGATCGATTTTCGTATCATTTTTTCTAGATTAGATTTCCATAGCATCTTTTACAACAAATTACATATATAAATGCGTTATGGAAATGCATGGTCGCAAATTTTCTAAGATGATTGAAGTACATTTTTAAATTGATTTTTATGTCTCCATCTAATATATTGTTTCCACTGTATATTCCACCGTATACACGTTAAGGATTTATAGCTCACAAGTCCAAAGGGGCAAGGGGTATCTTGTATCCCAGTCGCCTGTTATGTTCATGTTAACGATTTCTGGCCATTAAATGCGAGCGGGTCGTTGTAGAGGGAACATCTGCCGTTCAACTAAGTTGTTGTTTGATTATAGAATTGGTAACACAAACGTAAAGGAATCAAACCTTTCAGAATTATGGCAAGAGATACGACGTGATCTCATTTCATTTCCATTTGCATTACAGTACTATTCAACGAACCTAATTAGCACGAAAGATGAATACACTTGATTACATTTATCGAGTGGAAAAAAGAAGATTCTCAACAAAATTCAGCATGCTTTCCCGAACAAAAGGAGACCCAAAGAAATTCAAAACAGACACATTTACCACTTAAATCTTGCTTGATTCGCCAAGAGCCAAGAGATGGAGCTGATCTGCAACATGCATTATCTTCTACATACAAAAAGTAAAAAGGAGTCACCAATTATAGCTCGGATCCTCTGTTTGGATAGCAGCAGACCAACAGAAAGGGTCCAAAACTCCTTCCTGTTTAGTGGACAAAGATGCATAAAATGGCACGGGTAAAAATAATATACTACTATATATCTCGGTTTCTCGTTTGATAAACGGTACGTTTTTCCTTTTAAAAAATTGACCACGTTTTCCGTGCTCCAAGCTTCTCTATCTCGGCCGTGCATCTTTCAAAAATTTTATTTATCTGTCTACTTCTTATCGAACAGGAAGATCCGTGTCCACACCACTGATCTCTCTTTCTCTCTCTCTCGTGGATCATTACTTTGTTGTGCTGATCCCGAGCATTATTCTGAGAAGAAAAGCAGCGGTTAGACAGTGTTGAATAGTGGAAGAACAAATTCTCAAAAAAAAAAATAGTGGATGAACAGTGCATATCGTTATATGCATGCAGTAGTAAACAGTGCAGAGGCGCTCTCAGGACTTCATTTTATTCCTGAGGTTGTTGTGAGAGGAAAATACTCTCTCCATTCTAAATTGTAAACGTTTGACTTTTTTTTGCCCCAGGTGTTTGACCACTCGTCTTATTCAAAAAATTTATGTAGATATAGTCAAATTTAAGTCATTTTTGAAGAATTTTTATTAATAAACTAAACCACAACGAAAGAAGTGATATTTTACACAAATTTTTGAATAAAACGAGTGGTCAAACTTGGTGTCACAAAAGTCAAACGTCTTATAATTTGGATGGATTGAGTACTATACTATGGCTGAATAAGTTCTGGCTAAAACCAACAAACGAATATACTTTGTATCTCCAATGAGACCCTAAACAAAAGGCGAGACAGTGGCAGCCCCTCTCATCCACACAAAACACGTTTGTTTGCCATTTAAAAAGACCTTATTAAAACCCTGTTTGATCGATGCTGGAACGTACATCGGGAGTGGGGCCGAGAGTACCTCTGTTCACCAGCGCGGCAGCTATTCAGCACGAGGTTATGCATACTCACGAAAAATGCAGCATGCACGAGAACACGCACGCAAACATAAAAAAAAAAAAAAAAAAAAAAAGAAAAGAGAAACAAAATGGGAAAATGACGTGTCTGTGCTCTGATCCTGATGGTTAAAACTAGTCCCGTCCTTGACTTGAATACTTGATTTGGAACGATCATCCTTACCTTCTCTTTCTTGGTTTTGCATGACCATGACAGAAAACAAAACACGCTCCTGACCAAAATGGCTAAAACGTCACCCTCCAGACTAATACTCATCTTGTCCTGCTCATCTATTTTTTCAGTTGGCTTTATGCTTATTTTGACTTATTTTTTTTCATAAAAAACATTATTGAATCAGGTAAAATACCACCAACAGAACATGATGACTGTCTCTAGTTTAATTTAATTAATCTGATCTGAACGCCTCAAATCAATGAAATGTTAAACATGCATGCTGGATGGATCCGTACGTCCTTGTCTTTACGTCTTCCAACACGGAATAATCAGCTATCACCCGCGAGCGAGCCCATCGTTAGCATTACCCGCGCGCCGGATCGGATGCTACGCTACGAAGATGGGAAACCGCCGGTTTGTTTTGGTCGGAAGAAAGAAAACAACGGAACAAGCGCGTACGTCCCGTTTCTGCCCGTCGTGTGCCGCCTGCCGTTGCGACGCTGTTTCGCCACTTGCGGCAGCGGCAGTTGACCTCCGTCCAGGCGTGCACTAGCGCCTAGCGCTGCCGCCACACCAATACGTACAATGCAATGTGCTGGACTCGCCATTCTTCTTGTCGCTGTCGCTGTCGGGGCGGGCCGCATGATAACTGGCAGCTCTCAACAGTGGAATGGAGGAGTGGTCTCGGTGAGATTCCCGTGCCGTGGCCGTGGAAATAGATTGCTTGGCCATGTTAGATTGATCCTGCCAGTTTGGCCTAACGGTTAATTGGGTTTAGATTCGTGCTCTGATCAGAGCGTTTAATCCTAACTATGGTTGGTAGATCTCCGTCGCACAACGTCATAAAAAGAGAGGTAGAGGCTGGGGCACAAGGCACGAGAATCATCTACGCCGTCAGCACACCTCACCTACACCTCTAACCCTAAACCGATCTAAAGAGAGGGCGCTGCCAGCGACGGAAAGCCGCCACCACCTCTACGTCTCCGCCTCTGCACCACCGCCCTACGACCACGCCTCCACCGACACCGACACGATGGTCAACTCGTCTTCCTCGAAGATGGCCGATGGTTTGCATTTCCACACTCCTCTCTCTTTGTTTCTTGTATTAGCTTATGTTCTAAGATTTGCCATTTATCCTAAATGAAAATTATACCTGCTAGATCTACCGTTAGATGATCCTGTTAATCTATCAGGCCAAACCGGGCAATGTTGCGAGCGACCGACCGACCGAGCAGACGGGGGAGGAGGAAGAGCCTTTGCGACAGCGGCCTAACCTTTCAGAGACCGACCGGCGGCCGGTCGCGCCGTCGGTCGGTCAGCCAGAAATATCCAGATCGGTCTGCGGGGCCGCGTCGCGTGACGGCCTCTGCTTTGCCTGTGGAGGCGTGGACAAGGATCCATCCCGGCACCGGTGGCTGGCACTGCAACTGCAATGCGCCCTCGGCCTCTGCGCGCATGTTTCGGCACGTTTTCGCGGTGCTGGCCACGCGATCGCGCCACGGAAAACGACCCTTTCATTTTCTTGGCGTCGCACGCTCTAGTGCTGCAGTGCCTTGCTGATTTTCATTCAAGTGCTGGGCTTTGAACGTCGTCGTCGTCTTCGTCGAAAGCTGCTCATGGCCAATTGGTCATGGGCGAGTCGCGAGTCGGATCGGAGGACGTGTTTTCTTTTCTTTAAAAAAAAAACTTGAGTTGAACTGTTGAAGACGTGTTTTCGAGTTCGAGGTTACGGAGAACGGCTTGAAGAGACTTGACCGTTTGTCTTTTTTTTTGAGTGGACCTGGGTGCTCGTATGTACGTACGTTTGCTGCACGGTTCCGTTTGACTGACCGTACAAGTCTGTTGAAGCTATTTTGCTGGGCTGCCGCTGCTTTGGGAAACCAATCGGAAAACCAGTGATGTTGGGCTTTCATCAAGGAGCAGAGAAGAAAGTGGATCGAATAAGTTGGTGGGCTTTCGCAGCTGCAAAGATCGCAATGCAAGAAGATTACGGGTCCAGTGGGCTTTCCTGGACCAAGACAAAGCCCATGGGCTTTCCTCAAAACAAGACAAAGCCCATGGAGAGATCACTCGCCATCCATCGGCCTCTCCGGCAGGCAGACGCCACACATGTTCCTGATGAGAAACGAAGGCAATGGAATGGAACAAGACGACGCAGCACAGCACAGCACATCACGCTCTGTTCTGCTGTTGGTAGTGTCGTTTAATTTTGGAACCTGAACGCGATCGACGACGTCGCATTTTGAGGAAAAGGGGACAAAAGGGCCTCACAAAGGAGCAGTTTGAGATGCAGGAGATCAGCAAGAGCGATGCGTCACACCATCCTCCCTTTATTCCGTAGATCTCTGAATGCTTCGCTTTGTCTCGCTTTTCTCGTCCAAACCGAAGCGATCCACAGCATTCGCTCGAGGAAGATCGGATCGGGGGAGTGCTTTATTTGACAAATTTCACCGACGCGAATAAACTTTCTTTCTAATATATGCGTTAATTGTGAGCTACTCCATCCGTCCTCCAAATATTGCGGTTCTCGTTTTTTAAGAAGCCAAAAATTTAACCAAATCAATAAAAAAATTAACTAACATTAATTTATGTATCATTAGACTAATTATAGAAAAAAAATCATTGTATGTCTATTTAGACCCATAAATATTAATATAATTTCTATAAACTTAATTAAATTTAAAGAAGTTTGACATAATCCAGACTTATTAGACCTGATTTTTTTTTACGGAGGTAGTAGCACTACTTTGCTTATTGTCAAATGAAATGAATTTCCTGCAGGAAGGAAAGGCAATTGCCGACAGCATATCAGATCATTGACAGTGAGCCACGACGGTAGTAGCACTACTTTCTGATCCACGCATGTTCGTTTGATGATAAGCCATGACTGAAAGTACTGTTGGCTGATTTGTCGTGAGAGAAAAATATTATTCATTGGCTGAAAAAATATGACTTATAAGCCAAGCGAACGTGACACTAATCTAACCCGCCAAAGGCAGGCTTGACCTTTAGCTAGCACCGCATGCAAGAGGAGCATGAGCTTTATTTGCTGAACCGCGCTCACGGCACACAGCTTAACGCCGCATTCGCATGCGTTATGTCAGTCGGCTTGGTTACTCTGCACGCTCACGCGATCCAGAAAACGCCGGCTTTTACCACACGCCTCGTCGCCAGCCATACATACATACCGGATTATATATGGCGTGTTAGCGAGGCTGTTACTGGTACAGGCTCAAAACATACAGCTATACTTGTTGTTTAGTTCACTACCGGACTACGTTTTTTTTGCCACTACGTTTAGTGTTTATTAGTTAGCTGCGCTAGGATATATTACATTAATTGAAATAAACAAAATAAGTAGTAAGATAATATCTAGTTTGTTTGAATCGATTGTATACCAATTAATTTTATCATGTTAATCCCGAATCTATTTTAGATTGTGCTAATATAACTTAAAACATGCTAATTATTGTTGAATACCATATTTGCTTACTAATACGTTGTATTATTCCAAGAGTCTAGCTCTGAAGAAATGATTTTTTTTCCGGGAGCCAGATTCGCAGGCTACTTACTTTTATACAGGAGTACGATGGAAGATAGACTCAGAGTTTTGTACAGACATCCAAACGTACTGAAATTGCATCATAGATCGAGCCAGGGCATCTGTACCAAACAGGCTATAGGGGCAATAAACGTTTAGTTCCGAAAATTTTTGGCTTTTTGGCTTTTAACGGTAAACCTTTTTTTGTATTTAGTAAAAATTGAAATCTCCCACGTCCAATTATGGACCCTATTTAGGCTTAAAAATTAGTCTCCACGATTCATTTATCGGGTCATACAACTGTATAATTAGTTTTTTTCTTTTCATATTTAACGACTTATAAAAGTATATATAGATAAAAAACCCTAATAAGCGAGATTCGATGTGATGGATACTGCGTAAAAATTTTTGGATTTTGAGTGAAACTAAACGGGCCTTAAAAGAAGCTAGCGGGCCGCCGCCGGGCAACGGTAGGGCCTTTACACGTACGCGCCTCGTTGCACGCGCGGGGCGGGCCTCACGTGGACTACGCTCGTGCTGCTTCGCCTTCTTTGCTGCCCGCCGTTCACTCGCGTCACGTCTCGCATCTTGTGCAGTGGCCAACGGGCGGCGCGGCGGCCATCTCTTGTCTTGTATATATATAAATATAATAAAGGCATGGAAGGCACCCGTGTTTAATTCAGTTTCAGTTGTATCCCCTCTGCTCTGTCGCCGCTGAGACCAGCGCTGAAGAAGGCAGAGGAAGGAAGGAAGGAACAGAGGAGCAATATGGAGCTCTCTCGCAAGCTCTTCACGGCCGTCCTCCTCGTCATGCTGCTGCTCGTGGGCACAGGTACGTGCGGCGGGCTGGCTTATATATCATCTATGATCGAAGTCATCTGGTACTGATCTGAGATGGTGTTTCGGTTATACACGTGCCTGCGCATGCAGAGATCGGGCCGGTGGCGGTGGCGGAGGCGCGGACATGCCAGTCGCAGAGCCACAGGTTCCGGGGCCCCTGCGTGCGCCGGGCCAACTGCGCCAACGTCTGCAGGACCGAGGGATTCCCCGACGGCAAGTGCCGCGGCTTCCGCCGCCGCTGCTTCTGCACCACGCACTGCCGCACCTGATTCGCCTCGCCCGCCGGGCGGGGGGAGCATGCATGCATGCCCGGCGAGTGCATGCGGCGAAGTGTGTGGGCCTTAGTTCGGCTGGCCGGTGGCCGGCCGGCTGGCTGGCCAGCCCACTCACGAAATCACTGTTTTACGTGAACAGTGTTTTCGGACAGTATTTTGACTTAGTTTTGGACTTTTTTGCCAGCTGGTGTGACAATCGTTTGTTGAGTCGGTCGATCGGTCTAGTAGTGTGTGCCGCCTGTGCGTGCTTCTGTTTCCTCTGTTCTCTTAATGATGTTTCGGTTTCTCCATAGCAATGCGTTGAGATCTACTCCTAGTCTGAGAGAAAATTTCATGTTCCCCATTTCCATCAAAGACGACATGCATGGTTTGTTTGTCTGTCACTCGACCAGCAGATCAGTAGTCACGCCGGCCATCATCGGGAAAAGGAAAGATGACAGTGGAGTAGTAGAATAGAGTAGCACAAGAGACCACAGGCTGCCTTTTGGCTCCTCGTGTTATCACGTGTTGCCGCCACGGGAGATGCGTGCCGACGACACGCGGAGCCATGCATGCATGGATGCACGGACTTCTATTACTTGGCGTCGCGTGCTTGTATTGTACGGTTGTACACAACCACATGCTAGCATGTCGCGCATGAGCCATGACCCTCGCCGTCGCACCTACGTGGGCTTTTTTTTAATGGAATTCTCCTTCCATTAACCAACCACGACAGCTAAATTGCTGGACACCAAATACACAACACTGGCGCTCCGGTCATCACAAAGGGTATGCCCTCAGTACTCATACCCTCTGTGATGGCCAGAGTCCCATCAGAATCCCCTTCAGATTAACGCAGCTAATGGGCGGCAAGGCAAGAACAGAATTACTTAATCCTCTAACCAACCACCAACCAATCGAGTATCACCGCTAGAGCCTCTTTAGATTCCATGGTCTAAAGTTTAGCCATTAGTTAGCTCTTGAAGCAAACAAGTGGTAGAAAGTTCATTATCTAAAAAAGAAGTGGTAGAAAGTATCACCGATGCAAGTATATGTATATATATATATATATATATATATATATATATATATATATATATATACACACACACGAACTACAATACAGGACTGAGCTGAGCCTGAGCATGCAAAGGAAATGTCTCGCACATATATACAAAGATCCAGGAAAATTATATAAACGACAACAACAAATCCGGAATCGCTTACCAACAAAGTACACAAGCAATCAATCCTTGCCATCCCATCCCAGACTTTCATGGACAGTTTCTAGGGTGCAAAGCTACTCCCGCCGGCTCTGATGGTACAATTCACTGCTGCCAGGCCATCCCATTCCCACATGTATACACCCCAGCGAGTCGAAACAAACGCAAAGCAAACCCCCAAGAGGAGATTACAAATTATCAAATTCAGTTCATGACAGACCAAGGTCGCCAGGACCTCATTCTTGATCATAGCAAACACAGGAAATCAAAATCTCAACCTATAGTATCGATCGTCAGGCAAGAACTGACTGACTGTTTCTAGGGTGCATCCATCTCTTGTTCCGTGAGCGCAACTCTATCACCAGTCTTGCTGATGTCTTCACTGAGCAGCTTCCACAATCTACAGATTCTTCCCTTCTTTCTCCTCAATGGTCTTTGCCTTGCGATAATCCTTGTCCGTCCCAAACAACCTGAAACACAACCAATGAGCTGCTTACGTAACGGCGGAGTTCAGAGCCCCTGCACAACTCAACACAGTCATGCTACGGATCCTCACCAGTCCATGTAAACAAATGTCGAGGCATAGTTCCCTGACTTGGTGTATAGCACACGGTGATGGTAGTCATGGAAGTCCGAGCTATTCATCATGACAAAAGTTGAGCACACCGTAAGACGTTCAGCTTCAAAAAAACACAGTCCCTTTTAAGGGGGGGAAAGGAAAACAATGATCTAGCTTACTTACCCGCCATACAGTGGCAGGAAATTTGATGGGCTCCATGGGAAGTGATAGCCGCTGTGAGCTTCAACTGTCTCCAATACCCTCAACACCATCCACAGCCACAGGGTGAACAGATGAGGGCCAGTAAGAGCAGGACCAACAACTGTGGCGAATCCCAGGAACAAAATTTCAGCTGGGTGGGCATATTCAGAAGTTAAACCAAAGGGTGTGGCATACCTGCAAGGATTTGTTCTGTCATAGACTAGAAAATGTTGCAACATGTAAAGTAAGATGTAACGAAGCAATATCACTTACTCGTGGTGGACGCTGTGAACATGTTTGTATAGCCATTTCGTATGCAGTGCCCTGTGCCCCCAGTAGAATATAAAATCCTCAAGGACAAAGTAGAAAAGAACTTGAGATACAACAACCGTCCTGCAAAAAAAGTAGATTGAAATATCTAAGCCTTTCTTCTCCAACTCAAACATTGGTGCTTTCATATTTACATGCTGAGATAGTGAGATGAAGAATACTAGCAATAAGGTAACTAAAATACGTGAGGTGCTTTAGCCAGGAGAGAAGCGTGAGTGCATACCAATGTGGTAGAGGAAGAGAGCTCCTAAGACCCATGAATCTGAAGGCAGGGTACGAGAAAATCATGACAGGCAGGTTCACACAGACGTGGTACAGAATAAGACGCAAGACACATCTGTTTTGGTAAGCAGGGGTGTTGCTCTTCTTCTGCAAAGAAAAATGCACACATTTTTTTTTGTTAAGGGAACCAGATATAGTAGCAAGATAAGCATACTGCACATTGCAGATTAAATATTATATGACAATATGCGCAACAAAAATATACGACAAGACGAAAGAGACAAAGGATCAGCCATTCTTTGCTTATGGGCACTAGGAGCTTGGAACAAAATTAATAGCATGCATGTTCTGTTTCACAGGAAAATCTAGGCATTGCATTTCAGTGAAAGAACCAGAATATCTAGGGGAACAAAATATCACTCAATCTTGAAGAGAAGAGGCAGAGAAATTATTGCCAACGAAGAGCCAACCTTGGGTGTGTGTGTTTTTCTCCCCGACATGCTGTAGCATTTCTTCATTAAAAGGAAGAGAATGAAACAGTTACACCAAGTGGTAAGCCTAGACTTACCCCCTAACTAGCCCAATTGAGCCGACCTGGGTCTTAGATATGTTTTCTTAGGGAATAACTCAATTCCAATTCTAAAGGAAAGCTAAATAAGATCTGGATAGAAATTTTTTTGCGAATTAGGGAGATTCCCCATTTCCATTGCAGAGCGTCTCCAAGAGTACCCAATATTTTTATCCTAAAAACATGAAGTTTTGCAACTCCTAAAAAAGTATTGGGAGGAATATAGAAGGCCATCTCCAAGAGTTTCCAATATTTTTATCCCAAAACGTTTTTTCTACGGCACTTTTTTTTTCTGCAACCCGATCCCAGATTTATGATGTTTTGCATCAGGAACCCTGAATTTGTTTCTATACTCATTTAAGCCCTCCCACCAGATCTTTCTCTCTTGCGCTTTTCTCACCTGGAACCCTGTCTTTCCTCCTTTTCCTTTCCCACCCCCTTCTACTTCTCAGGCCCGCACGCGCGGACCAGCAATCGTGCGTATCTTTGCACACTGGGGGGGCTCAGTTTTGCAAGTGCTAAAAAATTGGGAGGTGGGTTTGGGAACTGTTGGAGAGGTGTTTTTTTTTCAATTTTGCTAAAAATCCTGTATTGGGAGGGTGTTTTGGAAACTCTTGGAGATGCTCAGCGGAAACACACTAGAGTTTAAAGATTGTTTAGAAAGAGGGACAGCATAAATATGGCATAGTGCGAACAGCTGAAACAATACTATTGCAAGGTGAGCGCTGTAAAGATCAAATCTTCAACGGTTCCCTTTCCCTTGTATAAATTGTAAAGTTTGACATCATACACTCCCATCCAAAAATATGCAAGATTAAACAGCCTTGCTGCCTCAACAGCAAAGAAAGCAACAAAGCAGCAAGCGAAAGAATTGTCCCGATTTTTTTGACCAAAAGGACCGCCACACACTGTGATGTGTGAATCAAACAAAATCGAGAAGACGTGCTAACGTGGGCAATGGGAAAGAATTCTCCCGATTTCCATTCTCCCTGTGGGGAGAAAGGGAAACTGAAAAGGAGAGGACACCGACTCTTTGTTGCAGGCTATAGAAAAGGGAAATAATGAGAAGCATCGTTTTCATCTTTCCCTGTCTTTATGGCCACTATGAGAAGCGAAAACAGTCACTGGATCCTCCTCCACAGTGGGTTAAGCAGAAGAGGAAAGTGTCATCTCAATTTGCCCAGTCCAGCCTTATCATCCCATTTATTTACTGTTTGTCCCCCCTACCCCTACTCCTACTCCTACTCTTACCCAGCAAAGTTGCTACCTTTTGATTCCTACTATTATGATTTGAGAAGACAAGAAAATCCATCCATTCACCGGATGCAGGCTAGGCGACCGATAATTGATTGGCCAAGGGGTGAATGGATCAAATCGGGCATGATACTCTTTCAGATTAGCAGCAGCAGTGGGCACTGGCAGTTTTGGGCAGTGGCTGAAAAAGAAAAAGACAAGAAAGAAGCATGGGGTACCTGGATCTTGTACTTGGCGAAGAGTCCGAAGCGCTCGAAGAGGAGGGAGGGGAGGCCGGAGAGGAAGAAGACGGTCTCGTGGAGCAGGAAGGTGACGACGGTGGCGAGCTGGAACTCGGTGAAGTTGGCGATCAGGAGCTGCATTCATTTCCGTTATGTTTGACCCGGCGAGGAAGAGCAGAAAGAGACAGAGATCTGGGGATGGGGACGGAGAGAAGAGAAAGCAGAGCAGAGGAGAACAGAGATCGATTGACACAAAGAGTGGGAGATAGAGAGGGGGAGGGGGAAACGGGAGGTGGGGTACCTGCCACGCGGACTCGATGGCGGACATGGGCGCCGCCATTATGATCGCCGGCGGCGAAGATGCGAGGAGGGGAGCGGGTGAGCCAGAGCCTGGCCTGTGGCCTGCTCTCGGAGGAGGAGGCGGAGTTGTCTAGTTCTGCAACCGGGCCCCCATCCCACGCGGACCTCAATTAAAGCCGTGGGATGGGCCCGCGAGACGGACGAAAACTATTGTCCGGGCTCGCCTCGGCACAAGCGCAAGATGCGAACCGAGCCCCCGCTGGCGCGTCTGGCATGCGGCCACTAGCCCACCACACCATGCGCCATGGATCCGCACTCCCGCACCGTCCCTTCGCTACCGTCCAGTGGGGCCGATCGGTCCACAGGCCCAGCGTAGACCGGTTCCACGCCCCCGCGCGACCCACCTACTTCTCCAAGCCACTCTCCCTCTCCCAGTCTCCCTCCCCGTCGCATCTCAGTCGCCGCCGCACGTACAAATACGCGACGGGAACGGTCAGGGCCGAACCCTAAACCCCCGCCTCCGCCTCCGCTGCATCCCATGGCGGCCGTGCAGCGACTCCTCCGGGCAGCCGCCTCCGGTGGTTCGGCGATGGCGGCGGCGGCGGCCAGGAGACGCATGACGTCGCTAGCGACGGAGCAGGCGCCGTCTGCGGCCGCCGGGTTCTCGTTCGCGGCGGAGGAGAGGGTCAGGCGGCGGCCGATGGCGGAGAGGAACGTGCAGTGGGTGTTCCTGGGCTGCCCGGGCGTGGGCAAGGGCACCTACGCGAGCCGCCTGTCGCGCCTCCTCGGCGTGCCCCACATCGCGACGGGGGACCTTGTTCGCGACGAGCTCGCCTCCACCGGGCCACTTGCTGCTCAGGTGAGAGTGAGACACCTCTCCGTACCTCCAGGGTCCAGATCGGCCCCGTTCTGGTCTGCGCTGATCTGGATTTCGTTTGTAGTCGTGTGGATCAGCGACATGGTTGAGCTTATTTAACTAGAGATTTGAGGTCGCCTTGGGGTATCGAGTGTGGATCAGTACGCGAAATGCTTTAGATACGGAAAAAAAGAGAGAGAGATATGGTTTTGGTTCGAGTGGCAGTCAAATTGTTGATAGATCTGAACATCACTGCCTGAAATTTGACTCGCCTAGTGTTTGTGAGTCGTGGATGCCTTGATGTGATCATTTTGCTTTACTTGCAGGCTTCAGCTCAATCTTGTTACTGAATCTGACCCCATGTTTTTTTTTTTGGCATCATAGTCTGAGGTCTATTCAGATAACCATGTCATATTAGAGCCGTTAAGGGACTATAGTTGCTTCCCCTGTGCAATAGTGTTTTGCTGGACGACTTGTACTAACATTACACATGGCTGTTCGCATAGTGGTGTTTTTGCTGGAAGAGTGTAGCAATTCACTAATAAACTTGCCTTGATTATGGTTTGGCTGCAAGTGTGTGGCTACTTTTATTGTAAATTTGCCATGTTCAGTTCATGCTTTGCTTACTATTAGATTGCAAAGCTCTCACTACTGCTCCATTTAAAAACTTAATGTAAATGAGTATATTCATATTTCATTGATTCCATGCCTGTACGGGTTGGTATCTGATTATCCTTTCATATTTTTTCACTTTGAAACTGTTGTGATAGTTTTTTATTATCTTTGCAGCTTGCTGAAATTGTTAATCAGGGGAAATTGGTTTCTGATGAAATTATCTTCAATCTTTTGTCCAAAAGGCTTAAGAAAGGAGAAGACCAGGGAGAATCAGGATTTATTCTTGATGGTTTTCCCCGTACAGTAAAACAAGCGGTGAGAATCTTTAGCATGTCGTGAACACTCCCTTCTAGTTTGTTCCTTTTACTAGCAATTGAACTTGATATTCTGGTCACTTTTGAATGTTCAATGTTTTTCTTCCAACTTGGTTATGCTATTTGATGTGAATGTGATATACTAATCAAATAGTTCACATGTTTCTCAGTTTCTGCTGCCATTGAATCAGTTCTTCCTAGTCTGTTCCTTTTAGTTCACATGTGTCTCCTGAACGTTCAATGTTTTATTGCTGTTTGGTAATGATGTGGGTAATGCAATGCAGTGCCATCCATATAGTTCACATATTCCTATTCCCCCTTAAACTAGTGTGGCACTGTGATAGCCTGTGCTCTTTCTGTTGCAGTATATGGTTAGTTAGTTTTTTTAAGTATAATGCTTGTGATTATTGTGCCTCCTGCAGGAATGTTAACTTACTCTCCGGTGCAGATTTAAACATTTTTGCCGCCATTGTTTCTATTTTAACTAATTGATAATTGATACTGGTGCAATATGTCGTTAGCAGTTGTCAGAGACCTGTTCATGCATGCACTTGATCGTGGTGGTCTGAACTAACTATTTCTCTGTCTTTCCAGGAAATTCTTGATGGCGTTACAGACATTGATATGGTGGTTAATCTAAAACTAAGAGAAGATGTTCTAGTAGAGAAGTGCCTCGGCAGAAGGATTTGTGGCCAATGTGGAAAGAACTTCAATTTGGCATGCATTGATGTTAAGGGTGAAAATGGACTACCAGCAATCTACATGGAACCACTGTTGCCCCCAAACAACTGCATGTCAAAGCTTATTACCCGAGCTGATGATACTGAAGAGGTGGTCCGAAATCGGCTTCGGATATATAATGACATGGTATTGTCCTATTAATACTGTTGTATCATTCATAATAAAATGTGTAACGTATTCTCATTAAGCAATGAATATGCAGTGCTGGTTGATTTATTTTGTTTCTGCGAGATTTACAATTTTACATGCAATTTGAACTCCTGAGACCAGTATTCTTTTTTGTTTTGTGTCATTTGCATTTTTCAAGATGTTCAAATCTACTCCCTCCGTCCCAAAATAAGTCTCCATCTCGCATTTCAAGGAGTCAACCAATCTTAATTTTGACTATATATTAGGGTTTACTGTGAAAAATATATGACGCGATTAATCTAATGATACTTATCTGGTATCACAAATATTAGTATTTTTCACAATACATTTGGTTTAAATTGTTTGACTACTCCAAATGCAAGACGGAGACTTATGTTGGGATGGAGGGAGTATATATAGATAGCTGTAGAGTCCTTGCCTTGCATGAGACAAGATCCAGTGTTGCCTTGCTCTCTTAAGCATACATTACATTTGATTCTGATTCCTCGAGGATACTTTGTATTGTGTAGATTTGGTTCATCACAGCACTGTTCTGGTAGGCGTGCTGAAACTGCACAGAACTCGGGATTTGATACTTAACATTTGGTTTCCTGACCTTTGCAGAGTCAACCTGTGGAAGGTTTCTACCGGGAGCAGGGGAAGCTCTTGGAATTTGACTTGCCCGGAGGGATCCCTGAATCTTGGCCAAAGCTGCTCCAGGTTCTAAACCTCGAGGACCAAGAGGAGTTGAAGCTGGCTGCAGCATAGGTCTCTGGGAGGCCTACATACTCGGAAAAAAAAAGACCATACCACATTTTTTTTAATAATGGAGAAGAGGAAACTTACTCCATAATTTAGTGCCTTTTGCAGAAGTAATGGTTTTCTTGTCAAAAGCGAGTTGTTGGTTTTCACCAGCGTTTTGATGAGCCGGTACTATGTAACGTTGACGTTAGTTTTAAGCAGTACCCCATTTTTGCTTGGGACCCAGTTTGGAGCGCATGAAGACATGCTGTAGTGCAATTCATTCATAACAAACTTGTAGTAGATGAGAGGCTCTTTTCCGTGTTGCGTGACTTAATGCTCCCATATGTGTGCCCATATATGTGTTCATGATAAAGCACTGAAGTAGTATGATACAGAATAACAGACCTTATGAGAGTACCTTTATGTGTCCATGTTAAAGCACTGAAGTAACAGCAACGCCCTGGGTGTTGCTCTGATCGGATGCGGGTTGTTGTTGGCAATCTCCTTCATGGTCATAAAAATCTCTTAGGCATATAGACAACATTTTTTTTTCACTGCAGAGGTATTGTCTATTATTATATTATATATATACGTGTCTATTGTCATTCAGCAATTAGACACGTATTGTCATTCAGCAATTAGATGCTCTCTAAACTGTTTCCAGACAATTCATTCAGGTGTCATTGTATTATCTGTTCACCGACATGAAATCATCTTAACCACTGTACATGCCCTGCCCCACCACCACCAGAGGTGCTCTCTCACAGGCGAAAACAGACGCAGATCTGGCAATGAGAGTTATGGCTACTTTTACACTGAAGGTTGAGGCGAAAACAGAAGCAGATCTAGCTTCCAAAAGTCATGCACGAAGCAAAAGAAGCTACATCGAGTTATGGCAAAAACAACACGGCAGAGAAATTTGGGACTCCACCCAGACACTGATTCTAAAATAGCGATAGTACAAACAAGGTCTGGCAATGAGAGTGCGACACAATGCTGAAACTTTTCCCGCTTTGCTCAAGTAAGTATCGAACCAACACTTGGTACACCATAGCATACGTAAGTACAATATTTCCTGCTATACCATAGGAACGTAAGTACAATCAAGGAAATAATAGGTTATGAGGAGTTGTTTCATACACATAAACTATATAAACAAAGACAGACTTGGCGTAATTTACAATATACAGAAAAATGTTTACAAAAACAAAGATATAACCCAAACCCGTCCACTTTGTACGTGAGATGGACTGGAAAATTGCACACAAGAAAAATTTCAGAAATGTCAAGCAAAAAAAAATATCCATGTTACGCCAGAGTACGCTCAAAGAATCTGAACCTTGTATTGACAAATCAACTCACAAGACACAAAACCCTAATCAGAACTTGGGTGGAGACCGGCTTCCAGATGCTTTAAAAGGTCCACTTGAACCGAATGGATCAGCATCATCAAAAGAGTCAAACCGGCCAAAATTTCGTGAGCTATTCCCTGTATCGAATCCTGATACATTCTCTCCTTTCGAGCTGCTAATGGAGTCAAACCTGGAGAAACGACTTTCCTGAGGGAAGAATCCAGTGTCTTGGGATCTGAAGGAATCAAACCTCCCAAAGTTATAAGAGGAGCTATCATCACGGCTTTCACCGAATTTTGGAGAGAATCCAGATGTGTATGCAGGAGAACTGGGAACAGAATCATCAAAGAATGAACTCCTCTTCTTTCCAAATACACTAGCGCCACTTGGAGAGCCTGCCTCGGACCCAAAGAAAGAGTTATGTGTGCCACCATGTTGGTCAGCCTCCTGTATTAAAACAGTTCATTAGAAACAGTAGGGAGAGATATACCACCCGTATATCAGAACAAGAAACAAGAAACTGCATAGCTCACAGTGTTCAGTGCAGTAGAACCCCAAACAGAGTCAGTATCTTGATCATCAAAGTTCCAAGAAGTTTCATCAGCAAACTTGTCACCAAAAACAGATTCAGAACCACCATGGTCACTGCATCAAAATAATAAGAGAGTTATTCTCATATGGGACACGAATATCCAGCACCTTTTTGAGAGAGAGCTATAAGTGTATGCAGTACAAACTATTCCAACATCTTTTGAGAGGGCTATAAGTGTATGCAGTACAAACTACGGCAACATGCTCTAAGCGCCAGGGTCAGAAATTAGGATGCACATAAACCCAAGGCTGAAACAAGTACCTGTAACTTTCTCTTTTGCTGGGAGATGAATCATGCATCCCAAAGCGGGAAGATTTAAATGGACTCCCTGAGGCACTTCTTCCAGCACTGCCAGGACTCCTCACAGATTCATCACCAAAATCATATGCAATTTCACTCTCAGCCACTTGATCACCTCCACTGTAACGCCTTTCTTCCTTGATATGACCATTCGAGGATGCAACAGGAGACATATCATCACCATCATCCCAAAGAGATGGCACTTTTCCATTTTCAGCAGAAACTGGGTTTTCCTGTATTGTACCATTATCCTTAACAATACTAAACCCTGTCATGTCATATGATTCCATCAAGAATATGATAAGATTAAATTGGAAATGAGAGGAAAAAGGTTATCCCAAGTGTAAGACACAAAATTAACAATAGCTCATGTCGTCAAAATCTATGTACAGTATATACCACACGAACAATGTTCTAACAACAGAAGGTAAGGGCATGTTTAGTTTCCAAAAAATTTTACGCAGTACCTATTACATCGAATCTTACGGCACATGCATGGAGTACTAAATGTAGACGAAAAAAAAAACTAATTACACAGTTGGGTGAGAAATCGCGAGACGAAACTTTCGAACCTAATTAGTCCATAATTAGACACTAATTACCAAATACAAACAAAAGTGCTACAGTAGCAAAAACCCAAAAAAATTTGCATCTAAACGCGCCCTAACTAGAACAGAGGCTGTGGCTTTGGTAAGTTCAATGAAAGGAACCTAAACAAGGATATCATAGCAAAAGAATTTTATCTGCATAAATGACACTAATGAATTATATCAGCTACACAAATATCAGGCTTAGAAACAGTCAAGGTTGCTTATTTCAGGATATGGCTTTGCTAGTATATGTTAACAGGTGTAAGAGATATGAAATCTTTGTATAAAGGGCAGCCCCAGAGCACGTAGCTCCTGCTTGCGCAGGGTCAGGGGAAGGGTCCGACCACTTGGGTCTTTTGTACACGGCCTTTCCCTGCATTTCTGCAAGAGACTATATGAAATCTTTGTATAAAAAAAAGGGCGTACCCAGTGCAGAGAGCTCCCGCTCTGTGCGGGGTCTGGGTGTATCTCTTTCACAAATGTTTTTTTAAACAGTAGCATGACAAGCACTGGATTGCAAAACTCAGCCTACAGCCATGCAGAGTACTCCGATATATAAACAGACAATGACTAAAAGTAATCATACAGAGGGGAATGCAATGGAAGTATTTAACCTTCATCTTCAAATTTATCCCAGTCTTCATCCCACTCAATGAGTCCCTCTTGAGGCCCAGGTTCCCAACCTATAACAAATACATAAACAATCAGGATGTGCAAATTATGAGTCTGAAGGTTGCAGGAAGTAAAATAAAATGATAACATGCAATTTGATCGCTAGTATCATAAAGATAGCATGAAGTTGGACTCTCAAGAATACTAAAATAAATAATAATATGAAGATGGAAAGCCAGGTACCGGAAGGAAGCTCAACTGATGCGGATGATTTGAATTGAAGTCCAAAGTGTTTGCACCGTTCACTAAGAGCCTTTTCCATCTCTTCTAATTGATATTGGATTCGATCGGCTCGAACCTAGGAAATCGCCAGTGTTATTGAGAGATTAAAAAATAAGTACCTAGCAAAGTAACAGTGTACCTGAAGCAAACCATCAACGCTTCCACCTTGTACCATTTTAATCAACGCATCATGCAGCTCAACTTTTCTCTCCTAAAAAAATCAATAAAGAACAAAGTCCAGTTTAAGACACAAATCCATCAAGAGAGCATAAATCAAGAAGGATGAAATGAATGTGAAACTAATGACAAGATCACAAATATTATGATAGTGAGACTGATGATAAGATCATAAAAAAAAAAATTACTCCCTCCAGCCACAGATAAGCAGCGTTTGAGATTCTGTTAAGCCAACCATTTCAAACTTTCATCCAAGACAAAAAAAAAAAAGTAAATAAAATCTCTTCTTTCAAAGCATTTAATTAGAAGAGGGGGAAGGGGGGGTAAATAGTGCAAACATCGCAATAGTATCCTCAATGGTCAAACAACATCAAGTATATTCCCCCCAGGACCTTGGACAAACAAAACAAAATGGAGGGAGTACTTTTTATGTCAAGTATGAATACTTAAAAATGATATGAGTATGTGTTTCAAAATATAGTTTCCCAAAAGCAATTTTTTTCCTAAGTTTTATAAACATTTTTTAACAAAAAAAAAGTACTATTCAAATTTGTGTTCTGAGACCGTGCGGATGTCCAGACCATCATTTATTTGTGACTGGAGGGAGTATATGAACACTAGTTTCTATCTATTTTTCTAAGGTGTAGAAAAGACAAACCTGAACATCACGATATGCAGCTTCTTCAACTGCTAGTTTGGAAGCTAACTCAGCTACTTGCTTGTACTTCTCTTCATATTTCTTAGCCAATGATTCCACCTGACACAAACCACAGTAAATTTGCTGGGGAAAATAAACAAAAGCTCAAACATGAATTTGCACCTCCCCAAGAATTTAGCAGTAAAAAAGGCTCATATAAGAAACTACAATGCTGGTCAACATAATGCAAGAAGCAATGTTCTGTACAATTAATTTGTGTGCCTCTGAGAATTTATCATCAAACAACAGATCAAAAGGAACAACTAGCCACCTACAATGATGGTCTACATCACGTAATAAGTAGTGTTCTGTACCTCACGTTTATCAGAGGACGCCCTTTCTGTAATCTCATTCAGCCTATTGTCACACCGACTTTTATACAAGACCTTCAAGAAAATGAAAATAAAGGAATTAGAAAAATGATGAAAACAACTTTCAATTACAATGTCCAGTGACTTAACTACACCCAATTTGTAATTGTGCTTACAAGATCTTGCATCTTTGTGCGGTAATACTCCAGTTTCTCTCTAGAATCCAGGACCTGCTTCTCCACCTCAACCTTCAGTGTAAACGAGAGAGAAGGTTGAATTAAAAGAGAAATGTGTTTTGCAAGCACATAAGCGTTTACCCTATAATACAGAATCAAAAGCATAATTTGCATAAAACACATACAAAACTTCTACTAACAATTACTCTATTAATATATCATTTTTGTGGCACCAAATCTTGATCATAAGTACTTTTGAACATGAAACTAAGAACACAACATTTTTTAAATATCAGCAAGTTGTATATGAGTATATATTAATAAAGTTTTTGTTGTGTTATTAACCTTTGATGTTCGAGTGTATGACTAGTCCCTTAGGGATAACAGAAATATATAGAGAATTCCTCATGGATGATATAGGCCTTGACATACTTAGCAAGTTAGCATTTGTCAGTCAAAGATCTGTCCACAACAACAACAAAGCCTTTAAGTCCCAAACAAGTTGGGGTAGGCTAGAGTTGAAACCCAGCAGAAGCAATCAAGGTTCAGGCACGTGAATAGCTGTTTTCCAAGCACTCCTATCTAAGGCTAAGTCTTTGGGTATGTTCCATCCTTTCAAGTCCAAAGAAACCAAAATATGATTTACATTTTTGGATAGAGGGAGTATGCAATGATTGCAACGATGGGAACAACTCAGCAAGCTGTTAATGCCATTCAAAAGGCAGTTGCTTGGAAATGAGGAAAAGGCTACCCAAAACAGTCAACTATAAAAAATGTTATAAACAGTCTCAGTAAAAAAATGGCAGGAGCATAATTAAATTGATACGCATGCCTTGGAAATTTGTATCGCACAAAAGCACCACACTACAAAGGCTGTGTCATCAAAATCACTATTCGACATGCATGCATTGCCAATGCAGAGCTCTGACTGAGATTAGGGGAGGGGTGGCATGGGGTGGGCGGTGGGCAACGAGGTCATCACAGTACGGGGGCGGTGGACAAGGCAGCGGCTGTTGAGTTCTCCATGCCCCGCAGCTGTTAGGGTTTTGGAGAAGGGTCTCCATGCACGGCGGCCTTAGAAGGGGGAGCAGCTCGGGGGCGGTGGTGGCGGGTTTAGGGGCGGCGGGGGACATCCGGTTGGGCAGAGTCGGCGGTGAGGGACATCCGGTTAGGGAAGGGCCGGGAAGGATCAGTGAGGATGGGCGGAAGGTGGGGAGGTCGGCAGCGGCTAGGGCGGTGGTCGAGGTGGTGGACTGAGGAGGAAGATAGGTGCAGGGGGGAGAGAGAGAGAGAGAGAGAGGAGGAAGATGGGTTTGGAGAAAGGAGAGAGGAGAGAAGAAATCGTGTGCCGGTACCTCTCCCTACGCACATGCGCTGATTAAGAGGGTCGTTGCATCATGAACTAATGTGATAGGGTGACACAAGTGAAAAGTGATAAGAACTAAATACTCCCTTCGTTCCAAATTATAAGTCGCTTTGACTTTTTTGGTTCATCCATTTTGCTATGTATCTAGACATATTATTATATCTAGATGCATAGCAAAATGGATGTACCAAAAAAGTCAAAGCGACTTATAATTTGGAACGGAGGGAGTATGTACCTATCGACATCAAGCTCATTCATAACAGATGTTGGTAGGCATATTCTTCTAGAAATATTTAGGTTTGAAGTTTATATTGTATTGATTGTTTGAAGCATTCAACAGATCAACAATCCTGGTTACAGGTGACCATGACCCATTGAGAGGGGAAAAATCAAATATACAGAAGGCACAGCTCAGGTTGCGTTAAACCAGTCCGGACATGACACACATAATGACCCACACTTCAAATCCAGATCCCACCTATCCAAGACACAGACATGAAGCTCTTCTAACGCATGGCTATACAGGCTAAACTAATTTAAAGGTGCATAAACTGGGTGAATTGAACACCACAGAGCCAGCCTGATCAAAATGGAACAGGAGTTGCAAAATGATCACCACTGGACAATTCAGGAAACAAGGATGGGGTCAACATACCTTCTTAGGAGCATCCACCACCTCCTGCACAGCCTGGTTCACTCCACTTTTGTCATCTTTGTTTCCTTGATTTACTACATGATTATCCATCCCAGGCATGTGAGATCTTGGTTGCCCTGGTCTGCTAGCTCCATCAGTTTGTGAATGCAAATGTGGTGGCAAGGGTGGCCGCACAACACCAGCAGGCACCCCAGGTGCTCCAGGGCCTCTTTGTGGTAATCCTCCTGACCCAAAATAAATTAGCTTGTGAGCAACAGACAAAAACAGGATGTCTTTATGCTTGGCTATGCCATTATAATTGCAAACCAGATGACAAGCAAAGTATTACCTTGATTCTGTTGCCATGATGGCCCATTGTATGCTGTTGAAGGCAAGCCTGTAGCTCGTAACAGTGTCTCATCATGCCTAAGAGAGTCAGGAAGTGCCGGGGGAAGAGGAGTTCCAGCTCGGTGCCTCTCCATTAAATAAAGAGCAATGCAAAACTCTCTCAAAGAAAGCATGCCATCATTGTCTTGGTCAGACAAATCCCACACTTGCTTCAGGACCTCTGAAACGGTTAAAAGAACACATGCATTAGCCAATAGGTATTTCATACTATGAGATATGTTTAGTGATCATAAAAAAAGAACCACAGGGGTGGAAAAAAGCTATAATGCTAACCAGCAATTTTAACAGTACGATAACATAGACTGAATCTAAGTTTGGAACAAAAACCTAAGTAAATGATAAATTTCATGATTAGGGTAGTGGAAAGTTGGTGATGATATCCCACCTCTTGGAAGCCTCCAACTGAGGAACAGAGTGCGAGCTTCTGCGCCAGTTATTTTGCCATCTCTGTCCCTATCAACATCCCCAAAGACTTTCATGTACTTCTGGATGTCAGATTGAGTAATTTTCGGCCATTGGGGAGCTGAATTAGAAATCCCAGCAGAGACAACAGGTGCAGTTGGAGCAGGACTGGGATTTACGACAGGCTGAGTCTGTTGAGGTTGGCTGCTACCTTGCAAAGAACCAAACTGTGCGAGATTAGTCAGGTTCTGGGAGCCAGTTGGCGTGGGCATAAAACTGGATGAGCTCGGAATCGAGCTTGTCTGAGGTGCAGGTGCAGATACGCTTGGCTTCGGCTGTGTAAGTGCAGAGAAGATGTCCGTGCTTGATCCAGAGCTGCTGGCAGGGCCATTTCCAGACAGTACCAAAGCTTTTGAATCCTGAGGCAACACAGCACTGTTGCTCTGCGGAGGCAATGGCGATGAAGACATTGCTTGTACCTGTTGTCCAGGTGCCATGCCTATTGTGCTAGGTAAACCTGGGCCAAATCCACCTCGTGTTGTCTGTGAAGGAGCAGCTCCTGGTATAGCTTGTGGAATGCCTCCCACTGAGGCAGCATTACCGCCTTGCCAACCGACAGATCCTCCCATGCTACCTCCACCGACCAAACCTTGATTGATTCCAGGCGCTTGAGCTTGAAATGAAGTTGCTGGAGCTCCAATTTGTGGTGGCCGCATGAAACCAGTACTAGAAGGTTGCTGTTGAGTAATTCCCAGATTAGGAGGCTGCGGCTGCATTGCCCTTGGTCCAGCAAATTGACTTGCTTGAAGAGCACCACCCTGACTCGCAGCTGGCATCATAGAACTGATCCCTTGGGGCCTTGGAGCAGCACCAGGGTTCACCTGCGGCATGCTAACTTGACTAGATGTCGGCATCATGCCGCTTCCCTGGGGCCTTGGTGTGGCAGCCGGATTCATCTGAGCCGTTCCAACCTGCCCTGGTGTGGGTGTCATCGCAGCACTCCCTTGAGGCCTAGGCGCCCCCGCAGCACCCATCTGTGCAGGAGCCGGCCCCGCGGCTATCTTGGGAGCTGGAATTCGAGCCGCAGCGGGACCATAGAGCGCCGACTGCACTATGTCGGGCGTGAGCTGACGCCCGCTCTGCGCCACGGTGACCAGGCGCAGCGCGTTGAAGAATTCCGGGCGGCCGAGGAAGCCAGTCTTGTTCTGATCGGCGTGCATCCATACCTGCGCCCATCCCAAAAACACTCAACTCATTCGAATTCGCGGAGCAAGGGATCTAGTATGATTCACCGCTATCACACCTAAAATTGGACGCTCAAGTGTGCGAATGCGCGAATCGAAGGAAGGGTTTAAGGAGGGCACCTGGGCGAGGACTTGCTGCGGCAGGTTGGCGCCCTGGAAGAAGGCGACGGCCTCCTGACCGCTGATGCGGCCGTCCTGGTTCAAATCCGCGCGACGGAAGTATGCCTCGAAGGCCTCCGTCCCCGCCATCTCCGGGATCCGAGAGGGAGATCACGGCGGCGGGGGTGCGGCTTGGTGGATCTGCCAAGTCGGGCGGTGGAGATCTCGGGGGAGCGTGTCGCGGCGGGGCTGCAGGTGCAGGAGGCCCAGTGGTTGGGTTCTCCCCGCTGTCGTCGGTCGAGGTGACGAGCGGGCAAATTTCTCAATTGTCCCCTTCGAGTTCTCAGTTTTTTTTTAGCCGCTAAAGAATAAGGGAAAATTAAATATTTGCCATCCTTCTGGTTAGTTGCCAGCTTTAGAATGGCAATTAAAGACTTGCCACCTGAAGAGTGTATGGTACTTCATTTTTTGCGTCGTGGCAGATCAGCCTGCCACGGTGGATCGGGCAGGGGGGAAGACATCCCTGCCCCTGGCACGTTTATGCTCTGAGCCCGGCCCCATCGGTCTGCTCGTCCCCGTTCATTCCCCATCGTCACCCTCCTCTTCCCCGTTCCCCTCTCCCGAGCTGAGCTCCATGGCGACCGCGACGGCGATGTTCGAATCCGGCAACGACGGTGGCCCCTGCTCGTTCGAACCGGACGAATGTGCAGTTCCCCAGGCGCTCCGAACGCTAGGCAGGTTAGTGAGGCCATTCCCCCCTTTCTTATGCCGAACTAGGGTTAGGGTTCCACGGCGATTTGTCCTGCAATCTGCGTATTTTGCTTGAACTCGTCCCGTTTCTTTGTTGTTCATTCGTAGGCGGGTGATGTAGTTGGCGCTGGTTCCGGATCTATGACCATGGATCCCCACCTGGACGGCTGCCCCCCTTGGTAAGTCCTGCTCTTTCCCTTCCACTTCAGGTAACAGATTGTCTGCAGTCGGGAAATTGTCTAACTGTGGAATGTTTTTATGTTCACATTCATGCCAGGATCGAACCTGGCAATGTGTTTAGATTAGTTCTTAAGATTGCTAAGTACACCGCTGATGTTGAATATGGTCTGGTAGAAATGGTTGATGAAAGCTCTAGTTTAGTTTTGGTAAATTGATAAAACCCCAAGTGCTAACCTAGTATATCTAAGTGATCATGAGATAGGTAGCATATTCTAAGTAATGGAGCAAGTAGTGAAGATCATGATGATGGTGTGACTAAATATTTGCCATCCTTCTGGTTGGCACTCCATCAGTTGCCAGTTTTAGAATGACAATTCAAGATTTGCCACCTGAACAGTGTACGGTGCTTCATTTTTGTCATTTTTTTGCGTCGTGGCAGTCCAGATTAGCCTGCCACGGTGGATCAGGTAGGGAAAAGACATCCCTGCCCCTGGCTCGTTTATGCCTTGAGCCCAACCCCATCGGTCAGCTCGTCCCTGTTCATTCTCCACCATCACCCTCCTCTTCCCCGTTCCCCTCTCCCGAGGTGAGCTCCGTGGCGACGGCGACGGCGACGATCAAATCTGGCAACGACGGTGGCCCCTACTCGTTCAAACCAGACGGATGTGCAGTTCCCCAAGCACTCCAAACGCTAGGCAGGTTAGTGAGGCCATTCCCCCCTTTCTTATGCCAAACTAGGGTTAGGGTTCCACAGTGATTTGTCCTGCAATCTACGTATTTTGCTTGAACTCGTCCCGTTTCTTTGTTGTTCATTCGTAGGCGGGTGATGTAGTTGGCGCTGGTTTCGGATCTGTGACCATGGATCCCCACTTGGACAGCTGCCCCCCTTGGTAAGTCCTGCTCTTTCCCTTCCACTTCAGGTAACAGATTGTCTGCAGTCGGGAAATTGTCTAACTGTGGAATGTTTTTATGTTCACATTCATGCTAGGATCGAACCTGGCAATGTGTTTAGATTAGTTCTTAAGATTGCTAAGTACACCGCTGATGTTGAATATGGTCTGGTAGAAATGGTTGATGAAAGCTCTAGTTTGGTTTTGGTGAATTGATGAAACCCTAAGTGTTAACCTAGTATATCTAAGTGATCATGAGATAGGTAGCACATTCCAAGTAATGGAACAAGTGGTGAAGATCATGATGATGGTGTGAGCATGGTGATGATCAAGTGCTCGGCTTGGAAAAGAAGAAAGAGAAAAACAAGAAGCTCAAGGCAAAGGTGAAATTTGATAGGAGCTTTTTGGTTTAGTGATCGAGACACTTAGCGAGTGTGATCACATTTAGGATCGATAGCCGTATTATTAAGAGGGGTGAAACTCGTACCAAAATACAGTTATCAAAGTGCCACTAGATGCTCTAACTCATTGCATATGCATTTAGATCTAGTGGAGTGCTAACACCCTTGAAAATATTTGTGAAAATATGCTAACACATGTGCACAAGGTGATACACTTGGTGGTTGGCATATTTGAGCAAGGGTGGAGAAGTTGGTGAAGTGAAGGAGGTGTTTTTCACTGTCAAACGGTGACCGGACTCAAGGTTCTAGCGTTCGGTCAAATATAAAATCGTTGCACGCTCGGGCTCGGTCTGGTGGTTGACCGGACGCTGCACAGTCTTTTGTGACCGAATGCGCAGGACCTGTGTCCGGTCACAGATGACATACGTTGACGCAAGCATCAAAGCGAGGTAGTGGTGACCGGACTCACCGGCGCGTCCGGTCATACGTGACCTGACGTGTCCGGTCGCGATTTTGTCTCTCTGGATGCTTACTAGAAGTGACCGAACTTCAGGCAAGGGTGCGTCCGATCATCTCTGTAGTGCGTCCGGTCGTGACTTAAAGCGCGCGGGAACGGCTACTAGCCGCTGGCATCACGTGGCTGGCATTTAAAGCAGGGGACACATGGCACAAATCCAAGGACCAGACGCTGGGGTCCTGCGTCCGGTCGACTTGATCGGTGTGTCCGATCATGTCATGGAAGCTGACAGCAAAGAGCCAACGGCTCTATTTCAAGGGAACGCCTATATAAGGCGTTTGGCTGGCTCTAGCTCACTCTCTTGGTCATTTGCATTGATATAGCAACCTTGTAAGCTTAGCCAAAGCCCTCCCACTCATCTCCATCATAGATTCATCATCTTTGTGAGATTGGGAGTGAATCCAAGTGCATTGCTTGAGTGATTGCATCTAGAGACACTTGATGTTCGTGTTTCGCTACGTGATTTGCTTGTTACTCTTAGTGGTTGTGGCCACCTAGATAGCTTGGTGTAGCGAGGATCATCGAGCGGAGGAAGGTGTTTGTCTCCGGCTCCGATCGTGGTGATTGTGAGGGGTTCTTGACCTTTCTTTGGTGGAGAGCCAAAATGTAATCTAGTGGATGCTCGTGGCTTGTGTGATCCTTATCTTGTGTTGGTTGTGTGGCACCCTATTGAGGGTTTAGCGTGTGATGCTAATTAGCGCGTGAACCTCCAAGTGAGTGAATCGCCACAATGAGGACTAGCTTACCGGCAAGCCAGTGAACCTCAGTAAAAAATCTTATGTCATCTTGTCCGAGGATTTTTTGTATTCATTGTGATTGATTGGCTCCATCATTGTAATTGGCTCAATTCCTCTACACGGCGGTATAATCATTACATTCCCTACCTTATATTTACATTTCTAGTGTTGCTTCACTCTTTAGTGTAATTAGTTTTGAGAGCAAGCTTGTGTAGGGTCTAGTGGTTAGTGTGGATGTTTAGTTAGTTTTTGAGAGCACACTAACTTAGTGTAGTGATATAGTCATTGTGTGCTTAGAGATCATAGACACTAGAATTATGGTAGGTGACTTGCATTTTAGTAGGCTAGCGTAACTCTCGCTTTGCCGTTTGATTGTCTAACATCTTTGCTAAGTGTTGTTGTAGAAATTTTTAATAGGCTATTCATCCCCCCTCTAGCCATTAGGACCTTTTAATTGACCAAGAGCACGAGCTGTGGCTGGATAGGAGTCTTGGATATAGTCTAGCTCAGTTCTATGAGGATATGGCTACAAAGATTATATGGGAACCTAGCCAGACATTGGCAATCTGGGTTTTGGACAGTGATACTGGCTCTGAATGGAAAATTAGAAGGGATGATCAATGGCAGCAAACGATAGAGGAGAAATGGGATGAAAGGATGGCACACATTGCTGTGGAGGTTGCTACCAAAGCTGGATATGAGAATAGAGAGAGTTCAGTGGCATATAAGGTTAGCAACACTATTAATCCTGCTAGATTTGGTGTTACCACTGCCAATGCTGATGGGGCTTCGTCTACTAGAACTAATGCAGAAGGCATTGCTGATACATGTTTCTCGCCGCCACAAGATGGTGATGAGCCAGTTTCAGTAGACTAGGCTACACTAACCATCATAGCAGAAGAAGCTGAGGATGGTGAGGCCAATGCAATAACTGACGAGGAAGTAGTCTATGAGGCAATGGGTTTCAAAGTAGCTGATGAGAGGGCTGAGGAAGCTGCTAGAGAGGAAATTCCCATCCTAGCCATGACTAGTGAGCTTCAAGGAGAGATGGATGAGGCTGCAATTCCTGTTGGTGACACAGATGGTGCTGAGCCTATTAATGACTGTGATAGAGACAATCCTGATATGTCAGTTGGCACACACTATCTCTGTATGTAGGACTTTAGGTTGGCAGTAAAACATCATGCTATTGTCAATGAATTTGAGCTTGGGACTGAGAAGTCTAACAAAAAGAGGTTCAGGGGATTCTACAAAGCAGCAAGATGCCCATGGATTATTAGAGTTAGGACTCAGCATGATAAGAGTGACAGGGTACTGTTTTGAACTAACTGTTTGTTCTTTCACAATGTATTTATTTGTTGTGCACTTGTTTATTTAACTGAGAAGGTTTCTTACACTCTATGTTTTGTTGTGCAAATTCAGATCAACAGTCTTGTTCACAACTGTCCATCTAGAGCAAGGGTTGTTGGTAGGATGGCCTCTATTAATTGGGTATTAGAGAGGGCTATTCCTCTACTCAAAAGAAAGCCAACAACGGGTGCTAGTGCAGTTAAGGAGGAACTTGAGGACAAGTACAAGATCAATATCAACTACCAAACTATGTGGTATGGGAGACATTGGGCAGTAGACAAGCTATTTGGTAAGTGGTCTGATTATTATGATTGGTTGTATAGATTTAAAGCTGGTGTAGAGTTGAGGTCACTTGGCAGTGTTGTAGAAATAGACACGGTGACAATTGATGGCAAGGTCCATTTCACTAGATTTTTTTGTGCCTTCAAGGCTTGCATAGATGGATTCATTTATGGGTGTAGGCCTTACATTAGCATTGATTCCACTCATTTAACCGGGGAGTGGAATGGGCAAATACCAGCAGCTTTGGCATTAGATGGTCATAATTGGATGTTTCCACTAGCCTTTGGTTTCTTTGACACAGAAACCAAAGAAAACTAGATATGGTTCATGGAACAGTTAGGAAAAGCAATAAGACCCCTTCCTAGGTTAGTTGTTTGCATTGATGCATGGAAGGGACTTGAAGCAGCAGTCAGGTAAGTTTTTCAATGGGCAGAACAGAGGGAGTGTTTCAGACATCTAATGGAGAACATGAAGAAGTACTACACTGGAAAGATTTATGGTAAAAATACATGGCCTGCAGCTAGGGCATACTCTCCACACAGGTTCAAGTACTTTTTTGACAAGGTTTTGGCAGCAAGCCTAGGAGTAAATAAGTGGCTACAAGAGCACCATAGTCTACTGTGGGTAAGAAGTAAATTCAGTGTAGACATCAAATGTGACTACATTAACAACAACCTATCAAAGTCTTGGAATGTTTGGATCAAGGAGTTGAAGGATCTACCTCCAAACTGTTTGGTAGATGCTTTGAGGGAAAAGTTAGTGGTACTCTTTGAGAAAAGGAGGAGGATCTCCTAGGCCTTATCCCCTAGCATACTGCCTACTATGATTCACCAGCTGAATGCAGCATCTAAGAGGCTAGGGCACCTTAAGGTCACCAAAGGACATCCTGAACAGGCAGAAGTCACTGAAATTTATAAGGATGAAGAGGTGAGAAGGCATGTTGTATATCTAACTGTTAAATGGCCCTTGGTGTAAGTCTATTGGCCAAAACTATTAAATGGCCCTTACTTTGACAGCCATGAAAACCTGCTGGATGGTAACTTTAATATCAATGCTCTATTTAGCTAATGGTTTGGCTTTCCTGTGGATGTTTTATATATATTTGATGTGGTTGTTTCATACTTGATGTGGATGTTTCACACTTCATGTCCATGTTTCATACATATTTGTTGTCATCCTGTCAAGGTTTCAAAAACCTATAAACACACAAGTGCTAAAGCAACAACCGAAATGTAATGCTTCCATTGACATTGTGCTTAGATCATTACAAAAGGGCAAATGATTTGCCATTGTTCTTAGATCATTACAAAAGGGCAACAAACTACCACTTCCAACATCTAGTTAACTACATCTAAATGCACCATCTACTTGGCTCCAACTGCAAGGTACATGATCACATCACCAAGAAAAACTGCAAAAACAAACATTAAAAGGTTGAACTTCCACATCAGATCATCCATCTTTGTCTGGAGTTTTGTCTCCTTTGCAGCATCCTTCTTTGCCTCCACCTTCATTTCTCTGTTCCCAGATGTTGCATCTGCTCCCTCGGCATCTTCATCGGCAATCTCGAGTGCAAGGGATGTGCGGATACTGACAATGCCTAACCTTTTCAGTTCATCCAAATACTCTCTTTGAAATTTGTAGAACCCACAGAGTTTAGGAAACATCAGAAAAAAGGGAATTAGCGCATTAACCCTAGCTCACACAGAGGAGGGATAGATGCTAAAAAACAATCAGATGCTCACCCCGTTGCGTGGGCACTTGAAGAACACACGCAGGTAGTTCTTGGTCGTCTCCTTCCCTAAGCGGCTCTCTATCACCCTCGCTAGCCCGCAATCAGTGCACGGGATCAAGGGGAGCCCGATTTCATCCCCAAGTGGAAACTCCTCCAGATGCAACCTCGAGCTTGACTCCAGGACGAGGTGTAGAACCATCCTCGACGCTCCACTTCCACCGGACTGAGTAGCAGAGCTGTCGAACCTGGACATGGCGTCGCCGTCGCGGTCGTCGCGGAGCTCAGCTCGGGAGAGGGGAACGAGGAAGAGGAGGGTGACGGTGGGGAATGAACGGGGATGAGCTGACCGATGGGGCCGGGCTCAGGGCATAAACGAGCCAGGGGTAGGGATGTCTTTTCCCCTGCCCGATCCACCGTGGCAGGCTGATCTGGACTGCCACGACGCAAAAAATGGCAAAAATGAAGCACCGGACACTGTTCGGGTGGCAAATGTTTAATTGCCATTCTAAAGCTGGCAACTGATAGAGTGCCAACTAGAAGGATGGCAAATATTTAAATTTCCCAAAAAAATAAATACGCTAGCTACGACTACCTCCAACACAAGGTTAAATAATCCCCTCGTGCAATAATCTCTATCTTCTCTGACTTTTTTGTGACTTCTATCTTCCCTGTCTCGTGAAAAGAAACATACATTTTTCTAATCTAATATCGGCTCAAATCATTTTTAAGTTTAATCAAATTCATTAAAAATATTAATATTTATGATATCAAATAAGTACCAGTAGACTTACCATATAATGTATTTCCATAACAATGTATACATTTTAATATTTTATTGTATAAACTTGTCGGATTTTAGATAGTTTGACAAAACACAGATATAGAAGTACATACTTATCAGTCACCACTAGTTCATATTGAAGTGAGCTAATTATTATCACTTCTCTATCAAACTTCCAAACCCGCAAGGTTGTCTCGGTAACTTAAGCGCCAAATATAACTAAGGAGATACTCAAAGCCTTTATTCCATAGTGATGCTCTTTGCCTCCTCCGGTGAGGATAAGCTCACTAGCCCCTCGCAAATCTTTTCAATAGCACCAACACAATACTTTTGTTTGCGCAGTTGTGCTTCAACGTAGTCCACAAACTTCAAACTGTCTAGATGGCGACAAGCACCAAGAGTAGCAAGAAAATCAACTTACACTATGATGTTCTAGTGCCACTTGATCATTCGCTCAAAGCAAAGCACTTGATTCTAGCTCTCACGCTCCAAGATGCGACCTAATACAAGTGTATGAGTGTGGATGGTCAAAGTATGCTCTGGTATGTAAATGAGGGTTCGCAAGTGTCCAAGAGTTATGTCCATGGCCACGCAACAATATATATAGCCCCAAACATAACATTAACTGTTACAACTTTATAGTGTTGTAGCAAACAACACCAAATAGCTTCGGTGTACATCAAAGTTATGCCTATGCACGGGATAAATGGACCAACAATAACTTGTATTGTGCCAAATTGTGTGTTATGGCCATGTTCGCTTCGCTGAAAAGCCAGGCTGAAAAGTATTGTTCGCTGATTTGTTGTGAGAGGAAAACATTGTACCATGGCTGATAATTTCAAGCGAACATGGCCTCTCTGGTGTGAGCACCGAACAAATCAGATGAATTCAATTGCCTATGTTGTATGCTCTCAAACATGCGCACTGTGCTATTTCTTCGGTGGATCTCTCTTAGTCCAATCTATACCTAATATTAAAGAACCCAAACTTTGAGTCCAATCTATTTGGGGAGTGGAGAGTTTTTTTGTCCTGCTTTTTTTACTAGATCTGGATTTATGACCTATACGCACTCCCCCCGTCCCTAAAAAAAGTCGTTATAGGAATTGTGCTGGTCAAACTTTCTCAACTTTGACTAGTTTTATATAAAATGCGTGCAACATTTGTATCTCTAAATAAGTTTATTATGAAAGTATATTCAACTATCTATCTAACAATACTTATTATGTACTATAAATATTAATATTTTATTAAATATATTTGGTCAAAGTTAAAAGTTGTTGACTTTTTGTGAAGCGAGAATGATTCTCTTTTAGGGACGGAGGGAGTATGAACTAGAACAATTCATGTTTAGCGATGATGTATACAGAGTCCGATTCCCATACATATTGGATCATGTCCTCTGTATCTCATATGTGACCTAAACTCATAACCTACACACAAACAAGTTAGAATAACTCGCATCTAGCGAGTCCGATTCGTATGAGCATTGAGTTACGGGCACGTTTGCTAGTGAAAAAAAGAACATTTGTTTATATATTTTATCTTTTCACCTACACAAGACTACAAGAGTCCAGACTGAAGAGTGGTCGCTGCCCCAAATGACATGACGACAACGACAACTGTTCTTTTAGATTGTCTCCAATGGTTGTTCCGTATGGGCACCCGTACTCAAAATTGGTCTCGAATGATACTGTATCAGCCTTCAACATAGCACATATATGCGAGACCTATTTTGGGTTATAGCAAAGGTACAACCCAAATATGAGTATCCTCTCTTCTGGAGACTCATTTGCAAAAATGGTTCTTTTTTAGGTTCTGTTGCGGAACCCTTTACCTATAGCGCTACCCAAACGTGAAATGAGTCTTGTATTTTAGGTAACCTTATAGTTCACTCTTTTTTTTTTTAATTTCTCTCTTCTTTACGCATTTCTCTGGTTACTAAATTCATCGTTCTTTCACACGCAAGCATAGTTACATCTCTCACTCACCAAAACCCGTTCACAAACCCGGCAAGCACCCAAAAGGAGGTAGAAAAAAAGCACCCCAAAATGTACAAGAATACTCGTCAGAAGAGACCTACGATCCAATCATCAGTCCCCCACGTTGAGCAGCGCGTCCCACACCGTCTCGTCGAGCAGCTCGTCCAGCATCTCCGCCTCCACGTCCCTCGCCAGCGCGTCGGCGTCCTCGTGGAACGCGCCGTGCCACGGTGACACGCTCAGGTCACGGCCGATCAGCACGTCCACGGAGGCGGAGCTCGACGTCCTGCCGTCGCTCGGCGGCTCTAGCCACACCTGCATGGACTTCCACAGTGCCTCCAGCAGCGCCTTGCCACCGGGTGCTCTTCTCGGCGGCATGGCGTAGCACTTGTCGAACGCGCACAGCGTCGTGGAGGCCCGCACGGCTCCTGGCAGCGCCTCGTTGACGAGGTCGAAGAGGAGCCGGTGGTCGACGGCTGCTGCGCCGCCGTCCGCTGGGGCTGAGGACGAGGACGAGGACACGACTTCCTCCAACACCCATTTTGGGATGGGCTTGGCTTCGCACTCTGACATGGCGGCGTCGCCAGGGTTCTGCCTCCGTCCGTACATGCCGGTGACGACAAGAACGGCTCTGACGAAGGATTTCATGGGGTGATCCGCCTCGTCCATGTCTCCGTCGTCCTGCTCGTCCAGGATGGGACTTGTCTCGGCGCGTTCCTCTTCGGTCTGGACTTGTTCTGACAGGATTCCTGGTTCTGCGAGAGGTTCTTTGATCAGAATTCAGAATTCATGGCAAGCCAGAAAAATGCTGCACAATGCCATTGGCTTACCAGAAGCAGTTGAAGCCATGTCCTTGGCTTCCGTTCTCAAGGCAGACCGGTGCACGCTGAAGGATGCCTCCAATGGCGAGACAGGGCTCGGGTAGCCTCCCCTGCTCATCTCGTCAGGCGGGCTGCTGCACAACGACGCCGGGCTCGGTGGCACCTCAGTGGAGTTCTCCTGCAACCAGACAAAAGCATCCGTCACTCCCATGCTTCTAGATTGCGATAGATAATGGCTCTGAATGAAAAAAAAAAACATCGAGCTCGACGGAGCTGCATGCCTCACCTGCAGGACGCCGGGGTGGATGAGGACCGATGGGGCAGTGATGAGGGTGCCTATGGGAGGGAGGTCGTCCGGGAACAGCTCGTCGGAGGCGTGGAACTTCTTGCCGAACAGCTTGGCTCTGAGCCCAAGGTTCTGCCTCAGGTTGGACACCTTGCCCCTGATGCTGAACGCGTCCTTCCTCCCTTTCCTCTCCTCCGACGACGCCGGCCTGCTGCTCCCGTGGCCTTCCTGCTTGCGCTGCAGCCTCGCTCCGGTCAGCACCCGCGGCTCCTCCGAGAGGAGCTTCACGAAGGTCGTCCCGGACACCGGCGCCGAGAACGACCTCATCAGGTTTCGCGGCGACACGGGCTCGGAGTCCAACTGGGCCGTCGTCGTTGGGGTGTTGTTCGATCCGTATCTGAATGACCTGACGTCGGACTCCACCGCGCGCTTCTTCTCCTCCTTGCTCCTGACCTTCCCCTTCCTCTGCGGCGGCGGCGGTGGCGCCACCTCGTGCCTCGTCGGCTTGGGCCTCGGCTCCTCGTCGAACGACGTCGAGGTGGCCCTTCTCCGATGAGAGAAAGAGAAGGGCGTCTCGGCGTCCGGCGCGTCCCTCCTCAGCACGTTCTTCAGCCTGTCGGAGAGCTGCCTCCTGGCGTCTCGGCCGATGTAGTCCATCTGGCTCTGACCGTCGAACGGCACGTCGCTGCGGTACGACCGCGTCGACTCCGACCGCACCAGCGCCGGGTGCATGTCCCTCGTGACGTTCTCCCTGATCTGGTTGGCGATGCTCCGCGCGATCTGCTTCGGGTCGGCCGGAATAATGTCGCCGGCGGCGGCGGCCCACCGGCGGTCCGCCTGCTTATCGTCGGAGGCCACCCCGCCCTCGAGCTCGATCTTGAGCCTCTTCTTCACCTCCTCCAGGAAGGCCTCCATGTTGTTCTCCTTCTTCACCAGCTCCGGCGACCCCAGCGAGGACTCCTCGATGTCGTCCGTGCTCAGCTCGGGGCAGGGCTTCAGGATCACGATCCTCGTCGGCGACAACGACGACCTCTCCTCCTCGTGGTAGAACCTGGAGAGTGGCAGCCTCGTGGAGCACGCGGCGGCGTCTGCGCTCGTCGTCAGAGAGAACGTACGGCTCCCGGAGATCGACGTGCTGCTCTCCTTGCTGCTTCTTCTCCAATGCACATCCTCATTGGAGGAGTGCATGTGCTTGCTGCCATGGCTAGCAGCTTTCCCGTTCCCCTTATGGTGGTGCTGGTACCTATACGGCACGATGTCCGTGGACCTGCTGTCATCGTCGTCATCGAGGCTACTCTCCAGTTCGAAGCTTCTCGACTGCTCCCACGCACGGCTCGCCTGCCACGCCTCGAACTCCTTCTTGAACTTCTGCAGCTCCTCTTCCTGCGGGTGCTCTCGCGGCTGCGGCTTACTCCACTCGTTGCTCCTCTTGTTCATCTGCCCGAACACATCCCTCTCGTCGTCATAGCCATAGGCTCGGATCTCTTGCTTTGGTGCCTGCTTGGTAGAGTCCCTGTTGCTGTGTTGCACGAAGGAGACATGCTTGGCTGAGATCATTTCAGAAGGATTGTCTCTTCTTGGCATTGGTGGTCTTGGGGTGATCTCTGAACGACTGATGGATTCAGTGGTTGTGTTCAATGGAGGCGATTCCATGCCCATCAATCTGGCGATGACGCCGGGCCTCTTCTGGCCTTCATTTGTTCTGAAGGAGATGTCCTCCTGGATCAGCTTCTTGACTGGGTTTGAGCTGTGGCTGATCCCTGATTTTGGGTACTGCCTCATGTTGCAGGAATACTGCTAAAAATCACAAGGAACTTGATCAGATCATAGCAAGTCAGTGCTTGTTAGCTCTTGCACAGTAAAGTAAAATGGTACAGACTTTGAAAATCATATCTCGACATTGCTCCCTCCATCAAAAGCACTATCTTTTGACGTAGTCAGTAGATGCTACTGCTCAACACCATTATTGGTGCATTCTCTGCTGTGTCCTCTCACGTAAATAGTTTCAAGTACAGCTAGGATGACTCGGAGGTAGCAACAAAGTTACCGAGACATGCAAAAGTAGGTGCTTCAAGTGGTCAAAATGAATGAACAATAAAGGGCGTACCCAGTGCAGAGAGCTCCCGCTCTGTGCGGGGTCAGGAAGGGTGTCAGTGGCAAGCCTTACCCTCGCCTGTGCAATGCGAGGAGACCGCGACTCGAACCCGGGACCTTCCGGTCACAGACGGTAAGACTCTACCGCTTGCACCAGGCCCGCCCTTCTCAAAATGAATGAACAATATAGTGCTGTATTTGTCAGTGACAACAGAGGTCCTTCCTCTTCCTTGTCTGAAAAGAGAACAGCAGCGTGCCTGCTCTGCTATGGGGACAGACAGGAGATGGAAGGAATTTACTCTGACAGAGCAGTACTAGTATACGGAAGACTCACCGGAACATCTTCTTGAAAGACGCCATAGCTGTGGGAAGCCTCCAAGGCAAACTCCATGCTGTTCCTTGGAGCTTCAAGTCCTGCAAGTATATGATATGGCATACCAATGAGTTCTGAATTCCGCCACCAAAAAAAGCAGAGAAAAATATCATACCAACAAAGAAAGAAAAAAGAATCTCTTGATCAAATAATTCCATCCTACGACGCATCCAGCAAGTTTCAGGATTTCAGGTCTAGTTCATCTGAAGGATATTGGACAGAGAGAGCCGGATTGATCGCCATACCATCGCCCTGCCTCTTGTGCCCCCACTTCCTTGAGGTGCTGGCATGAGAGAAGTCCAGGTACTGCAGCATGATGGTAGCAACCACGGAGGTCCAGCGTGTGCTTCGATGGCGAGATCAGAGTCTCAGCTGGACGAAAAGTTCCTTGTCCTGCAAAAAAGGAGCGCAGGATATCATGTTAGATTCTGCAGAGACCATGCCACGACAGTGAGGAAAACCCACACGATGGCTCGGCTCGTCAGTTTTTGCAAATTCATTTCCTCGTAATAACGAGATCGAACGACCGATACACAAGGGCAGACTGCAGTGCAAGTTCATCATTGCAAAAGGAATCCGTAACTGAACAATTGCAGAAGACGCATTGTGATAAGAGAAGGGAGACACATTTGTAATCGACGTGAACTGAAAGTCTGAAACAAACCAGGAAATGGAGGCAGAGCAAGCAAGATCATAATTCACATGAACAAAACTTTGTTGAGATCGTTTTGAAAAGTCATACGGACAAAACTTCCTCGAAATTCATTTTGAGAGAAAAAAAAAAGAGCCATCGAAGGCGATCCATCCAGAAACGCCAAGTCGTCAGCAGACTGGAAAGTTGAACCCCACCCACGTGCAACACAGATCGGAACGAAAACGAAGAAGGAAGAAAGAATCCGCGTCTCGTAACCAGGTCAAGAGGAGAAGATAACCAAAACGCAAACCGAGACCGATCTGCACGCAGACAGCAAACGGCGAAGGAATCGGAACCACCAACTGGGAAGCCAAGACGAGAGCCATACATACATTCGAGGATCTCTCCTCCCGGCGCCTCCCTCTCCGCCGCCGGCCGTCGCGCCTCCCGCCCGCGGTGGGAACGAACCCTGGTGCCGCCTGCCGCGGGAGGAGGCAAGACGAGTTCGGGAGAGAGACGCCCAGCACAGGTCGAGGTTCTTGTTGGCGCGAGGCTGCGGCTTATGGTGGCACTCGCGCTCGCGCACAATAATTACAGAGGAGAAGAGAGTATTAGAAGAGGAAGGAAAGCAACAGCAACAGCCGGGAAAGCGAAAGCGAAAGCGTTTCTTCCTCGCCTTTGCTCGCCCTCCTCTCCGTTTCCCCTCTCTTCTTGCCTGCAGCCACTGGATTAGTAGGCTTTGTCGTCTGCTCTTCTCTGCCTGGCATTCCTGCATGCAACCAAACTCAACAGTTCGACCGACCACAACAGAATGATGATTCTCGTTGCTCGTTAAGTAGTTACTGCTGTTAGGGTGGTGATGAAAGCGGAAAGATGGTGAGCTGTGCAGAACTGACTCTGCCATGGATTAGCTGGTGAGACATAAATAACTACTTTATTTAGCCATCAGTTAGATTAGTAGATCAGAAAAAAGGCTCAAAACGACAGAGATTCTGTAGCAGGGCAAAAGAGCCAGGTAAATGAGGAGGCCGGCCAGAGGGAGCATCTGAATTTGTGATATGGAGTAGTAGTTTAGGCTGGGAGACAGCTCGGTTATGCGAGGACTCTAGTTGGTGCACCACACGTCCACACGCTTTAGCTGATCTTTTCTTCCTGCTTCCCCTAATCTCCTTCCGCAGCTCGCTATCGCACGCACGAGGCAAGGGCAGCCTCCATTTGGCGGCGCTGTGATAAACCGCCGCCCGCTGTCCCAGACGTTGCGGGGAACGGATCGCAGTCTCGACCTGTGTTGGTCACCATCATCATGTGGGAATCCGGATGAGATGCTCGCATGCCCTCTCATTAATTATGTATATAGCAATATCTTTTTTAAAATAATAATAATTAAATAATAAAAAAGAATTCAACTTAGGAATCAGGTCCCACTTGTAGTAGAGCAACTCTAAGATCGAGTTTCGTTATATAGTTCCAGATTGATAGGAGTAAAACTTTGGTTAAAAACAATTTCAATAACTTTTTCAATTAGATATGCAAATATTGGTTTCCTCTGTTCCTGATTTCTCGCTATCTAAAGACGGAGAGCGGATTGATTCTCCAAAACGTGGAAAAAATGTAGAAAGGCTATTAGAGGACGAAGAGATATAGATAGCAATTGTTGTTTATGTAGCTCTCTAATAAGGATTTAGAGAATGAGTTGACCAAAGAACATTAAAGATGCTCTTACACTAAACTATATACTCCGTAAGATAGTATAACATAATCATTTGCTAATCGTTGGAGGAGGAAAAAATCTTAGTAGGAGAGTCGCTTGACGCACCCCTGCGGTAGCAATAGAATCATTCAACTGGAGCAGGTGCTGAGGTGGCGAGGGCGAAGTGATGGAAATGCATGCGGTGTGCTCTTTTTTTCAAAGAAAAATAAAAGAGCTAGAGCCCTTATATTATAGAAGGAAGTGGAGCCTGCCAACCTGGCCCTAAAACAGGCTAAGAGATATGTGCCCTCGCGTGATTTACTATTGGATCTGCTCTAAGATTCATGCGCTCACGAACTTATGAGGGATTTTTCTAGCTAGCTAGTGATTGACATAGGTTTCCTACCTCCAAAAATCTATGGAGACAGAGCTGTCCGTACACTCGATGTGCCGCCATTATAGTACCTATCAATCAAAACATGAATTAAGCCCAGCATAAAAATATTCACAAAAAAGAGAGTAAGAAATAGGAGGAAATGCAAACGACTATCAGCCTGTTCGGGAGACCGTATCGTATCGTGGATTATTTACTACTGGCTGGTTTGATGTGAGAGAAAAACACTGTTCCCGGCTGGAAATTTACGATCGTTTACGAGCAAGCGAACAGGCTGTATGTCCACATAACATAACAATAACGCCATATATATTATTGCTGATTGATGGCGCGACAAGTGTAATTACTCCAGGAGGAACACCCCAAATGGCTCCTGGACCGGGGCTGCTTGCTGGCCGCGCGCGGCACATCAATGGCGCCCGGGGTACACTGACGGAGCGGTGTCGCGCCAGCGAGAGCGACGCGTGATGTGTGTGTGAGTCTGTGAGATCTCGGCGCATGTCGATGACGTCCTCCTGCACGGCTGCACTGCACAGCTGCACCCACACGCCCACGCCCACGCACATGCACATGACATGCGCGCCCTGACCCGGCCAACCAACCGTACTGCCTGCTGCCTGCTGCCTGCTGCCGATCGGTTTTTTTTTATGCGTGTCGTGCGGACTGGCTGGCCGGGAAGAGGTTGGTTGCTTTGGTTAGTTGCCGCCGGCGCCGCTTGCCATCGATCCGAGATGACACTATGACAGGCGACGTTCCAAACCATGATTGTCTGCTGCGGAAGTAACAGAGCTGGCCACTGTATTATTGGTTCTTGTATGTAACAACAGCGTTCTCTCCCTCTCTGCATGTCTCACCTAACTGCCAACTGCAACAGGTACTACACGGACCCATGCATGCTTTGAAGCTTTCCTTGCCCAATGCCCTGGTGTTCCATCCTGAGTCCTGGCCATCCATGTATTGAAATGGTTCATGGATGAACAGCAGAGGCTCACTGACGGTAAGCCATAAGCATGGAGCAATCGCACGCCTGATGTTGGAACTCTCCAGGACATGGACCGGACATGTAATATTTCAGCATGCAGAGCCATAAAAGGGGGGCACAACACAAGCTTTCGGTAGGAGGATCGATCAATCCTCTTTCGGTCTTTTCCTTCTTAATTAAATCCGGCAAGTAAGAGTGTTATCAAATGGCCGGCGTGCGTGCATGCACGGCCATCGGCCATCATCATTCCTCGGCGCTAAACTAAGCTTGCATTGCACTGGATGAGGGGGAGAAAAAAATGCTTGTGTCCGGGGATTAAACAAGCTAACCGGCGGGCCCTCACCTACATCTACATGAAGAGATCACATGGTGGGGCTGCCGTCGAATCAATACCACCATCCAGCATTTTCAGCTCCCTCCTCAAACAACCCCCCCCCCCACACACACACACCGGCACTGCCTATAAGGCCTTGTTTATATGCGTATGTATTTATCTCAATCTATATGTGTGAAAGTGGATTGAATTGAAATTAAACTAAGTTTTATTTCATTCCACTCCAATACATGTGGATTGAGATGGATACACATACATCAAATAAGCCCTAGAGTGGGTCATCGGCAGGCTGTCCTCCTCTTGTTCAGAATGAAAGCCAAGACGAGTTCCTCGGAAGCTCAGCGGTATGAACCTTTCAGACCAAGCAGCAAGCACAAAAATGAGCAACTATTTATGAGTCTCGTGGTCTTGTCAGCTGAGAGCTGTTTGTTTCCCTCCGCCCTAAAAATGATGCAATTTGAGATCTAGTCAAAGACAAACTATTTTAAATTTGTCTAAGTTTATGAAAAATACCATCAAAATATATTCCATGATGCTACTTAGTATAATAAATAATATAGTATATTTTTTTCTAAAAAATGTTCAAACTGAAAATAGGTTGACCAAGGACTATAGTTAGAATTGCATTCAATTTAGAACGGAGGGAGACTCACTATTCAGACTCAGTTCAAGGGCTACTGATTGGAACTTTTTTCCAGTTATGAAGCAGGATCAACAAACATGCGTGCATATTTGATTTACATGTTCTTCCTTTCTTCCAGCTCCATCTTACAAGTAACACATAGGATAATCTGACCCTCTGGCATTTATACATTTTGCACGCCTGAGCATTTACATATTTAGACAAGAATGGAGTACCGTATCTCCTGAGAGATTGCCCTTGCACTTTCTGCCTTCAACAAAACATTGTCAACTTGTTTAAAGGAGCTTTCAGTTCTTAAAACTCAAAAACTCTGCTCAGATGGTCCTGGGCACACTTCACTTGCCATTTGCTAATACTATTACCAAAACTCACAGTGTTGGCGTTTATGGCGCCTTTCCGCTAGGGCTCAAAGGGGAACTGGGGCTCAGTGGGTTGTAAAGGGGGTGCCATGATCAGTACAACTGCACTTTAATTCAGTGCCCACCTCAATCGAAAGATTGTGCCCCTTTGGGTGAAAATTCCCAGTCATTCAGATCAATAGCCCCCACAGGAACATGTGTCATGTGAGCTTGCTGGTTGCTTCTAGGGTATGCTTACCCCACTACGAGGTGGCTTAGCAGCAGTGGTCCAATCCAATGCTGGAAGAAATGCAGACGGAATTGATAAAAACCTTCTTTGTCCACCAAATCGACACCTATGCAGTGGTTCTTTTGTTCATTGTATCATGAGATGAACAAGTCTAATCTATTTCTACACTCTTTTCTTGATAGGTTTCATCATGAGAAAATTTCATCATTGTGCATACCTGCCAACGATACAGCAATTTGACTTTCATTTTCACTAGCCGAACTTATGGATTTAGTATTGGGTTAGATATCCTTAAAGGAATCAAATGTGCTGTGATCCATAAGACTGCATGATGTCTTTTGCACTAAGCAACCTATCACAAGTGACGGTTCAATAACTGTTAACAATAGTGATCATAAACTCTAGTAAAAAGGAGAAGTCACAGCTCATAAGTGCTGGTTAAAGATTTGTCTAAAGCCTCTATCAAGTAGTAAAGCGATGTGCATTATTACTATCCAACTTGATTGCCATTTCAGCTACGTGGTCATCTTCCACAGACAAAAGAGAGTAGCAATAATTAACTTAAAATGGGGCTGCAAAACCAAGCTGGAGTCATCATGGGCCCAAAATACGCAGGCAATAATGGCCTATTAGCAAATTAGTTGTGCAAATCATGTGATACCTGTTGTCGAGTCACTACATGCAAAATGCATCCATACAAGCGAGCGCTATTGTGATAATAAAAACCTTGGCCCACTGAATGCGAATACATGATTGAATAACCACAGACATAACTAAGAAAAAACTGAATGACATGCTTATCGTCCATTCAGAGTTAACCATTTGAGCACAGCAACATAGTAATTTGACTGTCTTTCATTGGTCGGTAAACTTGAAAAAAGGTATTTCAGGTACTGCACCAGAAGACTCGACCGCATGCTCTATTACAGGATATATGAGATAGGTACTGAAATAAAACTTCTACTTTTGATCGTTTGCGTGTTATGTCAGACAAACCAGTGACCATAGAGATGCAGGGAGGTTAGCAGATCACCTCTTCTGCAACAAACTGCTTAACTGATTGTAGATAGTATCTTTCATCGTATCCCTGTTACCAGTATTTAAGGCGAAAACAGCTGCTCCAGGATGATTCCGCAACCTCGCAACTGCATTTTACAGTAGTACCATTTAATTATAGCACTAGTGACAGGCCACGGTAATCACAACTTCCAGCTACATTTCAAGAGGAGTGTGGAACAGCGTAATATAAGTCTTGTTTCAGTACTAGAGATATTGTTTAATTTATTGGATGCAGCAAGCATAGCTAGTAGAATACAACAAGCTTTAAACGTGTACCGAAAGCAGGTTCTCAAATACATATGAATGGAGCTGTTAATGAGCAATCAAGGAAATGGTATTTTATACATGATTTTGAACGAAACAGCAAAATTATTAATCAGTAACCTCTGTAAAGTTGCAGAATAGGATAAAATGGTACCTCCTGGAATGTCCCGGCCATGCCTAGGAATGGGTATGGTGGCCAACACTGGTATATTGGATTCAATAACTCTCATTACAGCAGGGAAAAATGCTGAACTGAACAGCTCCATTTTACCCACTTCGTCAATGATGAAGAGATCTGTTTCTTCCTTAACCTGATTCAACAAGAAACATGAAGTATATTTCCTTCTGCATCGTGATCAATCGGGAACAAACTTTAAAACCTTATCATGCATTCATGCTTAAGCTAACAAGCAACATCCCGTGATCCTTGATATTTCATAGCTCTTTCATAACTTACAACTGCTTACCTGCAGCTCAGGTAATGCTAATGATTCCAAAGATGCTACATCTACTTTGTATTTCCCAACGGTAGGCCATCTGACAGACTCTGAGCTGCAAAAGAACCAAAAAGTAATGGTATGTGTGAGGATATCAAGGTTACAAAAATTCAGCAAACATATATCAAGGTAGCCTTGCGGAAATAAGCAATGGCAACCATGCAGAGTTGGGATAGCTAAAAAATATTAGATGGGCAAAGAGGCAAGAATAGGTGGACGCAGCACTTCATTAATCTTTTGCATATTAACTAACTGGTATGTGCAGGATGGAAGCATATGACAACAAGAACTGGAAAACTCCAAGTTCATCTGAAAATGGAATGTTTATGGACTTATAGGATGTGTGTCAACTAAAGGGAAAAGTAGTGTTACACATGAGCACAGACTAATACAATTAGTCTGAAAATCTACTGAAAAGATGAACCATTATCCAGATTCCAATCATCAGCAAAGACAGGTTTAGGATATTGGAGCATGGCCACCTCTTGGTGTTGGCGTGTTGGAAAGGGACCTTCATTTACAATTGAGCAGTGAATTTAACTGGAATTGCTGGGAAGCAATCTTAAACTAGACGTTGGGTAATTTGCTTGTATGCAGAGTAATGTAGTAGCCCCTGTCATTCTCGACGGCTTGAACAATTAGACTACTAATCCACAGTATCAGATAATTTCCATAGTACAGACACATTTCAAAATTCCAACTACCCAAATGCACGGTGCTAAACAAATACCTACTCAACATAAGAATTTAGAACAAGCATAAATGCATAATAGCAACCTGGAAACCTTGGATGAGGAAAGGGGTCCACTTCTGCCGTCGAGCGTGACAACCTCGAATCCTACCCTTTCTCCGCCCTCTCTCACCTCTCCTGCAAACAGAGATAGCACACCGAAACTGGTAAAATTCGTGGTCATCAATTGCACAGTGGAACGAACCGGAGTTCGACAGGGCGAGGCAACGCAGTACGGGTGTAGAATCCGCGAATGGTGAGGTTCGGGTGAGAGCCTCTGAGGGTTTCGAACACCCGCATGACCAGCGTCGTCTTCCCCATGCCCTGCAAGTACCCGAAGCCGGAGCCGTGAGGCGGTTGTTCGGAGAAAGGAGGAGCGTTCTGAGAGGTTTCAGCGGGCTTACCGGCGGGCCAGTGACGAGGAGGCACCTCGACGGCGCGGCGGCCATGGACCGGCGAGGCAAGCGGCGGCGGGAGGCGCCGCCGTTCGAGTGATTTCTGTGATTCTTCAGACCTTCTTCATTCACATTTTTTGTTGTTGAGGAAAACCTTCTTCATTCACATGGCATGAGAGGGTTCACGCGTGCTCTCCATGGGCTCTATTCTAGATGGGCTTGGGCCAATGTGCGATCTGTTTAATAGGACGGCCCGAACTCTTATCTACCATCTACCATTTTTCTCCTTGTTATTTCTGTATTCCATATCTTGCGCTCCAGCTAGCCACGTCGCCGCAACTTCCTTGCCGTCGATTTAGCCCTTCCACAAATCTAGCGCCGTTCGTTTTCCTCCTCCACCAAAGTTCAGACGTACCTGCTCGAACATTCGCCTGTTCGTTTGGCTGTGGCTTGTCGTAAACGATCGTAAATTTTTAATCGGAACAGTATTTTTCTCCTACACAAACCAGCCAACAGTACTTTTTCACAAACCAATAACGATACGAACCAGCCAACCGAACAGGCTGCGGTACGCTTCTTCCCAAAAATACAGTGCCCAGTGCCTGCTCGAACGTTCCGTCTCCCTCTTCCTGGTAAACACAGCGCCCGGCAAAAATAAATGTTGGCCCCCCTAAAACCACGCCATCGGCCAAGTCCACCGCAGCCTCAGAAGTGGCGCCTTGGCGGTCGTCCCCCTGGTGAACCGCGGCGCCGTCATCCTCGCTATGCTACTGTGCCTCCACTGCCACCCTGTGTTGCTGCTGCTGTGCTTTGTTGCCGGCGATCGAGTTTTTGCCATGTCGCCGCGTTTTTACTAATTGTTCATTACCTGCGAGTCTGCGACTACCCTGTCCCTGACTCCCTGTTGTCATGTCTTCCCAGCGCTCTCTTTCCTCTCTGAGCATCGTAAGGTCTCCCCTGCTGCGGTTTCCTCTACCCTTCCTGCTCTGTGCCCTCCAAGTGTTCGATTCAATGCCCAAAACGAGTCTGCTTCCTAACTTTTCATCCGTCTATTGTCTTTACAGGCCTTCCATTCCTGAGAAAAAAAGTCTCCATTTGTACAGATATTTGGTGATCATGTTTTTGCCGGTGTTTTTTCCTTCAACAATGCAAGAGATCGGCGTATCCATGTTTTCGCATTTTTTTTTGTAAATTTACCATTTATTTTATCATTTGTTTAGTTTTTTGTTTCCTTCTCGCGACTCACGTGCTTCCATTGTACAACAAATAATCACAGTTTGGTTCCTCTCATTATATTTTCTGTCAGGTTGGTTGCTTGGATCTACATTTTACTTCACTCTATTTTGCTTATCCCTTGAAGAATAAAATAGCTAAACAGATGAAATAGAAGGGATGATACAGAAGCAGGAACTGCATCAATTTGTTGGTGAATTCATGGTTCGTATTGTCTTTGCATTCAGAGCTAATCCGGTGGTAATGAGTTTTGACTATGCAGCCATATATGCTGACCCAATTCCATGAGGTGGTTGTGCTATCGTAATGTTCCTCCAGGGTTTATTTGTTGGTAAATGGAGCAGTGACTTTGAATAGGTTCACCTTAGCCAGCGATGACTAAGTGGAACAGTCGCTAATGCCAACCAGAGGTTCGTTTGCCTAAACTACCAATGTCCTTCGATAATTCTGCATTTTTAACCACTTTTCAGGCTTCACCATTTTTTGGTGTAAATACCTGACAACACCCCCTGATATGCTGCTTTATACATCATGCCTAAATGGTCTGGCTGAATGAAAGTGAGGCTTACTTTCCATACCTCTCAAATCTGGAGTCTGTCACCAAACTTTTGCCCTCGCTGACGCCTTAAATCCGTGAAACCTTAAATTCCACTTGATATCTACTTTGCATTGCAGTTTATCCAGTGTCATTGTGCACGAAAGGTTTTTCACATACATATTCTTTCAATGGTGTAAATACTTACCATCTAGAGCACCTAACACTTTTATGAATGATATTTTCCAAAGTACTTATAATAAAGGAATATTTTGCTTGGTTTTCCATACAAAAGTGTTCAAATCCGTCACTTTATAGTTTCATCGGTTGTCTACAAAATTAAAATAATTTCAGAGTCCCATCAATCTTTTCAGCCACTATTTGAGTTCAACTCTTTGTTCTCTGTGAACTCATAACAGGTAACCACCCCAAAAGTTTCCGTACATGTTTTTATAATGTCACAAACAACGAATATACATTACATAGCTATCAAAAAATATAGCCCTGTTTAGTTTCCATCCCAAAACTTTACACTCTGTCATATTGAATGTTTGGACACATGCATGGAGTATTAAATATAGACTAAAAATGACTAATTGCACAGTTTACGACTAATTTGCGAGATGAATCTTTTAAGCCTAATTAGCCCATAATTTGACAATAAGGTGCTACAATAACACATGTGCTAATGATAGATTAATTAGGCTTACTAAATTCGTCTCGTGATTTACTAACGGATTCTGTAATTTGTTTTTTATTAGTATCCGAACATCCTATGCGACACCTCCATGTAACATCCATCCGATGTGACACTCTAAAACTTTTCAGGCTCGATCTAAACAAGGCCATATTATCTATATTAGTTGTTGTCTTTGGCACACCGCGTGGGATATTGGCTAGGTATTCAAAACTCATTTTCTGCGACGGATTATTGTTTTTCTCTGGTCTAATCTCTATCTCTATCGTCTCTTCCGAGACATCCGATAATCTCTATCTTATCTATATATCTATTTTCTAATGTTTGTTGAACCATCCAGTCTAAATATTTTTTTCTCTACTTCGTACGCATATATACCAGTGTAATCCATGAGAGAGCCACCACGTGGAAAATCAAAGAGAACTTTCCCACTATAATCATGAGCAAATTGATTAGTTCTTGATACGTCAACATATAACTTTTTACTGACTTGACCAGATATTAGAATTGATTTTATGGGTCTTCAAAGTAAGTTACATAACTTAATATTGAGTTGTATCAACGCATACATAGCATGAAAATTTAAATTATGGCATATTTTACGAGCAAATATATCTGTTCTTTGAAATTGAAACAAGAGAAAAAATTCCTCAAAGTTGCATTTTAATTTGATACAAACTTAGTAAGTTGCCAACATTAACTTAAACTGTGATGTCATAGTCATCATAGAATAATATATAACATATATATACACACACAACAATAATTAATACTCATTTGATAGCTTTATTTTTAGCGCACGAGTATGTTTGCTAGTCTAATGCTAAAACAAGAAAGGTTTCTTGGCCCAGAGTCTGAACATAGTAGAGACTAATGGACCCCTCTCGTGTGTTCATATGAGTTAAGAGGGTATGTCCAAGGTGCAGAGTCTGATTCTAAAACGATTTGGAACACTAAGCGTTTGCATGATCGCCATTCTCTCCCATACCCATACAAACCAGAGCGACACACGTCCAGGCAAAACACAAAGTTCAATTCGAAGATGAATTCAACTGCATGATTTGATCGTTGAATAAATATCTGATAGACATGTCATCCATGTGGCCACGCAAAAAGTTGTATGTCCTGTTACAATGCACGTGCACGTTTGTTAGTTTATCTACCCTAGTATTAAAGAGTGAGAGGTTTTTTCATCCTTCATCACTCAGAACCATTTGATGATGATTTTGTGGACTCAATTTCTCTCATGTCTGTACAGGTTAGAGTAGTGTGTAAAGGCACAGTATGGAGGCTGATTCAATAATTAATTGGAATATATGAAACGTTTCTATGGTCCGCCACTCTTTGCGATACCGAGAGTGAAGTGTTCAAGTATGGTGCGAAGTTCAATCCTGTCGGTACAGAAAGTGATCAACTAGTGAATATTTATAGTTCTGCTGTACGTTGTGATCGGAGGTGGCTTAACACTCAATGACACAGGATTTATACTGATTCAGACAACGTGCCCTACGTCCAGTTTGGGTCGGTCGGTGACTTTATTCCTGAGCCCAGGTGCTCGAAGTCTACAGTGGGGTTATAAACGAGAAGGAGAAAGATGGGGGGTACCAGAGGCCCGGTCGGCTCCGGTCGGAAGGGCCGAGAGCGACGGGAACTCCACTATGAGCTAAGTGTTCAAGCGTGTGCTTGAGGTCCGAACCTGGCGGTTCTGTGGTTGTGAGCTATTGGACTAATGAATCTAAAGGAACCGAGCTTGAATTAATCGGTCCGTCTTCTGTTGGAGGGAGTGCATCCCCTTTTATAGACGAAGGGGATGGCTTTACAGGTGAGAGGGAGAGGGTACGGATGCTTTTAAGCCTTGTTGCCCACGTCGATGAGGATTGGATAATGGTAAGCGTCCACAACACTGTTGGTGTCACTGTAGAATGTCAGGTGCATATGGGAGGTTGCGGTGTCTTCTTCAGGAAGGGTTGACGTTGGTACCTGCAAAATTATTGCTTGCTCAGAGGCATGCGAGGAGTCTCACCACGTTTACCGGGTATGGTGAATCCCGGCACCTACAACACTATTGATGCCCAGAGGCATGTGAGGGGCTTTCTGCCGTACGGGAGTCCAACGATGCCTACAATACTATAGGGATAAATGTCAGCGCCTGCAATACTGTTTGTGTCAGGGTGGTTGTGGAACACTGTTCCCGCAGGTGTACAGGGTATGGTCCCTGTACCGTGGTTTGACTCGCGTGCTGCTTTCTCCGTCCGTCCCTGGTCCCTTTCGAGCGGGCGTCCCCGGTTGGATGGCCCCAGTCGGCTTTGGTTGCGCCGGTCGGAGAAGAGCGGCGAGCAGGATTCTTACGTACCCCGGTCGGAGAGACGCGGGGGCGGGGTCGGAAGTAGGGCTCGGGGCAGGCCTTCCGATCGGAGAGGCCGTCCGGAGGCGGTCGGAGCCCGAATCGAGCGCTCCGATCGGATAGGTGGGCCGAAGTAGCCGACGAGCGGGCGTTGCTCTTCTTGAGTCAGGCCTTCCGGTCGGTTGCTGGACCGCCCCTTTGCCCTGTTGTTTTTAGACTCTCGGGTCGAGCTTTGGCGTGGAAGCCGGTCCCCGAGGGACCCTGGGTTTATGAACCCGACAAATCCTAAAACGAATTGGAACTCATGACATGATTATTGATAATTCTATAAACCCCTTATACTCATACGTGTTAGAGCAACTTGCATTCAGGCCCAATAGAGTATGAAAGCCAAAAACACATAACATGATCGCTGAATAAATCTCCAAGATGCAAGTCATTCAAACCATGCAACAAGTTGAACATCTTGTTACGACACACTGATATGTTTCTACTTATACTAATATTAAAGCAATGTCCAATAGTATTTCTTAACCTTACTCTCTAAATTATCATTTGAAGAACAATTTAAATAAAAATGTATTCTATATTTTTTCACCCTCCAACAAATTTTTTTATCTTATCGGTACTCTATAGAGTCAATCCCGCTTTTTTGTCTTTATAGCTATCAAGGAATCTGAAAATAGATAAAAACAAGATTTAAAGATCTAATTAAATAAGATGTTGGGTGTTATTTAATCTTTATTCCTATCTATTGGAAAAGGTATAAAATGACTATGGGAGATGCTCTACAGCACGGTAGGCTTTCTTCTTCAATCTCCTCCTCTCATGCGCCTAACATTTAGGGCCAAGTTAAACTGACATCCCCCGGCATGTCTTCCTTACATCATCGAATCAAGATCAAGGTGTGAAATTGAATCCAACTAATCAACTCCAATCCGATCCATTATTCCGTGGAGCAAATACAAGGTTGCAGATGAATCTATTTATTAGGTCACGAGTCCTTTACGAAGGCAAATCGTCTATATTGATATTGAACCACTTTGAGCCTGTCAAGCACCACTAACGGGTTGTCTGTTTTGTGGCCAGCCAAGCAACTTGCCCATCAGACATGCATCTCAGTTTCATGCGTCCAAAATCAAACGTCTGAAGATGCATGTTGTACCCAACAAAGCTGCTTGGATGTTAAGCAAATAGGCCATAGAGTGCTTAGGATAAGAATTTTGAGGCATTAGAGTTTGATGGTGGCCGATTCGCTCAATCACTCTTAGCCATGCCACTTTCTTGGTAAAAACTTTTCACCCTAGAATACTCTGTTCATTTTCTTATTTTCTCTACCCACCCCTTTGCTAATAAATGCCATTGATCTCACAAATAAATGAGCTATCTTTTTCAATGCACTATAAATGAAGGTACACTATGAATGAGCTACTTTTATTCAGCTCTTGCATACAATTCTGCAAGAGTTACTTTAGAACCGAGGGTGTGTTTAGTTTGGTGAAAGTTGGAATTTGGGTTACTGTAGCACTTTTTGTTTTTATTTGGTAAATAGTGTTCAATCATGGACTAATTAGGCTCAAAACGTTCGTCTCGTAATTTCCAACCAAACTGTGCATTTAATGCTCTATGCACGTATCGCAAGATTCGATGTAATGAGTATTGTATCACTTTTTTAGATTTTGGGTGCCAACTAAACACGCGCCGAATGGAGTATTGCTCACCCTTTAATGTTGCAACGACATCACTGAACCTTCGTCCATGAGAAACAGGGGCCATGGTGCAACCAAAAGCTAGATGATCTAACACCCCGTTTCATTGTATGAGCCATGCTTATTAGCCGTAATATAATATTTTTCTCTCACAACAAAACAGCATCAGCCGGCTTATAAACCACAAAAATGATCAAGCGAAGTTTAAAGGATGTGCACTGCGTTCGGCTGGTACACTTCCAGCTTGTTTCAGTTTATTCTCTCTCACTGAATACTATTCAATCATCCAAAACAATCTAAAAATCACTATATACTACACCAGCCGAACACAGCCGTCTGTACCCATTCCATTGTACTAGTCCATCATTACCTAGTTGTCTATAATACCATAGGTAGGATGCATCATGCAAGGATATCATTCTAACCATAGCCATTAGGCCCTTTTTTTTTCTCAACTACTAACACAAACGACAATTGCTCATACCTACACGCCTGTAATGCGGTATAAAAGAAAAGTAAAAATTATGGACTTTGCCAGAAAAAGGGAGATTGTTTGGACACCCAACTAGACATTTGAGTCCACTGTTTTGAGAAGAGTTTTTTTTGTTCATCTTCTTTTTTCCCTGAAACTGCTGACCGTTGCTCGCTACCACGGCACTACCTTCATGGTCGAAAGATGGCACGAAACGGAATAGTGATTGCGACGTGTACGTAAAGAGTTACGGGAAATATAACGAGACCAAAACTCCTCATCTCACTGACAGGTGAGTCACACGGCCTTCTGTTCCAACGAAAAACATCCACCCACACGACCTGGGGGCACCCACCAATCGGGTCCGGCCACGGCACACACGCGCCCGGTCCCACCCCACCAAACGCGCCGCGGCCGGCCGATCCGACCTCAAATAACGCAGAGACCTTTATCCTCTGTCGCTACCGTGTGGGGCCAGATATAGACCGGTCCTACATGTCATGACAAAACGGGCCTGAAAGAGCCGAGCGGCCCGACGCAAACCGAAAGGCCCCGGAAAAAAAAAAAACCAAACGCACGCAAAGCCACACGCACCCCGACCCGTTCCCAGGCCATCACACCACCACCACCTCCTGCCCCGTCCCCGCCTCGCCGCCGCCGCCGCCGTCGCGGCCTGCCGGCCTCCGATGGCGAAGACCCGCAAGCCTCCTCCCCCGCCGCCGCCCCCTTCTCCGCCGCCGCTCCCCGCAGAAACGTCATCCCCGCAGCGGCGGCGCAAGAAGAAGGGCCGCCCGTCCCTCCTCGACCTCCAGCGCCGCAGCCTCCGCCTGCAGGTCCAAAACCCTAGCCCCGCCCCCTCGCCCACCCGCCGGGACCCCAACCCTTCCGACGACGACGAGGACGGGACCGGGAACGGGGGGCGGAGGCGGCAGAAGCGCCTCAAGAGCGTCCTCTCCGGCGGCGGCGTCAAGGTCGAGGGCCTCTCTATCTCGCGCCATTTTTTCGAAAATTGCGGGCTTTGGGGATCTCCCCGAGGGGGTTTTGGCCGCGGGTCACGCGGCGATGCAGAGCTGCAGTGGTTGGATCTGCGGTTCAGGATTTTTATTAGGGGGGTTTTGTGGTACGGCTCGCCTCCGTGGTGGGGAATCTAGCGGGGATCAGTGGAGCTCTGATAGTGGCGTCTGCGTCTGGGGATTTTTAGCTCTGGGAGGGCGGTTGCTTTTTTCGGCGGGTTTGGAATTCTTTTTGGTGCCCTCTTGAGTCCGGCCAGTCTAGGGATCTTGACCCTCCTCGCTCGTCAGCGCTTTAATCCTTTCCTTGGAAGGGAACAGTAAGCGGATCTGACAAGTTTTGACGGATTTGACCTTTTTTTCTCCTACTGATGGGTTCGTGAGCACTGTCCGGACTGCGAGCGACAGAAAAAGGTCACCGTTTTCAGTGCGGACTGCCGCGGAGCTTGCTGCGACACTAATTTCCCTGCAATCCCCACTGCATGATGCGATAGCTGGCCCTTATAAGCAGAAAATCTCCATGCAAGAATGTGGATTTCTGTTCTGATTGTTGTTGTTTCGGTTCTTTGATGCTGCAGGAGGAGTCGGGGGAGGGAAAGAAGGATGCAGCGAAAGCGACGGGGAAAGGTAAGACTTGGAGGGAAGCAACGCATTAGCGTTCAAGTGGTTCAGGGATTTGAATTTTTCGTTGGTTAACGTTGCTTGCGCTCGTGGGAGCAGGGGACGCTGCGTCGGATGGTGGGCCCACGGGGACTCCCCTCCCAGACAAAAAGTTGCTACTCTTCATCCTCGATAGGCTCCAGAAGTGAGTGCCCTGGCCCCATCCTGATGTAATTCTCGTCCAATAACACAGATTGCTTCGGCTACATGTGCTTACTTACCTGTATGCCTTGCACTGCTCTCAGGAAGGATACTTATGGAGTTTTCTCGGAGCCTGTCGACGCAGAGGAGGTGAGTAATGGAGCTCAAGTGCAGTCGTGTTTTCAGATTGGAGCTCAGATGCTAAGGCTGGTGTTTTTTTGTGTACCTGCAGCTTCCGGATTACTTTGACATCGTTAAGCATCCGATGGACTTCTCAACAATCCGTGAGAAGCTGTTGAATGACTCGTATTCTAAGTTGGAACAGTTTGAGGTATGCTGTGTGATGTTTCTTTTGCCAGTTCCTTTATTGTTGTTGGCTGTGTTGGTGTTTGTTTTTTGTGTTGCCCGCTTTCATTTGATCCTTTTGCTTAACTAAAAGTTTTCTACTACCTTCTTTGCTTTCAGGTTTTGTTGTCCACTTTACTCGTATAACAATGTCCCTATTCCTATTGTTTTCTTCTTACAACCATAATATACCTTTGCCTTTCCAAATTAATCCTGTGTATAATGAACTACTGTTTAGATATTGTTCTTGTCTAGCTATCGTAACTCCCATCTGGTGAACATGATACTGCTTGTTGGTACTGTTAATAGAACATGCGAGTTTTTGCTTTCTGAGCTTCGATGCACCTGAAAGAAATTCTTGAGCAACGTGAGATGCAATATGTCTCTACAGGGGCGGACCTAGGGAAAAAAAATGACCGGAGGCACACTAAATATGATTTACCTAGTTAGCCTTATATTTGGTGGTGTGTGAGGGCCTTGTGATTCATTTGTGTGGGGGCACTCATGGTGAAAAAATTGTCATGTACCACTACTAGCAATTTTTGAGTGGCGAACTGTGCCCTCACTCAACATCACTTGGGTCTGCCCCTGTATCACTTTGTTTACTTCCTATATTCCTTTCTGTTTTTGCTGGGGACCAAAGTGGGCTCATACCATATGAGTTAATGTCCTTAATGAAAGGTACCTTTTGGAATGGGATGTAGACTTGTAGAGACTTCCTGGGTTAGTGATTTAATGATTGTCTTGCACCATTGTTGAGAGAAAGAATTCCATTGAACTTCAAGATTTTGACCTATTCCAGATCCAAAACAGTATTAATTTATCAAACTCCAGCTGAAACTGCCCGATGATAATAGTTATTGGTTAATAATTGGCCTGACATACATGGTTGGGAGCTGTACTCAGTGCTCAAGGTTTTGTTTTCTTCCAACATATGCAGATAAGCTGGTTGCTTAGACTGGTAGGACTGAAGTTTCACTGGAATAATTTGTCCAAATTATTATGAATAATAACCCCTGAATTGATTACCATGCCTATTCAAACCAGCTCCGTTAATAACAAGCATCCCTTATAGAAAAAAATAAAAGGTATCAGTAACTGAAGAGCTTTTCTAATCCACAGTGGCACTGTACTTCTTGCATGTTTTGATTTCATATATGTTACTTATATCTGGGCTTAAGTGGATATGGAATTATTTGCTCTTTGTAGCTCCCAGCTTCATCCACTGACATAGGGTTGAACTGAATGCTGTATTGCCTTGTTGAGTTCCATTTTCTTGATGCAGAATATATGAATATAATATAATGCACGTTGTGAGTTTTTTTTTTGGAATATCAAGTGTGCTGGGTCTTGCATTGTATTTTTAAAATTGATATGTTTAATTTTGTACGGCAACTCTGGGAAGTTTCCTTCAAATACATATTATATTATACCCAAGATTATTTGGGTGCAACCTTTCTAGCAAATCATAGTGGAGTGTTGTGCTTCAGTACTGCGGATCTTCTCTTGATATCTTATGTTTCTCTGCTTTTGCAGGATGATGTGTTTCTACTCACATCAAATGCCATGTGTTACAATTCAGCCGACACAATCTACTTCCGGCAGGTATTTTTTGTACTGATTTGAAGTGCATGTGCTGTTTGTTATTAGATTATATAACCCATCTCGTCAGTCGTTGCATGCACATGTATTATCTGGGCCATGTTTTCTGGTTGCTCTGTTCTTCAGAACATGAAACTTGTTCTGTCTCTTGTTCAGCTTTGTGGGATATTTTTGCAAAAAAAGCACCTTTTATTTCTTATTATTTCCTTGTTATAATTATCTGTCTGTGAACTTCATATATGTTATAAGTTAAACACAACGTGTTCAACTGATTGCTAGTGCAATTAACTCTTGGATATTGAAGGGCTACCTGATTTATTTGAATGCTAATATCTGCACAAATTGAACCTCAATTTGGTTTTTTTCCTTAGCATGTTCTCCAATTCCAACAAGATAGTATATCATTACAGAAGACATCATATGTTGTTCCTATGCAAATTATAGTACTATACTGAATACATCCGCACATAGTTAGCCCAGATCTTGTTTTCCCTTAACATTTTCTGTATTGTGGACAAGTTGCCAATACTGTCTTCTTACTGTCTGGCCTTCTACTTACATAAAGTATTCAATAATCTCCCTAGGCACGATCTATTGAAGCTCTTGCCAAAAAGGATTTTGAGAACTTGAGGCAACCCAGCGATGAAGAAGAACCCAAGCCACCAGCTCGAAGAGGTAGGCCACCAAAGAATCACAAGACAGAGGGTGATGTGTCACCAGATCTATCCAATGTGAAAACAAACAAACCTGAAGACAATGTCGATACATTCAGAAAAAGGTCAACTGGAGACAGAACTCGAAATACAAATACCCCGATGAAAGATCCATCCAGTTTTCACAATATGCTTGGTTCTTTTAGTGCAAAAAGAACAGACAAAATCGGTGATTATTCAGGTTAGTTCTTACTTCTACTGGTAACTGATCATATGTTCTGCACAAGTGCTAGACTTTTGATTTACAGACGTGACTTCTTTATCTTCTACTTTTTTTAAGGTTCATCCAAGTGGGGAAAGAAATCTGTTGTTAGTCTAGATGACGACCGCAGGAGTACATATGATCAGCACTATTCACGTAATAGCTCTCTGTTTGCTGCCCTGGATGATGAGAGGAAACTACTGGTGCCGGTAAGCATACTCCGATCAGATACAGTTTGTTGTCAAGAATTCACAAATTTTGAATTTTGGATGACTTGTAAAACCTGCCAACTTAACTATAGTTGATCATTGCAACTACTGTCTTACTGGAACTTGCTGTGCTAATATTTCTTGTCCTTTTTGTTTCTTCTTGTTGTCTGAACCAGGTAGGGGTTCAGCAGCAACATGCATATGCTAGGAGCTTGGCACGATTTGCATCAAAATTGGGCCCAGTTGGCTGGGATGTGGCAGCAAATCGTATCAGAAGGGCACTCCCCCCTGGGACAAGTTTTGGCCCAGGATGGGTAGTAGATGGTGAACCACCTCAAAACTCTCAGTGGGCTCCTGTCACATCCACCAATCCCTCTGAGTGCAATGCTCCACCCAATATGCCATCTAAGAATGATGTACTACATCACAAGTCTGGACCGTCTTCAAATGGGGATGTTACTGGTGAGGAGCATTTACCTAGAACTCAAACAGTGGCTTCTACATCAGCAAGCTTTGATAAGGGCTCTGAAATTCCCAGTAAAGTAACCAAGCATGAGAATGGAGTCAACAAGTCATGTGGTGGTATGGACAATCCGGGATCAGCAGCGCCTCCAATGCAGCAACACAGCCACAGCCGAGAAATCCACTCTAACATCAATGGCTTTACTGCTATGTCAAACGCCATGAGTCAGTATGCCGGGCAAGGGTTATTTGGATCAGGCATTCCTATGACACATGCTCAAGTACTTGGGATGTTTTCTGGAATGAATGGGAAAGTCAATGGCTATATCCATAGGCACCCAGTAACTGCTGATAGTCTTAAAACAGCAGCACAGAATGGAGATGTTGGAAAGGCAACTGTCAACCCTGTGCAAGGTGCAGGTCATGATCCAAAGATGGCTAATGACAATAATTCTGCTCACCCAGTCCCAGGCTTAAATTCCGGTGTCCAGTCATCAGGTTCCCCGCCTAGGGGAAAGCTGGCAAATCCAAAGCACCCTGATCTGGCTTTGCAGCTATGAGTGCAGCAGTAGGCATTGACATAGTTTGCCTTAGTACTGTGATCTGTGACAAGAGGCATGAGTTCAACACTGCTTCCCCGGGCCTAATTCTCAAGCTTCTGGTACGCTGATAGACATTTGTAGCTCACCAAGGGGAGCACGGGATCGACTGAAGAGGTATCATTGGTTTGTCGTCAGAGAAGAATAACACAAAGCGGTGGCAGCAGCGGTTGCAGGAGGGAGGCGGAACATCACCTAGGTCCTCCATTTAATCATTTGACCCCCAGTGAGTTGTTGTAAAAGGGTAGGGTAGCTCTGTACAGGTTCTAATCTTATTGGAGATGATAATGTTTCGGATGAGGCGGTGCCTGTTGTCCAATTTGTAACATTATAGTAGAGGTGGGAAGTATACAGGCGAAAAGGCAGTGAATAATTGTGCCTTTTTTGCCCCCTGAGAGGACGCACTCCGATTGGCGATAAGGGTTCCGGTTGAGCAACCTCGGTCAAAGTTTGCTTGAGCATTCGTTTGTGTTGCTTTTGTTTTGATTTCTTCAGCCTTGGGCTCACTGGTCTCTGGATACGCTTTATGGCTTGTCACATCACAATTCACAGTGTATTTGTTCGCGGGCTAACCCTCCTGCATGAAGCATGTCACAGTAGATATCTATTCCAGACCAAGCTCTTTCTTTGTTTTTCCACTTGAACCACACCCAATATAAATCTTAAAGCCCTTGCAAAACGTTCTAAACATATATAAGATGTCCAAATCACCTCTTCCTATCCCTTGGGCTTGCAGGTCACCGGACATTTGATTAGGCAATGCCCACCACTATAACCTTGTCAGGCTCCTCACCTTTCTAGAGGAATGCTGCGAATGCATGCATGTCTCATCGATCCCATATCACAAGGGATCTTAAAAATTCAGAAGGCATGACTCATTACACTTTTCTGATGTTGTGTACATAAAATTTGTTCATAGGATTAGCCTTGAGCCGTATGAAACTGATGAGTATACACTTATACGCTTTATGCTTAGTATCTCTTTCTCTCCACCACTTGTTATGCAGGGCAACACAAGTATCATCCTGAGGAATACCGAGCTGTGACTGTGACAAGCTACTTAAAAAAAAAAACTCAGTGCTCTACATGAGCAGAAGGCAACTTAATTTACATGATGTGGGCACAAGTGAGCTCTGTTGGTAGACAGAGACGAACACCGGCGATCCAACCGACCGGTTTTTTCCACCGAGCTCCATGGAGTACAATAATGAAAGCAGTGAAGGACTGCAACCGAAGCTGTTTAACGTCCCCAAAGAATGTAGATGGTTGGGTCCTCAAGCCTTATGCGTCGATGAATGGGAACTGGGAAGCACAGCACATCCATACCGTTGCGCATCGGCATGATAGCTTCAATCCGATGAAATGTGTACGGTGTTCGAGATTGTGAAAATTTTGACTGGAATCATGCATGTAACATGTTGATGATATAGGTGACTTATGTATACTACGAGAGGATGCTAATTATTTGGTGGATGCTGGTGAACTTGAGAGTCGGCATAGCTACCATCCATTGAATAAAAGGCGAAGCTTGATTTTGTAATTTGCCAATGACGCCGTGTACTTTTACTGAAGGGAAATTGCGCACGTTTATATATGATCTGGCGACTTCTTCATTTTTTATTACCTTTGCCAGTAAATGAAACAGCCTTGGCTTGGTAAACCAAAAAGAAAGAAAAAAGGTAGCCTAGTTATCAGTAAGTCTCGTTAGTTGAGTGAATTGAATACAAGATTTTGAGCAGAACCATGTAAATAAAACTGAGTTTTGAGTGGATTTTGAGAAGAATGTTAATTTTGAAAAAAACTCTTGCCAGATTCATGTAGTGAAAAGTTCAATGTGTATTTGTTCATGAAAAAACGTAGCATACTTTTGAGTAAGGCGTGTCCAAATCAAAGGATTCAATGCTTTAATGGAGAGTTTTTTTGACCGATTGAAGAACTACTGCAAGGACCACGAGAAAATCAGCCAGGTTGCATTTTTTTCTTAAGGATTACTCCTAATACATATTCCAAAGGATGACATCCGGATTAAAAAAGATAAAGTAGGGTTAAAAAAACCCCATAGGGTCTTCAGCTATATGGAAATCAAGGTAAAGGGAAAGGTTAAGGGGGCATATGTGCAAGGAAAATCATGCACTCAAGGACCGTGGGGTGAATGTACTGATTAGCTGCCCAATAAAGAGGGTTTGAGGGCACATTTGCAAGATAAAATAGCGACAAGGGAGTGGGATGTAAATGCGCAAAAAGGTTTTGGACTTTAATGTAGGACATTAGAAGTCAGGAGGGTCTAAAACATCATATCGGAAAGGGAGAAAACACAGCCAGGGGTATACCTGTAAGACAATCTCAAAGCGGCCAGGGACCAACGTGTAAAAACTCAAAAAAATTTGGACCATTTCTCGATTTGTGCGTGTCATCCTTGCGCAGGGGCCATGCTAATCTTCTCTGTATCGTTCCAATTTTATCGGATGTCTCCGAAGAGACGATACGGTGGCCGCAACTGAGATTATAAGCTGGTGTTTGGGTTGTTCGCTGGCCGGTATGGTACTAAATTCTCAGTTCGTCACTCGTTCCCTTCCTTCCCCTCAAGCCGCAACGACGACGCCACGCCCGCGTGGGCTGGCTGGATCCTTTGGCGCGGCCCAGCTATGATGCGAAACAGCAGAGCGGGCTTCGTGTTTTCATTGGGAAGAAGATTGCAAGCCCATTTTGTGATGTGCACATCTTCGGTCTTCGCTTTAGAAAATTGCATTTATATTTGCTCAAAAAAAAAAAGAAAATTACATTTATACATTAATTAATTAACTCAATAGGAAAACAGGTTCACTTAGAAAAATAACAGATATATATACATTCATTATCATAAAAATAGTGATAAATTTATAATTTAGATATAAAATAAAATCAACAAGTATGGTAATCACCTTCCTCTGTGTCCTCTCTAGAAACGTGTATATCTTTCTTTGGAAAAAAAAAAAAAAACAGTGCGGCTCTCGCGAGCCATGCATGACTCCATGAGGAGTACTCCATGCACGAGTTTGTCAGGGCGCAAGCCCAACTGCCCTAGATTTTTTACAACGGTCGCAGTTTGTTTAGCCCTTGATTTTTTTTTTATGCTGATGATGCCTGTCGGTGGTCCTATTAAAAAATCCAATTCACCATTCACCAAGATGGAGAGTCCAAGTGTGCAAGCAAGACCATTCGGCGGCTGCTGAGTTGCATTGCAGCAGGCTGCAGGAGCAAAGTACTAGTAGTAATTTTCACCAGGCAGATTAAAAAAAAATGACCAGGCAGCAGCACACACGTCTCATGATGAACCATGCAGCAGGCCGACACCCGCCGCGTGTGGGCAATGATGCGCGGCACGGGGCCGTGACGGCACGTGAGGGCGCGACGCCGAGCGTGACCGCGATTCCGCGAAGGACCCCTCAAGCCCTGAACGCCGTCACGCTGGCCGATCGACCTGTCTCATGCATCTCGGCGGCACGGCACGGCACGGCGCGGCGCAGGCGCAGGCACAGGCACTCCCATGCCGCTGCCATTACTCATCGTGGCCGTGGATGGCGGAGCGGAGCGGAGCGGGGGCACGAGCACGACGACCGTTCCGTACCGGGCTGCCCCCGCCCAGGCGGCCCGGCCGGCCCATTACTCCCCCACAGTGACGCCCCGCCCGTTCCGTACCCCTGCGCAGCTGCGCTGCAGTCCCCTCCAGCTCGCTCCAGTGTACTAGCGCAGCGCACAGCCGTTCAAATCGAGATCTGCTACGCATGCATTCACCGTGAGAAAACGCTGTCACGTACGTACCCATATCACAGAAAGCTCTGCAAAGCTGAGGGTGTGTGTGTACGCCTCTGAAACTACTCTACTGCGTCGGCCCGTGTCGATCTCAGCACGTTCGTTTGGCTGGGCTCGTTGGTTGCTGGATCGTGAAGAAGTACTGTTGGCTGGTTTGGTGTGAGAGAAAAATACTATTTCGACTGAAAATTTACGATCGTTTATGAGGGAATAATCCCAGCCGAACAGGCTGGGTCACCCTGTCATCTGCTGGTACCAGAACCTGTGGTTTGAACGAGGAGTGATTCGAAACTGCTCTGAATAACGCTGCCAACGCTGGGAATACCATCATCAGCTGCTGGGAGGCTGGGAGGCTTGGCGAGCACAGTGGACCAGAAACTGCAGACTCGGCGCCGACTCCATTTTCGCATTGGTTGCTTGGGAGATTTGCAAGGAGCCAAACGCAAACTGCTTCCGGGGCGCCGCCACCACGGTACCGGCCGTGAAGCCGAGCTGTGGGTGCAAGCCGGCGCCAAAAACTTGGGTTGCTTATTGCAGCGAGTAGTACCATAGGTGTTTCAGTGTTCGTCCAGGGAGGGTCAGCGCCCAAACTCCTCCTGTCACAACCCCCACCCTGGAGCGCACAAAGTGCGAGTTGTAATCAAAATATTCTCTGTTAATAAAAAACGCATAAATCTTTTGCGTGATCGAGAAAAAAATAATGTGCCAAACAACCCCTTCCCTTGGGTGTCGCCGTGTCCGTGTGGCTGTGGCTGGGTTACTAGCTAGCTGCATTGGACGGACTGACTGACTGATACTGGTTTAATTTGCGTATGTGGGCAATCACCCCGGGAAATCCGGCCTCGTAATGTCGTCGTCGTGACTGATTGAGATGCGAGGTCGGTGGCTTGCGACCAAAGCAAGGTCGCCTGCTGGCTGATGAGTTCGAGCAATCAGCAGTGGAGTGGAGTGGTTCGCACTTCACAGGATCACAGGGAGATTATTGGAACGAAGCAGCATCCTGTCTTGGGTTAGGTGAACAGGATTACTACTAATTAAGCTGCTCGTAGTAGCTAGCTAGCTTTTTCTTATGCTCTACTCTTCAACTACAATCTGTAGTATCTGAACTCACGTACTAACTCACACCACTACATGCACACAAACTCACACATATCTTAATATGCAACCTAGATCTACACCTTAACGAAGAGACTTACACGTGGATGAGAGATATACCAAATCATCCAGGTTTCGAAAATCACACGCTCGAGCAGTCTCGAACCGTGACGGGTGGCCTCCGCTCCTGGAGAGCTCACCAACCGGCTCGGTACCCCTAGTAGCTAGCCTGCTACTGCGCCCAGGTTGTTGCGTCATGGCACAAGCAAACTGCATGCCCCATTGCCGGATTGCCCTGGCCTCGCCTCGCTCGCTCGCTGCTCGCTAGCTAGCTAACCGCTCCTAGGAAGGATTAATTATTTACTAGGACAGGGACAAAACGTGACGTGACAGCGACATGCACGCACGCACGCAGACAAGTGGCGATCGATCTCGGAATTGATGGTTACGCTAGCTTACGCCGCCCGGCCGTGAATTCATCACGCATGCATGCGTGTGATGGTGTGAGTGTATGTGAGGCTGCTTGCTATGTAGCAGGTGGACCGATGACTCCGTGTACAGGATTAGAACTAATCATCAAGGGCTGTTTTAAAGTTTGACACATGTTTCCTTTTTTTTAGAAGTTACTATAAGACAAGACTATTTTTTTATAAAATATAATACTTTGTTTTTTTTGAAACGCACTGTATGTTTGGACGAAAATTTTAACACGTGTTTCCTTTTTCCAAAAAGGAGTAGCCAGTTTCCTAGAGGCAGAAAGTTTAATGAACTATGACAAATAAGCACCGTGAACTGTACCTCTCTCTGGTACTAGTAGTAGAAGTAACAGCTTTTTTTTGGTGCTAACTTCTTCTAGAGAGGCTTTAAAAAATGCTCCCTCCATCCATATAAAATAATATAATGTACACTTTTTGAGAAGTCAAAATGATTCAAAATTTGACCAAAGTTATGTCAGAATTCATCTACCCTACCCTATAATACATCACTTAGAATAAATCTACAGCCACACAACAAATGCCTGCTCCACGGTCATATGGGTTAGTTCCTCTAAGCACATATATAAAAATTCTATACTAGTAAATCTCAAAGGCTCATTTTGCTTGTGTTTCCTAATGGGCTTTTAATACGAGTTGACGTGGAAGATGCAACATCAATTAGTACCGTATTGCTAGTTGATGTCGACGTACGAGTTCTCCTCCCTATATAAGCCTGTTCGCTTGCTCGTAAACGATCGTAAATTTCCAGCTGGGAACAATGTTTTTCTCTCATACCAAACCAGCCAGCAGTAAATAATCCACAATACGATACGGCCTCCCGAACAGGCTAATATACGTGTACCAACCCCTATGGGAAAGATATACCACAAATACTATATGGGAGCCCCTAGGTTTGGAAATCCACAAGGTAGTCAATTAATTTTTTCTCCTCTCTTCCAATTTTTCAAAAAAAAAAAATCCTCCTCTCTTAATTGCTCTGCTCGTTTCTTCACCACAGGCCACCTTCAAGACCAAGACAGGCAGTGCCGCGGTACTACTTCGACTAGTCTTTGCCAACGTTGTTGTCGCCAACATCGCTCCTCCACCTGCCACAACGACGTCATTTGCAGACATTCGGCGGTCATCGTCGCCGTATATGGAGTGTTGCTGCACTGTGTCGGGTTACTGGTCCCGTTCAAGGTACAGTTTTATTTCTAACCATTCTGTTTTGGTTTATTTTATCGCTTCTAGTGATACTTGCGCGCATGCTAATTTTTATGAGAATAACATGCACTATTTAGTTAGTAATAGAGTCATGCATATTTTATTCTGTCATGATTTATTATATTCGGAACATAGTCCTGCAAATGCTTAATTAGCAAATAAATCATATAAAAAGTACTAACATTAACAAAGTTGTAAGTACCATTGTCTTAATTATAGAATATATTTTTAATAAACCTAGTTGTAGATATAAATATTAACACTTTTCATTATAAACTTAGCTAGTCAAAATTTGGCTTGTTTAATTTACACAAATCCTATAATTATATTCTTTTGAGAATGGAGAGTCATAATTAGAGCTCGTCTAAGCACGCCAAAACAGGATTCATGCTCTCGTGACCCCCCTAGATCATGATAAATAAGCTGTCACTAGTTTTGCACCGTGTATACTGCATTATACTTTACCACATGCATTGTGATGACACCTAATAATACTGCTAAGTATAGCAGCGCCGGATCGGCACACGCATGCTGACACATGCATGCATTCGCTGCCGCCAACAAACTCTCTGTCTCATTCTTTGTTCCTTGTCCTGGCTCTTCGACGCTCCGTGCGCGTCTTCATCTGCTAGCTATTGTCCAGCTTCATTTGTCTTTCTCTCAAAAGCAAATAGCTTCAACAGCTACCAAATCGAAAAAATGAACACAAGTATTAGTCCTAATATACATAGTTAGTAGAGAGTAGAGGAAAACCAGCTAATGAATTGCATAATAAGAGTCAATAGTACTTAGCTTGGAAAGTCAATTAAAATATTTTATTATGTTAGATATTATTTTAAACCATTACTCAATTAAAAGATTTTATGTATTTTAAACTATTACTTGTACTGTTAGGTATACGTTTAGATCAAGTGGTATTAATGTTAGCCGCTAACGATTACAGTATGCATCCAAAAAACCTCTATATATTTCACCAAAATTCTATGTCTAGTGGCACTAGATTTGTCACGTTGCAACAAATTCCATCATCCAGTCGGCATTCGCCATGTGTGCCTGCCAGTACGTGACCACCGCCAATCATTAGGCCGGCCGCGAAAGAGGACTCCATTAACGCAGGAATTAATAAGCATAGGAACTAGCCGTACCGCGCTGGTCCCGAATTCCGACGCAATTATGGGAGGAGAGGAGGAGGACTACTGCGACTGTGACCTTTCCTGGAGCAGCAGACACTGCCCTGCCTGTTCGTCGTCCCTCCCTGCCTGTTCGTCGTCCCTCCCTCCCCTCCATCATGCCTGCCCCCCTGCCCATGGCGCAGCTGCATCCATCCCTGGCTGCTGCAGCTGCTCGCCTCGCCTCATTTGGAGCTGCTGCTGGGCCGCGCTGCCCGCTGGCCAATTGATGAGGATTCGGATGACCTTGCTCTCACTGCAGCCGAGTGATGCGTCCACGTTGCAGCCATCACTACACTAGTGCTAGTACTAGTACTACCATGGTGCAGTGGTCTCCACTGTCCATGCACTCCTCCCCACTCACTCACTCTCATCATCGTCTCACCTTCACGCTGTGAATATACAGAGCAGGAGAGCAGGACAAGGTGTACAGGTGTCACTCTTACCTGTCCAGTGCAGGAGAGCGCCCATTCTTCTCTTCGTTAGACTGTGTCAAAGGTGTTGGCAAATCGTGACCCATCCCAAAATGCATAGTGCACAGTGCTTTTACGGTAAAAAACCGCCCTCCAACGGAGTACCCAAACTTGCGTCGAAGGCAACACGGTACCCAAACTTGCGTCCTCTCTCCGTCCTTTTGCGTCTCCTCCACGCGAGCTGCTGCTGGTCCGGGACCACGGCGCCTCCACGACGACGAGGCGGGACCGTGGCGCCGGCGGGGAAGCATAGCAGTGGTGGGTGGAGGAGAAGCATAGCATGGCGGCGGCGGTGAGGAGCTCGGCTCTGGCCACGCTCGGCTCCGACAAAGGGTGGCGGCGGGTGGACGCAGCAGTGGGGGCGGGTGGAAGAAGCAGAGCACGACGGCCACCACCACCACCACAGCCGCTGGCCACCACCACCACCACCACGCACCACCGGCCGCCACCGGCCGGATCCGGGAGAGGGAGAGCCGGATCCGGCTGCCACCGGAAGGGCCGGGGAAGAAGAAGGGGAGGGAGGGCCGGATCCGGCCGGGGAAGAAGAAGAGGAGGGAGGGCCAGATCCGGTCAGGGTGCTCCTCGACGTGGCCCCAGCGTAGGGCTCCTCGGCTCGGGGCCACGGACGGCGCGGTGGGCGGCCATGGCGGCTTCTCCGAGTGCGGCTAGGGCGTGCGGGCGCCCGCTCGCCGGAGCTCTCGGGCGCGGCCTCACCGGAGCAGCCATGGCAGAAATATCTCGACAGAAATATCTGGGGCAGGAGGGAGGGCCAGATCCGGCCGGGGAAGAAGAAGGGGAGGGAGGGCCGGATCCGGCCGGGAGAGGGAGCGCCGGGGAAGAAGAAGGGGGGGGGGGCGTCGGCGGCAAGGAGAGGCGGTGTGTTCTGTTGGAGAAGGCTAACTTTTGGGTGGTGACCTTTTCCCTGTGCCGGACCCAAATTAAGGAATATGTCTTGTATTTGGGTCCTCATCGTTGGAGTAAGTCTCAGGTGATTCACAAGCAAAACGTTCTTGGAACTGAGAGGAAAGTGCAGTGCATGTGATGCCTATGGCCTCTGTCAGGAAGTTGGTTGCATGCATTTGGTTCAGTTTTCAGGCCTTGTTTAGTCTTTCCCTAGAGTTTACTCCCTATCACATCGTATGTTTTGACATATATATATAAAGTATTAAATACAGACTAAAAAATAACTAATTACACAGATTGTGACTATTTTGCGAGATGAATTTTTAAACCTAATTAGTGCATGATTTGACGATGTGATGCTACAGTATGTGTTAATGACGGATTAATTAGGCTTAGTAAATTCGTCTCGTGGATTACCGAGAACTTCTGTAATTTGTTTTATTATTACTGTTCAACACTCTCGTATGACTACTCGATGTGATATGTATAAACTTTAAGCCTCCATTTAAACACCACCTAAGACCGGGTGTACTTGTGTACACACAGTCACGCACTGGGGTGACATGTCGCGTGCCGTGTTCTCTTTACCAACCAATAATTGTGTTCTCAGAGAAAATGAACACTAGTAGTACTAGCTCGTAGTACGCATGTCTGAATAATCACATCTGATCACTGATCAGGACGGTTTTCTGTAGAGTGCCCCGTAGTATTATGGTGTGATGTGAATATGTGATGTCAGAGGTTATTTAGCAGCTGACGCCTAACTTAACTGCAGCGGTCATGCATGCTGCATGCATGTAGGTGTAGATAGCCCCATGAGGCCATGACCGATGTCTCATGTTGTACTAGAGCAGCTTGCAGACCCGAGCTACATTATGTGATTATCATTTTTTGTTTTGTGTCCATCCAAGAAAAATAGCAGCCGATGCATGCATTCCAGGGAGCACTTTTCCTGACAAGGGCCAGCAAACAGCTGAAGGCCATGTTTAGTTCACCGAAATCCAAAATTTGGCACTATACAAAAAGAAGATTTCCCGTCACATCAAATTTACGGTACATGCATAGAGTACTAAATGTAGATGAAATAAAAAACTATTTACACAGTTTAGTTGAACTTTACGAGACGAATCTTTTGAGCCTAATTAGTCAATATTTGGACAGTAATTCACAAATACAAACGAAATTGCTACAGTGTTCGCCGTCCCATCAAACACTGTGCAAATGCCGAATCGGCAGCGAACTAAACGCGGCCTTCACTACTTCAACACAGCCAAAAGCTGCCCTGGACTGCAGGAAGAGGATTGAGTGGGCACTGGATGGCACCGACACTTTCTCTTGCCCCTGTTATCACTCCACACGGTCATTGTTAACCATGCATGTCATTTCTTGTTTTGCTTCAGCAGGAAGCATCTAGCTTCAGGAAGATGCATTTTCCAGATTCACAATTTCCAAGAATCTTCGTTTTGGAAACAAACGGAGAGTAGTACACGGAGATTCTCAACAGTTTTGGTCACCGAAAGTGACGCCAAAACCGTCTCTCCCACCATTTCAGCCTGGCAGCCTGTTCGGTTGGTTGTAAACGATTGTGGATTATAAGCCACAATAGTATTTTCTCTCACATCAAACCAGCCAATAATAATAATCCACGATCATTTCAGCCGAAATGAACAGACTGCTTGCTTCCTTTTCCTCTTGACCATCAGGAAATTCCCCAGATCAGTAAACATAAGAGCATATTCGGTCCTAGAGGTGGGACTTGGGCTGGGCCTTGCCGGCATGGCACGGCCCTCTCGTGCTTCGTGCCGCTTTGGGTCATGCCCTCTAGAAACAGGAGACATGTCGGGGCGTGCCAATATGGCACGATGAATCTTTTCATCGGCCAAAGCACGACATGTGGCACGCCTTCGGGTCATGCCGGCCCAAGCACGACCCTCAAAATATCTTTGCTAGTTTTTCTTTTTTCACTCGTGATATGAAATATGTATATCTTGTGTGTACTATTTTAAGAAAAGTTTAATGGTTTTCATAATCTATTCAAGAATTAGATAAGAGGTAGTATAGTAAATGTTAGAAAATTACATTGTATAATTGTAGAAGTGTCTGCGTGCCATTTTCGTGCCGTGCCGAAATCCTGAGCATGGCACGGCCCTCGTGTTCGTATCATGTCGGTAAGACCCAAAATATTTCATGCCGTATCGTATTTGGGGTCATACCAAAAGACCGTGCCATGACCGGCCCTCAAATAGGACGGCCCAAGTACCAGCTCTGTTCGGTCCTTCCTTCGTTTTGGAAACGAACAGAGAGCAGTACACTCGAATTTTCAACAGTTTTGGTCACGTGGTCACGGAAAGTGACCCCGAGACGGTTTCTCCCATCATTTCAACCCCATCATTTCAGCCTCTGCTTCCTTCTGCTCCTCACCACCAAAAAATTCCCTAGGGCTTGTTTAGATTGAAATTTTTTTTAACCCGATGAATAGTAACACTTTCGTCTTATTTGGTAAATATTGTTCAATCGTGGACCAACTAAACTCAAAAGATTCATCTCGTGATTTCCAACTAAACTGTGCAATTAGTTATTTTTTTTACCTACATTTAATGCTCAATGCAAATGGCTAAAAATTGATGTGATGAAGAGAGAGTGAAAAAACTTGGAATTTTGAGGGTATCTAAACAAGGCCTAGATCAGTAAACATAAGAGCATATTCGGTTATTTCCTCTTTTTAAAAGAAAAAACGAAGCATGTAATTCCAAGATCTGATATTTTAATTTACAGGGATGCGTACCTGTTGAGTTTCCGGCCATGCATGTATCAGCATCTGCGTGATACGGTTCAACAATTGAAGAACTTTGTACAGGACTCATCTAGCACATCGTTAGCTCATCTCAAGTTCTTTATTTTTCCTAAAAAGCAGGAAAATTGCACTTCTTTGTACTACCCCCGTCCCCAAAAGGATACAATTAACTATAGTTTACGTGTCAGTTAAAGTGAAAGTTTCAAGTTTCTAGTAAATAATATTCACGTTTATAGCTGCAAATCAATTTATTATGAAAATACATTTCTTAATTAATCTAATGATATTTATTTTATATTATAAACAATTATACTTTTTTTTTATCTATAATTGGTTAAACTTGATATACTAAAATGTGACACTGTTCTAGAATTGCATTTTTTTGGATCGGATGGAGTATTAGAGAGTGAATCATCTCAAGTTCTCAACTCTATAATTTTTTATATCTGGATCCGTGGCTAGTCTGGTTCGGTATTTTGGACTGAAATATAATTTATAAATATTTTAATTTATTTTACTTGATTCACAATTTTCAAGAATCTTCTTGGTTTAGTCCGTGGCTAGTTTGGTTCGGTATTTTGGACTGAAATATATATTTATAAATATTTTAATTTATTTTACCTGATTCACAATTTTCAAGAATCTTCTTCGATTGGAGATGAACAGAGAGTAGTACACTGAAATTCCCAAAAGTTTTGGTGCATGAAAGTGATATCAAGACAGTTTCTCTCCATTTTGAGCCCATGCTTCCTTCTGCTCTTGACCATGATCCTATTCCCCTCAGGAAACATAAGATCATATTCGGATATTCTCTTATCCTGTAAAAGGGAAAAAACGAAGTGTGTTGCTCCAAATCTGATATTTTAATTTCCAAGGATGCACATCAACGGGGCATGATTGCTACTAATATAGCAACGGAGCACGTTTAACTGTTCCATCAATTGAGGAACCTTGCAAGGCTCGTCTAGGACAGCTTCAGCTCCGAATTCCTGGAGCTAGTCATAGTTCTGACCTCTATATTTTTCTATACTCGGATCAGTGGATAGATTTAAGGGATTAGGTTGAGGTTCATTGTTAACCATGAATGTCAATTCTTGGTTTGCTCCAGCAGGAAGCATACAGCTCCAGAAAGATACATTTTACCGGCACTAGTAGAAAACAGACCTTTCATCCGAGGCTAAAATGAGCTTTAGTCCCGGCATTTTTTGCGCCCGGGACTAGAGGTTTTTTGCGCCCGGGACTAGAGAGACCTTTAGTCCCGGTTGGTATCTCCAACCGGGACTAAAGGTCCATGCCCAACGGCTACTGGGCTCGGCACAGTGGCAGGGGACCTTTAGTCCCGGTTGGAGACACCAACCGGGACTAAATGTGGACCTTTACTCCCGGTTGGAGCCACAAATCGGGACTAAAAGTCCTCAACCTTTAGTCCCGGTTGGTGTTACCAACCGGGACTAAAGGTACCAACCGGGACTAAAGGTTGAGGACTTTTAGTCCCGGTTGGTGCCACCAACCGGGACTAAAGGTCCCCCGATGGGTTAGTTCAAAAGGGAAGCATCCCATCTATTGTCAGATGTGTTGTGTAGGTGGGGTGGTAAGCTACGCGCGAGGCAATGCATGAGGTTTTGGGTTCGAATCTCACGGGACGCAGCGGTGGGAGATATTATTTTTTTAAAGCTGGGAGGACCTTTAGTCCCGGTTGGTGTTACCCACCGGGACTAGGTTCCTGACCCGGGACTAAAGGACCTCCTTTAGTCCCGGATGCTTACTCCCGGGTGGGGAACCGGGATTAGAGGTGGTTCCCCACCGGAAGTAAAGCCCGTCTCTGTATTAGTGCGGATTCATAATTTCCAAGAATTTTCTTCATCAAACGGACATAGAAGACACTGAAATTCCCAACGGTTTTGGTCACTGAAAGTGACCCCAAGATAGTCTCTCTCCACCATTTTGAGCCCCTGCTTCCTTCCACTCTTGACCATGATCCTATCCCAAGATCATGAAACATAAGAGCATATTCCGATACTCCCTCCTTCGGTAGAAAACAAAGACGAAGCATGTTGTTCCAAAATATGATATTCTAATTTCCAAGGATGCACACCTGCTGAGTTTCCGGCCATGCATGCATCAGCATCTGGATGATTTCTACTTAATACAACGGAGCATGTTTAACTCTTCCAACAATGGAAGAACCTTGCACAGGGCTCGTCTAGCACAGCTTCAGCTCCGGATTCTTGGAGCTGGTCATCTCAAGTTCTCACCTCTGTAATTTTTTTTTATATCCGGATCCATGACCAGATATAAGGGATTTGGTTGAGGTATCTTATTCTTATTTCAGACAGATAGATATTTAGAAACACCTTATTTTAGTCTACAACTCTAAAATTGTTTTTGGTTCAGCTTATGGAAAGTGCTTCTGCTGCCAAAAAAAAAAACAGAACATTGATTAAACAGGCGGAGCCTAAACTTATATTTTTAGGAATCGTTGCTTTCATGTGGTGCAATTTTCACAGCACCTTAAACCCTACTTCCGGCCTTTTGCTTTTCCAATAAATGAGTAGAAAATAGAGACACATTTCACAACTCTTTTCAGAGAGATAATAAAAGGGGTAGGTTTCGTATTTATTTCAATCAAATAAATAGCTTATAACTTTTTTCCACAACATATAGCTCACAAACAACTTATCCATAGCTCACAACACATTTTTCACATCTCAGAGCTCATAATAGTTTTTCCACGTCACAGTTCACAACAGTTTTTTCACAGCTCGTCGGGTTCATAAACCCAGGGCCCCTCGTGGACTGGCTTCCGAACAAAGGCTCGGTCCAGCAGACAACGTTGCAAATAACGCGCAACTCATGGGCCGGCTCAAGTATCTAAACAACAGGCCAGAAGGGCGATCCAATCACCAACCGGAAGGTCTGCCTGAGGAGGAACGGCGCCCGTTTTCCGACTCCGGCCCACCTCTCTGACCGGAGCGCACGCTGCGGTCTCCAGCCCGCCTCCGGACGGCCTCTCCGACCGGAAGGCCTGGCCGAAACACTACTTCCGACTCCGACCCCACTCCTCCGACCGGGGATGCGCCAAAACCCTGCTCACTGCTCTTCTCCGACTAGCGCGATCAGAGCCGACTAGGACCAACCGACCGGGGACGTCCGCTCGGTAAGGACCAGAAAAGGATGGAGAAAGTAAGGCGGGGCGCACAAGTCAAACAGCAATACCGGGGCCCGTACCCTGTACACCTGCGGAAACAGTACTCTGCAACCTCCCTGGCATGGCAGAGCCCGAGTAGTATTGTAGGCGCCGACATTTTCCCCTACAGTGTTGTGGGCGCCATTAACTTCCATACGGTAAGGCTCCCCCACATGCCTCTGGGCATCGACAGTGTTGTGGGCACCGACATTTACCGTACCAGGCGAATATGGTAAAAACCCATTGCATGCCTCCAGGAATCAACAGTGTGGCAGGCGTCGACGTCTGCCATACCCGAAGAAAGCAATTCAACCTCCCACGTGCATCTGACATCCAACAGTGTTGTGGGCGCCTACCATCATCCTATACCTGTCGGCGTGGGCAACAAGGCTCAGCAGCAAACGTACTCCTTCCCTCTCACTTGTAAGACCATCCCCTTCATCTATAAAAGGGGATGAGCTCTCTTCCAACATTCAGATTCATTAGATCGATCAAGTTCACTAGTTCACAATCACAGAACCGCCAGGTTCGAACCTCAAGCACACGCTTGAACACTTAGCTCATAGCGAGGCTCCCGTCACTTCCGGCCCTTCCGACCGGAGTCCGACCGGACCTCTTGTACCCCCATCTTTCTCCTTCTCGTTTGTAACCCCACTGCAAACTTCGAGCACCTGGGCTCAGGAATAAAGTCACCGACCGACTCAAACTGAACGTAGGGCACGTTGCCTGAACCAGTATAAACCTTGTGTCATTGAGTGCTAGGCCACCTCGGATCACAACGTACGGTAAAACTACAAATATTTACTTGTTGGTCACTTTCTGCACCGACACAGCTCATAGTTGAAATAAATGGATACTAATGGTCTGTTTGGCTCAGCTTTGGGTTGTGAAAAAGGAGCCGTGGGCTGTGAAAATGATGCTGTCAGTTATGTGCTACGAAGAAGTTACAAGCTGTTTGGTTAAAATAACTACAAAACCTTCCCATCTCTATTTTCTTTGAAATAATTGGAAAACGTCTCTCTATTTCCATCCATTTGAAAAAGCCAAAAGCAGTGTTCAAAATATTGCGAAAATTATACTACATGATTCTGGATAGCCGCCGTTTCTAGAAAAACAGCTTTGGTTCTAGCCGTTTAGTTAGCTTTTTGTATTTTGGCAGCGGAAGTACTCTCTGAAAGCTAAACTATGACAGCCTAAATCCTACAAGTATTGCAACGCAAGGCACTATGAAGTGTGAACCACTCACAGCCTAACAGGACCATTTTGACCTAGCACATTCTGAGTCGACACCGTGGGAAAGAAAAACAAGATTCCAAAGTATTCGTCCAGGGTGAAAAACAAAACAGTATTGCTATATGTCAACCGGTAGATTTGTGCTCTTCTGTCAACCAAATTCTGGGCTGAAGGATCAAACTCATGCGCGCTCTGTGGCGTTTGATTTGGCTCGCCTTGGAGGAAGGCTCCCGCTCCCCGGCACCACACCGCTCGGCACCGGCCTCCCTTCGCCGCCGCACTCTAGGCTGCCCGTTCGCCCCTACCCCCCAAGCCAGCCGTCCCCTGCCGTCCTCAGGCCGGTCGTATGCCGCCTCTCCCCAGCACCGACCACCCTCCGCCACTTCCCCCAAGCTGGACATCCAACGCCGGCTGTCCGTCTCGCGGCCCTGGCACCGGTGCCGCTGCTCCCTTCGCCGCCGCCCCCTGGCGCGGGCGTGGCCCCCGTAGCTGCGAATTTGTTTTACCTTGAAATTTGTGAATAATTTGTGAACAATTTGATAATATTTGTGAACAGATCGACATATATTTCTCTGATATCTGAAATCCATAGAAATAATTTGTATTACTTTAAAAAAATTGGCATATATTTGTATTATCCTCAAATTACACCATTGTGTCCGATAAAATACACTAAAGATTGTAAATATAGTAATAAGTCAATATAAAAAAGGTAGAAGACACTGCAAGTGCACGTGGAAAATTCAGTTAACAGGAGGGGCCAAAACAACTAAATGTCACCTAAACACATCCAATACAAAAGGAATCACTTAGAAAACCCAACATGCATGCACTTGTACAATGCAGAGCAAGGCACGTACTACGTTGGGTCGATCCATGCACTATTGTAAATGTTTTAAATCTCCCGCTATAGTTGTCGCTATATTCCGCTATAGCTTTTTAAGACAATGTGCTACTATTTGTGTTTATGTACAATTTAGCCGCTATATTTCGTTATAGGCTGATTTAGCTCCGCTGATTTAGAGGTATATAGCTAAACGCATGACGCCCTGTCGTCTCCACTCCACTCCACAGGTCTGTGTATTGATCCGAACAAACCTAACTCTCTTCACTGTGGATGGCAGTGCGCTCTATTGCGTGGCAATGCCATGCATTGATGTGGCAATTGCTCCTCCTGTGATCCTGTCCCTCAGTCAGATTAACCCGTCCCGTCCTCCTCTAGTTACTGTGCGATGATTTGATGATTGATAAAAAGGTAATCCAGTGTCAAATCAGAAAATGGTAAACAATCGTCTTCCGTTGTGGAATCCCAGGAAAAAATGGAATGCCAGTATTGACCGGGATGGGATGACGTGTGTATGTTCGTCGTCTCCCTCCTTTCCTCTCACAAGGGAATTCTATTTTTTTTTATTGATGAACAACATGGCAGTTGTGCTGGCTGCAGCGGGCTTGAACTTATCAGCCGTTTTATCAGCTAGAATCTATAATTTTTTTCTCTTACAACAAAACAGTTTCAGTCGGTTTATCAGCCGGCTTTAATACCAGCCGAACAGGCCCGACTCTAATTTCGTCAGTACCTCGCCGTGCATCCACTAAGGCCTTGTTTTGTGCGATATGAGACAGTCGCATAGGTATTCGGATACTAATAAAAAAATAATTTACAGAAGCTCTGTTTGTTATGCTAAAAAGCCATGACTGGTAAGAGAAAAACACCGTTCGTTCGCTGAAATAGTACGGCTCATAAGACCGGCGAACAGGGCCAGAATCCGTTAGTAATCCGCGAGACGAATTTATTAAGCCTAATTAATTCATCATTAGCACATGGGTTACTGTAGCACCACACTATCAAATCATGAACTAATTAGGCTTAAAAGATTCGTCTCGAAATTAGTCGCAAACTGTGCAATTAATTATTTTTTAGTCTATATTTAATATTACATACATGTGTCCAAACATTTAATGGGATAGAGAATAAACTTTAGGAGGAGGAATTGAACAAGGGGCCTGTTCGCTTGGAGGAATTCTGGAGGAATTTGGATGGTTTGGAGGAATGCTGGAGGAATTTGTGAGAGAAAAACACTGTTTCGGATGAAAAAAAAAACGGATCAAACCGGATTTAAGGGTACGCGAACGGAGCCAAGGTGTGAATGCAAGGAGGGCGACAAATATCCACTGGCTGCAGTGAATGCAAGGAGTACAAAGAATGTTATTTTTATTTTCTATGAAGTCAAATATTTTCAATTTTTAAATACATATATACCCGATGAATAAGGAAAGGTTTAGATATAGAAATATTTTTCTAGATCCAAATGATACATGTATGATCTATTAGATGTTGTAGATCTTTCTATTTAGCAACTTTATAAACATGACATGATTTGATTAGCATAACCTTCTAAACTTTGGACTACAGCGGCAGGATGAGAAAAGGAGCACGGAATAGGAAGGAGCCGTGCCGCACTGCCGCTGGATTTCTATTTTCTAGTCTCCCGTGCCCGTGATAAGAGGGATTTGATAATTTTTTTTTATTTTCCTAGGTTAATTAATTAATTAAAAAATCTTAGAAATTAATTAATTAATTATTGATTTAGATTTATTGAAGATATTACCTTCTAATAATAAATAAAAAAGTACCGTAGCATTGTTCAACCAACGAGATTACATTGCACGCGGGACACGCCAAACAAATCACTCTCTCTTCCCCAGCTCGCGGGAAAACCCGAAGCCGGAAAATATGATACGAGCAAGGACAAAACCGCGCACGAGAATGGCCGCCGGCGTCAGAATCCACCGCCCGCCCTGCGCTTCGTAGTCCGGCTGACGTTATGTTCCCGTAGAAATTGACCCGTCCGCCGGCCGGAAGAAGGTGCAGTACAAATAAACTTTGTGGAGCCAGAGGAGCCAAGAAATTACTCCGGTGGAACGCGATATGATTCCGGCGTTTGTCTTGGCTCCTCCTCCTCCTCCCGATTCAGCGTGGGGGCCGTGTCCAATGCGGGGCCTCCCTTCCTTCCCGTCCCCATGGCGCCCGCTATGATTTCTTGCCAAATCACTCGCGCCGTTGCCTCTTAAGCCGCAATCCATCCCCCGAGTCGTCCCCTCCCTCGCCCCTCTCTCCACACAGTCTACAGTCACACACGTCGCTTCCTTCTTCCTCCGGTGCCCCCTCCCGCCGCTCCTCCGCCGGAGGCGCCCCGGTGGAAGAAGCCAATGAGTTTGGCTCCGTGTAGGCGCACTGGAGTGGACTGGAGATGCCCTGCCTGACCCTGCAATGCAATCCGTCGCCGGTCGCTGATCAGTCGAGCTCCTGATTTGGAGCCTTTTTACGGATTTCTTGGGGGCCCATCGCCGTGTTTCCCTTGTTGCCCGCTTTGGCCGTGCATTAATAGCCGCTTCCTTGTGATAGTCCTCTCCCTCCGTCCTCCCTTCCCTGTTCTCTCCCCCTCTCCTCTCTCCTCTCGCTCGTCTCCTTGGTCGGCTCTGTTCTTGGGAGTGCTGCCAGTCTGGTTGCGTTGCGGCAGCAAAAACTTCATCGACAGCATCTGCCTGCGCCGTTCTGATGGGTTTGGGTTGCTTCGGGTGCTTCGCGCCGGAGGTGGATGAGGACCTCAAGCCCTCCAAGCCCGATGATTCATCAGGTCCGTAGTTCTCGATTTCCATCCGCAGCGTGTTCGGTTGTGTCTTGTGGCTTGGATTGCTGTGCCTGACTCTTGCTGGGAAACAGGGGCCGATGCGAGGAGAAAGGTCGCGCCGGATGTGGCCAACGGCTACGCGCACAGCTTCACCTTCAAGGATCTGCTCGTGGCCACCGGCTACTTCAACGAGGCCAATTTCATCGGAGAAGGTGGATTTGGGAAGGTGTACAAGGGCAAGATCAACGGACAGGTGGGCCAGAACAGTATTTTTTTTTCGCACCAAACTAAGCCACGGTACTTTCAGACATGGATATAAACTAAACGAGCCCAAAACATCCGTTTTTTTTTTGACAGTTTTTGTGGCGACAGTACCGTGACAGACGGCGCCCTATGCGTTTTCCTTTTTTTTTGTGCGCAGATGGTGGCAGTGAAGCAGCTCGCTCGAGATGGTGTGCAGGGGAGGAACGAGTTCTTGGTCGAGGTGCTCATGCTGACAGTGCTCAACCATCGCAATCTTGTCAGCTTGGTCGGGTTCTGCGCGCAGGGGGACGAGAGACTGCTAGTCTACGAGTACATGCCGTTCGGAAGCCTGGAGAGCCATCTCTTTGGTAAACTCTCCACTCTTTATTCTTCAGCTTTCTGTGGTTCTTGGTTGGGGAATGTGTGCAGTGTACTTCTGGAGTTGGTATCTCAGGGGCCTGTCCATTTTTTTCGCCGATTACAGATATCAACTGGAATGCTTGCCTACCTTTTCGCTTTTGATTTATGGCAGTTCTCTGCCTTTTCCCTTTTGATTTGTGATAGCAAGTTGCTGTAGTGTTTAAGGGGAAAAGATTTGGAGGCAACTAATTGGACATTTCATACTCTTGGAGATTACATAATTTAATGTACAATTGAATAAAATGAAAGGTAGAAATCAGTACCGTTATATGCTTTTCCTATTTGGGTTCAACAAATGGATCATCCTTTTTCTTTGTTCCTTAAAAACTTCCTGTCAGATGATGATTTAACTTCTCTGCTGCTATGAATACTTTTACCGTGAGTCTGTGCCTGTCTATGTGCTTTGATTATTCAGTTTGGATTCACTCTGAAGTCTCAACGGATATTTTTACTTTTTAACTTAGAAATTCTAATAAAAATGAAACCGTTTCATAACACAATATTTTGTCCTGAATCACTCGAAGCCTGCCCAACATGCACGACAGGTCTACCCATGCATAGCAGCTCCAAGCACTTTTGCCCTCACCATGCACAATGAGTGCCGTGCAGATGTCAGTTCCTGTGGGACTTTACCTAAGCTCGGGCAAGACTAGCTAATCCAGTTAACCCTGTTACTATATACATGAATAAATCACCATGAATATGATAACCCCAATAATACTTTTTTGTTTTGTTTTTATTGTCAAGAATCTTCTGACAATGAAGTATGATCTTTTAAATTACTATTTGCTAATTTAAGCTAGGCGCTGATTGTGCCAGTAAGCACAAAATAACCTACCAGCAATTTATTGCTAGTAATGCTCTAGCCCTGCCAGCGAAAACCAAAGAGTAATGAAGTTTCATCACCATCTGCTGTTTTGTTTCTGTTGCCTTGTTTATTCGAATCCAGGACATCTTTTCAACTCATTTAAAAGCTAAGATTTTCATTTGTACCAGAATGATGATTGAGATGCCTACTTAATCTGTTAAGCACTGCTGTACTCCCATATATCTTCCTTTTTTTAAAAGGCTCCATTTCTCTTCACATTCATATATATATTTTTTTGTTTGAACTGCAACTGTTATTTTGTTATATCCTTAAGCCATATAATTAAACGCATGCCTCCTTTCACCATGTCTGTGCTGTTGGTTTGCATCTCCTCTTTCCTAGAAGCAACTGATATGTTCTGCTTGCTGTCAAAACTATGGATGTTGCTGCTGCTTGTTGTTTGTCTATGTTGCAAACTGTCGAAACTGTGTCCAATTTCTATTGAGGTGAATTTGAAAAATACTGTTGTTTGCCTTGTCTTGTCACTTTCAGTGTCAGAGTTATCTCTATGATCCATTAATTGTGCTTCATTTAACTATTTTACTAAGTGAAGAACTAGACAAACTACCTTTCAAAAAAAGACTAGACAAACTTTTTAATCTCAGCATTTTATTTGATAACTGTGTAGTCAAAACTGTGAACCACTCATTCTGTGAAATGGCAACTCAGTTGTCAAACCAATGAACCACTAATTCTGTAAAAGGGTGCAGGTGTACAACACTGTATAGATACCATCATGCAACCAACACAAAATATTTATAATAATTGTTCGTTTTAGAGACAGACCTGAAAAACCTCCTTATTCTAACAGACTATGCCAAAATTGTTCAGCCACATAATACCTAAGGGCTAGCCAAATTGTCCCCACAGAGAATTATTGAAGTCCTGAGGTTCTCATGGCTTGTCTCATGTCTGAACATGACATGTTCGTCCTGATGATAGCAGAGCTAGGTATGGGCATCATGTGAGCCCTCAAGTCTTTTTGTTTTTTTCTTTGCTTAAGTATTTTGGAGCTTTGTATAGCGGTGTAGCCCACTGGATGTGTTGCTATGCTTATGGATTCTGAGAGCTGTTGTTTACTATAAAAATCTGAAGCTGCAGAGAAGCATAAGCCACTCAAATTATTCTAATGCAATGTTTCCATTGGTGAAATTGCACATTTACATCTACATTTTTCTTTTGTTTATTTATCTTTCAATTCACAGATTTTTCTTTTCTCCTTTGAATAGATGTGCCCCTTGGCAAGAAACCACTTGACTGGAACACACGAGTGAGGATAGTCGTTGGAGTCGCTGAAGGGCTTTCTTACTTGCACAATGTAGCTGATCCACCTGTGATTTACCGTGATATGAAAGCTGCTAATATTCTGCTGGGTGAGGACTTCAGCCCGAAGCTCTCTGACTTTGGGCTTGCAAAAGTCGGACCAGTTGGAGACAGAACTCATGTGTCCACAAGAGTTATGGGTACCTATGGCTACTGTGCTCCTGACTATGTTGTGAGTGGTAAACTTACCATGAAATCCGACATATACAGTTTCGGTGTTCTTCTGTTGGAACTGATCACAGGAAGGAGGATTTATGACGCTTCAAGGCCTAAACCAGAGCAGAGTCTGTTAACATGGGTAAGCAGCTTTGCCTTGTTACCTAGTATAAAAGGTCTAAAGTTTTCCATTCAGACAGCGCAGAGCGCCTTATCGCTTTCTCTGAATTTTGCAGTCGAGGCCATTCCTGCATGATAAGAGGAAGTTCTACCGGCTCGCTGATCCGTCTCTGCTGGGCTGCTACCCGTCATCAGCACTGAACCAGTTAGTCGTGATCAGCATCATGTGCCTCCAAGACCAGCCGCATGTCCGCCCAATCATCTCCGATGTTGTGATAGGTCTGAATCATGTCGCAAGCCAGCCATACACCTCTGAGCGCCCGCCGCCTGCATCAATGAGCTCCCCTGCGAGCAGCGGGTCGCCGCAACTCGTCAGCACTCCATCCAGAAGGAGAGGTGGTAGGACTGCGCATTACGCTTAGGGCTTAAGCCCGCAGACAGACTGCATGCATGTCTCGAAGAGCAGCAAGATACCTCACCTCGGTCAGATGAGACCGGTAGGAGGGCTGTTGAAACTGAAGCCGTCAAGTACTCAAGTTCCATTTAGTCAGCCTTTTTGATTGAGTTGAAGCGGTCTCTGAGTGACCTGCTTGACAGAGAGTTCTAGTGAGGCTGATGGTAGGAGTTGAAGCTGACCATGCATGACTATTGCTCTTTTCATATGCTTCTTCGTTGTTTTCAGTTTTGAATTCTGTAGCCAGTGGACATAGGAAGGATCAGTGTCCTCTGTGGGGGAGAAAAGAATGCACCAGTCATGGTAGAGGAGGGGGACATTGTGCCTCCTTTTGGGAAGTTCATCATCAAGTTACCAGTCATGTACAGAATTGTCATGGTTTGGTGCATGTTGTTGGCCTGTAGATGCAATAAGAAATTCACCAGGGTTTTAACTGAAGAGGCATAGTAGATCAGTCAAATGTTGGTCATTTGTGGCATTTCTGAGCCCAACTCTTTGGAAATCTGTGTCGTCTAAGACGCAAGCCTCATGCCAGAGGCTGTCCGCTAGCTTGGAACCGTTCAAATCCTTGTGCCTTTGGATTGTGATCTCCTCTGTCATGGGCCATGGCGATCAGGCGATGATGGAGTCGTCCATGGCCTTGACGTGGTTAAGGGTCCAGCTGCCGACGATTTGGTCCACCGAACCGCCACGTCATGGGAGGCGCCAAGGCGATGCTCTAGTCCCGTTTGTTGCTTTGCTGCTTTTGACATGGTCCACGAGATCCATAGGCACACAGCGGCCGGGGGCTTTGTTTCGATATTCACGGCTACCTTTTTCTTTCTTTTTTTCTGCTCTGAAATACAATATACACTCACCTCTGTCAACGCATTACCCATATGACGATGGGTTTTTTTACGTTTTGTTGGTGTCTTCTCCGGACGGTCTGCACTTTCTGCAGCTGGCGAATTTTTTGGGCCCAAAATGTTGGATAAAACAGTGCCAAAAGGACATGGACAGTGACGTTCGGCAGTTGGGTAAAATTTTGTCTTTTTTGCAAGGCTGTCGGTTTTTGACGTGTGACTGTGAGCAACGTAACGAAACAGACTCTGGTGGTCTCTTTTGTCGCAGTCAGTTGAATCCGAGCGACCGGCTGTTGCTGCGAGGGCCGAGAGACCCCTCAACGGCGTATCCGCGATCCGAAGATCGGCGATGGGTTCCATGGCTGGGCTGGACGCCCGGACCCGGGCGAGAAAGCGACGGCGATCGCGAGGCCGCCACGATCCTCGCCGGCTTCAGTGAAGGAGCTGGCTGGCGTCAGTGCGCACGGCGGAACTTGGCTGGGCGCCCCGCTTCCAGGAAACGGAGGAGGGCTGCTGCCGTGACGCTGCTTTCCGTCGCCGACGTCGACGTGCCCGCCCCTCTCCTTAATTGTATCCTTTCGTTAATCCCATCTGCCGGGCAGTAATCAAGTACCCTCCTGATTCCAAACGTGTTTTACAATTCTATATTTCTATATACACGTAGCATGTCCGTGCGTCGCTACGGAACTAAACTTGTGTGCTAAAAACATACGGATCGCAATATAAGATAACAATACCGTAAAATTAAATACCAACGTTAAAGTGACATTTAATTCCAAAACAAAGTTCGTGAAATTAACATAGTCAAGGAGAGCGCGGTGTCGCAGGCTCACAAACTCTACTGTATAGACCTTTCCATGATGCGGCTAAGATAGTGTTTTATATCGGCAGGAAGAAATCTCCGATATCCATTTCTGTCGTGCGCCAATAAATCCACAGATAAGTTCCGCCGCATCTCCATATCATCCTGTACACATATTCGAGTATATATGGACATGTTCGGCTCGGCTCGGCTCGACTTGTTTCAGCTTATTCTCTCTCACAGAACACTATTGAATCAGTCAAAACCAGTCGGAACAAATTAGTGCACAGTACTTTTGTCTACCAGCCGAACGAGCTGTATGTAAATAGCATTTGTCCGGGCGTTGCTACGGGAGTTTCAAAATTCTAAGAACTTAGCATGAAATAAATTTACCTCCAACAAATCAGAAGAATTAATTATCTGCTAGAATACGATTGTTTCACACCAAAGGTTAAAATGCTACAGTAATAAGTTTAAAGGAAAATGCTCAAGTACAGCACCCTTCACTGAAAGTTCACGTTAGCACTCATGTTTGTGGCTGCCGAGTCCTGGCTTTAAAGTGGCAGAAGAATTCCTGTTGGTGGCCTAAACAAAAAAAGGAGATTGAAACAATGTAATTGGACGAAGACATATCTCCTATATCAGTTGGAGTCAGGATTAAATCAATGATCACAGCATTTTTACCTTTTTTTAGTACTAATGCAATACCAACATGAGTGGGTGAGGGAGGGGTTGGGTTCTTTCGGATGCAAATTAATACTACTTGATGGTAGTATAGGGATGGCCGGTAGGAAAGGAAGCAAGAGCTCATTCTGGTGCCTCACAGGCAGACACCTGCATTTTTAGGAGTTGTGGACATATATGCGATATAAACATGACTTACACGAATAATCCAATTCAGTACCCTTGCACATGACTAATCCAAATCGAACTCAGGAATAATCCAAGCAATTCTAACATGACATTCCATCATTTTTTACTACATTAATAAAGAAAATACACCCAGGAAAATACTAAATGCATGTGAGTATATCTAGGCCTAGCAGAATCAGAAGAGCATTTTTTATGTTATTGTTATAGGATATTTTCTAAGGGCAACATATTAGCATTCCATTCATCAAAGAAAAAGTACACGCAAGGCCAACACTAAATAAAATATCTTTGCTGTAGCTGATAGATGGACAAAATCATACAAACTGATGGGAAATGGCCCGTGCGTTGGTACGAGACAGCTAAACTTTTATACTAAATGACAGATAAACCTAGTGCTAAAGCACTTGTATCTTACTTTTTCTGTAATTTTTGCTTTCTTTGGCTTCCAACCCTAGTGTTAGGAATATGCCCAGCATCCACTTTAGTGGTTAGAATATGCGATAGCAAATGTGAGTCCCCTTTACCTATAAAAGGCAAGGGAGTGTCATAGTAAAAAACAAGTCATTGCATTTCCATTCAAATCCAAACGGCTAAGGGTCAAGCTGCTCTCTAGTAGTTCCAGATCTGAATCTGAGATCCAATCGGACCAATAATCTGGTATCAGAGCCGAGAGGGCTCTTAAGTGAGCCAGCGCCATGTCCACTGTCAGACAGGTCACGAGAGCGCGCGCCGCCGCAGGTGCCAGTGCCGATAATCGCACGACGTGCCTTGCTGCCGCAGAGGCAGCGGCTACTACGGCGGCCGAGACGGCCAGGCAGGCAGCGGCTGTGGCCCAGGCCATGGTAGCCACGGCCGCAGCACTGCGTGCCGAGATGGAGCGGGAGCCAGAGCTAGCTGGAGGATCGCGTAGCCCGGTCGGGCGCCGCCACCGGTCGTCGCCACCAGAGCGGCGTCGTGGTTGGTGCGGCCGCTCCCTGGTGCTGTAGACGGTCTACCATGACTCTGGAGCGGGAATGCCATGGCCGATGCTCACCAAGTCGAATTACCACGAGTGGAGCCTGCTGATGAAGGTCAAGCTGCAAGCCCGGCGGCTATGGGAGGCGGTTCACGTCGGCGGCATCAACTACGACGATGATCGCCGGGCGCTGGAGGCTCTGTGCGCCGCCATCCCCACCGAGCTCGGCGCCTCACTCGCCACTAAGGCTACGACAAAGCTGGCGTGGGAATCAATCGCCGCGGCACGCATCGGCGAAGATCGTGTGCGCCAGGCGATGTTGCAAGCGCTTCCGAGGGGAGTGGGAAGGCCTCGCCTTTTAGCCTGGTGAGCAAGTCGAGGACTTTGCCCTTCGTCTTACCAATCTGATGGAGCAGATGGCGCGCAACGGTGACACCGATCTCACGGAGGAGCGCGCGGTGGAGAAATTCCTCCGCTGCATGCCGAAGTGGTACGCGCAGATCGTCAATTCGATCGAGACGCTCACCGTCGAGGACGTCATCAGGAGGCTCAAGGCGGTGCAAGACCGTGAGCAGGCGCCAAACTCTGAGCAAGGTGCCACTGGAGGTAAGCTGCTGTACACAATGGAGCAGTGGCGCGCCTTCGATAAGAAGAAGGAGGAAGGAACTGGTTCGTCTAGCTCCAGGGAGCGTCAACGGTGTCCACACAGCGGCAAGGAGGAGAAGGGACCCTAGGGCTAGGTTGGCGCTGATGGCGGTGCCGTCGGCGAGCGCAAGGCGATCTAAGATGACACCTACAACAACTGTGGCAAGACTGGCCACTAGGCCAAGGACTGCCACCTTCCTCCATACCCCGGTGGGCAGGCTCACGTTGCGCAAGCAGAGGAGCAGGATGCCACCCTGTTCCTGGCGCACGGGTGCATCGAGTTATAGCAAGACACAGGGGAGGGGTGAAAGGTCCAAGCTTTCCCCTTTCCAGGTCGGCTGGCTCTGTCGAGCTCCACCTCGATGAACCACGCGTCCACGCCTTCCTCGGCAAAGGTGCCACTAATGACAAGATCGACGGCTGGTACCTCGACACCGGTGCGATGCACCACATGACTGGTCAACACGAGTTCTTCTCCGACCTGGACTCCGACGTGAAGGGCTCCGTCAAGTTCGGTGACGCCTCCGTCGTCGAGATCAAGGGCGTTGACTCGGTCATCTTCAAGGCCGAGATATGGGAGCACCATCTTCTCACCGGGGTGTACTACATCCCGGCCTTGAAGAACTCCATCATCAGCGTTAGGCAGCTGGACAAGAATGGCTCACGGGTGGAGATTGAGGGCGGCTTGCTACGCATCTAGGATAGAGGCCGCCGTCTTCTCGCCAAGGTGTACCAGGGAAGCAACCACCTTTATGTGCTCCATGTACAGGTGGTGTATGTGGTAGAACCGCCCAAAATAACACGCTTTTGGAGGCGCTCGTCTTCCACTAGACACTAAGCACCCTGAAAGTGAGCTACATCGGACAGTTCCGTCGAGCACACCCCAAGGGAGAACTCGAAACAATCTACGTTTTACATCTAGAATCCAATAATGAGTACGAGCTTATAATACTTAGTCCATTTCATACAGCAAGAGTTCTTGAAAATTATTTATCACAATACCAGAGTTTAGAGTACGATAATTAAACAGCAGAATGAAAATAAACATCTAGCGGAAATGATACAAGGATCCGTCTGTGCCCACCAGAAGAATCCTTCACACAAGAGCTACTCCTCAAGCTGCTCCTGCAACAGGGGTAAAATAAACCCTGAGTATACAATGTACTCGCAAGACTTACCCAACTAGTGAGAATAGTTTTCCGACTCTCAAGGATATGATATGCAATATGGGTTTGCTGTTTTCTTTTTGTTTGCGGAAAGCATTACTAATAGTTCATCCTTACAGTCAAATTTTATTAGTAGTCGTGATTACTTCATTAGCTAACCATTCTATGTAAGCACATGTTCTACTTTCAAGCAAGGGTTGAGCAATCAGAACCATTTCACCATCTTTTATCTTCCAGTTCTTACTACGGTGCTAGAACATAGCCAAGTCATACCATCTCATGAAAACGGTGATTCGTGAACCAATATATCCCAGCTGGGTACCCCGAAACACACGTCCCGTTTGTACCCCAGGCACAAACAAGACCAACCCAATCCACTCCTGTCACGATGTCCATGTCCCCGTCCAAACTTGGACTCCAAGCCCCCACACTTGAGACCCGGTCTCAACATGGTGCTTAGACCTCCACCTTTTCTCGCCTCCAATCATTCGGTCCAGAAAGAGCCGAAACCCACGACAAGAGCGTAACGAGCCTTCCCGCTCCCATAAGCAAGTATGTGCTCAGGATAATAAGTATGTGACCTGACTACCATCCACAGCAACGGTCGGTCCTTAATCGATATGATAGGGAAAACAGTATAACCAAGATAAGCCCCGTTAGCTGCGGGACACAACCTGTTACACCCACTAATACCCATACCATATCCATACCCTATCTCCATTTTTGCTTTCATCATTTTATTATGAGAGTAATAATAATCCCCTATTGTGAGCAACGACAGGTTACTCACGCTATCGATGATGTAAGTATAGCGTCTACTCGAACCTACACTAGTAAGACTCTTAGGACAGGTATATCTATGCATATGGTTTCCATAAAATTACTATAACGTAAATGCACACCACATATATATACGGTGAATTATAAAATAGAGGTTATGCACCGGGGCTTGCCTTGGGCAGGCGTGGTGTCAGCTCAGTCAGTCAGTGTCGGCTCCAGGACCTCCTCCTGCATGAGAATCTCCTCCTCATACTCCTCGAAGATCTCCTCGAACTCGTGATCACCGGTGGTCACGATCTCCGCCAACTCGTTCTCTACATGCATGCGATGATGATGCAACACTGAGCATTTAGGCAACATCAACTCTTAAAATAAGAATATGCATACTAAGCTACTAAGATTGCTCTAATGACTAAGATACTAAGCTAACTATCATTTTTATCAAGGAAAGTGTTGGGTTCAACTAACAAACCCTTAGCTTGGCAATTTAAGTATATATCTTTATTTCTACTAGTGATTTAAGGTATTTTGAAACAAAGAGCATTTAACTACCCTAATGCTCAGTCTATTCTAAAGCTACAAAAATTACAGTGAGCATATAATAATACAATGCAACTGCTGTAAAAATTTTAGGATCAAAACTATCATCAATTCACGACAAAAAATCCTACAATAATTAACTTAATATTATTAAGTATTCTCAAATGATTTAATAGCTCCTAATGTCAACACATATAAACATGAACTAAATATACACCAATAGATAGAGCACAATTTTAGGAACCTAACAAATTTTGTTTCATAATTTTGGACACCTACATGATTTTATATTAATTACCAAAGATCAGCTCAGAAATTAAATTAGAAAACTATTTCTAATTCCTTAGGAAAACAAAAAGCGAATCTCCCGCGTGACCTAGCGCGCGCGCAGCGGCCCGCAGGCGCGACCCACGTGAGGCCAGCCCGCTCACGAGGCGGTCCGCGGTGGGGGAGTCCCGCGCGCGTAGGCTCTTTTGCAAAAGAGGCCTCGCACTTCTTCCAAATCACAACTAAGTGCTAACACTATTTTTCTCTCTCTCAGACCTTCTCACTTAACCCCCTGTCCTTTCCCTAATTCACCCACGCGCACCCCCAGCGGTTTAGTGCACGACGGCGTGGAGGACAGCGACACAACACGACCGCGCCGGCCACCAAAGGCTCGCGCTGGCCCGTCGGTCGGGTCGACCTTCGACTACAGTCCAACCGCCTACACCAAGCAGCAACACGAGGCAGCGAGACACGCTGGAGTGAGCTGCAGCGATGCACGACCGTCCGTAACGGTGGCACGGCTACCCCGGTGAACCAAAGCACCTAAGAACCTAACTGGCTAGCGAGGGAGCATCAGAAGACTACCGTGGACCTAGCCGAGGTGACGGTTGGGGTGGATGATGGCGGAGGACGTGTGGCCACGTGCGGCCGAGACGTGCGGCGGCGCACCGCAGTGGCGCGGTCGCGTCAGCAGTGACGGGGAGGCAGTAGCGATTCCATTGGCTTGCGCAAGGTGGAGAGGGAGGCAAGGAGAAGCTAGTGGTGCAGGTGAATTGGCTTGGGAGGGACGGTAGGAGGGCTACCCTCGTCCACGGTCGGACGCGGCCTTATCGGCATGGCGGCGAAAAAAGCGCCAAATTGGAGCTTGGCAGTGCCTTCTTCATGGCTAGGTGGGGTTAGGCAGCGAGAGAACTTGATGGTGAAGCCGCAGATGTGCTGAATTAAATGGAAGTGATCACTCAGTGGCCAATTTGGATGGCGTGACTTGACGGCGGCAACAGAGGGAGAGAGAGAGACGAGGCAACAAATGGGCTTGTCTCAGTCTCGCCTTGGTAGGACGTGGCTGGCGTGATCTAGGTGCGACACACGCAGATGCAACGGACAAGCTCGTGCGTCCATGACCGGCATGGCCCACGTGGCCACAGTGGCATAAATGACAAGGCGACGGCGAGCTCAACCACATGCACGCGGCAGTGGCAGCATCGAACTGGGCCGGCAGCGGCGCAGAGGTGCAAAGGGAGGCACGATGTCGGTGTTTTGAGTTACCAACTCATAAATTTCTAGTATTGCGCATCTGGCTCGGATGGTGTGCTTAGAGGACACGAGGTTTATACTAGTTCGGGCAGAAAGTCCCTAAGTCTAGTTCGTCGCTGCTGCTCATGTTACTAGCACTAAAAGTTTGTTGTAGGGATTACAAACGAGTGAAAGAGGGACAGGTCCCAAGTCTCTGATGTGCGTGTGCTCCTAAGGCGTGTTAGGGCATGTGTTTTGATGCCTACAACCATGTAGTGTGGTGAACCGCCCCACCATGGGGCATCCTGCTTCCCCTTTTATAGATGAAGGGGAAGAACAGGTTACACAGAGAGAAAGAGGGAGAAGAGGCAAGGAAAGGAAGACTTCTAGGACCGCTAGGCCTTTCTTTTCCTTTGTGCAGGTCCCACCAACACTGCAGATGGTGATAGGGATGGCTCCACGCCAGGCGCCTGTTCGCTGCTGATGCCATGCCCTGGCGTTGTCAGCGGGTCGTGACATCCCATTCCGCCCCGGCGGGCGACGTGGTGAACCAGCATGCTGGTCAGCAGCCGTACAGGGAGTAGGCAGCATAGTAACCATGCATCCATCACTATTGGTGATGTGAGTTCCCTAGAGTGACATGTCATAGGCACGGGTCATGTTGAGATGTGCCCGCTCCCTACACGATGGCAGAAGTTTAACCTTGGGTTGTACTTTCTGGCCCGTAGTGGTTGGCGGTGGTATGGGCTTCCGTCAGGAGCCATGCCTGAGGGGTCGGACGAGACAGAGCCCCTGACCCAAAGGCTAGGCGAGGCGGAGCCCCCGACCCAGAGGTCGAGTGAGGCAGAGCTTGCCCCCAGCGGTCGGGCGAGGTGGAGCCCATGGCCTCGGGGTTGGGCGAGGCGGAGCCTGCCCCTAAGGGTCAGGTGAGGCGGAGCCTATGGCCTCAGGGTCGGGCGAGGCAGAGCCTGTGGCCTCGAGGTCGGGCAAGATGGAGCTCACCCCCAAGGGTCGAGCGAGGTGGAGCCTACGGCCTCGGGGTCGGATGAGATGGAGCCCGCCCCCAAGGGTCAGGCAAGGTGGAGCCCTGCGCACCTTGGGGTTGGTTGGAGCTGTAGTCACACTCTTGACTACTCGGATGAATCAATATTGATGACCATTAGCTCCTCCTCTTCGGGTACCCTAGTATTGGTCCCCGACGGTAGCCCCCGAGCCTGCAGAGGAGTAGAATACTCTTTCAGAGGCTTTTTTGAACGGGAGGACTCTGAGGGCCTCGGCCTTCTTTTGTTGCCCACGGCGTGTCCTAGGGACGGCGATTCCCTTTCATTGTAATCGGACCCCTCAGGGGTATAGCCGTGAGATTTGGTGGGTCAAAAAGGTCTTTCTTGATTTCGACCCCTACAGGGGTCAGTCATTCTGCAATCGCGCATTCGGTCTCCTTGCGAGTCCAACTTTCCTTGAGTCCCCGCCTGTGGCAGGGGTCCGGTCGAGGGTTGGCTCATCTTTGTGATTGTCTTCCCTCATGCGTTTTTTCTGATAAAACCGGAGGGGCTGAGCCGTGCCATGATTTTCCTCTATGGACGAATCATGGTGCTTGGTGGGCTGTTAACGGGCTAGTCAAAGTGGGGCCCTGGCATCCCGTTCACGGTGGTCCGGCTTGGGTTAGCTGGTGACCGACTCTAGATTCTCAGCGGTCAATCCATATAGTTCTCGGATCTGTTTGACCGGTTCCGAGGGCTCTCTGACTTTCTTTGAGGAAAAACCATGGATCGTATCCGCCCAAGACTCGAACATGGGCTGGGGTGCCCGCGGCGCTCGTGCACCCAGGTACTGGCTGTTAGCGGGCCCATCCCTTTCCACCCCTCACTCTAAAGGTGCCAGGAGCGGTTGTCAAACCCATCGGTGGGCCAACCTTCGAACTCCTTGGCCTAGACGGCCTGTAGGAGCGTCCTTAGCTCCATATCCCTCTTACCTGTGACGGGTCGTGGCCCGTTCGGGGAGGCAAAATGTCCGGCGCATTTTTTGATGGGACAGCCATAGGTTGCGTGCGTATGCCCCATGACGAAACGTGGTGACAGGTCATGGTAGGCGCGGAGATCTAGGCAGGCGGTTGGTTTCCTCGCACCCGTTGCCCATATAAATCCAAAGGGTTAGCCCTCCGTGTTTCATATGCATGCCTGCATCCTTACCTCCGCAGCCACACCGCCGCCGCCAATGTTTAGGTCTCCTGCCTCCGTATCCCCGCCGCCGTTGAGCTCGCATCCATCCGCCCCACCTCCAATGGATCCGTGGTGCCGTTCTGACATCACCTTTCAGCGCATGGAGGGCCTCGTCCATCGCGGTCTTCTCTGCACGCGGACCTCAGCCGAGGAGTGGTTGCTGCCCATAACGAGGATTCACCATCGCCGCCCGACGGCTACATAATGTCGTTCGCCCACTTCCACGAGCGTCGGCTCACGACCCCTCCCACAAATTCCTCCGGGGGCTGCTGCACTTCTACAAGATCAAGCTGCAACATCTCAATCCCAATGGGATCCAGCACATGGCGGCGTTCGTCGCGTTGTGCGAATGATTCCTAGGGATCAGCCCCCACTTTGACTTGTGGAGGTATTTCTTCACCGTCAACCTCTAGAAGAAGAGGGAGAAGGGCGGCAGGCAGGAGCTGCACATGCCGATGGGGTGCGCCGGCATCCAACTTCAGAAAAATTGGGTCGGCGAGTACCCGTCCATGTGGCTCTTGACGTCCAACAAGGGGTGGCACTCGCAGTGGTTGTACCTCAAGAATGACGTCGCCGCCCCTCTGCCGGAGTTCACCGGGAGCCTGATCGAAGAGGTCCCGGAGTAGTGGAGGAATTGGGGCATCCCAGAGAAGGACAAGAAGATCCAAGACCACATCATCGCCATCCACATCCTGAAGGAGAACGGCCTAAAAGGGTCGGGCATCATCGGGGCTTACCACGTGAGGAGGGTGGCGCCATTGATGATGCACGTGCTCCCACTATACACGATGGCGCTCGAGGTGTCGTTCGACAGAACGACGCTCATCGAGGGAACGCTCCCCAACTCTGAGATCGCGCAACGCATCAAGGAGGTGATGGAGCATTTGCAGGATGACACGGGTGCCACCCTTGACTTTGTCTACCCAGTGCCGGGGCATCCTTCGATGCGGCTGGAGCCAAGCTACGTTGTCTTCGTAAGTTTCCCTTTCTCTTGCCTTCTCTTCAATTGATTTCTCAATCCCATGAGACTAACTATGAGAGGGGCGGATCTAGCCAAGGGACCTCATCATCATGGATCACCCGGTGCCGCTGCTGAGGGATTCGGCCGTGAGGGAGGTGAATCATGCCGAGGGTGAGCGGCTGAGGAAGGCGAAGGAGGACAAGAAGAGGAAGAAATAGCGGAAGCTACAGGCGCGGGAACGAGGGGAGGAACCAACGGAGGCGGGACATACCGTCGTCCTACCCTAGGAGCCAACAGAGACGGGTGGCTCTATCATCACGCCTGAGCTGCCAGCGGAGGCGGGTGGCTCCGCTATCGCGCCCCAAGAGCAAAGGGGATTGGGGCGTTCTGCCAATGTGCCCCAGGAGTCGATAGGGGTGAGCCCCTCTGCCCAGGATTTCAGCTGAGGCGAGTTATCAATTCCTCTATTTTTCCTATTTTAGTTGGATTTCATCGTGACTTATGTTTTTTGTCCCTTGCAGTGTCGGCAGGCAGCGAAATCCTTTGGCACTAGCGCCGAAGAAGAGCATAGCCCTCTAATCGGGGCGGCGGCCATCGACTGGTGTCGTGCCCGTTTTGGGCGGGAGCAGGATGAGTTGCTCCAGAAGGACGCCGAAACCCAGGAATAGATCCTTGACCTTCTAGGCGAGGTTGAGAAGGAAAGGGATCTAAAGCCAGGGGCCGAGGAGAAGCTCGCGGCCCAAGAGAAAAGGGCGAGCCTGGATGCTGCGGTGGTCGCTCGGCTGTGCAAGGAGCGAGATGAGCTGATTCAATCCGCAGAGAGGCTCTGCTCAGAACGTGGCGCGGCTCGCGAGGATCATGTCCAGGCTTTCTGAGAATGTGACCAGGCCTACCAAGAGCGCGACAATGCACAATAGAAGGTTGGCTCCCTCCAGGCCAAGCTCGAAAGGGAGACGACCCAGAAGCTGGAGGCCGAGTGCTTTTTTCGCTGGGCTGGCTATGATCTCACCGAGGTGAGGAGAAATCTTTAGGCGAAGAGTGATGAGCTCAATATCCTGAGTGTCGCCCTAGGAGTGGTCTGCGATGACCTTGAGGTGGTGCGGTCGGAGGAGACCAGCTCGCTCATGACTCGTGCCATCGAGATCACGGCTCGGGTGCGCCTTCTCGAGAGGAATGCCCTTTGTGCCGGGGTCAATCAGTCCTTCGTGATTGCTCGTTCTCATTATGAGGACAGCATCGATCTACAGGAGATGAGCCACAGCTATGCACCCGGTTATGAAGTCCAGGAGCTGGAGGAGATGGAAACGGCGGTGGCTCCTCTTTTGCAGGACCTGGCGGACAAGATAGAAAGCATAATTCTCCCCTGGAGGGGCTAGTTAGTTAAATAGGTTGGGTGGTCATTTTTGTAATAAGCGGACAAGTTTTGAGCGTTTTTGTTTTGTTTAAACAAGTCTGTTCTTTTATTTCATTTGAACAAGTCTATTCTTGGGTTAATGCGTTCCAACCCTTCCAGTCGTTAAGACCGTAGAGCTCGAGGTTTGGGCAGGAAACTCTGGTCACGCTGGTAAGCAAGAGTGCTATAGCCGCTGGGGCATAGCTTTCTTGCAGTCTAACCAGTTTTACTCAGCATTTGTTTCCGCAAACCTTGCCTCTAGTGTCAACGTGAGAAAGGGGTCGGGCACAGTGATTGTTTTGGAAAGGGTATACATATATGCCCTTATCAGCCCCCGAGTGAGACCCGATCCCGTGCCATTGCTGGGGTCGGGTTTCACTAAAGATCGAGGAGACGATAACGAAACTAGTAGGAGAAAACGTCTCTTGTTTTTGAAACGTTATTCTTAGTTTTCATACATATCCCCTCACTAGGATTCGAGCCATCGTTCTGTGACCGCATATTCGGTCTCCTTGCGAGTCCAACTTTCCTCGAGCCCCCGCGCATAGCGGTGGTCCGGCCAAGGGTCAGCTCGTCTTTGTGATAGTCACCCCATTCATGGTTTCCTCAACCGGAGGGGTTGAGCTAACGTCACTTGCCTCAATGGCTTGAGTGACGCGCTCGATGAGCTCGCTAACGGGCATGTCCGAGTGGAATCCGGGTCCATCGTTCATGATGGGGTCGGCATAGCCCTCATGTTGCATTCCAATGCTCCTTAACCTGCCTCCTGGCAGATGCCTGAGTCATTCCGGAGACCAACTCAGGTGGCCCATTGGCCTCCCCTTGATGGAGATTCTATGGGTATGGCTTGAGGTTAGGATCGGACAAGAAGGTCTAGATGACCCTGTCCGCTTCTGAGTGGGTTGGGCAAGGGCCACTAGGGCTCATCTGCATTTTCTCTCATGGCTCTGTTTGACACGAGGCGGCCTCGAGCCCTTCGTGGGCTAGTCTTTAAACCTCGGTCGGTCGGATTCCTCGAGTCGGGGTCGGGTGGCTTGAGCCCCCGAGCCCCGTTGGGCTCGGTAGGGGTCGGCCGAGTTTTATGTGTCACCCTGTCCATGGTTTCCACAATCGAAGGGGTTGAGCTAACGACGCTTGCCTCGATGGCTCGAGTGTCGTGCTCGGCGAGCTCGCTAACGGGCATGTTCGAGTGGAATCTGGGTCCGTCGTTTGTGATGGGGTCGGCATAGCCCTCATGTGGCATTACACTGCTTCTTAACCCACCTTTCCGACAGATGCTTGAGTCGTTCCGGAGACCGACTCAGCTGGCCCACTGGCCTCCCCTCGATGGATATTCTACCGGTGGGCCCCTTCAAACCCTTCCTGGGAAGGTGGAGGTTAAAGCTCGTGGTGCGGGTGACAAAACTCTGATCGCGCTGGGGAGCAAAAATGCCATAGCCGTTGGAGCGTAGGTTTCTTACGGTCCGACCAATTTTACTGAGCATTTGTTTCCACAAACCTTGCCTCTTGGTTTTAGCATGAGAAAGGGGTCAGGCATAGATAATGTCTATCGAATAGACACTCTTGCCAGCCCCCGAGTGAGGCCCGACCCTTTGTCGTTGCTAGGGTCGGGTGTCACTTAAAGATCGAGGAGTCGATAGCAAAACTAATAAGAGAAAACATACGTAAATTAAGGGTGACCTACCTCTCAGTAGCAGCCCGAGCCGTCCGATCGACTTGGGTGAACTGCTGGCACAGGACTTACCTTGATGGCTCGAGTGACGGGTTTGGAGTGCTCTTTACCGGATATGTTCGAGTGGAATCCGGGTCCGTCGGTCGTGACGGAGTCGGCATAACCCGCATGGAGCATTCTACTGCTCCTTACCCATCTCTCGGCAGCGGCCCAAGCCGTCCGACCAACTTGGGTGACGCGCTGGCAGAGGACTTTCCTGTGGAGATAAAGGATGAGATCATCCCCCAACAAGCTGGTTAGGCTGATAAGCCAGGCGGCGAACTCGTAATGAGTGAATAAGCTCTTAGATTTTGTTATGGTCAAATAGATTTTTAGCCCTTTCTCTCCTTTTTTTATAAAAAGGTTAGTGCGTTCTGACCCTTTCCGTTGTTAAGGCCATAAAGCTTGGGGTGTGGGTGAACAAACTCTGATCACGCTGGTGAGCAAAAATGCCGTAGCCACTGGGGCGTAGGTTTCTTGCAGTCCAACCAGTTTTACTCAGCGTTTGTTTCCGCAACCCTTGCTTCTAGATCTTATCATAGGAGAGGGTCGGGCACAGAGAACGTTTGCCAGGTAGATATACTCTTATATGCGTTCTGACTCTTTCCATCGTTAAGGCCGTAAAGCTCAGGATGCGGGTGAACAAACTCTGATCATGTTGGTGAGCAAAAGCGCCATAGCCGCTGGGGCGTAGGTTTCTTGCAGTTCGACCAGTTTTACTCAGCGTTTGTTTCCGCGACGTTCGCTTCCAGGTCTTAACGTGAGAAAGAGTCGGGCATAGAGAATGTCTACTGGATAGATATGCTCTTATCAGACCCTGAGTGAGGCCCGACCCCTTGCCGTTGCTATGGTAGGGTGTCACTAAAGATCGGGGAGTTGATAGTGAAACTGAAAGTGTGCGTATATTAAGGGTAAAAGCGATGAGCTGTTCAATATTCCAGGCGTTGACGGAGACTTTGCCGTCGATGGTCTTGAGCTTGTAGGTGCCTGGTCGGAGCACCTCCACGACGACGTACGGTCCCTCCCACGGTGGAGAGAGCTTGTGGCGGTTCTTATTGCTCTAGACGAGGCGAAGCACCAGGTCCCCGACATTGAAGGCTCGAACCCGCACTCGAGTTGTATAATATGTGTTGTTCACCCCATGTGTTATGGTCTGAGAGGTATACCAGAGGAGGAAGCACACCCGTGGCTAGGAACCGTGCATGCCAGCACCATGCGCGATTGGCCATGACTAATCCAGTAGTGCGCGGTCACCTTTGGGCAGCGCCATGTGTGGTCCGCTGTGACCAAGCCTGCAACCACTAGAGATCTCCAGGATTAGTTTCTTTCTAAATTTAGTATGCATGAGCTTTGAACTTGTAAGCATTAGTTCAACCTTTGGCTATTTGTACTGAACTCCTTGGCTCCCTAGCGCTCTCACCGCTAAGTGTCTCCGACGCTGGCCAGCAGGATGACGTCCCAGCCTCGTCGCCACCGGGAAACCAAACCCCGTCCACCCACATCCCATGACTACTACCTGCGCAATCCTAGCAGCTCCAACAATATGGTATCAATGTTAGGACCAATGCCTACCACCACCACCGCCGTCATTCCCTCTGCCCCGATCCCTGCCATAACCACCGCCGCCCTCCCCACCACCACCCTTCCTCCATCCACCTTCGTGCCTGTTATCTCCCTAAGAGCATCACCTCCATCCTCCACACTATGCAACGCAAGATGGGCAACATCACGACGCGCCTCTCGGCTATCGAAGATCATCCACCCGCAACCACCGATGGTTCACCTCTGATGCCGTATGGCCTTCCTAGCTATGGCGGCATCCCTCCAGCATATGACCTCCATGGCTATGGCGGCATTCCTCCGGCCCCGTCCTCCGCCTCAGCCATCGTCCATACGATGGCAGCGGGTTCAGGGCTGCCCATCACCCAGATCCCCTTCCCACACTCACCATCGCCCCTCCCCAACCTAAGTGGGCTAGCGACCGTGCTTCCCGGCATGCTACCCGCCCACTATGAAGATCAAGCCAACACAGTCGGTGCTACCCCTTGGGATGGCTCAACAAGTGCGAACACTTCTTTGGGGCGCAACACACACCAGAGCACGACAAGGTATGGCTAGCTTTGTTCCACATGACTGACGTCGCTCAGGAATGGTATTACATGCTGGAGCACGATGTGGGCGACGTCACTGCTGTCAGCTGGCCCCAGTTCAAGATGTTGTGCCAGCAGCGCTTTGGGCTAGCCCTCGACACCAGCCACCTCTTGGATCTGGCATAGCTACCTTTCCATGGAATGGTCAAGGAGCACACATGGATGTTCCTAGCCCACATGGCACACGTGGGCCACCTCTCGTCGCTCCAACAAGTTCAACTCTTCACCGGCGGACTTCTCGATCCCATCCGCACCGACATGGAGCTCCAAGTGCCACAAGATTTGCAGCACGCGATGATGCTGGCGTGAGCATACGAACGTCGTAATGTGGCCATTGCGGCCGTGGCACGCCCGTCGCGCCACTACTGTCGATAGCACCAACATCCCCTAGCGGCCGCGACACCTATTGTCGCGCTCGCCATGACTCAGGCACTAGTCCTTGCCCCTCAGGCCTCGGCACCAACACGGTCGTTCTGTCGCCTCTCCCCCAACGAGATGGCTGAACGTTGGTGTCACGGTCTCTGCTATAACTACGACGAGCAGTATGTGCGGGGCCACCAGTGTCCACGCCTCTTCTACCTAGAGGCCAAGGACTTTGTCAACGACGACACGATGTCGCCCGAGTTGACTCGGACCACCGATGATGAGGCCCCCTGATCTCCCTACATGCGATCACGGGCATCCACACCGAGAATACAATGCCACTCCGCCTCTCCATTGGCTAGTACGAACTCATGGCCCTCCTCGACTCGGGTTCCACCCACAACTTCATCAGCACGTCTGTTGCTCGCCGTGTGGGGCCACACTTCCACGACAGTCCAGGTGCCAATGTGGTCATGGCCAACGGTGACCGCGTTGCATGCCGTGGCATGGCCCGAAACATCACCATTTGCTTCACCGATGAACACTTCGCCGTGGATTGCTACGCCATTCCGCTCGACTGCTACGATGTCGTCCTCAGCGTCTCCTTCTTGCACAACCTAGGCCCTATTTTATGGGACTTCGATGATCTATGCATGGCCTTCTGGCGCCATGACCGACGCATCTTGTTCAAGGGCATCGGGTCGCCGCGCTCCAACATGCCCCCGACCGGCCGCCTCCACGCCATCCATGCCGAGGAGCCCATGCTCCTCAATTGTCTCCTAGCATCATTCAAAGATGTCTTCGAGCCATCGACTGGGCTTCCCCCTTCTCTGAGCTATGACCACCGCATCCATCTGCTTTCCAACACCGTTCCGATGGCGGTCTAGCCATACCACTACCCCCAGCTACAAAAAGACGAATAGGAAGCCCAATGCGCCGCCATGCTAGAACAAGGCGTCATCCGGCTGAGCACCTCGCCCTTCTCAGCGCTGGTCCTCCTTGTCAAAAAGCCAGATGTGACATGGCGATTCTATGTCAACTATAGAGCATTGAGCGAGCGCAGCGTGAAAGACAAATTTCCCATCCCGGTGGTTGAAGAGCTCATCGATGAGCTGCATGGCGCGCGCTTCTTCACCAAGCTTGACTTGCATGTCGGTTATCACCAAGTACGCATCCACCTGGAGGACGTCGAGAAGACAACATTCCGAATGTACCACGGGCACTTTGAGTTCCTTGTGATGCCATTCGGCCTCACCAATGCACCCGCCACGTTGCAATGCTTGATGAACTCGGTGCTACGCCCCTTCCTCTATAAGTGTGTGCTCATCTTGTTCGATGACATTCTCATCTACAGTGCCTCCTGGCCCGAGCACCTCTGGCACCTACACGCGGTCCTATCAGTCCTCCACGACAACCAGCTAAGGGTGAAGCGCTCCATATGCACCTTCGCCACCTCGTCTTTGGCCTACCTCGGCCATGTGATTTTGGCGTCCGGCATTGCCATGGAAGGTGACAAGGTGGCGGTTGTGGCGTCGTAGCAGCAACCAGCCTCGGCACGTGGCCTACGTGGCTTCCTTGGCCTCGCCGGATACTACTAGCGCTTGATCAAGGATTTTGGCACCCTAGTGGCTCCCCTCACGTAGCTCCTTCGTAAGGAGAGGTTCCACTAGACCGAAGCGGCGATCACGACGTTCACAGCGCTCAAAGAGGCAGTGACGATGGCGCCTGTGCTTCACCTACCTGACTTCGCCAACCCCTTAGTGGTCAACTGCGACGCCTCCGGCACTAGCTTCGGCGCCATCTTGCACTAGGGTGCCGGGCCCCTGGCCTTCTACAGCAAGCCCTTCTCCGCTAGGCACAAGAGGGTGGCAACATATGAGCACGAGCTCATCGGTCTAGTGCAGGCCATTCGACATTGGTGGCCTTAGCTTTGGGGCCGCTGGTTCATGGTCCACACCAATCATTATGCGCTCAAGTACATGCTGGATCAACGCCTCTCGATGGTGCCCCAGCATCAATGGATCAGCAAACTCTTCGGCTTCGACTTTACCATGGAGTACAGGCCAGGGCAATAGAACATAGTTGCCGACACACTATCACACCGGGAACCAGAGGTGCCCTCCCTAGCGACCCTGTTTGCACCGACGTTCCAGCTCTTTGATGACCCACACACGGAGCTTTAGGTCAACGACACCCTGTGCCACCTTTGCAACACCATCGCGGAGACACGAGGTGCACTCTGGCACATCAAAGACGACCTCATCCTCTATGGTGCTCAAGTCTACGTGCTCGCAATGTCAGCTGTCTTGCCATCCGTCCTGTAGCTGGGGCACACGGCAGGGCACGAGGGCGTCCAGAAGAGCCTCCAGCTTCTCCGCCGTGACTTCATGGCGGATCATGACCGCATAGTGGTACGGGACTTCGTGTGCTCGTGCGCAACATGCCAGCTATAGGATCTACATGAAGATTAAGGAGGCCTAGAGGGGGGGGGGTGAATAGGCCTGTAAAAATTCAACTCAAAACTCTGTTAGAACAGAGGGCGGCACTGCCGGCCTTACAGGGCGGCACTACCGCTCTATGAAAAATAATCTAACACAGTTGAGATTTAACAGATATGAACCTGACCCCACTAGTTGCTTAATCCTGCAATATAAAGCCAAGATCCAGCTCGAAGACTGGATACCATAGAAACTTCACACAACAATGAATCAAGCAACTAAACCCTAGAAACAGCTTACAATAAGGTAAACAGCAAGTATAGTAAAGATGAAGCACGCAAGACACAAGATTTATCCCATGGTTCAGCTCACCACTAAGGTTTGCCTAAGTCCACGTTGTTGAGGAAGCCACAAAAGGCTTGAGCTTGCCACCAAGACTTGCCTTACCCTCGTTCTCAAATCAAGAGAGTGAACTCTTGAAGTGAGGGGTGATTTCTTAGCTTTTAAATGAGGTTACAAACCTCCCAAGGCTACCACACGAGATGGCAAGCACAAGGGCGACGTCTAGCCGGCTAGGAGCAAGCTCCAAGAGTAACAAACCCTAGAACCGCCGGCCAAACGTGAACCAAATGCGCTTAGACTTTGGGAATCAGTGGATCTTCTCTCCAATCGAGTTTTGCTGCATTTTCTCTCAAGTTTTGATGGTTGGAATCAAGGATTAGCTTGAGGGATGGAGGAGCAACAATGGAGGAGAGAGGTGAGCTTTGGTTATGTCTATTTTCGAGCAGAATGACTCAGTGGAGAAGATGACCGTTGTGGGCTGGGCCTAAAGGGTATAAATACCCGCCGAGCCCAACGGTCAGTTAAGGGCGGCACTGCCACTCTTAACAGGGCGGCACTGCTGCCCTAGCCAAAACAGGTAATATAATATGAAATTTGGCTGGTTGTTTTGACTAGGTGTGAGGATGTAGATCTATGAATTTGAGCATCTGATTCAACAGTTGACCAACTGTCCTAAAATCCCTCTTAATAGTATGGCTTTTCCTAAAGTCAATTTTTAAACATAAAAGAATTTAACCCTCCTTTGAGCTAGGTCTAGCCACCTTTTGTAATTAGGACACCTGCCACCTGTTCATCATCCTCATTCTTTGATTCCCTGCTTGTCATCTCGATAAATCTTATTAGTCCTCTAATTTTGTGGTCACCAATACCAAAACCCACAATAGGGCTTGATTGCACTTACAATGTCCCCCTTTTTGGTAATTGATGACAACCCAATTAGAGCTTACAAATGATATGAAATCTAAAATGTGATTTTCGAACCATGGGTGTAGGAGCCTCCCCCTAAATATGTGAATAGAGATTTGAATTCTCAAATTGACATAAAAGACCATGATTCACATTTTAGGTGTGATGGGAACCTCCCCCTACATCCATGCCTGCTGTGGGGTGCTGAACAAAGTATCATAGGAATAAAAGTGATGCATATGACAGGTTTTATCAGTTCAAGCACATAAGATTCTGGCTGATACAGCAGAGGGCGGCACTACCGTCCTGACTATATCAGTCAGATAGCAATCAGATTTCTACAGCAGATCATATGAATATAAAACAACTTAAACTCAGAATATGACAAGCTAAAACTGTAACCATGAATACATGTCCATATCCAAAGCAAATAAAGTCACAAAGTAGCATAATTTCATAAAATAGAGTTTTGAGCGACTCTCAAATTCACAACCTAACAACTACTCTCATCAGATCTGAATATAACGCGCAGCGCAGCAAGTTGAATATCCATTGACCCCTCTAATTTTCTCCCCCTTTGGCATCAAATACCAAAAAGAGAAGAAAAAGAAGAGAAGTCACTCGTCACTGTCGGAGTCGACGCGGGCACGTCCGGTAACGTGGGTGTGCGAAGTGAAGCGTGCTGAACATCGCGGAGGTGCTGTCCCAGCTGATATAGAAGGCCCTAGCTGATCCGTCGAAGGACACGGTCTCCTAGAATATGTGCAAAACAAAGCTGCCTGAACCTGTGGATCTGCCTCTGTGGGGTGAATCTCTGCACTAAGGTCCTGCTGACTTGGGGCCTCCTCAAAATGCTGCCCCTGTGGGTACCCGTAGTACTGACTGAATGGCTCATATGAGTGCTCATGCTGCTGATCATCTGTCTGTTCATCATGATGCTCATGTGACTGATCCTGCTCCTCATCAGAAGAAGAAAGGCGAGGCAAGTTAGGAAATCGAGGTGGCGACTACACAGGTGGAAGTGGTGGCAGCCCTGCCATCTCCCTAGCATGCCTCACTACTTTCCTGTTCTCCATTCTATCCTCATAAGTAGTCTGTGAAGCATATGCACAATGAGTAAAGATAGCCTTCATCCATACACTCATCTTTCCCCACTTTGACTTCTTTTTTTGTTCCCTAGCCTTGGATGGCTCAGGAATATCTCTGTGTTCAGCTCTAGAAGAGTGAAAGTCTGCTGCCCCACTATCTCTAGGTCCTCCAGAACTAGTGTGCTGAGTAGCTGATCCAAGTCCCCCTAAACCATCATGGGTCTTCTTGATCTTGTAAACAGTGTGCTCATAGTCCTTAGGGAACCACATGTCAGTCACTCTCTCAATCGTAAATATGAGGTAAGGAGCATAGGGCAAAGATCTCCTCCCATCATCCATGGCATATGTTAGCTCAACACAAATGAATCTTGGAACATTAAACTTTTCACTGCTGGGAAACCTAGACAACACATTAGTGATATAGCCATTCAAATCTGTTGCATTGTCTTTAGGGTTGAGAGTGATCCTGAAAAGATTGTTCATGATATAATAGAAGCTCTTGAGCTTTGTTCTTGACCAATCAGGAACTGCAAGATTTTGATCCTCCCACATGAAGCTTATTTCCATTGGCTCAAGACGACGCTCATTATGTATCCTCTCATATCCCCTATGGATGTGTCCAAAACCAAGAATACGACAGAAGGTGACAAAATCAATACGATAGTGTCGCCCATCAGTCATCCAATGAAGCTCATCCACCTCCCTGTTCCAATAGTAAGTAGCATAGAATTGAGCAAGAATCTCCCTGTTCCAATCATACCTAAAACTCATGATGTTTGTCATCTCAAAACGGTCACAAGTCTTGATTGCTGTAGCAAACTGATGATCATCCCTGCTCTCCAAGTCACCAAAGTCAATGTACTGGATCTTGCTAATCTTGCCCTTTGACTTAGACAGAATGGCTGTAGCATAAAAATCAGATTGAAAAGCATTCCAAAATCTATAACCAATGCCATTTGATCTGTCAGAGGAGTAGGGATCAATCTCTCTGGCTTCACCTGTCTTCTTCCAACTCATGGAATAATCAACAACTCTATGATCATCACTGTTTTGGGGAGGAATGAGATCGAACCTATCAGTGTTATCTCTCATGTAGCTGCTATCAAACTCTGAAATGTGTAGAGGAGAATCAGGCCACACCCGAATGGTTCTTCCCATCCTCTAAATTTTCTCTTCTTCAGCAAGGTCTTCATCAAGATTTCCATCTCTAGGGAGTATAGCTCTCCTGTCCCCTTCCTCTCTTAACCTTTTGCTTAGTTGTCAACACCTTTCTTTTTCCTCGGACCATCTATGCAATTAACTGAGACTTGATAAGAAACTATATAAGATAATGAGTTAGACACAGCTGCAGGCAGGTTTTAACAAGAATTTTTTTTTGAAGATAACACAGGAAGCTGTGTTGAATTTGGAATCAGCATGGTAGGGCGGGACTGCCGCCCCCTGAGGCCAGCACTGCCGCCCTCAGTTGCTTCACTATTTCATTTTCAACTTTCTCGTTCTGGTTAAAATCTTATTTCCAACAGTGTCTATTCATCATCATAATTTTAGAATCACAGTCTAAACAAAGAATGCAAGAAACCCTAGCCATGAATTTGAAAGAATGAGTATGAAAAACTTTAGAAACAATTGTTGATAAGTGAATCCAATCCATTCTGAACTTCATCGGATTTATGAACTTGAGTATAGCAGTTAGAATCTACTAGGGGTGCCATTATTGGTCCCAAGGGTGGCATTGTCGCTCTCCCCAAAATCATCCAACCGGTGAAATCCAAAATCAACTCGATTCACCCATCAAAAACCTTTCTAAACCCTTCATACTCCTCCTAGAAACTGAAATCCATGACTAAAAGCTTCAAATTGCATAGATCGAATGGGGTTAGGGTTTCACCTTGCTTCCAAACCGTTGGAGTGGAGGGAGAAGAGCAGAAACGGCTTGGCCAGGAGCCTCCTGCAGTGACCAGCGATGAAGAGTCTCAGCCGGCTGTAGGAGCGGTAGTGCCGGGGTGGCAGTCCGCAAAGAATGGTGGCAGCGCGTGCTTGAGAGAGGAAGAGAGAAGCACGGGCGTCGGCATCGGCTGGGAGAGAAGGAGAGAGTTGGGTCGGGGACCAGAGAAGGAAAAAGTAGAAGAAAATGGGCCCCGCGACCCAGCCAAAATTGACGGAAAACGACCCAGTTTTCAGAGAGCAGCACTGCCGGCCAAGATGGGCGGCACTGCCGCCCTACCAATTTTGCAGGGTTTACGCTGAAACTTTATGACCTCCTTCACCTCAGGTATGGATATATATCCTTTAAATATCATGACCAGTAAGCAATCAACAATACAGACAATGGTCATGACACTTAGTTGACCTTTTGAAATGATTTTAAAACACAATATAATACCCTTTTAAATTATTTTCCTATGTCACTAAGTAGTCAAACAGAAGTGTGCTATATTTCAAACCACGTTACGAGAATCAAGTATATTTAGCTCACTACACAAAGCACAAAACCTTGACTCATCGAGAGGCTTAGTGAAGATATCGGCTAGTTGTTTTTCGGTGCTCACATGACGAATTTCGATATCTCCTTTGGTTTCGTGGTCTCTCAAGAAATGATATCGGATGTCTATATGTTTGGTTCTTGAGTGGCTTACGGGATTGTTTGCAAGCTTTATGGCACTTTCATTGTCACCAAAGAGTGAGATTTTGGTGAATTGACAACCGAAATCATGAAGGGTTTGCTTCATCCAAAGTAATTGAGCACAACATGCACCGGCTGCGACATACTTGGCCTCGGCGGTGGAAAGGGCTACACAATTTTGCTTCTTAGAACTCCAAGACACTAGGGACCGTCCAAGGAATTGACATGTCCCTGAAGTGCCTTTTTCTATCTACCTTGCAACCGGCATAATCGGAATCCGAATAGCCAAGTAGATTGAACTTGGAGCCCTTGGGATACCACAAGCCAAGGTTAGGAGTGTGTACCAAATATCTCAAGATTCTCTTAACAGCCACTAAATGGCACTCTTTCAGGTTGGCTTAAAATCTAGCACACATGCACACACTAAGCATTATGTCCGGCCTAGATGCACATAAGTAAAGTAGAGAGCCGATCATGGAGCGATATACCTTGATGTCTACGGCTTTCCCTTTTTTATTTAGATCAAGATGTCCATTGGTTGGCATGGGAGTTTTGATAGGCTTAGCATTCACCATGTCGAACTTGTTAAGCATATCTTGGGTGTACTTGGTTTGGCTAATGAACGTCCTTTCCTTTATTTGCTTGATTTGAAATCCAAGAAAGAATTTCAGCTCACCCATCATGGACATCTCAAATCTCTTAGTCATAATCCTACTAAACTCATCACAATACACATGATTAGTACCACCAAATATTATGTCATCGACATATATTTGGCACACAAATATATCATTTCCAACTTTGTGAGTAAAGAGAGTAGGATCAGCTTTGCCTATTTCAAAGCCTTGTTTGAGCAAGAATTCCTTAAGGCATTCATACCATGCTCTTGGTGCTTGCTTAAGCCCATAGAGCGCCTTTTGGAGTTTATAGACATGGTTGGGGAACTTGAGATCTTCAAACCCCGGTGGCTGCTCCACATACACCAACTCTTGTATTGGGCCATTGAGGAATATACTCTTAACATCCATTTGGTATAGCTTGAAGTCATGATGGGCAGCAAAGGCGAGAAGCATTCAGATTGCTTCAAGTCTTGCCACCGGTGCATATGTTTCTTTAAAGTCCAAGCCCTCTACTTGAGTGAAGCATTGGGCTACCAATCTTGTCTTGTTCCTTGTCACCACGCCATTTTCATCTTGCTTGTTGCGGAAGACCCACTTGGTACCAATGACATTGGTGTTGGGCCTTTCCACCAATTTTTACACTTGATTTCTCTCAAAGTTGTTGAGCTCTTCTTGCATGGCTATGACCCAATCCGGATCTCCAAGTGCTTATTCTACCTTGAGAGGTTTCAAAAATGAAACAAATGAGTAATATTGACAAAAATTTACTAAATGTGAACGAGTTGTTACCCCTTTCGAATGCTCCCAAGGATGTTGTCAAGGGGGTGATCCCGTTGTATAGTTTGACGTAGCCTTGGATGCTCAACACCTCCTTGTTCTTTTTATGGACCTTCAGCCTCTTCTTGTTCAAAGATAGGCTCCAGGTTGAGCCCTTGAGGTGGTGGAGTAGGAGTTGAAGGAGCTGCTGCTGAGGTGAATGGGGCGGCACTGCCGCCCTCATGAGCGGCACTGCCGCCCTGTTGATGTTCAGCAGGTGAGTGCTGCCCTTATCGATGGAGTACGTCAGCAGAAATTTGTATAGCAACAGCCTGGGGATCCTCATCATCAGTGGCTTGATCTTCTTGTGGTCTAATGTCTCCTATAGCCATTTGCTTGATTGCCTCACATGGTGGATCCTCCTTTCCTACAACACTTGAATCAACTTGCTCCACTTGAGAGCCATTAGATTCATCAAATGTCACATCTACCGTGACTTCAACTCTACCCACGGTTTTGTTGAAGACACGATAGGCATGCTCATTTGATCCATAACCAAGAAGAATGCCTTCATCAACTTTAGGTGCGAATTTAGAGTTTTTGGGTCTTTTGTTAAGTATAAAATATTTGCACCCAAACACTCTAAAGTATGACACCTTTGATTTGTTACCGGTTAGAAGCTCATATGAAGTCTTCTTGAGTTTCTTGTGTAAATAGAGACGGTTGATGGCATGGCAAGCGGTGTTGATGGCGTCACTCCAAAAGAGGTCCGACGTTTTGTATTCATCTAGCATTTTCCTTGCCATATCAAGAAGTGTACGGTTTTTCCTCTCTACTACACCATTTTGTTGAGGGGTATAAGGAGTTGAAAACTCATGTTTGATGCCCTCATCATCAAGAAACTCTTTAACTAGAGTGTTCTTGAATTCGGTCCCATTGTCACTTCTTATCTTCTTGATAGGAAGACCGAACTCCCATTGTGCCCTTCTCACAAATATCTTGACTTTCTCTTGCACCTAGGACTTATCATAAACAAAGAACACATAAGTGAAACGGGAATAATCATCAATAATAACTAGACCATATTTGTTACCCCCGATGCTTATGTAGGCAACCGGTCCAAAGAGATCCATGTGAATCAACTCCAATGGTTGTGTGGTAGTCATAATGCTCTTTGGTGGGTGAGGTACACCTACTTGCTTTCCGGCTTGGCAAGCAATACAAATCCTGTCTTTCTCAAATTGAATATTGGTTAGTCCAAGGATGTGGTTGTCTTTTAGGAGTTTGGCCAAGTTCCTCATCCCAACATGAGCCAGTCGGCGATGCCAAAGCCAACCCATGCTAGATTTTGCCACTAAACAAGTCTCAAGCTTAGCTTTACTTTTGCTGAAATCAACTAAGTAAAGCTTGTTCTTGAGATGACCCGTAAAGACAATAGAGGAATCCTCCCTCTTAGAGACTTCCACACCCTTATCTGTGAAGAGACAATTGTAGCCCATCTCACATAATTGAGAAACGGACAACAGATTGTACTTCAAAGAATCAACATGTATGACATTTGTAATTGAATGATCAAGTGTAATAGCTACTTTACCAAGTCCAATCACACCCCCTTTTGAATTATCACCAAATACGATATTCTCATCTGAATTTATAGTTGGAGAATATGATGAGAACATACTCCTTTCTCCGGTTATATGATTTGTACAGCCACTGTCAAGCACCCAACTTGACCCACCGGAGGAGTATGCCTGCAACACAAGTTTAGTTCCTAGTCTTAGGTCATCAAATATTCTTGAGGCCTTGCATGTTAGTCATAAGAACTTTAGTAACCCAAATGAAAGCATTATGATAAACATTTTGACCATTGCCAACAAACTTGGCAAACACCTCCCTCTTGCTGTTGTGCTGCAAAACAAAGTTAGAATCCAAACATTGTGGAGGTGTTTGTGCCTTTGGTTGGTAAGCATATCTATTTGGAGTGACCCAAATGGATTTCTTTGTTTTCTGGACAACCTGCTCTGGATGAGACACCTTCTTCTTGGGCTTAACATGAGCAGAGGAGGAGGTGGTCTTCCCTTTTCTGTGGGGGGGCGGCACTGCCGCCCATCACATCAGCACTGCCGCCCATAGGCTGCGGTGCTGCTCTGGGCTAGCCTTGTGCCACCTTCTGTGCAGAACTATCTGTACCTTCCTGCCCTTTGCTCATAAACTGAACACACTCATATCCATTTATTACCTTTCTCCTATTGGTTTTACCTCCATGAGTGTGCCCAAGCCCATCTTTGATGCGTGGATTCCTTCCATCTTTGTATTGGGGCCTCTTTGGTTTTTCACCTTTGCCACCAGCAGGTTTCTTACCTTCCATGCCCCTTTTTCCTAACATTGCATTGAGCCTAGCAATCTCCTTTTTCATGACCTCAAAGTTTGCAAGGTTAGTGGAATAAACATTTAAGTCAAGATTATAGTATTTTCCACATCCTTGGCTAGTGGAGGGAATAGAAATGTCATTTGTGTTGGAGGGAAGTGGGGTGCTCTCGCATAGAAGGTTATATTGCTTCTCAAGTTTGTTGTGCTTTTCAACTAAGACATAATACTTGTCATTGAGTGCAATATTTGCCTTTTTTGTGAGAGCATGTTCTCTTTGTTCTTCGGCCAAGGCCTTGTTCAAAGAGTCCACCTCACTTCTCTCTAACTCAAGAGCTTCCTTGCGGCCAATATACATCTTTTCGGTTTCCTCAAGATAATCATCTCTATCGGCTAGCTCGGCTTTGACACTTTCTAGTTCCTCCATTAGATTCATGATGAAGAGCTTGGTTTTATAATCTAACTTTTTAGTCAATTTAGCATATTTCTCAACATCACTAGTATCATCATCACTAGAATCACTAAGTTCACTACTAGAGATGTCACTAGGAGGTGGAGGAGATTTGGCTCTTCGTTTTACCTTCTCACCCTTTGCCATAAGACAAACGTGAGTGGAGCGGTGGTCATCATCATCGGACATATTGTTGAAGAGCCTTGGTGGAGAGGATGACTTTTGAATAGCCACGGTTGCAATCTTCACGTCCTCTTCACTTGACTCTTTAGTTGAGTCCCACTCATGCCCAATGTGTGCCTCTTCCATTTGCTTGTATCTCTTTTTGTGTTCATGCTTGCCCTCATTATTGTCCCTCTTGTATTTGTTTTCTTTCTTGTCATAGGGACACTTAGCAATAAAGTGCTCCATGCTGCCACAATTGTAGCAAGTTCTCTTCTTCTTGTTTGGGAACCTTCTTTGCACTATTTTGTACCCATTCTTTTTCAACCCCTTGTGATAGCTCTTCATGAACAAGGCCATATCATCGATCTTCACGTAATCAGCCCCATCATCTTCATCTTCACTTGAGGATGAACTTGGATCATCATTTTGTGGAGTTGATTTGATTTCTTTGGGTTGGCTTATTGATGCTTGCTTGCTGCCCTTTGCCTTGTTGGAGGTGCCTTGATTGCTTCATTTATTGGCCTTGAGAGCTACTTCCTTGATTTTCATGCCTTCTAGCTTGGCTTGCAACTCACCAAGTGTTTTCCTTTCATTGGCTTCTTCTCTTTGCATGTCAAATGTCAACAATCTTCTAAGCACATCATTAGGTGTGAAGTGCTCAAACTTCTTATCTCTAATCAAGGTAACTACGATCTTATTTCTTGGTGAGTAGGCTTCCAACATAACCTTCACCACTTTGTGATCATCAAGCTCATCACATTCATAGCCTCTAATCTTGCCCACCAAGGTCATCAATCTATCAAACATCTCTTGAGGCCCCTCTCCATCAACAATCACGAACCTATTGAGCTTAGCCATCAACAAATCAATATTTGCTTTCCTCACTTTATCAACACCTTCATGTGCTAGATGCAAAGTGTCCCAAATCTATTTTTGCAACATTGACATTCATCACTCGGTTGTACTCATTTCCATCCAAGGCACTAAGAAGAATACTTGTGGCTTGGCCATTGAGATGGACAGCAGCTAGCTCTTCATTTGTTGGTGCTTCGGGATCTTCCGGTGGCTACAATTCATTCACCACAATCTCCCAAAGACCAGGGTGAAGAACTACAAGATAGGCACTCATCAAGTGCTTCCACTTGGCAAAGTTTGTTCCATCAAAATGAGGCAACTTGCCTGCGAGCACATTGACAAAAGATCTTTTGTTATGGTTAGACAAATAAGAATAATCAAAGGATACAGTGGCATATTTGTTCTTGTTGTTGTTGCTGCCCTTGTCCTTGCTATCCTTCTTTTTGTCCTTGCTCTTCACCTCCTTGCTATCTTTTAAAGCATGGTATGACACATCATCATCTCCATCGTCCGAGCTACTTGAGAGCTCACTAGGTGATGCGTCATACTCATTCTTCTCTTGCTCTTGAGCTCTTGCTGCCCTTCTCTTAGCTCTTGCCTCTCTTGTGATTCTTCTAGCTTTTTTTCTCTTCTTCTTGTCTTTGAGCCGCTGCTCTTTCTTCTTCTTTTCTCTAGCTTCTCTTGTTGCGATCTTTGCGGCTTTTCTTTCTTTTCTTGCCTTTCTTCTTTCGGCATCGGTGGTCTTGGGTTCTTTGATGGTGGCATCACTTGCTGTGGACATGGACAGCTCGCTGCTGCTGCCGACATCCTCAACGTGCACACCACTTACGTCCGCAACGTGAACGTTCTTCGAACCTTCTCCTTCTTCCATACTTCATGCGGTGAAGCGTATACGAAGCAACCTCGCTCTGATACCACTTGTAGGATCTACAGGAAGATTAAGGAGGCCTAGAGGGGGTGAATAGGCCTGTAAAAATTCAACTCAAAACTCTGTTAGAACAGAGGGCGATACTGCCAGCCTTACAGGGCGGCATTGCCGCTCTATGAAAAATAATCTAACACAGTTGAGATTTAACAGATATGAACCTGACCCCACTAGTTGTTTAATCCTGCAATATAAAGCCAAGATCCAGCTTGAAGACTGGATACCACAGAAACTTCACACAACAATGAATCGAGCAACTAAACCCTAGCAACAGCTTGCAATAAGGTAAACAGCAAGTATAGTAAAGATGAAACACGCAAGACACAAGATTTATCCCGTGGTTCAGCTCACCACTAAGGTTTGCCTAAGTCCACGTTGTTGAGGAAGCCACAAAAGGCTTGAGCTTGCCACCAAGGCTTGCCTTACCCTCGTTCTCAAATCAAGAGAGTGAACTCTTGAAGTGAGTGGTGATTTCTTAGCTTTTAACTGAGGTTACAAACCTCCCAAGGCTATCACACGAGATGGCAAGCACAAGGGCGACGCCTAGCCAGCTAGGAGCAAGCTCCAAGAGTAACAAACCCTAGAACCACCGGACAAACATGAACCAAATGCTCTTAGACTTTGGGAATCAGTGGATCTTCTCTCCAATCGAGTTTTGCTGCATTTTCTATCAAGTTTTGATGGTTGGAATCAAGGATTTGCTTGAGGGATGGAGGAGCAACAATGGAGGAGAGAGGTGAGCTTTGGTTCTGTCTGTTTTCGAGCAGAATGACTCAGTGAAGAAGATGACCGTTGTGGGCGGCACGGCACTGCCGCTCTTAACAGGGCGGCACTGCCGCCCTAGCCAAAACAGGTAATATGATATAAAATTTGGCTGGCTATTTTGACTAGGTGTGAGGATGTAGATCTATGAATTTGAGCATCTGATTCAACAGTTGACCAACTGTCCTAAAATCCCTCTTAATAGTACAGCTTTTTCTAAACTCAATTTTAAAACATAAAAGAATTTAACCCTCCTTTGAGCTAGGTCCAGCCACCTTTTGTAATTAGGACACCTGCCACCTATTCATCATCCTCATTCTTTGATTCCCTGCTTGTCATCTCGATAAATCTTATTAGTCCTCTAATTTGGTGGTCATCAATACCAAAACCCACAATAGGGCTTGATTGCACTTACACCAGCGCAACAAGAAGGAAGCACTTTACCCGGCTGGCCTGCTGCAACCACTCGACGTCCCCGCCTAGGTTTGGTCTGACATATCGTTGGATTTCACTAAAGGGCTTCCTAAGGTGAATGGCAAAAGCGTCATCCTCACGGTGGTCAATCACTTTTCAAAGTATGCGCACTTCATTGCCCTCGGGCACCCATACACCGTGTCCTACGTCGTACGCGCCTTCTTCACCGACATCGTCCGCCTCCATGGTTTTCGGTGTTGATTGTTAGCGACCGGGATCCTGTCTTCATCGGGCATGTCTAGCGTGACTTGTTCAAGCTCACCGATGTGCAACTGCGCATGAGCACTGCCTTCTACCCACAGACGAATGGCCAATCTGAGGCGGTCAACAAGACTATTGCCATGTACCAGCGCTGCATCACTGGTGACCGTCTGCGTGCATGGCTAGAGTGGCTGCCGTGGGCTGAGTATTGCTACAACACGACATTCCACTCGGTGCTGCGCACAACTCCGTTTGAGGTGGTCTATGGCCGCTCTCCGCCGGCTCCGCTCCCATATGAATCATCTTCAGCGCGCATGGACGGACATGGTGGATGCCCTGCTGTGCGACCGCGACACCTTCCTCGCCGACGTCCACGACCGACTACTACAATCTCAAGCCTACGCCAAGCGCCACTAAGATGCTCATCCCCGACCGCTGGAGTTCATCGTCGACACGTGGGTGTGGCTATGCATGCTCCATCATTCGACGCAGTCCTTAGTACCGTGCAAGCGTGGCAAGTTGAGCCCGCGTTATGCTGGACCGTTCCAAGTGCTAGAACACGTGGGTGACATCGCCTATCATCTTCAACTACCAGAGGGAGCCCACATCCATGATGTCTACCACATCGACGTCCTTAAGCCCTTCCATGGGACTCCACCGCCTACTCCACCGACGCTGCCACCACTTTAGCATGGCCGTCTTCTCCAAGCTCCAGAACGGGCCCTACGCGCTCAACTACGTCGAGGTACCTGGCATGTACTCGTTCAGTGGGCAGGTCTCCCTAAAACCGAAGCCACTTGGGAGCCGGTCGACTCCCTTCGCGCTGCTCACCTAGAGTTCCAGCTCGAGAACAAGTTGTTTCTCAATGGGGGGAGAGATGTTATGGTCGGAGAGGTATACCAGAGGAGGAAGCACACCCGTGGCTAGGAACCATGCATGCCAGCGCCATGCGCGATCAGCCACGACTAAGCCAGCAATGCGTGGTCACCACTGGCTAGCGCCATGCATGATCAGCTGTGACCAAGCCTACGGCCACCAGGGATCTCCAGGATTAGTTCCTTTCTAAATTTAGTATGCATGAGCTTTGAACTTGTAAGCGTTAGTTCAGTCTTTGGCTATTTGTACCGAATCATCGATGAATAAGAAATCAGCTAGAGATTGAGTTATCTCTCTCGCTCCTTAGCTCCCTAGCTCTCTCACTGCTCACTGTCTCCGATGCCGGCCAAAAGGATGGCGTCCCAGCCTCACCACCGCCGGGAAACCAAACCCTATCCACCCACATCCCACGACTACTACCTGCGTAATCCTAGTAGCTCCAACACCATGTCCGTGCAAGAATCAACAATCAATAAATGAAAACTCTTTTTTTGCAACCATGGATGTTGAGATTGGCTCTAAGATAATTGAAAGGCTTAATTCTAAATTTAAACAACTTTCTAGAAAATTATCTCTTTCATGTTATAGATACGTGCATACCTAATTTAGTCAATATGTTCCAAAATTGCAGAAAAATGACCTTGACCATCACTTTGAACCTGTCCAAGCACCAATGTCACCTCAGTCGCATACATTTATCACAATTCTTGTCATGTGTCTTATCTGCATATGCTTTCATAGGCATCAATTTCAGATCTCTTATCTACATATGCATTTAAAGAGATTCAGTTTTTAATGAAAATACAAAACAATAGAATCAAAAGAGCACCAATTTGTAAAGTAACACCCAAATTACCTCCAGCACCAAAGAGCCAACTCTGATTCATCTAAAACATCAGCGTCTAGGGAAGGTTTCTCATACATCATCCTCTACCCAACAAGTAGCACAGAACTATGGATTGAAGCCTCACAGATGTCTAGCAGAGTTTTGTGAAGAGGTACGGCAAAATATTGGTATGGCCTTCAATCGTGAATCAAAAGTATGGCACGTCAATCAAAAGTATGGCCTGTATTGCCGTAAGAAGTTTTGTGATCAATTAAAAATACAAATAGCAGCTCACAACACTAAAGGAGTCATAGTTCAAAAATCCATAATGAAACAAATGAAAGGGGAAATAAGCAAACCAACCAATACAACAACTAATCCAAGGATGCAGGACACCAGTGATAGATATAACAGGACCTTAGCCATAGATCTAGCGGGTACATATTACTATGAACATGATGAACACACCCTAGAATTTTGAACTACTAGATCTAGAGCGAGAGGAAGAGATGGAAAGGGCTGACCGTCTGTGCCCTTGGAGGAGGATCCGCTCACGTCCACCATGGAGTCGGTAAAGCCGGAGGGCGTTGGTGTAGTGGTCGTAGGTGACACGGTCTAGTGGCGGTAGGTAGGCGAAGGCAGTAGAGTCCGGTGATGCAGTCCGGTGGCGGCGAGGCAGTGAGCTTCCCATCACTGGCTACGCACCCTCTAGATCGGATTAGGGATTTCAGTGAGGAACTGTGGCTCGGTCAACCTCCTAAAGAGAGCCGCCGGCCCCCACCTCTCTTTATAGCGCAGTGTAACGGGGGCCCACCAACCATGTAGGGTTGGGCGCCCCCGATCAGGGCGCGAGGTCAAGGCCCAACTCGGCCATTGGGCCGAGCTGGAGAGATCACCACTAACAATCTCCCCCTTGATCTCATCTTATTACTTAAACTTAACTTACTTACTTTATCTTATTCCCATTCCATCATAGCTCAGTGCATAGAGCGTGCCTCATCGTCATTGTCAGTTGCCATTAGATTAAATAGCTACAATGCAATTCTCTGTTTTTTGAAACAAATTCTCAACTAGTCCCTTATTGTCTAGGAATCATAGACTTTTCCTTAAACCCATGCCGGCTAAGTGTTGTCTGAACACGCTAGGTGGTAAGCTTTTTGTAAGCGGATCCACGAGCATCTTTTCTGTTCTTATATGCTCAAGACTAATTATATGATCCCAGACTTTATCTTTTACAACATAATACTTTATGTCAATGTGTTTGGCAGCACCACTTGACTTATTGTTGTGAGCATAACATACTGCTGGATTATTATCACAGTATAACTTGAGTGGCTTATGTATGTTGTCTACCACTTTCAACCCAGGCATGAATTTATTCAGCCAATTCACCTGCCCTATGGGCTCATAACATACTACACACTCGGCATATATTGTGGACGATGTAGTGATGGTTTGCTTTGACCTTTTCAACGATATAGCTCCTCCCACGAGAGTGAATATATATCCTGACATGGACTTTCTATCATCTCCTGCATAATCAGAATCTGTATACTCGTCTATGTGTAGGGAATCAGATCTTCTGTACGTTAGCATGAGACCCTTCGTATCTTGCAGGTAACACAAAACTTTCTTTACTAATTTCTAGTGTTCTATTCTTGGATTACTCTGATATCTACCAAGTAACCCGGTAACAAATGCTAAGTCAGGGCGAGTACACACTTGAGCATACTGTAAACTTCCGATAGCTGAACTATATGGAACCGCTTTTATTTGATCGATCTCATTTGGTTCCTGGGACATTGAAATTCTCCATATCTGTCACCCTTGACTATGGGAGCAGGTGAAGACTTACAATTTTGCATACTGTATTTCTTTAGAACTTTTTCTAAGTATGCCTTTTGTGATAATCCTAAATCTCCCTTTTCTCCATCCCGGTGAATCTCTATTCCTAGGACGAATGAAGCTTCACCGAGATCCTTCATATCAAACTTCGAGGATAAGAACTTCTTTGTGTCTAGTAGTAGATTAACATCACTGCTAGCGAGCAAGATATGATCCACATACAAGACTTGGAAAATGTATTTCCCATTCTTGAACTTTGCATAAACGTAATTGTCCTCTACATTTTCTTGAAACCCAAACTTTCTCATTGTACTATCAAACTTTAAATACCACTGTCTTGAAGCTTGTTTTAATCCATAAATGGATTTCTTCAGGCGGCATCCCATACGTTCTTTTCCTTCCACAACAAAACCTTTCAGTTGTGCTATGTAAATATTTTCCTCCAGATCCCCATTTAGGAACACCATCTTTACACATCTGATGTAATTCTAAATCGTAATGTGCTACAAACGCCATTATGATTCTAAAAGAATCCTTACATGAGACTGAAGAAAATATCTCATTATAATCTATACCTTCTCTTTGCGTGAAGCCTTTTTCCATAAGTCGCACTTTGAATCTTTCTATATTCCCTTTGGAATCATATTTAGTTTTGTAGACCCATTTATAGCCTACTGTCTTGGCTCCTTTAGGAATTGTTTCTAAGTCCCAAACACCGTTGGTTTTCATTGATTTCATTTCATTTTCTATGGCTTCAAGCCACTTTGATGAGTGAGCGCTTCTCATGGCTTCTTCAAATGAGGTGGGATCACCCTCCATTTGAAATTCCTCACATTCATAAACTTCGTAATCTTCAGGAATGGCTGATCTTCTGACTCTTTAAAACCTTGTAGGGGCCTCGTTAGATGACACTTGTTCTATATGAGGCTGTTGTTGCTCTTCCTCATGTGTGACAATGGGTTCTTGGGGATCCTGAAGGATAGGTTCCTCATGTTCATTCATTGTTGCCACAAAAGAACTAACAACTGGTGCTGTTACTAAAATGTCTTGCACTATTGGTACAGCAACAACAGGTAGCGTGAAGAATTGCTCCTGAACCATAGGAGTGGGCACATATACCCGCTTATCTTCTAAACTAATTTCTCACGCTACCATGCTCCCCCTGATCATATCATCCTCTAAAAAGACATCATGTCTTGTTTCTACAAACTTCGTTTGTCTATCAGGACAATATAAGCGATAACCTTTTGACTTTTCTGGATAGCCAATGAAATGGCAACTGACTATCTTAGAGTCTAGCTTACCTATGTTTGGGTTAAAAACTTTTGCCTCAGCTGGACAACCCCACACGTAAATAGTTAGGTGAGGGTTCCTTTCTTGTTCACAACTCATACGGTGTTTTGGGCACCGACTTGCTTGGCACTCGATTGAGTATATGAATGGCGGTTTTTAACGCCGCCATCCATAAACTTATCGGTAGGGTAGAATAACTTATCATGCTTATCACCATATCCATTAAGGTACGGTTGCGTCTTTCAGCTACTCCATTCTGCTGAGGCTCGCCCGGTGTAGAATATTGGGCTACTATGCTATTTTTCTATAAGAACCTTGCAAAGGGTCTAGGAACTTGGCCATATAGGGTGTGTCGACCGTAGTACTCTTCCCCACGGTTGGACCTTACTACCTTAATTTTTAAGTTGTGCTGATTTTCTACTTCAGCCTTAAATATCTTAAATTTATCCAATGCTTCCAATCTTTCTTTAATTAGATAAATATAGCCAAAACGAGAATAGTCATCTATGAATGTTATAAATGAATCATAATCATCCACACTCTTCATAGGAAAAAGACCACGGATATCTGTGTGAACTATTTCTAAAATTCCCGCGCTTCGTTTGGCATCTTTCTTTATTTTCTTAACGTACTTTCCTTTTATACAATCAATGCATTGCTCTAAATCTAAAAATTCTAAAGGAGAAAGAATTGATTTCTTAATCAATTGCTCTATTCTCCCCCTCAAAATATGGCCTAAACGACAGTGCCATAATTTCGATGATACATCATGAACTCTCTTCCGCTTATTACTTGCATTCATAGACGAAGATGCATTATCATTCTCAGTCCTTACATCATTCACATTCTCAAAAAGTGATAATAAATAAAGCTTGTCTTGTTGGAAGGCAAGACCAACACACTTATTATTAATCACAATCCTACATTTGCCATTACCAAAATGGCAATCGTATCCATCATCATCTAATCCTGAAACATTTATCAAGTTTCTACGCAAAGAGGGTACATAAAGAATATCTAAAAGCTGCAGTCTAAAACCATCATGTAATTCTAGAGATAGATCTCCAATGGCTTCAATTTTAGCTTCAACTCCATTTGCAACTTTAATTCTTCTTTCTCCTCTTTGCAGGGTCCTCCTCGTATGGAATCCCTATAATGAATTTGCAACATGAGCAGTTGCACCTGAATCAATCCACCAAGTAGATTTTGCATAACTTAAATACAAGGATTCATCTATGAATGTAATAAAATCCTCACCTCCCTTCAAAAGACTCTTCAGAAAGTCTGGACAGTCCCTCTGGTAATGTCCATGCTTCTTGCACCATTTACACGGATTCTTCTCAACTTGAGCATTATTGTTCTTCGGATGGTGGTCATTCTGAGGGGCTTTCCCTTGAGGTTTGACATTCTTATTGAAATTCTTCTTTTTTGTCCTTCATAAGGTTAGCAGAGTCACCCTATGAGTTTTTTAGCCTCTCCTCTTCTTGAACACACATTGCGATGAGCTTCTCTATATCCCACTTATCGGGTTGCATGGTGTAGTTAACAACAAAAATTTCATAATCTTTCAGCAAGGAAGCAAAAACCAAATGGATCAGAAACTCATCTTTGAGCCCCAAATCCATTAGCTTAAGTTTGGATGCCGTGTTGCTCATCTTCAATATGTGTTCTCTTATACCTCTACCAGAGTATTTCTCATTGAATAATTTCTTTATCAAGGTGCTTGCATAAGCCTTTGAAGAGCCAGTAAACTGACTCTCCACTTTCTTTAGATACTCGTTGGCGGTATCACAATCTGGGATTGATCCTCTTATAGCATCTGAGATAGTGGACTTGGCCACCATCAAGCACTTGCGTTTCGAGATGTCCCATTTCTTTCGATCAAGATCGTATTTCATTCTAACTTCTGCATGATCTCACTTTCGAGCAGTGAAATCAGCATCGGTCTCATTTTCTGCTCTCACCGGATCCTCTGGCTCAGTAGGACACGGAGAGGTAAGTGCTAAGTCATTCTCAGATAGCGCAAGTGCAAGCTCATACTTCTCTCACCATACTCTGTAGTTGCCCCATTCAAGAGGCGGAATATGCGAGATAAATGCCATAGGATTGAGTCCTGAAAAACATGTGTCAGAGAAAGTGAGAAAACATAACATAATGATTGCATGCATTAATTTAACGTTGGTCAAAATTAAAACATACAACTTCTTCTACATTAATTCTACATCATCGTTGGACAGAAAATAGAATTAATGCATAAACTCATAAATCAAACATTTATAATATTGCTATCAATAACTTTGGTCAAAAAATAGCAAAATCATAAATTTACTGAAAATTATAACTGCTCCTCAAAATTAAATCCTCCCGTTGGTTCGAATTTAATTAGAACATCATAAACATCATCATTCGCAGCGGAAACATGAAAAATACTTTATCTACTTTTCAGAAGCATTTTACTGTACTCATCTACTCTCTGAAAAATTATTCCGTTGGTTCAAATTTTTGCAGAAATTTAGCATCAAAACATAGAGAAAAAACATCAAAATGCTTCTGAAAATGAATAATACTAAAAAGCATTGAGTACTATTCATTTAGCCCGACCCACCGCGCAACAGCAACCTGGGCCTAGGCTAGGAAAGTGCCTCCCTGCCTGGGCTCATTCTGGTCCGAGGAACCTCAGCCGTCGGATGTGATCTGACGCTCCTCCGTGCGCCACGGCCGATCAAAAGGCGAGTCGCTGATGACCCCAAAAAACCTAGCCCTATTTCCTTCTCTCCCCTTTCCTTTCTCTTCCTCAGCGCCGTAGTCAGAGGAACGACAACGCAACGGCGGCCCATGGCAGCCAGAGAGGAAGAAGGTGGCGGCGCAGCTGCAGGTCCCCTCGCTGGCGTGCACGCTCGCCCTAGGCTGAGCGCGCCGCCGTCGAGTGGCCTTGTGGTTGCGCCCTAGATCCCAAAACCCGTACGTCGGCGTCTCGGCGGTGAGCGGTGGTTCGGCTACCCATGCGGCATGGATGCCAGCCGGCGGTGGTGCTCTACGGCGAGTAAACCAGGTAGGTTCCTCCCCGTCCATCCGTTCCCCACTAGGGTTAGGGTTAGGGTTTGAAGTTTGATCAGGATTTGCTTTTCTTCCGAATAAAATTTGTGTCATCTCCTTCTAATTGCTAACCCGGTCTAGATCTACGCCTAGACTATCATCGATGATACCATTTATAGATATAACAGGACCTTAGCCGTAGATCTAGCGGGTACATATTACTATGAACATGATGAACACACCCTAGAATTTTGAACTACTAGATCTAGAGGGAGAGGAAGGGATGGAAAGGGCTGATCGTCTATGCCCTTGGAGGAGGATCTGCTCGTGTTTGCCATGGAGTCGGTAAAGCCGGAGGGCGTCGGTGTAGTGGTCGTAGGTGACACGGTCCGGTGGCGGTGGGTAGGCGAAGGCAGTGGTGTCCGGTGATGCAGTCCGATGGCGGCGAGGCAGTGGAGCTTCCCGTCAATGGCTGCACACCCTCTAGATCGGATTAGGGATTTCGGTGAGGAATTGTGGCTCAGTCAACCTCCTAAAGAGAGCCGCTGGCCCCCACCTCTCTTTATAGCGCAGTGTGATGGGGGCCCACCAACCATGTAGGGTTGGGCGCCCCTGATCAAGGCGCGAGGTCAAGGCCCAACTTGGCCGTTGGGCCGAGCTGGAGAGATCATCACTAACAACCAGGTCCTTGAACAATTCTAGTACAAGATTAATTACTCCTGAAGAAAACGTTTAGAGCATTTTCAAAGTTGCCACTCTAATTCAGACCCAAATGAAAGGAAACAGTGAAATTCATATCAAATTCATAAAAAATCAATGAGAAATTAAAACTTGTACCATACATTACCTTGAGGTCATTTCAGTCCATAGATGGTGGGCATCATCCCTGTCAACCTTTAGGCCATACTTCACAAATATAATCTGAGTATGAAGTTCACAAGCCCTGATTCCCTGATACCCTTCGCAACAGAACATGACAAGCAGGTGAGCAAGCAAAAGCGGCAAGGGCGAAACACACACACACACACACACACACACCAGATCGGACGTCTGAAAGCTCTAGTTTGGTTTTGGTGAATTGATGAAACCCTAAGTGCTAACCTAGTTTATCAAGTGATCATGAGATAGGTAGCACACTCCAAGTTGTGAAGCAAACAAAGATCATAGCATGATCAAGATGATGCCATGGTAATGATCAAGTGCTCGGACTTGGAAAGAAGAAAGATAAAAACAAAAAGCTCAAGGCAAAGGTATAAACCATAGGAGCTATTTTGTTTTGGTGATCAAGACACTTAGAGAGTGTGATCACATTTAGAGTTGATAGTCGTACTATTAAGAGGGGTGAAACTCGTATCGGAATGCGGTTATCAAAGTGCCACTAGATGCTCTAATTCATTGCATATGCATTTAGGATCTAGTGGAGTGCTAACACCCTTGAAAATATTTGTGAAAATATGCTAACACATGTGCATAAGGTGATACACTTGGTGGTTAGCACATTTGAGCAAGGGTGGAGAATTTAGAAGTAAAAACGAGTTAGTGTCGCTGGTTATACAGTCATCGGACGCTGGACCTCTGAGGGACCGGCGCGTCCGGTCATGTGTAACAGTGAGATGCTGGCGTCGGTCTATTGACCGGACGCTGGGTCGCTCGGCGACCGGACGCTGAAGGGCTGCGTCCGGTCAAGTGGTCGGTCTGCACAGCGCTTAGGGTTAAGCACCGGACGCTGGGTTGTGTCCGATCAAGCATGACCGGACGCGTCCAGTCGATAAAAATCGGTTCTGGACCCTTACTAGAAACGATCGGCCGCTGAGGGTCCAGCATCCGGTCAACTGACCGGAGCATCCGTTCGGGCAAGGCAGATGACCGTTGGAGTCAGACACGTGGCTGACTACGAGCGACCGGACGCTGGGGGCTCAGCGTCCGGTCAACTGACCAGAGCGTCCGGTCAGCCCGCGTTATGTCCAGTGAAGAGGTATAACGGCTATATTTCGTGGGGGCTTCTATTTAAGCCCCATGGCCGGCTATAGCTCATATCTTTGGCCATTTCCATTGACATAGCAACTTTGTGAGCTTAGCCAAAGCCCTCCCACTCATCTCCATCATTGATTCATCATCATAGTGAGATTGAGAGTGAATCCAAGTGCATTACTTGAGTGATTGCATCTAGAGGCACTTGGTGTTCGTGTTTCGCTGCGGGTTTCGCTTGTTACTCTTGGTGGTTGCCGCCACCTAGACGGCTTGGAGCAGCGAGGATCGTTGAGCGGAGGGCGATGATTGTCTCCGGCTCCGATCGTGGTGATTGTGAAGGGTTCTTGACCTTTCCCAAGCGGAGCGCCAAAAGGTACTATAGTGGATTGCTCGTGGCTTGTGTGATCCTCATCTTGTGTTGGTTGTGCGGCACCCTATTGAGGGTTTGGCGTGTGAAGCCAATTAGCGCGTAAACCTACAAGTGGGTGAATCGCCACAACGAGGACTAGCTTGCCGGCAAGCAAGTGAATCTCGGTAAAAAATCATTGTGTTCATCATTGATTCCGAGGTGATTGGTCTTCATTGTTATTTATTCTTGTGATTGATTGGTTCCTTCATCTACACGGCGGTATAACTTTCTTGATCACTCTCTTTACATTACCGCAAACTAGTTGTCAAGCTCTTTAGTGTAGTTAGTTGTGAGAGCTTGCTTGATTGGTTGGTGTGGCTCTTTAGTTAGCCTTTGAGAGCACACTAACATAGAGTAGTGTCATAGCTATTGTGTGAATAGATACTATCTAAACTAGAATTGTGGTAGGTGGCTTGTATTTTGAGTAGGCTAGCGCAACACTTGCTTCGCCTCATAATTATCTAACCCTTTTGTTAAGTGTTGTTGTAGAAATTTTTATTAGACTATTCACCCCCCTCTAGCCATTAGGATCTTTCAACGCCCCTGCCCTGGCATCCTTTGGTATTCCATCTCTCTGTGAAGGGGATCAGGGAGGACATCATGGAAGAGAAATCAGGTTTCACGAGGTGCTGACCTTGCTAGTCGAGGTATCAAGGTTGATCGAGATCGCTGGAGCGCAGAGGAGGTGCATCAAGGCCGGACAGTGGAGGCATTGTCATCGTCATCTACGATGGGATCGTCATCTGGTTTGCCACAATTATGTATGGAGGAATAGATCATTTAATTTATTTTTCGAAATATCATATCCCTGAAGGTATAAATTGGACAACTGGGACAAGGTATAAATTGGAACATGTCAAATTGATATTCTCGATTAACTATTATATTATTGTTCACATCATAAAAAGTGGTCATTAGCCTTCACAATTTGTGTGACAAGTAAGCAACTTCCAGCTTTGTGTCCTAACCCTCAGTAAAAAATAAGTTCGGTGACTTATTGCCAGAAGAAAGCTCTAATGAGCAACTTACCGTGGGCTTGAATTTCTAACAATATTTTTATATCCCAACAAAACTCAAGCGCCTGTGATTGTGCATGCAGACATACTGTGCGTGATGGTGTACAGTACATGCAAAACTGAATTTGAATAGGCAGACAGACATCCTGAGAAAATGACACTACGAGCATGTAAGGTTAACAAGGGAATGCTCTAACTACAGTAATTCTAACACTGCAAATTGCAGGCAGCAGAAAGGGGGTTGTCAAGGGAATCTGATTGCTTGTGCACTAAACATTTTTCAGTGTCAGAAACATACGACGAGATTAGTTAGGGTCGTGAACAGTAATAGTTCTATATGATCTAACTATCAAAGCTGTATGCTCCACACGCAATTATTTGTTAGGTTCAGGATGCCAGGTTCAAGAGGCAAAGAACGGTTCACAGAGTTTAACCAACAGACATGCTGATCATTACAGCAATTGAAAGCATAGATCCACTTTTCCAAAGAGGCTTAGACTCGAAAAAGGAATAAGAAATGAAAATGTCATATCTCCATAGTGAAAGCTGTTGGATAAAAATGAAACAAATAGTGAATTCTCATTAGGACAAACTCCGATGGGTAGTTACATGTTCTTATTGTTTATTTAATTGCAAAGTTTTAACCATTAACAAATACCTGGACAGGATGCAAATGACATAGCAACTTCTGAATTTACATTAGCAGGGACTATAGAATTTTCAAGATATAAAAACCAGCAGGCTAGAAGAATCAAGTTTTGCAACCAAGAACGCAATCCACAAATCTAGAGTCCACCGTAATACCATCACAAACCAGTACTAATAATTACCTGAGCAGAAGAGTACCTGCCGGCTGCCGGACCTCTGATCAGCTGGCCAAAGGGTGTGGCCGGCGACGATGGGGCAAGATGCAGGCCCTGTGTCGCCACGCTATCAGTCAAAAAGTACAGAGAAACAAAGACAAATTTACAAAAAGAAATAACACAAAAAAAAAACAGTAGTACGGACAAAGTTACTTGCTAACTAAGAGCCAAGATTATCATGAGCCAAACCCATGATTGAGAAACAAAGACCAAGTTGCTTGCTATCAATTTATTTTTAATGAACCATCATCATTGGTTCACAAAGCATATAAGAAAACACACATCAAATAATCTTGTGCAATCTGCAAAGGATTGCATATTCAATCTGCAACAGCCGTTTTAGATCCATCTTCATTTTCAGGGTCGCAAAAACTTGTAACCCGAACGATCGACTGGACTGCGACTGGCCAGCGGCCGGAATCTTTCGAACAAACATAAACAATGGATCAGAAATCGCGACTTACCGGCGTGGGGAGATCGATTGGTTCTTGCAGGCGCTGGTGTGGGCTTCGGCGTGCTGCGGCCGTCGTTGAAGAGGAGCAGGCGGATCCTTCGGCGTGGCGGCGTCCGACGGAGACGAGGCACGGCGACGGGCGCGACTCCTCGCAACGGGTGTTCGGCGGTGTTTGAGCAAGGGCATGGCGAGGTGCCGGTGCAGGCGCAAGGGCGTGCCGCGGCCATCGTTGAAGAGGAGCAGGCGGATCCTTCGGCGTGGCGGCGTCCGGCGGAGGCAAGGCATGGCGACGGGCGCGGCTCCTCGCAACGGGTGTTCGGCGGTGTTTGAGCAAGGGTAGGGCAAGGTGCCGGTGCAGGCGTGAGGGTGAAGCTGATTGCGCGTCGTGGGCGAGCAGCAGCCTGCGGTGATTCCTTTTCATCCGCGACTATGGTGATTGCGCGGTGATTGCCACGAAGGAAAGTTTCACGGTAACACCCGGCGGCGCGGAAAGTTTCACGGGATGACGTCAGGATCGCTAAGGAGAGGCAGTCGGACGGCCCATACCAAAGGCCTTGTTCGGCTTATATTTGGCTTGTTCGGTTTTTTTTTAGTCGAAACAGTATTTTTTTTATAATAATTCAGCCAGAACAGTGTTTTTCAGTCAGTTTCAGTCAAGTTTCAGACCAGCGAACGGGGCCAAAGTCGCATGAAAAAATATCCACATTTCGTTTTTTTTAGCTGTGAGAGATTTCCTTAGAAAAATCAGCTAGCTTTTTTTTATTAGCTAGACTATTTGGGAGGTTTCGTTTCAATCCTTAATCTCATAGTTAGTTGTATTTAGTTAGGGACCCAACTAATATACTATTTATTAGCTGGATAGTTCATTTTGAGCTATCAGTTATGGTATTTTGATTCACTAGTTAGAGCTAATTTCAATGGCTAGCTTTTAATTGTTTAGATCCAAACATCCTCATGTTGTTGATCGTATCTATAGAATGGTCATATGAAAATTACAACCCAAAATATTAAAGGTGTATCTAATGAAGTCCAGCTCCTAATCACTCTAGCTCTGCTCCACTCTACTTGATTGAGACAGCGAAGAGGCACAATAGATTGGTAGAAATAACTTCCAGCCTCTCTAGCTTTACTCCATTTTACTCGACAGATCGCGAGTAGGCACAACCACAACCAACTAGGTGGTAGCTAGAAAGGTACAATGCAGTTACACAGGAAGGGAAATGGCCTAGCCGTAGAACGAGCATTACGGGCTAGGGGCACAGTTAACTTAGGGTGAGGGTCATCACTTGACATCTTGCTAGCCATGGATCTACGAGGCATAGCCTAGGGATAGAGGTGGTGCGGCCTTGTTAGCCATGGAGAGAGGCGACATGGCCTAGAAAAGAGGACCAACACCTCACTGTCCTAAGAGAGAAGACATAGTTGGCAAAGAAGAGTAAGACTTAGACAACACCTAATTTTCATCTCACAGGTGGGGTTTTAGCATGTCAAGAAGTGACTCGGAGGCAGTGTTATCCAAAACACTAAATGGTAAGCAGTCGGTCACTTGCTGTTTAGACATTATTCGAGCAAATTAGAGTATAAATGGATATAACAACGTTTAAATGAGCAAAACAACCGATGAAACGGAAAACAATATACCACCGTATAGCGTTCGAACAGTGTGTAAACAGACTAAACAATTGTTTAGAGGAACAGTGAGCGAAGTTAGTAGGTTAGTAGCCCCCCCCCCCCCTAAGGCACGGCGCGGAATGATTAAATCCGAGATAACTTTTTGAACGGCTGAGTTGCGAAAAGGACATTGTTGATAGCTCTCTTGAGCTTATGCCTTGTGTGTTTGAGTGGAGGACCAGTGCGCTACCAATTACCATACCAAACGGCCCTTAACAAAGATTGTGAGAGTAGAGCCATAGATCATCACGCGTTGACAGGGCTACGGAACATTGACCACCACCTACCTACTCGGCTAATCGGTTCCACAATCTACTGACAAGTAGACCGCGTGGAGCGTGGCGCCCACTTTTCAGTGAATGGACGGGCGTCCAGCTTTGCAAATTACAAACAGCGCATTCTTAGCGTGGACGAAGTAAGGAAACACTTGCGCGGACCGAGTCCAGGAGCGTACAAGTGCCAAGAATGACCTCACAGTTGAAGCTCCGACAATGGTGTGGGTCTATTGTGCACTTGTCCTCCGTAGACCAAGCCCACGCCATGACCAGATAGCAGCGCCGCATGTCGTCTGCCTTGCCTTGGAGTTGGCGCGCCATCTCCTTGCTGGACTTCCATCCCTCCTTTCTTTGATATTTTCCTCTCCGTTCCCACCACGCTGTCCACGTCCCTTGTCCTCTCCTCTCCTCTCCTCTCCTGATTAGTAGCAGCACACACCGTCTGAGAACGCGCAGCAGCAGCACAAGAGCACATACACGCCCGCGCGCGCGTTGAGATCAGCGAGGAGGAAGAGAGGAGCGCGTGGTTGGTTGGTTGGTAGCTCGGCACCGTACCGTACGCCATGGGGAACTACTGCGGCTCCGCTGACGCCGACGCGAAGCCGCCGAGTCGTCCTCCTACCAAAGGTAAGGTTTGCTCGCACGCTAGCTCCGATCAAGTTCTCCGGCTCGTCCACGACGCCGGCCGCCGTGATGGTCCGACCGACGTCTCATCGTTGCTGGCTTGTGCACGTGCAGGGCCGCGGCCGCCGCCGACGAAGCCGAGCGACGGCGGCGGCGGGGCGAAGCAAGAGACGAGAGGAGGAGACGATCCTGATCCGTGCCCGGGGCCCGGGCGTGTTCTGGAAGCGCCGAGGCTGAGGAAATTCACGCTGGCCGAGCTGCGGCAGGCCACGCGCGGGTTCAAGCCGGAGATGGTGCTCGGGGAGGGCGGCTTCGGCCGGGTCTACAAGGGCTGGGTTGACGAGCGCACGCTCAACCCGGCCAAGAGCAACGCCGGCGTCATCGTCGCCGTCAAGAAGCTCAACCCGGAGAGCGTCCAGGGCCTGCAGGAGTGGCAGGTGATCCATCCCATCCCATCCCATCCATCGATCGCCTCTTGATCGATTCTGCACCATTTGTTCGTCTGGATGTTCGTTCCATTCCATCAGTGTTTGTGTGCTTCTAAAACATGGAAAAATCTCCCCCCTTCTTTCGTTTTGTTTGATGAAATCGCGTCTTTTCTTTAGAATCCTGATGAAATCTTCGTGGAACACTGTACAAGTCAACTCTTGTAGTTTCTGCCGGCCCCCAGCTGGCCATGAAGTTGCATTTTTCTACTCCTCTTGGTTTAGTTTCCCCATACAAAATCCATCATGCCATCCTTGGTACAATGTATCTCTGTGATGTTCCTGCATGAGTCCATGACCATTTGAGAACATGCAGTACCAATCAGTGTGCTAATGTAGTGTGACTTGTGAGTTCATCATACCGGCGTGCCAGTGGCGTCTCTGATGTGTGCATATGTTATTCCTTGTGTTGGCAAGTGCAGTCGGAGGTCAACTTCCTGGGTAGACTGTCGCATCCCAACCTGGTGAGGCTGCTTGGCTACTGCGGCGAGGACAGGGAGCTGCTCCTGGTGTACGAGTTCATGTCCAAAGGCAGCCTGGAAAACCATCTCTTCAGAAGTAAGCAGCCTGCCACCGCCAACAATGTCAGTTTGGCATTCTACTTTTCAGCAGATTCTGATTGGCAATAAACCTGCCGGTCCACTCAGTTTACTTCTATACGATTGACGAACTGCAATGGTAGAGTATGGTTTTACTTCTGGGGAGTGTGTTCCCGGTCGCCTAACATAGTTTGAAAATGCATGCATGAATTTTGTCTGACCTTTGCCTTCTAGAATCGCATTTGACTTTTGGATACATAGGCGCCCAAGTTTGACAGTTTGAGCAAGTCGCTTGTACAAGTCATGCATGCTGTTCATGGTCAGATTAAATTACAAGTTTTGGCAATGGCGACGCCACATGGTACCCTGTATGAGATTGAGCGTCCTGCAGTCTGACTTACTGGGAGTCAAAAACTGAAAATGTCTGTCTGAGCAGGGGGTGGAAACTTGGAGGCGCTGTCGTGGAGCCGGAGGCTCAAGATCGCCACGGGCGCGGCGCGCGGCCTCGCCTTCCTGCACTCGTCGGAGAAGCAGGTCATCTACAGGGACTTCAAGGCGTCCAACATCCTCCTCGACTCGGTACATCTTCTTCAAAAGCAAGCATGTGCATAGGTAGGTCTTCTCCTTGGCTACCATGTTCACTGACCACAGACGTGCGAATGTTTTCAGGATTTCACCGCGAAGCTGTCGGACTTCGGGCTCGCCAAGAACGGGCCCTCCGCCGGGAAGTCGCACGTGACGACCCGGATCGTCGGCACCTACGGCTACGCGGCGCCGGAGTACGTCGCCACCGGTATGTAGGTGTTTGCACCTGCACGAGCACGACGACGGCAATGGCGCGGCGCCACCAGGCGCTCATCACGTACGTTGACCGACATGGATGCATGCAATGCAGGGCACCTGTACGTGAAGAGCGACGTGTACGGCTTCGGTGTGGTGCTGCTGGAGCTGCTGACGGGGCTGCGCGCGCACGACCTGAACCGGCCGAGCCACCAGCACAACCTGGTGGAGTGGGCTAAACCCTACCTCTCCGGCGCCAGCAAGCTCAAGAGCCTCATGGACCAGCGGATCGACGGCCAGTACCACACCAAGGCCGCGCTCCGGGCCGCCAGGCTCGCCGGCAAGTGCCTCACCGGCGACCCCAAGAGCCGCCCCGACATGGACGGCGTCGTCGCCGCGCTCGAGGACATCGAGGCCCTGCAGCAGGGGGCCGGGGGACACCGGGACCTGCCGCCGCGGCCCGGAGCGCGCCGCTCGTAGCCGTATCATGATTCTTCCAGGCCCTATTGATTGATGCATGGTCGTTGCTTGGCCTGAGCACGGCTGCTGATTCAGAACACTTGCATTGATTCTTCAGCTTCATTCAACTAATCGCCAGAGTTTTTCATTCTTTACTCGATTAATCCCTCATTATATTAGGCAATCACGGTTCAGTGATTTTCTAGGAATTCAACTGGATGCCACGATGATGAACGCATCGACCATAATCATAGCAACATACATGTAGATTACGAGTTAGTATGATACATGTTACAAATTTGAGGTCATAATACACACAAGGGTTACCTCAAAATATCTGAGCATTCCAGTACTGAAAAAAAACTAGAAAGAAAAAAAATCTCTGTGCTCCAATTTCGTCTAGGAGATTAACAAATCTCCAGCCAACTGTAAAAATCACTAGCACAAGCAAACAACTCGACAACAGCAGGATCCGAAAGTGTACGACGAAGGTAATCTTGCCTAGCTCTGACCTCCAACAAACGAAACAATGAGATGCAACAAGAATAACCCATTCAAGTGAACACAACGAATGACAGATATTTTTTACACACACACAGTTAACTTCACCATTCGCCAAAGGAAATTACTTAAAAAAAATTCATGTACAAGAGCTCTGGTACTGCTTATCCTGCAATGTTATAAATATACATTATACAATTGTATATACAGGGAATTTGTCCTATCATAGTTCATAGAGAATGGCAGAAGGAGCCATAAATGAGGAGGACCCCAACTCTCTGAACAGTGAATAGGTCTTCAACTCTTAGGCGAGGAAAAACAAAAGATATCTTAACTCTAGTGAAACTGGTGGGAGTGCACGATGGATCGTATATGTACAATAATTATCACTTGTACAATATTATTCAAGCTATGGAAAATATCAACTGAAATTATGCCAAGGGCGATAGGCTAATGTAGCAGCTGCAGTTTTTTTTTTTACACCTCTCATCTCATCTGGATACAGCTGTAGCATCTGTTCGCATACAAACACACACCTACACCACACACACGAAGGTTCTGTAGGCGACGGGAACGTCACAGTCCCCTTGTGGCACCACACGTTGAGAGGCTTCACTGAACCGCATGCCAACCGAGCTAGAGCTCGTTCTCAGCAGCTGCAGAATTGCTTAATCACTCATGTTCTCATTTTCTTGCTACCTGTCGTTTCAATAGCACCCATCTTATTATGACCGTATTTCCTGTTTTCAGATAATCAAATCTTTGCGGTTTGCGTGGTTCGTTTCGTTTATTGGAATCTATGTGATGCCAATCCCTGTCCCTCCCATTTCTCCTTAAGACACTTGATGCATGCCATCAACCAAGCACGGAGATCTCATCCTCTTTGCAATGTGTCACAGGGCCTGCCAGGTTATGTCCAATTATACTTCAATGAGATGTCAATCCTGGGAAGGTGATGTTATAATCTTTGGCTACCCAACAATAAGGATGTCCCAATGTACTCACTACTATAGTAAATAAATATGTCTAGTTTACATACTATATTAACCATGTGCATTCTATATTCAAAAACCAAAATGTGCCAATCAATATTTTGTTTGTACCAACTGAGCTTTCTAATTGAGCTTTTATGAGATAATCCCACAGAGGAAAAATGTTGCTAGTTCAGGTACTGCGGTTGATAAATTAGTTGGTGACCGATAATAGGTCTCTGAAAAAGGAAGTGGAGCAAAAATGCAATCCTTTTATTTAGGTTTATCCAACCAGAACCAGGTACCAAACTACACAGTAAAACAATATGATCCTTACTGGTTCTTGAACAAGCGTGGTGGTCCTAGGTTTAGTTTAAATTTAACTACTCCCTCTATCCTAAATTATAAGTCATTTCAACTTTCTTAGAGAGACAAAGTATATCAAGTCTGACCAAATTCATATAATAAAATAATAACATTTATGATACCAAATAAGTATCATTAGATCTTCATTAATTATATTTTCATACTATACATATTTGATATCATAAATCTTTGTAATCAAACTTGAAATACTTTGACTCTCCAAGAAAGTTAGAATAACTTATAATTTGGGACGGATGGAGTATACAAGAACTCCTCATCAATCGTCAGCACCAGTAATATAGAGTGCTTGAATTGTGGTACCTTCTGTTTTGAAATTTGAGTCAAGTGTTGAGGTGCCTGACGAGGAAGCTGATGGTATCGATCCACTTGAGATGGATGAAGACGAGCGGTACTTAATTGATCTGGCATGATGTTCACAATCTTGTAATTTTGGCTCTCCATTTATGTTTGGCTGAAGAAGAAACAGGCGTTTTAGTAGCTGAATGGCAGTTTAAGATGCGTACATGATGCATGTTTTTTCCCGCAAGGCAGCAAGAGATTTGCCTTTTTCGTTAGAAGAAGTACACGATTATTAAAAGAAAAGAAGATACAAAATTCTAATACGGTGTTTTGTCTGTGGAATGAGGTAGTCCATCATTGACCCACTCTTTAAATTTTTATTTGGTTTGTGGAATGAAATGAGCTGATGCATCACCATCTCATTTCTCATAAGCTTATAATTAACACTAGTATGCAGAATGAAGTCATTACAATAAATTTGAGGAATGAGCTCATGATACATCACTTACTCTAATAAGGGAAGTATCTAGATGTTGATACATAATTAGGTTAAAATGTTTACATTTCTTTGGGTTGAATAAAACTAGAAAAGCTGCAGATTTCAATGTTATTTTTTTTAAAAAAATCTGTTGGTACAACTTTCTAGACCCTAGGTGTGTTTGCAATTAAGCCTAGGGATCAAAATCTACTAAAACAAACATTTACGATGAATTTGTTAAGTGTATATCAAGACCACAGATAAATTGTGTTAAGTGTATATTAAGCAGATGACAATGTTTTTGGTAAAAAAAACATGCCGATGGGCCCATAGATAAATTGTGAAACGTGAAAATTTCACCTCCTTTTTATGTATAATCTTATCTCTATTTTTTTCTTTGAGGAATCATCTATACTCCTATAACTGCTGAAAAACACCGTCTATCATCTCTATTTGCATAAACAAACAAAATTCTAATAAAAAAATTAAAGGCAGTTTGCTAACACTCCTCTTGTGGCAGGGCAGCCAATTATTTGGCCTTTTGCCAAACTCGAGAACCATACCTCCTCGAAGTTTAAAAACAATATGTTTTTAAGAACGGAACGAGTAATGACTCCGTAGAAAAACACAACATTTAGGATGAATTTGTTAAGTGTATATCAAGACCCATTCTATAGGCCTATATAGCCTATGAGGCTCTATGGCTCTGTTCATTTGTCTTATAATCTGTATTTTTCGGCTTGTCTTTTTAGCTGGAACAGTGTTTTTCACTCACAACAAAGAACAATGTTTCAGCTTGTTTTTTCAGCAGAGCGAGCGGGGCCTATATATACGGAGTATATGGTTATCTCCACTAATAGAGATCTTATCTTTTGTCTTCTGCAAAGTTAGTAACAGAATTTATATGGACCAAGCTCCCAACCCAAGGTAATTATGAAAAATTATTTAGGCCAGGCGGAACATTAGGTTTTTGCCATGGCTTCCAGCCTTCCACTATGGAATTTATTGGAATCCAGCAAACGTCTTGATGGACAAAGGCTCTGAGGGCTTGCAGCAAAGGCACACCAAACCAAAACTACCCGCATGCCACGCCACACCCGCCGGTACTCTCGCGCTTGCCGCCAGTCCGCCACCGACCTCAGCACCTCGCCACCCCACCACGCCCCGCCCCACAGGCCCTTCCCCTGCCTCCATCGGTGGCAGAGGCTCCCGCCACCTCTTCGTCCTGTGCTCTCCACTAACGACTTGCGCCGTGACACCGCCGCCGTCAACCCCAAGGCCATGTTTTTTTTATCGAAGAGGAGAGCTACGGTCAATCAGCCTGTTCGATTGGCTGTGACTTGTCGTAAACGATCGTAAATTTCCAGCTGGAACAGTATTTTTCTCTCACACAAACCAGCCAGCAGTACTTCTTTATGAACCAGCAACGAAACGAACCAGCCAACCTAATAGGCTGAATAATATCAGAGGACAAATATAAACTTACATTAGCATAATCTTCAAGTGCATCAACTTTAGTTGCATCTGAGTTAGTGCTGGAGGTCAGGTCTCTATTTGCATTCTCAACATAAGTATCTTCAGTTATCTCTTCACTGCTTGAAGATGAGTGTCCAACCAGATCTGATCCTTCAGCAGAAGTGTTTGGCCCTCCTGCTTCTACTACTGCATTGGGACAAAGTTGTCAACAAGGTATGGGTAAAAAAAAACATTATATTTTGGGATTCAGAACTTGTAGAAATTTTGCAAAATAGTTCCAAAATAGCTAAGCATGATCTTTAGAATGGTTTGAAACTGAATATAAGACAATTTGGATTTTTACTTGGTCTCAGTATGGCAAGTTATTCACATTTGTTGCTGCATTCTCTGCTCCTAAAAAGACGAAACAGGAGGAGACGTCAACACCGTCTTCCACGTGCCTCTTGACTTCGGCGTGCTCCCCGCTCCGTCTCTCTCCCCGTGCTTGCCGACAGGTGGGCTAGGCGCACGTCACCCACCTCGCCTGGCGCCTGGCGGCCTGGCATTTCCTCGCCTGCTCCTCCCGTCTCGCCCTGCCGCCGTCGCGGACGCGACGAGCGACGACGTGTCGTCGCCCGCCTCTCCTCCTCCTCACCCGCTTCCTCGCCCTCCCCTTCTTCCCCACACCCATAGTTGGCCCCAACGGCATCTGGATCTTGCCGCTGCTCGATTCAGGGCGGGCGGTGCTGCTGCGGGATCTCGCCGGCCCGCGAGGCAGGCGAGGCGGGAAGCGAGCGGCGAGGCACGGGCGCCTGGGCGGCCGAGGAGCAGCGCGGGCGCCAGACCGACCGTCCACCGAGGCCCCGAGCCGCTGTGGCGCACTGCATCCGCCGGAACAAGACACACGATCTGCAGCCGCCGCAGCTTCCATCTCCAGAAGTGCACTTGCTCCTCTGCAGCTACCCCGCTGCCCGCAGCAGCAAATGTAATTAAGATCCGCCTCCATGCTTCCTCTCTCTCTCTCTCTCCATTTGTTTACCCTCTGCTAGATCTAGCCAGTTTAGGTTGTTTTGGAGGAGGATTAGTTGAAGGAATCATCAGCTTGATCACAGCACAACTTCCTGAACATGGCATATTGAGCAGAATTTGTTCCATGAAACTTTTAGTTATGTTATAGTTAAAATTATTATTTTTTCTGTTAGAAAAGCTTTTAGAAGACCCAGAGATCTCTATGTTGTTAATTTTTCATGATGTCTTGTTCTGGGCTCTAATATCTCTGAATATCGAATCAGTTCAGAACCCCAGGATATTGGATTATTTAAACTAGAGAGTTGTCAATACTTCAGTACCTTCCTATTTGGTGCTTAAACATTGGATGTCAGATGAATAATCCAGCAAGTACAAATTCCTGAATGTTAGTCCGTTTTCAGGTCAGCATGAAACCGCATGTCTATTTTGTGGGCTAAGATTAGAAATACTAAACAATTGAATTATGATTTTAAGATAATGCCAAACTTTTAGAAGATGAAGTTCAATTTTGACTAACATTCTCCCATCTGTTGCCTACAGCATTCTCCCCTTTGCCAAACACTTGCTCCTGCTCCCTCGACTGCTGGTTACCTGGTGAAATCAGTAGACGGCATGATGAACACATAGCATTCACATGTTTTGTCTAAAGTCAGTCTTCACTAGCCCTCGTGTACCCAATTTTTCAGAATTTTTGTTGGCCAACAGGAATATGCATGAAAATTTTCATTTGCGGTTTATGTTTTGTGCATCAGTACAAATTCATGAATATTAGCAGTTCAGTGTAAGCAAGTGAGCAGCTCAGCTTGTTCCTGCTCTGTTCGGTAGCAGTAGCAACCACAAGCAGTTAGCTTTGGTTCATCTTGTCATTTGCAGTAGCAACAATAAACTGTATGTTTACGAGTTCTGTTCACCTTTAGATTGCATAGAATTTTTGTTTATTTCTTCAGTTAATTTCACTTGCCTAAGTCGTATTGGTTGTAGCAGTTTGCGTGCAGTGTGTTGATAGGAGCAGAGTAATTCAGTGGCAGCTATAGCCATTGTTTTTCATAGAGTTCACAGTATTTTTGCTTCAGTGCAATTCGTTCATGGCACTAGCTTAGAGAGGCTTTAATTGTGACATTGTCATTTCATGCAATAGTGAATCAATCGTTCAAGCAATTGTTTTCTATTTATGCACTAGTTCGCTCCTAAAAATATTCCTTTGAATTGGTCTGAGATTACTGTTCTAAAAAATATTTTGAGGTTGATATACGGTTAAGTAAAATACTGTTGATACATGTGGACTAGCATTTTAGTCAGTATTTTCTGCTTCTATGTACATTCTTTTGTTGGGAATGTGATTGATATACTGTCCCATATTGCATTTGGAGGGGTTGCTGCCTTTATTTACCCTTGACATTTATAAGATATTATTATTTATGGTGAACTACAAGCAGAGTAGTTCCTGTTCTCCAACATTCCATTTTGGCCATGTTCGCTTATCTTATAATCCGTACTTTTCAGCTTCTTTTTTCAGCCGAAACAATGTTTTTTTCTCACAACAAATCAACCGGAACAGTGTTTTGTCTTTTTTTTCAGCGAAGCGAACGGGGCCTTTATGCATTAATCTACCATTTTGTGTGTACACCAATGGCTACAGTATTACATGATTGTTCATTTCTGGTGAATTTGCTTTCACAGGTTACCATGTTTAAACTTTGGCCTTCTTAAATGTATCGGAGCGGGATCATTTAATTGATCAAGCTCCATCTGAAATGTTTGAAGATGGATCGGATGATCATGATATGAGATGCTCAAGTAAGCAAGCTTTGTGAAAAAAAATGGAAAATTGTTCTGGTGAAATCCAAACAAGTAGTGTGTTATAAAACAAGGTATGGCTGAACAGATGTTACTCGACTACTTGTACACCCTCGCGCGATGAAAAGGTTACATGAAGGATGAGCTGAGAGCATCCCCAAGTTCTCCAGTTCCTCCACAACCTTGAGTCATTTCGGCTTGATAGAAAAAAATGACAAATTTGCTGCAGTTACTTGACATGGTCGCGGAAGATTTGCAAGCGAGTGTTGCACCAAATTCTCATAATTTGTAGCAATGGCATTGCATTGGACAACTGATATATTGTGAGATTCTGAATTTGTTATGCTCATATCTTCCATGGTCTATTTTGCCCCAAGATATTGTGGGGCTACTGATATTGAGGAGTGAGACAAGAAAACATGCATATGCGTGAATGGAGCATTTTGAGAGGCTGCATAATTATTATAGAGGTAAATGTATCGTAGGCCCTTGAACTTGTCTTGGAGTGCCACTTAGGTCCACAAACTCTCAAATCGTACTTCTGACACCTTAATGTTGTTTAAGTATGCCACTTAGGTCCATAACTCATCGGAACAAGGTTTTGGCCGACGTGGCGTGGACAGCGTTGCGCAAGCGCACGTGAGCCGCGGCGTGAGCCTGGTTTGGGGCGTGCAAATAAGCAGGGAGGCCCCCCAGTTCTTTTTATAGCCTCCATTTTCCCTCCTCTTCCCAGTACTTCACCTCTTCGAGTCCGCCGTCACGGTCACACGAACTCGTGGGGAGCGCGTGGGGCAGCTGGTAGTGGAGGCAATCATCGGCGAGTTAGGAGGCCAACACGGTGGAGGAGTGACGTCGAAGCCCGGTGGCGTGTGGATTCCCGCGGTGGTCGCGGTGAGTCTGCACGATGGTGGCGGTGTTGCGGCCGAAAGGGCAAGGCCGACCTGTGTATGGTGAGTGAATCCCCTTGAGCTCATTTCGTTGTAATCTTAGTCTTCGCATTGAATGTAGTTAGATGGTGTTGTGAATCAGAATGGCAAATGTTTACCATCTTTTATGATTTTGGTTCGTCTAGGGTTTGGGATTGACCTAATTTGTTAGCAATCTTTCCAATTTTAGGAGCTGATAGTGGTGAGTTCACGGTTGAGATGCATCATGGAGGTATTTTTACTGGAACAGGAGTTAATCGGGCCTATGTTGGTGGGCAAGTTCATTGCTTTGATCATTGTGAGGTAGACACTTGGTCTTCAGTGTGGTTTAATGAGTTGTTCATGCTTCACTACCTGAAGAATCCAAATTTGAAGATGTACTGGCTTTTACCTAGGAAAGACATTTCAGATGGCATTAGGTTGATTTTTAGTGACTCAGATACCTTGATGATGGCCTCTCTAGTAGGTAGAGTGAGGACATTTGTTCTGTATGCTAATCATGATGACTCTCTAGCTGGCTTGGATTGGGATGACATTGTGGCAAACCCAATAAGTTCACTGTCCAAGGTTATGAGCCCCTGTAGAGTGGGAGTGCAGAACAAGAACATGAACAATATTTCTGATGATGTGGATGCAACTTATGAAGATGATGTGCAGTATAGTTCTAGTGAAGAAGACTCGGATTTTGAAGATAGTGATTATGATCTGGCTAATGAAGATGATGATCTATTCATGGATAATGTTGATGACCAAGTGGTTGATCAAGGAGTTGTCAAGGGAAAGAAGGTACCCAAGGGAAAGAGAGCTCAAGTTGTGGTGGGCAGAGGTGATGAGGATTTCTCAACTAATGATGATGGGTTAATAGTTCCAAACTTTGATGATGAAAACAATGTCACATTCAATTTCAAGTCATTCAAGCATGAAGACTTGGTCAATGCAGTGTTCAAAGTAGGAATGATCTTTGAGTCTGTAGAGTTGCTAAGGAAGGCTATTACAGAATATAGTATGAAGCACAAGGTGGATATTAAGATGCCAAGGAATGAGAAGAAGAGGCTGCGAGCCATATGTGAGAAAGGATGTCCTTGGAATTTGTATGCTTCAGATGATAGGAGGGCTCATGGAATGATGATAAAGACTTTTTGTGGTGAGCACAACTGCCACAAGAAATGGGTATTAAAGAGGTGCACATCCAATTGGCTTGCTGATAAGTACTTGGAATCTTTCAGAGCTGATAAGAAGATGACACTAGGGAATTATGCTAGAATAGTGCAAAAAGAGTGGAATCTGACACCAGCTAGGACAAAGCTTGCGAGGGCTAGAAGAATAGCAATGAAAAGGGTAATGGGTGATGAAGCAGAGCAATATAAGCTACTGTGGGACTATGCTCAAGAGCTAAGAAGGACCAATCCAAGTAGCACATTGTATGTACTACAGCAAGGAGAAAGAGGTTGGACAAGTGTGGCAAGGACCAATCTGCTCGAAGATTAGGAAAAAAGTTCAGAAGAATTCAGAGTTTGCCAACACTTGTTTTGTAGCACCTTCTGGACATGGTATATTTCAGGTGCAGGATAGGGGGTATCGGTTAGTAGTTAACATTGGGCTGAAACAATGTGACTATAGAAGGTGGGATCTCACTGGTATACCTTGTTCACATTCCATTTCTTGCCTAAGGCATGAAAGGATGCCCACTGAAAAAATGGTCCATGACTGCTATACTTCAGCAAGATTTCTGATTACATATGGTCCCAAGATCTATCCATGTGCTGACAAGTCCATTTGGGAGAAGGTCCAAGGACTTCCTGTTGTGCTTCCTCCTCTGTACGAAAAGAAGGTGGGCAGACCTCCTAAGAATAGAAGAAAAGAACCAGTGGAATTAGAAGGAACTAGTGGAACAAAAATGTCAAAGCATGGAATGCAAATGACTTGTAGCTACTGTGGGGATCAAGGCCACAACAGAGCAGGCTGTCAGTTAAGGAAGTCAGGAATAAGGCCCAAACTTCAGCCTGTGAGGAAAACTATGGAAGAACCACAAGAAGAGGACCCTACACAGCAAATGGATGACAACTTAGATGAAGAACCAGTGATTACACAGGTAGTATGGACTGACCAAATACTTTACTCATAATACACCAATTTTACACTATGCTTGCACAGCTAACTGTCTATGCTTGCAGGTTGCCATTCATTTTCCAGAAACCAACACACCACTATTGTCATAGTTAACAAACACTATGCTTTCACAGCTAGAAGAAGAGGTACGACACTATGCTTTAACAACTACTGCTGTCACATTTAACAAACACTTATTTTCTTAGTCTTCACAGACCAGCAGCATGGTGAGGCAATAGGAACCCATGCCAGCCTCTGCATTCATTGGAACAAACCTGCCAATCACAAGACCACTGCCACCTACAACTGCATCAAAGCTGGGGAGGTCAACAACATCTAAGAGAAGTGCCAAGCAGGGTGACAAGTCCAAAGGTCAGCAGAAGAAGGGAGGAGACCCTAAGAAGAAGAAGGCCTCCTCTCCAAAGTCTACAGACAAGCAGTAGAAGATGACAAGTCATTTTGTGCTTTTGTATAGTCCTTCTGTGCTTTTGTTCAGCACCAGCACAAGGCTTTAGATTGTGCTGTACAATCTTTTGTAAAGCTTATCATGGCCCCAGAACAATGTTTGAGATGGTGGCAATAGTCTTTTGTTTAGATCATCACATGAATCACTAACCAAAACAGTGTATGTGCACATGGATGCTATTACTACTATCAGGTGAACTATGAAATAGATGGAAAATTGAGATAAAAAGGATGGTTTCTATTGCTTCTGATGTTCACATTACACAATGAGTACTCTTACATAGTTGTGACTGAGTTTATTTGCACAACTGAACAACCACAACTAACACAAGTGCCAACACTATACACACATAGAGAACACATATCACATTCAGCAAACGAACTACGTCTTGGTCCTTCCCTTGATTTCCTTGAGCTTTGTTGGCCACTGCATTGTCCATCAGGCCAGCATAGGGACGTAGGTTTGATTCTCCTTCGGATTGGGCTTCACATGTGCCATTGCCGCCTTCCTTCAGCATCTTTAAGATGTGCTTGATGTAGTCTGCTTCCTAGTAGAAAAATGGACACCCGCTGCCATCCCTCTGCCAAAATAACCAAATCCAACTCAATTGCAACAAGGACACAGCAATCCAAGTGCCAAAGATTTGAATCATCAAACCCTAACTCACCTTATGGTCTGGGCAACAGTAGAATACCTTGCCTGCACTCCATGGCTACGTGAAAATGCGCCTCACCACCATTCGACCACCCGCATTCGGTGCACAGGATGAGGGGAAGGCCGCCCACACGCCTATTGGAGCACGACGTGCTCCCTGGTGGTGCCATGGAGTAGATCGACAAGGCGGCGGCGGCTTGGAGTTCGGGCAGAGAGACAGAACAGAGAAGGAAGAGTGAGAGGAGGGAAAATGGAGGATATGAAAAGAACTGGGGGCCTCTCTGCTTATTTGCACGCCCCAAACCAGGCTCACGCGCGACTCACGTGTGCTTGCGCCACGCTGTCTACGCCACGTCGGCCAAAACCTTGTTCCGATGAGTTATGGACCTAAGTGGCATACTTGAACAACATTAGGGTGCCAGAAGTACGATTTGAGAGTTTGTGGACCTAAGTGGCATCCCAAGACAAGTTTAAGGGCCTACGATGCATTTACCTCATTATTATATATACAAACAAATTGGGTTAATATAGATTTTTATCATAATTAATATAGTTTTCTTGTACCCATGGCAACGCACGGGCAATAGCTAGTCTTAATTAGAAAATTGAAATTGTTCTATTGTCCGAAGCACATTGCGTGACTACTATTCATCTGCACGGTCCATTGAGATTGAGTTTATACATTTCAAGCAGAAGTGTAACTACCGTAGATAAATTCTCCATAAACTAATACCTGAAGTAGTTTGCCTCCCATTAGTATTTTCTCTGTCTCTGACATTTGAACTTTCCACACCAGTGAGGGAATCCATTGATGAGGATATGACACCTTCGGATATGACCATTGATTATAAGGTGATTTCATTCCTATATTTGCATAGTGATTTTTGGTACAATTGACTTGGTTCCACATGTACATGTCATTATTTGCTTGTCGGTACAAATATGTCTCAAAGTGCAAGTACATCAAAGTTGAACTTTTAGTTCATCGGCAACCCGATAATGCTTTATTGGGAAGGTCATAACTCATCCATCCGGAGTGCGATCGAAGTCAATAAGCACTTGAAGGAAAGCTTGATGGCGACGCAGCGCCCTAACAGATTGTGGATGTCAACTTCTTTCGTCGATTCCTGTTGAATGAAAAGGAATTTTGACATGGGACTACTTCCATTGGTTTCCTTATCAAATTATCTTTCCAACCATATGTGGATCATTGAAAACAGAGTCCGTATGCGACCTTGGCATCCGTTTTACTACAGACTGCTCTTGAAACCCGAGATAGACTCGAACTTCACATGGATTGGGCCTCCAACTTGGCTTGGACGCCCTTGCTTGCCTCCTAAGGTGGTGGCCAAGGAGAAGGATGTACTTGGGCATCTCTTAGGTGTTCTCCATATTCTTGGGCGTGCTCCAACTTGGACCTGAGTCCCAAGGGTGAATAACAAGCCCCTGATGACGACATAGTTCCCGGCAGAAACAACGACAACATGTCTTGATGATTTGGAGGCCTTACTGACGTGATATTGAGGTGGGACCAGATTTATTTGAAAGCTTATCAAACAAGCTTTCCATCAAGTACTCATTGACTTCGAGCGCACTCATGTGGAACCAAGTGAATTGTACAAAAAATCACTTTGCAAATATAGGAATGAAATCACCTTATAATCAATGGTCATATCCGAAGGTGTCATATCCTCATCAATGGATTCCCTCACTGGTGTGGAAAGTTCAAATGTCAGAGACAGAGAAAATACTAATGGGAGGCAAACTACTTCAGGTATTAGTTTATGGAGAATTTATCTACGGTAGTTACACTTCTGCTTGAAATGTATAAACTCAATCTCAATGGACCGTGCAGATGAATAGTAGTCACGCAATGTGCTTCGGACAATAGAACAATTTCAATTTTCTGATTAAGACTAGCTATTGCCCGTGCGTTGCCATGGGTACAAGAAAACTATATTAATTATGATAAAAATCTATATTAACCCAATTTGTTTGTATATATAATAATGAGGTAAATGCATCGTAGGCCCTTAAACTTGTCTTGGGATGCCACTTAGGTCCACAAACTCTCAAATCGTACTTCTGGCACCCTAATGTTGTTCAAGTATGCCACTTAGGTCCATAACTCATCGGAACAAGGTTTTGGCCGACGTGGCGTGGACAGCGTTGCGCAAGCGCACGTGAGCCGCGGCGTGAGCCTGGTTTGGGGCGTGCAAATAAGCAGGGAGGCCCCCCAGTTCTTTTTATAGCCTCCATTTTCCCTCCTCTTCCCAGTACTTCACCTCTTCGAGTCCGCCGTCACGGTCACACGAACTCGTGGGGAGCGCGTGGGGCAGCTGGTAGTGGAGGCAATCATCGGCGAGTTAGGAGGCCAACACGGTGGAGGAGTGACGTCGAAGCCCGGTGGCGTGTGGATTCCCGCGGTGGTCGCGGTGAGTCTGCACGATGGTGGTGGTGTTGCGGCCGAAAGGGCAAGGCCGACCTGTGTATGGTGAGTGAATCCCCTTGAGCTCATTTCGTTGTAATCTTAGTCTTCGCATTGAATGTAGTTAGATGGTGTTGTGAATCAGAATGGCAAATGTTTACCATCTTTTATGATTTTGGTTCGTCTAGGGTTTGGGATTGACCTAATTTGTTAGCAATCTTTCCAATTTTAGGAGCTGATAGTGGTGAGTTCACGGTTGAGATGCATCATGGAGGTATTTTTACTGGAACAGGAGTTAATCGGGCCTATGTTGGTGGGCAAGTTCATTGCTTTGATCATTGTGAGGTAGACACTTGGTCTTCAGTGTGGTTTAATGAGTTGTTCATGCTTCACTACCCGAAGAATCCAAATTTGAAGATGTACTGGCTTTTACCTAGGAAAGACATTTCAGATGGCATTAGGTTGATTTTTAGTGACTCAGATACCTTGATGATGGCCTCTCTAGTAGGTAGAGTGAGGACATTTGTTCTGTATGCTAATCATGATGACTCTCTAGCTGGCTTGGATTGGGATGACATTGTGGCAAACCCAATAAGTTCACTGTCCAAGGTTATGAGCCCCTGTAGAGTGGGAGTGCAGAACAAGAACATGAACAATATTTCTGATGATGTGGATGCAACTTATGAAGATGATGTGCAGTATAGTTCTAGTGAAGAAGACTCGGATTTTGAAGATAGTGATTATGATCTGGCTAATGAAGATGATGATCTATTCATGGATAATGTTGATGACCAAGTGGTTGATCAAGGAGTTGTCAAGGGAAAGAAGGTACCCAAGGGAAAGAGAGCTCAAGTTGTGGTGGGCAGAGGTGATGAGGATTTCTCAACTAATGATGATGGGTTAATAGTTCCAAACTTTGATGATGAAAACAATGTCACATTCAATTTCAAGTCATTCAAGCATGAAGACTTGGTCAATGCAGTGTTCAAAGTAGGAATGATCTTTGAGTCTGTAGAGTTGCTAAGGAAGGCTATTACAGAATATAGTATGAAGCACAAGGTGGATATTAAGATGCCAAGGAATGAGAAGAAGAGGCTGCGAGCCATATGTGAGAAAGGATGTCCTTGGAATTTGTATGCTTCAGATGATAGGAGGGCTCATGGAATGATGATAAAGACTTTTTGTGGTGAGCACAACTGCCACAAGAAATGGGTATTAAAGAGGTGCACATCCAATTGGCTTGCTGATAAGTACTTGGAATCTTTCAGAGCTGATAAGAAGATGACACTAGGGAATTATGCTAGAATAGTGCAAAAAGAGTGGAATCTGACACCAGCTAGGACAAAGCTTGCGAGGGCTAGAAGAATAGCAATGAAAAGGGTAATGGGTGATGAAGCAGAGCAATATAAGCTACTGTGGGACTATGCTCAAGAGCTAAGAAGGACCAATCCAAGTAGCACATTGTATGTACTACAGCAAGGAGAAAGAGGTTGGACAAGTGTGGCAAGGACCAATCTGCTCGAAGATTAGGAAAAAAGTTCAGAAGAATTCAGAGTTTGCCAACACTTGTTTTGTAGCACCTTCTGGACATGGTATATTTCAGGTGCAGGATAGGGGGTATCGGTTAGTAGTTAACATTGGGCTGAAACAATGTGACTATAGAAGGTGGGATCTCACTGGTATACCTTGTTCACATTCCATTTCTTGCCTAAGGCATGAAAGGATGCCCACTGAAAAAATGGTCCATGACTGCTATACTTCAGCAAGATTTCTGATTACATATGGTCCCAAGATCTATCCATGTGCTGACAAGTCCATTTGGGAGAAGGTCCAAGGACTTCCTGTTGTGCTTCCTCCTCTGTACGAAAAGAAGGTGGGCAGACCTCCTAAGAATAGAAGAAAAGAACCAGTGGAATTAGAAGGAACTAGTGGAACAAAAATGTCAAAGCATGGAATGCAAATGACTTGTAGCTACTGTGGGGATCAAGGCCACAACAGAGCAGGCTGTCAGTTAAGGAAGTCAGGAATAAGGCCCAAACTTCAGCCTGTGAGGAAAACTATGGAAGAACCACAAGAAGAGGACCCTACACAGCAAATGGATGACAACTTAGATGAAGAACCAGTGATTACACAGGTAGTATGGACTGACCAAATACTTTACTCATAATACACCAATTTTACACTATGCTTGCACAGCTAACTGTCTATGCTTGCAGGTTGCCATTCATTTTCCAGAAACCAACACACCACTATTGTCATAGTTAACAAACACTATGCTTTCACAGCTAGAAGAAGAGGTACGACACTATGCTTTAACAACTACTGCTGTCACATTTAACAAACACTTATTTTCTTAGTCTTCACAGACCAGCAGCATGGTGAGGCAATAGGAACCCATGCCAGCCTCTGCATTCATTGGAACAAACCTGCCAATCACAAGACCACTGCCACCTACAACTGCATCAAAGCTGGGGAGGTCAACAACATCTAAGAGAAGTGCCAAGCAGGGTGACAAGTCCAAAGGTCAGCAGAAGAAGGGAGGAGACCCTAAGAAGAAGAAGGCCTCCTCTCCAAAGTCTACAGACAAGCAGTAGAAGATGACAAGTCATTTTGTGCTTTTGTATAGTCCTTCTGTGCTTTTGTTCAGCACCAGCACAAGGCTTTAGATTGTGCTGTACAATCTTTTGTAAAGCTTATCATGGCCCCAGAACAATGTTTGAGATGGTGGCAATAGTCTTTTGTTTAGATCATCACATGAATCACTAACCAAAACAGTGTATGTGCACATGGATGCTATTACTACTATCAGGTGAACTATGAAATAGATGGAAAATTGAGATAAAAAGGATGGTTTCTATTGCTTCTGATGTTCACATTACACAATGAGTACTCTTACATAGTTGTGACTGAGTTTATTTGCACAACTGAACAACCACAACTAACACAAGTGCCAACACTATACACACATAGAGAACACATATCACATTCAGCAAACGAACTACGTCTTGGTCCTTCCCTTGATTTCCTTGAGCTTTGTTGGCCACTGCATTGTCCATCAGGCCAGCATAGGGACGTAGGTTTGATTCTCCTTCGGATTGGGCTTCACATGTGCCATTGCCGCCTTCCTTCAGCATCTTTAAGATGTGCTTGATGTAGTCTGCTTCCTAGTAGAAAAATGGACACCCGCTGCCATCCCTCTGCCAAAATAACCAAATCCAACTCAATTGCAACAAGGACACAGCAATCCAAGTGCCAAAGATTTGAATCATCAAACCCTAACTCACCTTATGGTCTGGGCAACAGAGAATACCTTGCCTGCACTCCATGGCTACGTGAAAATGCGCCTCACCACCATTCGACCACCCGCATTCGGTGCACAGGATGAGGGAAGGCCGCCCACACGCCTATTGAGCACGACGTGCTCCCTAGGTGGTGCCATGGAGTAGATCGACAAGCGGCGGCGTCGGCTTGGAGTTCGGGCAGAGAGACAGAAAGAGAAGGGAAGAGTGAGAGGAGGGAAAATGGAGGATATGAAAAGAACTGGGGCCTCTCTGCTTATTTGCACGCCCCAAACCAGGCTCACGCTGCGACTCACGTGTGCTTGCGCCACTGCTGTCTCACGCCACGTCGGCCAAAACCTTGTTCCGATGAGTTATGGACCTAAGTGGCATACTTGAACAACATTAGGGTGCCAGAAGTACGATTTGAGAGTTTGTGGACCTAAGTGGCATCCCAAGACAAGTTTAAGGGCCTCACGATGCATTTACCTCATTATTATATATACAAACAAATTGGGTTAATATAGATTTTATCATAATTAATATAGTTTTCTTGTACCCATGGCAACGCATACGGGCAATAGCTAGTCTTAATTAGAAAATTGAAATTGTTCTATTGTCCGAAGCACATTGCGTGACTACTATTCATCTGCACGGTCCATTGAGATTGAGTTTATACATTTCAAGCAGAAGTGTAACTACCGTAGAGATAAATTCTCCATAAACTAATACCTGAAGTAGTTTGCCTCCCATTAGTATTTTCTCTGTCTCGACATTTGAACTTTCCACACCAGTGAGGGAATCCATTGATGAGGATATGACACCTTCGGATATGACCATTGATTATAAGGTGATTTCATTCCTATATTTGCATAGTGATTTTTGGTACAATTGACTTGGTTCCACATGTACATGTCATTATTTGCTTGTCGGTACAAATATGTCTCAAAGTGCAAGTACATCAAAGTTGAACTTTTAGTTCATCGGCAACCCGATAATGCTTTATTGGGAAGGTCATAACTCATCCATCCGGAGTGCGATCGAAGTCAATAAGCACTTGAAGGAAAGCTTGATGGCGACATTGCAGCGCCCTAACAGATTGTGGATGTCAACTTCTTTCGTCGATTCCTGTTGAATGAAAAGGAATTTTGACATGGGACTACTTCCATTGGTTTCCTTATCAAATTATCTTTCCAACCATATGTGGATCATTGAAAACAGAGTCCGTATGCGACCTTGGCATCCGTTTTACTACAGACTGCTCTTGAAACCCGAGATAGACTCGAACTTCACATGGATTGGGCCTCCAACTTGGCTTGGACGCCCTTGCTTGCCTCCTAAGGTGGTGGCCAAGGAGAAGGATGTACTTGGGCATCTCTTAGGTGTTCTCCATATTCTTGGGCGTGCTCCAACTTGGACCTGAGTCCCAAGGGTGAATAACAAGCCCCTGATGACGACATAGTTCCCGGCAGAAACAACGACAACATGTCTTGATGATTTGGAGGCCTTACTGACGTGATATTGAGGTGGGACCAGATTTATTTGAAAGCTTATCAAACAAGCTTTCCATCAAGTACTCATTGACTTCGAGCGCACTCATGTGGAACCAAGTGAATTGTACAAAAAATCACTTTGCAAATATAGGAATGAAATCACCTTATAATCAATGGTCATATCCGAAGGTGTCATGTCCTCATCATCAGCCTCTTCTTGACAACAAACCGTCCTCGATTTGAGCTTAGCTGAAGGATAGGTTGTAGGTAGTAGCCAATATTACTCCTCTTCTTGAAATTTAACCTGTTTCTTTATAACAAAACTAGATGAACTCGACATGACAAGATTATAGCAATTGCAATCCTTTGGTTGATCATACTTTTGCACAATATAAGGAGATTTCAGATTTGAACAAATGTAGACACGATGCACCATATACTCTCTTTTACAATTATATTTGCCAATATAGTGATATGTACATCTAGATAACCATGGCAATTCAGCACATTTAATTTTCTCTTCCAAACTACTCAAAGCACACAGAGTATAAAACTCAATGTAACCCAAAGTATTTAAAGAAGACAACAATTGTAATTCATCTTTTTCAGTAGCAATTGGAAGCAAATGTTTATTTTCAGCACAAGTATTTAATTCCAAAACAAAACATCATTTTCATCCAATAGTTGTGGCACATGTATAATGGAAGCACTATCACACAACTCTTCTTTATCACTAACATTATTAGAACAATTATTTTGTGACAAAGGCAATTCAGATTTAGTGTCCACTAAATGTTGCTCTATTATAGCATGAGTGGTGGACAAATTCAGCACATCATCACTAATTTCAACAATATCAGATTTTGTAGCAAGCATAAAAGAACATTTCAATTCGGATATTTGCTTATTTTCATATTTAACATCGAATTCTTTCTTTCCATTGGCAGCTCTATCTCCATTAGTTTGTACAATTTCATCATGGTTTAAAGTTTTACCATACTCCAAAGTGTGTATGGGAGGTGGTGGTGGTGGTGAAGATGCTGTTGTAGGGGCGGAAGCAGCCACTCGCCTTCTTATCGTAGTCTCGACCTTCGCAAATGCTTGCTCCACCCTTGCTAAAATCTGGTTGAGGTTGTCGTCAATGTTGGTCTGGTTTGTTTGCTGACATCCCTGTAATTCTTTTTCTTCTATCATAGCAAGCTGGAACAAACGGTTGACAGTACAAAATTTTTTATGATAAACAATATCCTGTATTTCATGCTACAAACCACCATAAAAACGAACAATTTTATATGTCATGTCCTCGTCATCCGTCACTCTTGAGATCCTTAATGGCAGAATAGAATAAACATCCAAATTGTTTGTCTCAACAGACTTGAGCACAGGCATACAACTTAAGATATGTTTCAGGTTTGACAGTGCCGCTGTACTCAATGTAGCATCTGTAATATCCAGTTTCTGAAGGTTCTGAAGCTGAGTTTTTTTTAGATAAAGGATATTTCATACCCGGCTTCATCTACCTCGCGGTAGAATCAGGCCAATTATTACAAGAATTTGGTTTATAACCAATATTCAAAGGACAACTCTTGGCACCTCACAGCCACAAACTAAGAAAACAACCCATAAAACCTATTTGACAACCATCCATTGGAACTAAGAAATGCAGAGCGGCTGTCTCCAAACGTTGACCAGCAAGGAGCTGTTGTCGTGTGTCGTCATGCCGCTGCAGTCCGGCCCATTGCCTTAGCCAATAAGTTCCACTGAATAACACCTGCAAAAAGCTTTTTGGTTTACATTTGTCAAAAACTACCTCATTTCTTGTTATCCATATTGTCCAACATAATGCTGTTGCTGCAGTTAATAACAACGAATTATGTCTTTTACTCCCTCCCTTTATTAATACCAAGCGACCACCCACCGAAAGCATCTTTCCTTTCCAGCCACTAAGCTTATTCTCAATTCTCTTTTCAATTGTTAACCAATCTTTGTTACTTAATTTCCTAGTATGCATAGGCAAACCCAAGTAGCGGAAAGGGTATTTGCCTATCACACATCCAAACAACTGTGAATAAAATGCTTCATGATCTTTAGCCTTGCCGAAACAAAAAATTTCACTTTTGTGAAAATTAATTTTGCGTCCAGACAATTGTTCGAAGGTGAGTATCGATAACCGCATTGAAAAGAAAAGGCCATCTATCACTGTAATTACTATTATTCTTCTCAGTTGGGCTACGAATAATATTGAAGTCACCACCCATTATAATAGGTACGGTCTCCTTCAAACATACTCTAACCAATTCTGATAAGAATTGTGATTTGAACTCCTGTTGTGCTAGGCCATAAACTAAAAATAAATTAAATTTAAAATCATCTTTTTTATGGCGTAATTTAAATCTTATAAAAAAGTTACCCTCTTCTATCTGACCAATATAAAAAATTTGAGGATTTATCCCAAGAATCATGCCACCAGATCTACCTCTCGGAGCCATGCAATGCCAAAGAAAATCTCTACCAGCGCAGATATTATTCAATGTTGTTTGCGGGAAACTGGCCCTCCCAGTATCTGATAAAGCAATAAAATCTAAATCCTTTTCTTTTGTCAAGTCAGATAGAAATCTGTATTTCTTTGAATCTGCGAACCCGTTACAATTCCAAAAAATTCCTTTCATCTTGAACAATTTTTATTTTTTTTATTGTTTCTCTTTGGTTTAACCTTCTTAGATCGTGATACAGGGGTCTGCAGACACAAAGGGTCGCAGCCCCCGTCACAGAGATCTTCAGCAATATCAGCACAAATTAAATTTAGCATCTCTAAGTCCACGGTTTCTTCAACAGAGCAAACAGTAGAAGTATCATCAATGATATTATTCTGAATATTTAACACATTACTCGAAGTTATTCTACTGGATTCAAGATCTTTTAAATTTTTAATTGATTCTGAAATTTCCTGTGCATTGGACCCAAAAGAAACACCTAATATACTAGCTGACTGCAACATAATAGAATCATCAAAAGAATCAAAAGACTAGGTTTGAATTTCTTTACCTTTGAGTGAAGATTTTTCTAGATTTTTCTGCACTTTTAATTTCGAAGCTTTCTCCAAAGAATCTTGCTCCGATGTAGACGCGTTCCTCTTGCTAGATCTCACTGGTGACACTGTCCCACTACCCAGTCCTTTATTCAGCATACTAGTTTTCCACTATGCAGAGCCATCTGGAGTAATTCCAGTCTAGGAGAGCAACACCATAGGCTTAACTGAATTTTCCTTGATCACCACTAAGTCCTCCTGGACAGCGGTTGCCTCTGTACTAATATCAGCCATTAGCGCAGCCAGCTGCTCAGTAGGCGCACCTACGGCAGTGTTATTCCCCTGCTGTCCGCTCGGTGGCACTGATGCATTAGACTGTTTCTTAGGTACTTGTCCCTCTGGTTCCTGTTTCTTTTTGTCACCATCATGATCCATATCCTCCGGATCCCCTTCTGGATCTTCATCCTCGTCCATGGTAGAGTCTATGTCTATGACCTGGGGCTCACCATCAGACATGTCTTTCTCCACTCTGAATTGTAGCTCATAAACAATATCCCCAATGACAACATCCACTAGATTTGGGATAATATCAGGATTCAGCACTACTACTTTCATTCTGGTCCTTCCATATTTTTTTTGTGAATTTCATATCCACCGCACGAGGAACTCCCAAAATTGTGCCAATTGCCCAAATAATAGGGAACTCTCGAAATTCTTTTGGAAGGCCCCTAAATTGCACCCACACTTTATCAATTTCATATTTATATACCTCATTTTCAACCCCCTTCTCGAACCGGATCTTTCCTTTCACGGTCTTAGTATCCATTGGGCCCCAGTTCACCATGTGGTTAAGCACTTCAGATGTGGGAAAATTAGTGATAAAGGCATCAATACCCTTTTTAGAAATCACCCAACTATTTCTAGGTAGTAGTTTGTCCAGTTCCACTGCTAATTGATCAGCAGTAAGAGAACCTTCCAAAACACGTACCACAGCTGATTTATCCTCTGAAGTTAATTTTGGATTTTCTGCCACAGGTATAAAATAGAAGCCCAAACCTTCTACTACATAACCGCAAGGTATAGCAGTAGAGTTTAGATTTTTCAAATTTGGACAAACTTTCTTGACATGATCACCAAAACATAAATCGCAACAAAGCACCGTGGTACAAACGGACATTGTATGACCTTTAGTATGGCAATGATAACAATAAGGTTTACCCTTGCTTTTATGGTTCCCTCCTTTATGAGATGACTCTGGCACATCTAGCATTGCATGAGCAGGATTTAAAATTGGTGGGGCAAAGGTTCACCAAATTGATTGTCAATTGTAGACGACGCCGCCTTGCCCGTTGTAGTTTGTACGTTGATCTCGATCACGGGGTTAGGCACATGTCCATGCGCCTCACCCCCGGACTCCAGCTAGCCCCCATTCGCCGACCGGGGTGACCACCGATTCAAAGACACTGCTTTGGTCGAGGATGGCCACCCGGCTCTGCACCACCCGACATTGGTTGGTCATCATTGGTGCTCGCCACCACTTTGCCCGCCATGTGGGCTGGCCATCCCCGCCACTCCGACCATTTGCTATGTATGGGCAGCCGTAGTCGTGCCACTTGGTTGAAAGGCCACTTGCCCTCCCGCCGCAGCTCCAAATATCATTGGTCGTCCACCGGACACGACCCTAGCCGATCGCGGCGAGCCACCGTGCATGACCCCGGTCGGTCATGGATGTCCACCAGGGGCCCCTCCAGTCGGATGATGACCCGCACCAACAGCAGCTCCTGCTGCCCCGGCGTGGAAGCCATGGTAGGCCCCGGATGGCGCTCCGATCTGCTGGAAACCTCCATGATTAGGTCCATAACCCTGTCGTCTAGGGTTCCAATTTCCACGGCCACAGTGCGCACCATAGCCCTCTCCGAATCGACCACCTCCACGGCCGTGGCCATGGAAGACGGGATTATGATTCCCGTAGCCGCCATGGCCACCGTACCCGCGGTTGCGACCACGCGGGTAGGGCTGGTTGCGTCCTCGACCTCGTCCCACCAACCCTGGATCGAAGCCGGGTTGAAAGCCTGGATTGTAACCTGCTCCTCGTCCTCTTCCTCGACCACCAAAATCACCTCCATTAGCACCCCCAAACTCTGCCATTTTCCTCACGCACGACTTCGGCATATGAGGGTTTGGTGCTTCATGGCGGCGCTGATCTTCTTTTTCTTCGAGACCTTTGCTACGCGTTTGGTTCCTGTACGGCTGAAGAGAGCGCACAGACCTTTGGTGGGTCGAAAAAATTTGCCGGGCCCAATTAAAACTTGATCGCCAAGCCCATTACCCCACTGATCTGGTTCCTTCCCCACACGAGGCCGGGCGCACTCAGCCTTGGCTGGAAACGCCGTAGCCGCGACCTTGGTCGCACTTCGTGGTAGAGGCGGAAAACAGGATCGGCAATTTCTTCTGGGGATTCAAAAGAATTTGAAATTTTTTCTGGCTTCGCCGGAACCGATCCCGAAGGTGGCCTCGATCCACCACGAAGACCGATATCCCGCTGAATAGCCTTCTCAATAAGATCCCCAAGTGTTCTTGGCGGCGAAACTCTAGGTTCCGGCAATGGACCTTGCCATGCTTCCCCAACGAATTTCCTGTGTAGCATCCCGACAATAATTGTTTTTGGAAGACGGAGATCATCGGATGACGGAGTTTTACCTGAATGAAGAACGTGTTCCGCCTTGGCCAGTTGATCACACGTGAAACCCGCATCAACAGCCTCCTGGATGAACTCCGGCGTCGATGGATCCGGGCCGTCGTCTTGATCTGACTCGTCGGCTGTCACCCAGAACTTGGACTTAATTCGGTCTCCATGCACTGGATGTGGACGATGGCTTAACTCCACAGCCATGGCCACGGCTCGTGAGAGGGCTTCACGTCCCTCCGCGCGTCGATTTTCTTCCTCCTTCTCGGTTACTTCTTCTTCGTCCTGCGCTTGTGATCTCCTCAGAGCGTGCATGGTCGCCGGAGCCAACGTAAGGCGCCTCCTCCTCGTTAATTTTCTGGTGGGTCGCGACCCCGCCGGTAACACCGGAGATCCGCTGGCCGCATCCTGGATCCCGGCGATGGCCCTCGTGTTGGCTGGTGCAGGGCGCTTTTGGCTGGCTGTCCACCGCCTGGGCTGGCTGGCCGCCATGTCCAAGAGTCCTCTCTCGTTCTGAAGCTGAGTTAGAAAATTAAGATCCAATGGAAGAGCAACATTCGCTAGGACTAGAACTTCCAGATTTGCAGGGGTACCAATAACGATCTCCATATGAGAGGAATTAGAGAGGTCCAATATCCTCAGTCTTGTTAAATAACTAAAAAGATTGGATTGCAAATTTATATCCTGGCAAGATGTCAGCTCTAGATGTTCTAAACTATTGGCGAGATGGTTTACTTGTTCTATAAGATGCCCACATCTAGATAGTTTAAGAACATGAAGATGTTCAAGTCTATGAAATGTTATCGGTAATTCTAAGTGCAGTACAGTATGACAGATTGAGATATTCTAAATGAATAAGGTCACCGAAAGATGTTGGTAGAATCCTAAGGTTGCTGCAGCCAGAAAGGTTTAGAGATGTAAGGGAGTAAAGCCTTCCAAATGATTCAGTGATTTCTTCGATACCAGAGCAAAATGAGATATCCAGACCTTTTAAACTCTGAAGATCAAATAATCTCTCGGCTGCCCAGCTTCCACTTCAAGTTAGGCCGACGTACCTAGAGTTTGTGTTTTCTCTTGTCGGTGTTCGAGTCTGGTTGTAATGTCAGTTCGTCTTTCTTTTTCCTTTCTGTTGTTGAACTGTGGTCGTTGCGTCTGGCGCTACTTTCAGTCTAAATGAGTATTGTTTCGATTAGCTCTAATCGTTCCCTTACAGGAAACGCTGGAAGCCCTGAAAACGATGGATCGACACAGCTCTCCTGGTCCGGACGGTTTCGGACCTTCTTTTTACAGGGCAGCTTGGGGGGTCATCAAGCAGGACGTTATCAGGTTCATGGAGGCTGGCTCAACTTGAAAGTATCAACCGGTCATACATGGTGCTGATTCCTAAGAAGCCCGGTGCTGTGGCCGTGGATGCCTTCCGCCCGATCTGCCTCCAGAACTGTTCTATCAAGATTCTGGGCAAGGTGCTCACAAGAAGACTACAGAAAGAAATTGGTAAAATGATCGACCTTCATCAAACGGGCTTCTTGCAAGGGAGGTTGATTTCAGAGACATTTGTTTTCGCGGCTGAGGTGGTTCAGGCATGCGACAAGAGGAAACTGCCTGCACTTGTTCTCAAGTCAGATTTTGCCAAGGCATTTGATACAGGAAATTGGGAGGGACTGAACCAAATTATGCAAATCAGAGGCTTCAATCAACTTTGGTGCAGCTGGATGCATGACATGCTATCATCCTCTAAGGGCTACTTTGGAAGTTAGTGGAGCCTATCCCAGGGAGGAAAACCCCCCATGGGGATTTTTTTTGGACATTCGTTTCCCCGTGCGTACTTTCCTCGGGGGGTCTTAGTTCCCTGCTGATCCCTATGAACAAAAATAGTCTCAAAAACTGAGAAAAAAGAGAAATGTCTAGAAAAATCAAACAATATGATAAAGCTATTACATATCTAGATGACTCACAAATAATCATCAAAAGACTTGAGGAAAAAAAAGCTTCTTAACACATATATGTCATCAAATAATATGATACAAGCATTCATTCGCGTCTCGATCAGCCTTGCAAGTTGCATCCAAAAGGTAAACTTGACTTCAAGTATTGTTCTGTAAAAATCCAGAAGGTAGAAGGATTGAGCTTCTACACTGCTATTCACCATCTTGCTAGTTTATCTTCAAGGCAAGAATATCCACCTCTGAAGAACTGATCACTAACTACACACCTCACTGCTCATAGCTGCTACATGATCTATCGTCTCCATCAAGAACCAACAGCTGCCAACGGCGCCACTATCACTGATGCCACATACGCATGGCCTGCACTCTACGTCAATGCATAACAGCAGCAACAACAACAATGCATAAGCATTTTCAGAAAAAAATGCATGAACTGTATTACCTTTTTGTTTTAAAAAAGGCTAGAACTGAAATATGATTGATTAACCTAACACTGGCTGCTACTAATTACACTAGAATAACCTTACCTGATTGAACAAGTGGGTGATATGAGCAGATCTGCTAAGCAACTAAGAAGAAATGCAGTAATGCACCATGGAAAGGAAAATCCAGAGGAACCTGGAACCTCTACAACTACACCTCTCCAATGTGTTAACTCCACTAGATCACATGAGCAAAAATACTATTCTTATGCGACCCAACTAATCACTAATCTCTAACACCACTATCTCCTGACAGTACAGTAAGCAGACAACAATTAATCTGCTCGATCTGGGGATACATCTGAAGTACCAAAGATAGAGTAGGAAGATGGGAATCGAAATAAACTTACCTGCAGCCTGCAGGGCACCTGTCTATGTTCGTGGCTGTAGAACAAGCGGACGACGCACATCATAGGAGGTGCAGGCGAATCACGTGGCAGAAGATGCAGGGAAGGATGAGATTGCCATAATATCTATGTAATTGGAGCTCAAGAAGCTGAATAATGCAGATTACTGAGATTTCCATGTGCACAAAAGGCATTAATCTGACAAACCAATATGCACTTCCATATGGTTGTTAAAGCTGAACTCCATGCTTGAATCACCAACAGGGACTCCATGAGTGAAGGGACCTTATGCAGCGACAACAATTAATAATGTGCTAATTCAAAAGTTCATGCATCTGCAAAGTATAGGAGGCAACAGGATAAGACAGATAGCGAATGAACGAGAAACAAAATGCGATTATGCGACAAAGAACCTCTGCTAGCGTGAGCCGTGAATTAGTCTCACCAAGGCCAAAAAAAGAATTGGATTTAGAGACATTTACAAATCAAGCCGAACAACCTTTAGCTGGACAAGAAACTTTAACCCTTGTCTTCCAGAAAGGTAAACAAAATCGATTTTGAAATATTAGACAAAGTACAATGGTGAACCTTTCCTTTTCTGCAGGAAGAGAACTTTCAGCTTGTTCTACCTCTAAACTTCTACCCACTAAACTGCTGGTCGAAAGCAATATGAGCCAAAAAACAACATATTCGTCCATCACGAGTACTTGATAAAGATTGCCTATTGAGTATTGACAATCAGAAAATAGCCATTTCTATCATGACCTGATAATAGATGGCTACCTGACCTAGAATGATAATTTCCTAGAGCTGATTGAATATACATTCAGAACAACAAAAGCAACGGAAGATAGCAAAGATTGCTACCGATTACTGACTAGAAGAAAGCAGCATTTCCAAATTGGAAACAGTGTGAGCCATCATAAAGTGAAGAAAAAATAACAAAGCATCAACACACTTCCTGAGTTAAATTTATATTCAAGTTGGCAGGAAAATAGATATGGCTTTATCAGTTAGAACAAGATCACAACTATCCCTATTTACCTCTTGTGTAATCTAACAGATGCTCAGGTAAACTAACAGGTGCACAGATGCATAGGTAAAATAACAGATGAACAAACGCTCATCTAAACTAGCTAGGACTGCATACAGTTTCATTATAGTTAAACTGTGAGAAATTGAAGTGATTTTTTATTAGAATGAAAATTTTAGTTAAACAACATATGAATTACCAGGGAATTAGTGGGCATTTTAGAAAATTGTAAAAATGGAACCATTATGGTCTATAGATAATGTGCAAACACTTCAGATTCAAGAAGCAGCTTGACACTATCACATAACTTCTAGTGGACTATTGAATTATTAAGAAAATGAACATGATTTTTCATTTGATTTGACAGATCAAAATAGCTGCTGCACCAAAGCATCTAGATCACTTGTTCACATTTCTAAAACATAATCTCAAGTCCTAATTCTTTTACTATTGCCATCTTGCACATAGAGAAGTGAAAGGCATAATCTACTGCCAAGTTTCGTTCCTTTATCTACTGATCTCTTCTGCAGCTAGCCACAGGCCGAGTAGGGCTGCAGAAGGGGCGGGCGTCCCGCGGCCGGCTGAGGCGTGGAGCTGTGGACGCGTGGTCGCAGAGAGAACCGGTCTCGCCGTCACCGTCTCGCCGAGAATCCTGGGCGGCCTCGGATCTTCTTCCCCAAGATCTACAAGGATCAGTGAGAGGAGCAGAGAGAGAAGAAACCCTAGCGGAGGCAGGGAGGTGCGGCCGTGCGGGATTCACCATGCGGAGGCTGAGGTGCTGGCACGCAATGTATGCGAGGACAGAGGGGGGCCATCCATGGTGGCGACGGCGGAAGGGGTGCAGTCTCGCTCGAGGCGGAGTCGGCGAGGAGAACAGATGCGCGATGCGTGGCAAGTTGACGGGGAAGGGAAGCGCTCCCGGCCAGATGACTCGTGGCTTCCTGCCCTGTGGAAAACAACGGGATGCGGGCTGCAACCCCGCGTCCAGTGGGCTTCCAAAGGGCGCGGCGGATTAGCCCAGGGGAGCTTGCCCCGAGGTTTTCTGGACGTGGGAATTTACAGGGAACTCGGGGGGATTTTGTGCTGCCAAAGTAGCCCTAGTCGGCGGTACTGGTTAATGGATTCGCAGGAAGATGGATAAATTGCAAACGTGGTCTACGGCAGGGAGATCCTTTATCTCCATATCTGTTCCTGCTGGTGGCTGATACCTTGCAAGACACCCGGTTGACTCTGATGCACCGTGCTGTGTTTTGCAATAGGCCGATGATACTTTGATTGTGCTCAGAGGTGATTTTGAAGCTGCTCAAGAACTGAAGTCAATCCTTGACAATTTCTCCGAGGCAACTGGTTTGAAAATTAACTACTCAAATAGTACGCTTGTGCCGATCCACATGGATGCAGATCTTGTCGACCAGTGTACAGCGGCTATTGGTTGCAGCAAGCAATCCTTCCCCCAAAACTACCTGGGCCTGCCTCTGTCAGCGTCGAAGCTCCCTCAGTCCGCTTTCTCCACTTATGTCGACAAAACTGACAGATTCCTCTCCTCTTAGCAAGCCTCAGTTCTTAACAACATGGGTAGAGTGGTTCTCATCAACTCGGTCTTGGACAGCCAACTAGTCTACATAATGTCAGCAACTCAGGTGCCTCCGGATGTAATCAAGCTGATTGACAGGCGCAGGAGATCCTTCCTCTGGTCAGGCAACAAGGAGTCGTCTGCGGCAAAGTGCCTGGTAGCTTGGACGAATGTCTGCACTACAAAGGAGTTGGGGGGCCTCGGCATCAGAGATTTAGGGACCCAGAACATTTGCCTACTTCTCAATCTCATTCATCGCCTACATTGCGCACACTCTTCAGCTTGGGCTGCCTGGATCAGGCAGCGAGCGGACATCGCAAACATGCGCTGTGATAACCTCGGCCATCACTGGAAGCTACTGCGATCGTTGCTACCGCTGTATCAAGCAATAACCACAGTTCAGATAGAGGATGGATGCACCACTCTTTTCTGGACCGATGTTTGGAATGGGGATGATGCTCTTGCTGATCGTTTCCCGAGACTATATTCTCATTGCACCAGAAAGGATGACACCGTTCAGCAGGCAATTGCATCCAACCTACACGGGGCCTTCGTCAACCGTCTGTCTCCGCATGCTCAGCAGGAATTGCAGCTGCTGATTGGGCTCATCCAGCAAACGACACTCTCTGCACTTCCGGATAAGAGGCTATCTCCTTTCAGCCGATCACCGGATAAGCTGGACACGTCAACCATCTACAAGCTACTCAAAGCAAGGGGACAGCCCAATGACCCGGCCTCAACCTTCATCTGGAAGAATGCGGCTCCTCAGAGCACTACCGGAAACGCCTAAGTTGCCGAGTGTCCCCAGATTTGCCGTGGGTACGATTTTGGGCACTCGGCAAATAACATGTTTGCCGAGTGTCCCGAAGACGACACTCGGCAAAAACAAAACTCACGGCATAATTGTTTACGCCGAGTGCCTGCACTCGGCAAACAATAGATACACGGCAACTTCATGCCCAGGTAACACCGTCGACCTCCGTTAGTATTTTGCCGAGTGTTACATGTTAACACACGGCAAACCCACCTATATGCCGAGTGTCACCTTGCGACACTCGGCAAACCATGCTATATGCCGAGTGTCACCATCTGACACTCGGCAAACCATTTTTTTTTTTTTTGCCACCCAAACTTTTTGTACTGTTGTATTACAATACATGTTGCTCTGTGTTGAAGTTTTGTACATTTCTGAGTGATTTTACTATATTTCGTCAGTTTATTTGAGTTAAATGAATTTTCGGTAATTTTTTGGATTTGAACTGCAAGTGCTTCGAATATCCGAAAAAAGTGAATAAAAATGATATTCTTGTCACTGAGTCTGATGTGAGACCGTATCTAGGCCAGACCAGAAATTTCGAACATTGTGTTCGCGAAACATGACCACAAACGTGTGGCGAAGACGTCTGAAAATTATATAAAAAGCAAACGAAGTCTGAAAATCATTAAATTCATCGAGTTGTCACGATATCATACATAGAGGCTATGGTAAAAAATTGAGAATGTTTCGGCACAGTTAACACGTACGCTACTTACAAATCGGAGCATCTCCAGAGAAGTTTATGAGATTTGAGAAGTATCCTGTAAGATTTGGAGATAATTTGAATTTTGATTTGGAGTTTCACTTCAAAATTTTTTCTATATGGATTAGAGAACAAAGATTGTTTCCTGTAAAATTTTGGCAATTTTTCGGATCCGTTTGACAAATTTTAATTTTTTTACCGCAATTATTGAATTTTATTTACGATAAATTGGATTTGAACAACAATTACATGAAATGTTGCCCAATAATTTATAAAAGCATCGAACATAAATTTCTAAGTGAATTTAACAAGGATTTTTGGAACTTCATCTGGGAAAAATTGAGTTTTGGAACTAAACAAAGTAAGAAAGCACATGAAATAACGAGTATCTTTGCCGAGTGCCAGAAGGTGGGCACTCGGCAAAGTTTTAAAAAATGTTTTTTTAAAAGCTGTAAGTACGAAAGGTTTGCAGCAAAAAAAAAAAAAAAAAGAAAAATGTTGCCGAGTGCCCCATCGGGCCGGCACTCGGCAAACAGGGCCCGAGAGTGCAAATAGGCCTGGCCGCGCCTCCCTCCTCCCTCCTCTCCCCATTCAATTATCTCCTCCTCCTCCTCCTCCTCCCCCGGTGCCGCGCCTCCAGCCGCGCCTCCCCCACCCACCGTAGCAGCGCCCGCCGCCGCGCCCACTCCGCCCGTCCCCGCCCCTACCCGGGTGCTCATCGGAGAAGGCCGCCGGAGACGACTGCTCCCATCGCGCCGCCATCATCACACCCTCCCCACTCCGCGGCCCCCTCCCTCCCCACCCCGCCCGCCTCCGCCGTCGACCTCCCCCCCGCCCGGCTGATCTGCCACAGCCACCGGCTGGCCCACGCCCCTATCCCCGCCGCGAAACCGAGCGTGAGCGCGAGCACGCCCACGAAACCGCCCTAGGGTTGTGGAGAGAATCGGCGGAGACTTCGCCGTCGCCGCAGGAGCCCACCGCAGGATCCCACCGCTTCCCCCATTCTCCGGTAAGCCCCATTGTATCTATCGCTTCCCCCATCCAATGTTACCCATGTTTCTCGCCCTGGCCCCTGGATTGGTGTATCCCCTTCGTTCATATATTATCTATCGCTTGCTAGGTTGTCAGGATCCCAAAGTTGGGAAGGAAATAGCTAGACTTCTTCATGTTGCCTTGCCTTGCTGCTGCTATTTGTCTTCGTTTGTTGCGTGATAGATTCAGTTATAGGCTCCTTCAGGATTATGACTTACAACTGTGTATCAGTATTCTGCAATAGATCTGAATTTTACCTGTTTTTCAATTCTATGGACCATTGGTTGCTCGATCTTTTCTTCAGTAAATAATGTTTGTATCTGTACTCTGGCTGTTTATAAAAAATATTAGTGATAGCAACCCTGACTGTTTATATGTAGTAGCATCCCTGACTACTTATTTACATGTTAATAGAGCAAAGGATGTCACGCTAATCTTGTGCGTTGCTGCTCAGATTTTTAGTAGGAGCTTTTTTAGAATATTTATTCAGAGTTGTGTTGGGTTTCAAAGTCAGGGATATCTCATTTTTCTTGAAAGACATACCACACTGCCATTTATTTACTGCCACCTAATTCCTTTTCAACATAAAGATATATAGCTCAGGACCGATACTTTTGAGGAATTTTTCAAAAGGTCAAAGCAATTTGCTAGTAGCAATCTTCCTAGAATTGAAATTTGTGTTCTTGAGAAAATAATTAGCTACTATAAAGCATGATGAATGCCCTTGTAGCACTTCGTTCTTCTCCAGATTTCAAATTTGTAGGCTGTTTTTTTCATTAGCAATCTTCCTAGTTGTAGCATGCCTATGAATATAGTCATGTCTGTCTTTACAAAGCTCACTTGGTGGACTAGCAGTTGTTCTCTTGGCCATTTAGTGTGTGTGTTGTTTATCTTAAAATAAAATCCTATGGATTTTCCATTTGAGCTATTTTTTGGTGACACACTACTGGTGCCATCCAATGAGGATAGATGCGCAAGGTCAAAGATGCTAACTAGATCATATCCTGGTGAAGTGAAGGAGAATAAAGCCATTTGAGGCTATAGTGCAGTTGCAGTTGCAATGGCAAGCATGAGATGACACCACTCAGGCTAAAGAGAGATCTGTTTTACTGCTAGCTGTTACAGCCTCACTGTTATAGTTGCAATTGCTCATTTGCTCACTGTTATAGTTGCAATTGCTCACGGATCTGTTCCAGTTGAGTTATACAGTACTCTACATCCAACCTGAGTTGGTTATACTTGGATTGTTGCCTGTTTCTAATACAAGTAATACTATCATTTTCTAATTATGTTTCGTTTATTTTGCATTTCTTTTTCAGGTTGTCCTGTTTATATGTGCTTATTGGTTTACTCTTTTTAATTGCAGGTGATTGACAAAAGATGGTGGGCGGTATGAGGTCCGTTGGGTCGTTTTATCGGAGCTCGGCGTCCGCTCCAGCTGAGGAGGCTCCTGTAGCTGAGGAGCCGCTGCGGAGGCGCAGGGGTCGGCCGAGAGGCCAGGGTCGGCAGGCGCGTGCAGCGACTCGGCCCCCGTCGCCTGTACCTCCCTCGCCTCAGGAGGAGGCGGAGGAGGAGCAGCACGAGCACGAGGAGCACGAGGAGCAGGCCGAGCAGGAGGAGGGCGAGCTCGAGGAGCCCTCGGCGGGGGGTTCCTCTTCCTCTGCTTCGAAGATCTGGTTGCGAGGCCCTTCACGCCTCCCGGACCAGCCTATACCTTTCACGAAACGGCCGGTGATTCGCCCCAATGGGCCAAGGTAAGTATCTTAAGATGTTATCGCTACTTCATTTGATATGTTTAACATGGCAAAATACAAACTAATATTTTTTCGTTAATCACTTGGACAGGGATGGAAGGTTGTGGCTGCAGTGATCACAACGCGCCTTCCGTGGAATCTGGTCTTCGTGTAGGGAACACTTCCCGGCCTAGTGGATCAAGCGGGAGGGGTGGAGCCGGCCTACACGTTCGAGCACTACGCCTCTGCCCCCGATGCACGAGATCGGGAAGGCAGGAAATTCGACAACAAGGCGCAGCGGGTTGTGAAAGAGTCAGGGTAAGCCTTCCCGCACTATCTTGCTCAATACATCGCATTCCTATCACATCCTTGAAATAATGACTACATACATAATGTTTATATGCAGGATTACTACAGATGTGACGAGGGATACGAGGAGAGGGCCGAGAGGCACGCTCACAAAGCCTGCTACAAGCTCGTGAAGGACATGCACTACGAGGCGCGTATCCTGGCTGTACAGCAATACAAAGCTGTCTTTGAGGAAGTGAAGATCGACAAAGACCTCGCAAGAACCTTGACGCTGACCAAAGAGCAATACATGCTGGTAAATACTGTTTCTTCCTGAGATTAAGTACACTTACTGTGTTCTTATATGACAAATGCTTGTTGACGTGTAGGTGCCTCCAAATTGGGTGGCCGGTAAAGGCGAGTGCTGGAGGAGGATGGTGGACAATTGGTGCTCCCCGGAGTGGTCGGAGACACACGCCGCTTGCCGGGAGCGACGTTTGATGATGACAGGTGCACCACACCATCAGGGGAACCTTACCCTTGCCGAGTACGTGGAGAGATGGGTACGTGACTTCATTTATGTATTCCAACGCTTGCTTCTGCATAGTTTCTAATGATCTTCTTGTTTGTTTCACGATCGGCGTCACATGGTGGCGCACCTTGCTCCTGTGTGAAGGCATGGGCTATGGCCCACAAGGGCAAGGCGGCGTCCGCCGTCGACTTCAACCCGGAGGACCCCCTCGGCAAAGCAATCCCTCCATCCACAGCCGTCTCACCGAGTACACAACGGCGGCCAAGGCGGTCCATGGGCCGGAGTACGATCCGAGCACCCAGGATTTCGAAGGAGACCTTGTCATGAGGGTGGGAGGAGGCAAGAAGCATGGCAGGTACTGGCTTGACGACAGCGTCGTCGACACGGCCACTACTCCCACTCTCTCCCAGATCCGAGCAAGCGACACGGGCCAGAGGCCGCCCATACGCCCACGGCCGACCAGTACACAGCACGCCTTGCAGACTTTGTAGGTTATTATTCTTTTATTCGTCGTTCATTATTTCTTACATACCTTTGATTTCCATTGTAACATTGGGGTGAAATTTTGTAGGCCAAGCTAGAAGAAGAGAGGAGGCAGAGAATAACGTTGGAGGTGAAGATTGACGCTGATCGGCAGAGGCAGGAGCAGATGTTGCAGTGGATGCAAAATCTCGGGGCAAAGATGGGTGAACCTCTGCCACAAGCGCTATTCCTTCCTCCTCGTCCTCCTGGAGATACTCCTGTGAGTACATCTATCCCCATATCCACTCACTCACACACACTCACACACACACACACACAGCACACACACACACACCGCAGACGGGCGGCGCGGGTGGAAGGGGTTGGCCGCGGCTGCCGGGCGGGGACGCACCTACTGCCGTCGTAAGAAAAATATGTCAGCAACAGAATACGTAGTAAGTGGATTAATAAGGTTAGATATCGGCTTAACTGATTGGATTGGCTAGATTTTGAGGGAAATTAGGAGATCTTGTTGGCTACTAGCCTGTGTAAGTCCTGCAGGGACAGATGATTTGTCAAGCAATAAAATAATCTTCCCACCTTTCTACCGTCCTCTCTACTGTATCCTTCTACCATAGGTCGGTGGCAGCGAGGCATAGAGCCTTGGCAGCTGGCCGGTCACTCCTACCAACTGCGCTGGTTTGGTCCCATCTCTGCACTTCCTCTGCCTGGCCGGCCGTAACAGAGATCAGTAATATGCCTCTTAAGTTCATCAGTCTCTCTGTTAGTACCTTGTCCCCCTCATCTAGTTCTTTGATCAAACCTTTCCTTTTCCTACCATTTGCTATCCCCTGGAAGTAACTGGTGTTTGCATCTCCTTTCAGTAGCCAATTTTCCCGTCCTCTTCTCTGCCAGAACAATTCCTCTTTTTCATAAATTGCTATCAGTTCTACTCGCCACTCATATCTTTCCTTCCACTCTTCTGGGCTCAAATTTCTGATCTCCACCACAACATGTCTCTCCTCTCAATTGCTATAAATAATTCTTGTTTCTTTTTCCTTATGCTACTGCCCCAGTTTCGCCCCCATCCTCTCATACTCCTGCCAAGGTGTTTGATATGTGATGCCAGTGGTCTATCACATAGCTTTTGCTTCTCTGTGGCCACTTGTGGGACTTGTTCATAACGTAGAGTACGTAGCAGTCAGTAGTCGCCCTACTAGATGCTAGCCTAGCTAGGACTAGGTAGGTACTCCTCCTACTGGCTACAAACGTAGTACAGCGGAGCAATTGCGTTTTACCAGCCAAGCCATTCATATCATTTTTGTCACCCAAAAGTAGCCCTGTCATTCTACAACTTTCAACCTCTTAATTAATACAAGCTACTCAATGTTATCTTCACTATTATAAGCGTAATTAATTACTACTTTCAGTATAAAATCGTGAAATTAGCAACGGAAAAAAGTTACTATTGAAGTTCATTCACTATGACAGATCTAATCATGAGTCCATGACAAGATCGTGCTGATATGCATGACAGACGTCTCTAAGGAGACTAAAAGTTTCTTCTGACAGATCAATGGAGGTTAAAATAGCGTCAAATCAAGTACTATAAGCCACTTAATTTGACTTTAGGCCCCCATTCCGAGATAATTATCACCCCTGAAGATTGACAAAAGAGTGGAGGCCAATGACCTTGCAGGGATAAGGTGGATTGCAGGATTAGCATTTCAATCACTTGTTCCTCACGAGGCTTGATGATCCATCCATCACAGCTAGGGTCAGAAAGCTACAGGTAGCTAATACTCCTAGCACGTGCCGATTAGTCCACGTGCCCGTACTTTTGGGGCAATCAGCTCAAAGCTTTAGCTCTACTAGAGACAATCTCATTGCACGAGCATCATGGAGTATGGCCGGAGTGCCTGATTGTATATTGTACTTGGTGTCAAGCGATTCAACTGACATGGTTGGTTAATGGAAGTTTAACCAATCGATTAGCTTCTCCAGAGAATTAATCTTATCTATTCTTTGTGCAGGGTCAATCGGCGGCATCAAACGATGTACCTCATGACCCACCGTAGCAGTCGCCGTGGTCTCATTGGTGATTTGCTTCTTTTCATGTGTTGAACTTATTCCTTGTGTTGCACTTATGCTTGTAATGCACTTGTGGTGGATACTTTAAACTCGAACCTTATGTTGGTATTGTGGTATGACATTTGTGTACCATTGTGGATTATTGTGATGTATGTGATATGTGGTGTGTGGAGATGATATATATACGTGATATATGTGCTGTGTAATATATCTGTGCTGTGAAACATATCTGTGCTGTGATATATATATATATGTGCTGTGAAATGTAATGCAAAAACAAAAAAAAAATTCAGATTTCTGAGGCTTTGCCGAGTGTTATGACCAAGACACTCGGCAAAGCAAACACAATTTATCGAGTGTTATCACCAAGACACTCGGCGAAAAGCTTTTTTTTTTAAAAACCAAATACTGTTTGAAAAATGTTTGCCGAGTGTCTGAAAGTGCCACACTCGGCATATGTTTATCATTTGCCGAGTGCAGCACTCGGCGAAAAGGATTTTAAAAAACCAAATACTGTTTGAAAAATGTTTGCCGAGTGTCTGACAGTGACACACTCGGCATATGTTTATTATTTGCCGAGTGCAGCACTCGGCGAAAAGGAATTCTAAAAACCAAAAATATTTAAAAAAAAGATTTGCCGAGTGCCTTGCCGTTTGACACTCGGCGAAGTTGCTGTTAACGGCGGGTCTGGCGTTATGACTGTTTTTTTTCGCCGAGAGCCAAACTGCACACGGCAAAATGTTTGCCGAGTGCCCGATAAATGGCACTCGGCAAAGTTGGCTTTGCCGGAACTGTTTATGGCGAGTGCTATTCGCCGAGTGTTACACTCGGCGAACAATTTGCCGAGTGTTTTAGGTATTTTGCCGAGTGTTTCGGGCACTCGGCAAACTCAAGGAGTCCGGTAGTGGAGGGTACAACTCTTCATTTGGTTGCTGTCCAAAGGCCGAATACAGTGCAGGTCCAACCTATTCAGGAAAAGGGTTGTGGACTCTCCAAATTGTCTGGTTTGTGGCGCGCCTGATGAATCTCCAGAACACATCATCTTCAACTGCCCGATTGCAGTACAGTTCTGGAATGCTCTTGGGATGCAGGCACCTCAAAACAACCATACAAATCATCTGCATTGTATTCAGAAGCTACCCAATTGCCCTGACGAACAGTACAGTGCCTTTATCTCTTTATGCTGCTGGCAACTGTGGAAAAGAAGGAACGGTGTCGTATTCAGGAACGAGCACCAGAGCCTGAGGAACTTACTCCTATCCTGCAAAGCGGAAGCTGCAAACTGGAAGGCAAGAATGCCCAAGGCGCCTCCTCGGCAAGTTGGCAGAAAAATAACAAAGCATCAACACACTTCCTGAGTTAAATTTATATTCAAGTTGGCAGGAAAATAGATATGGCTTTATCAGTTAGAACAAGATCACAACTATCCCTATTTACCTCTTGTGTAATCTAACAGATGCTCAGGTAAACTAACAGGTGCACAGATGCATAGGTAAAATAACAGATGAACAAACGCTCATCTAAACTAGCTAGGACTGCATACAGTTTCATTATAGTTAAACTGTGAGAAATTGAAGTGATTTTTTATTAGAATGAAAATTTTAGTTAAACAACATATGAATTACCAGGGAATTAGTGGGCATTTTAGAAAATTGTAAAAATGGAACCATTATGGTCTATAGATAATGTGCAAACACTTCAGATTCAAGAAGCAGCTTGACACTATCACATAACTTCTAGTGGACTATTGAATTATTAAGAAAATGAACATGATTTTTCATTTGATTTGACAGATCAAAATAGCTGCTGCACCAAAGCATCTAGATCACTTGTTCACATTTCTAAAACATAATCTCAAGTCCTAATTCTTTTACTATTGCCATCTTGCACATAGAGAAGTGAAAGGCATAATCTACTGCCAAGTTTCGTTCCTTTATCTACTGATCTCTTCTGCAGCTAGCCACAGGCCGAGTAGGGCTGCAGAAGGGGCGGGCGTCCCGCGGCCGGCTGAGGCGTGGAGCTGTGGACGCGTGGTCGCAGAGAGAACCGGTCTCGCCGTCACCGTCTCGCCGAGAATCCTGGGCGGCCTCGGATCTTCTTCCCCAAGATCTACAAGGATCAGTGAGAGGAGCAGAGAGAGAAGAAACCCTAGCGGAGGCAGGGAGGTGCGGCCGTGCGGGATTCACCATGCGGAGGCTGAGGTGCTGGCACGCAATGTATGCGAGGACAGAGGGGGGGCATCCATGGTGGCGACGACGGAAAGGGTGCAGTCTCGCTCGAGGCGGAGTCGGCGAGGAGAACAGATGCGCGATGCGTCGCAAGTTGACGGGGAAGGAAAGCGCTCCCGGCCAGATGACTCGTGGCTTCCTGCCCTTTGGAAAACAACGGGATGCGGGCTGCAACCCCGCGTCCAGTGGGCTTCCAAAGGGCGCGGCGGATTAGCCCAGGGGAGCTTGCCCCGAGGTTTTCTGGACTTGGGAATTTACAGGAAACTCGGGGGGATTTTGTGCTGCCAAAGTAGCCCTAAGTCGGCGGTACTGGTTAATGGATTCCCAGGAAGATGGATAAATTGCAAACGTGGTCTACGGCAGGGAGATCCTTTATCTCCATATCTGTTCCTGCTGGTGGCTGATACCTTGCAAGACACCCGGTTGACTCTGATGCACCGTGCTGTGTTTTGCAATACGCCGATGATACTTTGATTGTGCTCAGAGGTGATTTTGAAGCTGCTCAAGAACTGAAGTCAATCCTTGACAATTTCTCCGAGGCAACTGGTTTGAAAATTAACTACTCAAATAGTACGCTTGTGCCGATCCACATGGATGCAGATCTTGTCGACCAGTGTACAGCGGCTATTGGTTGCAGCAAGCAATCCTTCCCCCAAAACTACCTGGGCCTGCCTCTGTCAGCGTCGAAGCTCCCTCAGTCCGCTTTCTCCACTTATGTCGACAAAACTGACAGATTCCTCTCCTCTTAGCAAGCCTCAGTTCTTAACAACATGGGTAGAGTGGTTCTCATCAACTCGGTCTTGGACAGCCAACTAGTCTACATAATGTCAGCAACTCAGGTGCCTCCGGATGTAATCAAGCTGATTGACAGGCGCAGGAGATCCTTCCTCTGGTCAGGCAACAAGGAGTCGTCTGCGGCAAAGTGCCTGGTAGCTTGGACCAATGTCTGCACTACAAAGGAGTTGGGGGGCCTCGGCATCAGAGATTTAGGGACCCAGAACATTTGCCTACTTCTCAATCTCATTCATCGCCTACATTGCGCACACTCTTCAGCTTGGGCTGCCTGGATCAGGCAGCGAGCGGACATCGCAAACATGGGCTGTGATAACCTCGGCCATCACTGGAAGCTACTGCGATCGTTGCTACCGCGGTATCAAGCAATAACCACAGTTCAGATAGAGGATGGATGCACCACTCTTTTCTGGACCGATGTTTGGAATGGGGATGATGCTCTTGCTGATCGTTTCCGGAGACTATATTCTCATTGCACCAGAAAGGATGACACCGTTCAACAGGCAATTGCATCCAACCTACACGGGGCCTTCGTCAACCGTCTGTCTCCGCATGCTCATCAGGAATTGCAGCTGCTGATTGGGCTCATCCAGCAAACGACACTCTCTGCACTTCCGGATAAGAGGCTATCTCCTTTCAGCCAATCACCGGATAAGCTGGACACGTCAACCATCTACAAGCTACTCAAAGCACGGGGACAGCCCAATGACCCGGCCTCAACCTTCATCTGGAAGAATGCGGCTCCTCAGAGGGTACAACTCTTCATTTGGTTGCTGTCCAAAGGCCGAATACAGTGCGGGTCCAACCTATTCAGGAAAAGGGTTGTGGACTCTCCAAATTATCTGGTTTGTGGCGCGCCTGATGAATCTCCAGAACACATCATCTTCAACTGCCCGATTGCAGTACAGTTCTGGAATGCTCTTGGGATGCAGGCACCTCAAAACAACCATACAAATCGTCTGCATTGTATTCAGAAGCTACCCAATTGCCCTGACGAACAGTACAGTGCCTTTATCTCTTTATGCTGCTGGCAACTGTGGAAAAGAAGGAACGGTGTCGTATTCAGGAACGAGCACCAGAGCCTGAGGAACTTACTCCTATCCTGCAAAGCGGAAGCTGCAAACTGGAAGGCAAGAATGCCCAAGGCGCCTCCTCGGCAAGGGAAGTCATCTCGACCACTCTCTGCTGGGCGGCAACGAGCTGGGCGGTCACATCCCCGCGTAGCCGCGCCTCTTCGACGAGGCGGTCACAGTTCTCCTTCTGCTCGCTAAGGAACCGTGATTTCTCCCGGTTGCGAGCGATAAGGGACTGAAAAAAGATGATGGTCAGAACACAAAAATACATGAAGAAAGAAGAAGGCGAGAGGCAAGATCTAGTGAATACCTGGCCAGTGAGAACAACGACTTCGCCCAGGGCGTCCCTGGCATGGTTCAAGGCTTCCAGCACGGCCGCAATCCCCTCGTCGAGACTCTCCCGCTCCATGCTCTCAGCGGCATCATCGAGGGTGAAGAGTGTCGACGTCGGGTCCTGCGGATTCGTCCACCGGAGCAGGGGCTCGTCCCGCGCGGGTGAGTGGCTGCCCCCGGACGTCAGGGCTAGGGACGATTCTCCGCCAGTCCTCTCTGCCACCACCACGACGTCCGGGGACCCCTCGGCCGCGTCCCCCTCCGTCCGGCCCACGTCGGGCGCCGTCACTTGGGCCGCCGGTGGCGTGGGTCGCGCCGCTGCCTCGGGCACCGCCACGGCTGCTTCCGGCTATGTCCCGCCTGTCATAGCCGCTGCCACCTCCGCCTGCATCGGCAGGGCCTCGACCGGCGGCATCGCGCCCGCCGCGGTCGGCGCCACAAGCGTGGCCGACAGTTCCGTCCGCCCCGTCGTCGATAGTAGTATCACCTCTGTCGCCAGCTGCTCAGCGACCTCCGAGGGACGCAGACCCCTGAAGGACAGTCGACAGGAAGTTGACTTTTACATAGTCATATCCTGATGCTGCCTCGATCACCATCTCATAGATCTGGATCCACTCCTTAGGGTTGGTAGTCCCATCGTACTTCTCATTGGGTCTAGGACGAAACTTATCGGGCCATATCACCTGACTCAGCCTGTGCGCAAATGCTAAATAGGGGTTGACCGAGTAGTTCCTGTGCTGGGCCATGTTGATATTGATGGTTTCCCGAGCATCGCGATTCTAGTGATGCCAATCAAGTTCGGAAAGTAGATCTTGGCCTTGTCTTGGTTGATAACGATTTTCTACCGATCGATTGGATCTCTCGGAGGAGGGTTTCGACACCTCAATTGAGATCATGATTTGGCAGCCCTAGTATCCATGCGCTGCTTCGTCTGGTTAGCTAGATTTTGAGCCTGCTCAATGATTTTTGCCAGGGGTGTGCCTTCTTCTGCCAGGGCTCCCATAGTGCCTAGAAGCGTTCTGATCTGGATATTATCTTCCTAGGCTACCCGGAAGTCAGAACTTAGATTCCTTGGAGCCAGGGTTGATTGAGTTGGCACCCTAGGCGCAGCTGTGTTGAGTGTCGATGCACTGCTCAAGCGCGGAGGTGGTCAGGAAACCGATGAGCCAGCCTCATCGGTGGGGGTCTGAGCATGACTAGCCATATACAACCGACAGATTTTGAAGGGATCTAACTCACTGTTAGAGTCCTCGAAGTCTAGATCAAGCTGAGCAGTTTTGTCGTTTTTCTCCTCCTCGGTCGGGTGTCCATAGGAGGCGAAAACCTCTCGGCTGGCGCGAGTCAGATCAGGATCATCGATCCCTGTCCACTTGAGATTGAAATCACCGTCACGCTCGAATACCAAGCTTCTGAAGTGGATAGTTGGTGGCATATTGTGGGATGGTGAATAGATTCGAGGTCTTGAGTAGTAGTCACCAAAGATCTCAGATTTGGCCGAAGTAGGCAATACCTCGACGTCAGAACACGTTGGTGCGGCATACCAAACTCCGTTGACACTCGGCATGATCACTATTTATGTGAAATCTCCCTACCTAGCGTGCCTTTGTCGGTGTTTTTTACCGACAGATACTCGGTTCTTAGCGGAACTCGCTTGATGCAAAGAGCAAACACAATGGAGACACGGGATTTATACTGGCTCGATGCCCCTAGGAAGCGGGTAAAAGCCCTATGTCCAGTTGCTACTTGTTTGTATTACGATCTCATCGAATAGCCAGATGTCGATTATAAGATGGCTATGCCTATGAGAGTTTTGATGATTACAACAGAGCGGATGGCTAGCTATTTATATCTGAGGCCTACTTGCCCTACAAGTTACATAGTCATGCCCTAGTCGGAGTCTTGACGTGATCTTAGATATCCTTCCTTGAATAGGTGAGTCGTGAACCTTTGGGTCTTCTTCGGTACGGATTCAGTAGCCAGCATATCCGATAGTCGGGAATCCTAGGAGTATGGCACTGTTGGCGGTCTTTACCGATCAAGTTCGACCGCCAATTAAGACACAAAAAGAGGAGAAATAAGCAATCTTGATCACGTATGCATTTACTACTAACCAAGTTCCACATGTATTTGGAGAACATTATTTTGCAGGTCACAAACACAAATACATGGAATAATTCACCGAAAGACGCTTTCTGATGCTGATTTGCGCAAAGAAATAAGGGAGATGCCCAACAACTTAGTGCAAACCGGGCAAAGCACCACCGGGCTCTGATCCAGGTCCAGCCTGGAGCCTGCCATGCAAAGGCGGTGGCGAGGCGGCTCAGTCAGGGGGCGGCTGACCCCTAGGGGCAGCCGACCCCGTGTCGGCGCTGCTCAGCCACCCCTTCGATAGGCGGTGGCATGGCTCCATGCTATAGCGGTGGGAGCTAGTCCTCACGCCAGTAATAGCCTCCAGCACCACCTAACTTCTTGTATAAATAGAGGGGTACCCCTCCCTCTACAATACACACTTCACTTGAGCATCTCCTCACACACCACTACCTCACTCACTTCTAGTAGTTGTAGTTTTACTTTTTAGTAGCTTTAGAGCAAGGCAAAGCTATCTTGGAGAGCTTGGCTCCTTGGAATAAGAGACCTTTGGGTACGAATAGAAATATGAGTTCTTCCAAAGTTATGCTCTCATATGATATTTATAGTCATACTTATGAACTAGAGCATAGTTATTATGTTATAATCTTGATATATAAACTAGTATATAGTTTATGTGTCATGAAGGTAGCACACTTAACTTTATTCTTAAACACTCATATAACTTATATAATTGGAATTAGAGCAAAGTTGAGGTGATGGTTCATCATGCCATCAGGTGTGCCCAAGTCCTTTACCTGTCGAGTCGTAGGGTCAAGGATCTGGGGGATTTGGGTAGTTTCTGTATACGCAAGCGTGGTGCTTGGGTATGGAGAGACAGGTGAATGCATTGTCCCTTTCCAAGGTTGAGGGGTAGGCGACAGGTGGTGACAACCATGTTTGTCCCTTGTAATCCCCCACGTTCGACTAGGGTGTAGGAGTCTAAATTGTCATATGAGGTTGCTGGCAGACCAGTACTCGATGGCCTCCCGACCTGCTTCACACTTAATCCTAAGACTAATTATGTAACTTGTATGATCATTAACTAATATTCGTATGACTATACTAGACCAATGCCTACTTGATTTAGGATTATTCTTTTATCTTTCTTTTCTCTTTTATCCTTTGAGGAATGCCCATGTGTGTGTGTCCACTATCTTGAAATCACCGTTTTTACTCCTGCTATAAACATTGGTGTACTTGCAAGCATTATTATTTAAGTTCATATCCATACTAGACTCTTAATCAAATGCCTTCCTTTAGAAAAATATAAATAACGATACCCTGAATACTTCTTGGTGAAATGCTACAATGATAACTCCATGCACTTACGGATAAAAATCTAAAACTGTTAAGGAATTATCAAGGCTATTATTTAGTGGCATTGCTAATCATTAGTGATGACACTAAGAAATACCAACAAGCATTTCTGGCGCCGTTACCAGGGATGGATTCTAACTCCATACTTGGTGATTACGTTTAGAAATGCCAACAGGCACCGTCAGGTATATTATGTGTGCGATTGCGAATTACTTAATATATATATATAAATTTACAAGTGTTCTCAATAATTACCAACAACACATTTCTGGCATCATTGTTAGGGATGACAACTTAGTAAAGAGTGATGCTAAGAAATGTCAACAAGCATTTCTGGCGCCGTTGCAGGGGAGGGGCACAAGGCTAAGAGAATTGATCAAATAAATACTTATAGACGAGATCATAACTTTATACCTCTGCTTTAGCAAGCTTACCCTTGTTTGTCTTTGTTCATATCTTATACAGGGTATTGCAAGATTGGTTGTGACTCACCAACAACTCTCAATCAGAATCAAATCAATCAAGAGGAAACTCAACACTAGTTTCTGAAGCTATGGCTGAAAATACTGCGTGAATTCTCTGCTCCAAGCACGAAGAACATTCGCCTGGACCAACACTCAAAACCAACAACCTTGAGTTCAAACTCAATCCAAGCCAAATCAACATGGTGCAAGCTACTCCATTCAGCGGAAAGGCACATGAAGATGCTAGTGCTCATCTTTAGAATTTCCTAAAGATTAGCAGCACAATCACCATCAAGGACGTTGCTCAAGATATCATACTACTCCACCTATTTCCATTCTCGTTAGTGGGAAGGGCGAAGCAGTGGTTCTACACCAACAAAGAAGACATCAATACATGGGCAAAATGTTCAAAGGCCTTACTAGCAAAGTTTTTCCCTATAGGCAAGACCAATGCCTTAAGAGGAAAGATTTCCAATTTCCAATAGTAGAAAGGAGAGACCATTCCACAAGCATGGGAACGTTTCCAATAATACATTTTAGATTGTCCTCATCATGGAATGTAAGATTGGTTGCTCATGCAGAGCTTTTACCATGGATTAACTCAAAAAGCTCATGAACAACTTGATACAACTACTGGAGGAGCATTCATGTCACTCACTCTTGGAAAGGCTGAAACTCTTATGGAGAAGATAGCCTCTAATCAAGGTTGGTCTCACTGCATTATTCAATCATGCAATAAGAGTGAAGAAGTACCAGAAGAGGTGTGTGCACTTTCAACCAAGATGGACGTACTGTTGAATTGGCTTGAACAGTGAGCCAATTACAAGAAGGATCGTCAGGCCATTCAAGATGCTTTTAATTCCCAAAACGTATGTGGAGAATATTTGGGGGTTGATTTCCCTAAATATCAAGAAGATGTAAATATTGTCATCAATAATTATGCTCCACAAAAATAGAGACAAGGATGAAATCAACAACAACAACGCTCAAATTTCTAAGGTAAGCACCCAGGTAATTACTATAATTCTTCCAATCCTAAGCAACCATCCTTAAGAGACTTGATCTTAGAACAAGCTAGGATTAATGAGAATATGTCGCACCTGGTTTTCCAAAGAATACCAAGCGCTAACTATATGTGTGCCCAATATGTCCACACGACACATATAGCGACAAATATGAAGAATATCAATAACAATGCTTTATTATATATCAAAACATAGTTACAACATCTATTACAAAGCATAGCGGAAACTATTCTATATCTTCTCTTCGGGTCTCCATACTTCACGGGGATGGTTGACTGGGGGAACACTCGCCTAGTAATCATTGAACTCCACAAGAACTCTTCACTTGAACCACCATCTGTTACCCATCTAGGATTTTTGTTAATTGTATGTAAAGCAAGTGTGAGCGCACCATACTCAACAAGTATAACAAAGGGGTTCGTGAAGGCTCAAAGGCTTGACACTGTTTGACTGCTGTTAGCATTTTTAGTTAGTCATATTTTATTAAAGCTGAGTCACTACTTTAGTGATAAACCAACCCAGGTGAAAAGTAATATTAATCAATATTAGATCATTCCCATACTATCCAGGTAACCACTAATCAAGAAGGATCCAGGCCGCTCGTGTCTGTGAGCACAGCTGATATATCATTTCAAAGAATTCTGCAGAATTTGTACAATTTTACCCGTTGAGCCATGATTCCTGTATGCCAGGGGCCCGTCGACCCCATATCACCTCCTCCAAGGAAGTGCAACAGGGTTTCACTATATAACCTTTCACTAGACGCCCTAACAAGTTAGTAGCCGCTAAGGTTTCAGCCGTCTAGTCGTATGGAGCCCTCCTTTGGTACTCATGGTCGTGGCATAGCACACACCATGGTAGGAAAAGATCCATACCGACTAGTGCCCCCTCTTGCGCCTTTTGGTAACCACTAACAAGCTAAAGACATAGTAGTTACTTGATTAAGATCAGAGCCATGTGATACTCAGGGTTGTACGGTACCTCCTGGGTGGCTGCTTTAGGATTAAGTCCTTAGAGAGAGAAATCTAGAGCACTCAAAACCCCATGCTCTAGACCCCTGGTCCATGTTGCCAAAAGCACCATTTTATCACATTGCATATATCATTAATCAAGTTAAATTATTATCTTTGGCTCTGCGTGGCAGCAATTATCCAACATGCATACCAACCCATAGGAAACAAGGATATGTGGTACAAGAACCATCTAGGTAAACTTCTTATAGGCATTTCAAATTAGACACATGCATATGTATGAATTAAATATTGTTCATAGGTACAAGGAAGTCTTTGTTACACTTGCCTTCCAAACACTTGCTGATGGTTCTACTTCTCAAAGATCTGCTCCTCATGTAGCTCCACTCTAACGTCAGCAGCAAACAAACAAACATCTTAAACAAACCTAGAAACAAACCTAGAAACAATACACTAATCATTACAAAAACAAGACATAAAGGTTTTAAACACGTAGGGCTTGTAACTACGATCACTTCAGCGCAAAAACTACTAAACAGAGCTATGGTTTAAAAGACATGAAAGATCGAAGGTAGAAGCTAGATGGTTCAGTAAATGATAGGAATGGAATAAAAGTGATCGATAAGTGCTAACTTGAAAGATTTACATAGCACATGGGTCAATAGATGAATTGTAGATGACTGTGGATTTGTGTAGAGAACACATGGAACATATTTTGACAAGTGGCTGCACTAAGGTGAAAGCTAGATTAACGATGGACACAACTGTAGTGAATTGTGCACCGGCAGAACATGCCTGTTCGGCGGGTAGCAGTGATTGTGGCCATCGAAAGGAAGGGCAACACTGATTTTCTAGGCTTGAAACTTGGCTGGATCATGTGTAGTAGCTGTTTTGCATGGACAGAGATGGGGGCAGCTCCTGTGTTTGTCGAGCAAAACAGAAAGAAGGGAGGGGGTGTTTTCACATGAGAGAGGGAGGAGGTCAACCAAGTGGTGGCCTAGTGGAAGAGGGAGAGAAGAGGTTTGGGCTGGTTTGGACTTGGCCCGAAGCAAGAGAAGATACTCGGCTTGATCCATTAGCCAAAAAGAGAAGGTGCAGGACTATTTTGGAAGTGGGCTAAGATTGTGTATTTGGGCATGAGACAGGAAAAGGTGCAACTAGAATTGGGTTTGGTCGATTAGTGAAAGAGAGAAGTTTGGGCTGCACAAACCAACTATGCGGGGGAGATTGGTTGATATGGGCTTGTCCTAAATTGAGATTAACATTCAAGTGACATGTGATTGATTGGACTTCAGCAAAGTGAAGATATGATTGTGTGAGAGAAGAGAGAGGCAACGATCAGTCATCTATCATAGATTTAGGGATTTAGAGAAGACTAGATCAAAAAGAAATAGGAGCCCAAAAAGAAGAGGAGAGAGAGATGGTTGGGATAGGGTTTAAGTAGGATCTCGGCAAAAGACTTTATTTGAATTTTATAGATTGGTTTGATGTTTAGAGAGATGAAGTTGTGATCAAAACCTAGGCGTATCTTGAAAATATTTAAATTCATTTTCATACATAAACTCAATGCAAAGGCATGTAATGCAACAAACCACTAAATTAAATTGCAAAAATTCTAGAAACTCACATTTTCCCCACTATCTAAAATGTCAACAACTTAACTAAAGTTGGAATTTTTTTAGAAAATAGTAAAAACCATTTGTTTTGTTTTAGTGCTTTCTAGTCACATCCCAAAATAGGAAATTTGGTGTGTGATAGAATATTTCTAAAAAGCTTGCTTTTAATGATAAGGTCCTAGAAAACATAAATACCAAAATGGAAAGTTTTTCTTCTGCCATCAAAGACCAACTTAGATATAATAAAAAGATAGACTCATAATTAGCTCAGCTAGTCACTGCTCTGCCTTTTGCCACTAACCTTGAAAAGGTCAACGTCATAACCACAAGAGGTGGCAAGTCTACTCGTGATTCGCCATATCCAACAAGGACAAGTAAGACACCAGTAGCAATACAAGAGGAGAAGAAGGACGATGAAGTTGAAGAAGTTGAGCCACAATCACAAGAAATGATATAAGATTTTCATGACACTACCTTCCTACCGTTTCCACACAGAAATTGAAAAGCCAAAATGGATGAGCAGTTTGGTAAGTTCATAGAGGTAATTCAAAAGTTATATATCAATATTCCTCTGCTAGATGCCATACAGGTACCCACCTACACGAAGTACCTCAGAGACATTTTGAACAAGAGACCACTGCCCACCACTGAAGTAATCAAGCTAACATAGGAGTGTAGTGCGGCCATCCTGAACACATCACCTGTCAAGAAGGAGGATCCAGGCTGTCCCACTACTGATTACTCAATCAAAAACCAAAACTTTGAGAATGCACTATGCAACCTTGGCGCTAGCGTTAGTGTCATGCCCAAGAAGGTTTTTGACAAGCTCAATTATTCAACACTCACACCAACATCAATGTGCTTGCAACTAGCCGACTAATCGGTTCGCTATCCTGCAAGAATCGCCAAGAATATTCCGGTAAAAATACGAAACTTCTTTGTTTTAGTGGATTTTGTGGTACTTGATATGCAGAAGGACATGAATACACCCCTCATACTTGGGAGACCCATCCTGAGCACTACAAATGCACACATTGATGTTGGAGCCAGAGAAATTAAATTCCATATCAATGGCAAGGAAGAGCGATTCGCCTTTAAGCCAAGACCGAAACAATGCTCTACATTAGAGTGGCATGCGAAGCAAGAACAACCATCAAGGTCTCCATCTCCGGGACCAATTGATGCACCCGAGGAATAAACATGACTGGAGAAGTCCAGTTCGGCAGACTTAAAATCCCGAACCCTCGCCGGGAGGTAAAATCGGTAGTTATCCATATTTATTTTTTTCATATTGCATTAATCATTTTATCTTAGTATATTTACTTTTCCAACACCTGCATTATAAAACAAGAACTCTTATCATGGCATTATATAAATCCAAGCCCCATGTAAATATTTTTTTACGGAGCATAAAAACCCGTAATAAATATTTACCATGGAGGCATAAAAATTTAAAATATCATTCATTTATCTTCTTATATTTCATAGTATCATAAAATATTTTTGCATTGCATATATATACGTGTGTATACAGTAAAAATACATACAATTGGGACCCACAGGAAACATGGAGAGCCCACTCAACCATCACCCATCACCCATCACCTCCATCTCCACTCAGGCCATTTCTCCACCGAATTTCCACCGACGGCCATCCATTTTTGCTTGAGTATGAAGCAAAGAAATATCTAGAGGAAGGGGAGGTCAGTTGGCCACCATGGAGGGCTAGCCGGCCCCACCACTTGGCCAGCCGGCCTGCTGCTGCGCCGCCTATAAATGGCACCTCTCCTGCTTGCTCTCGGCCATACACACACTTACAATCTAGCATCCAAGTCCAAAGTTTCGATTTACCCAAGTTCATAGTTCAAAAATCCACTTAATAGAAGTGTTATTGGGGTTAGGAAAGTTGAAAAAGAGTAAGAGTGAAAGTGTTGTAAAAAATTTGAAAAAGAGTGGGAGAAGTTAAGAGTGGAAATGCTGCTAAAATTAAGAGAAAATAAAAAGATTAGGGTGAAAGTTGTGCCAAAATCTTGATTAGAAAATTCATTTCAAGGACGACTAACCCTCGAACAACTAACCCTCGACGACTAACTTTTGGACGCTAACTGCTGACTTTTTATTTTACTAATCCATTCCATGAGTTGTGTTGTCTGTTTATTTTGTAGGAAGATGAGCAAGTTTGTAAGCAAGCTTAAGCGTGCGACATCATTCCATTCGACGAGAGGCTCTTCTTCCTGGGGAGCGCTGACAAGTAGATCGACGCTCCATCTCCCGCTGTCAAAGCGCCGCCGCAGTCATCTTCAGCTGAGAAGAACATTCTCCTAGAAGAGAAGCATCTCAAGCTTGGGAACAAGATGGAGAAGGAGGCCTACAAGAAGCTAAAAACCCAGAGGTTCATTCACACTTCTGTCTATGATCTAGCCCTTCTGCAATCAATAGGTATGAATGCTAAATTCAAAATCATATTTAAAACTGTTGGGTGGGAAAATATTTGGCATATTGATGAGCTGGGATCTAAACTCTTAACCGTGGAATTTCTATGCACCTTGCAAACCACTGATTCTGAAGTCATATTTAGACTGTTTGGGAAAGATTTTTCTATCCCCTAGAAACAATTTAGTGAGCTTCTAGGATTCAATGCACAGTGCGTAGTTGACATAGATTTGACTTTGCAAGATTTTGATAGGACAAAATTCTGGAGAGAAATATCCAAAGAACTTACTTGTCACCGTCCTCACACTAGTGATATTCATCACCCTACCCTGCGCTTCATGCATAAATGGCTAGGATTTTTCTTACTTCCTAGAAATGATTTTCGCACCGTAAGGATTGATGAACTCAAGTTACTTTATGCCATGGTTAAGAGAAGAAAGGTTTCACCTGTTAAACTTATGATGAAACAATGGAAGGAAGTTTTTGAACTCAAGGGAGATGTCGGGTGTACCTCTTTGGTCACCCTTATTGCCCATAATTTGGGTCTTTTAGAAAATGCTTCTGTTGCTTATATTGAAGATATTTACCGCTAGTACATCGATTATGAATATTTTGTCCAGGCTCACATGCTAAAAAAGAACAATAATGGTCAACTTGTCATGGTGTATTTAGGGTATACAACTGAGATTCCGTTACCAGATGGGAATCACGGTTTGTACGCAGTTAATTCTTTTCTTTGATCTATAGGTGAAGGAGGCAGCACCTTGTAGAAGTGCTTCTGCGAGAATTACTCGCAACCCGTAGCCCAGGTACCGTGGCGATGATCTGATTCTAGAGGGACCGGCTTTCACCAGCTATGCAGGCTGGGATCAGCTAGGATCTTTCGGTGTGTACCAGTCTGAGCATGCTGATTGAGAGCAGCCCGCTCCTCAACACTCTAAGAGCTCCTAGCAGCAGGGCACAAGTGAGCAATGGCACCATGGCAACTTCGACTACTACCAGCAACAGTCCTATGAAGAAGTTTCAAGAGGCCACCAGGGAGGACGTATGTCCTTCTCTGCCCGTGGCTATCATGATCAGCCAATGGGCTACCATGACCAACAGATGGAGCACGCCCACCTCGACACCAGGTTGACAACTATTAAAGAGACATAGCAAGACATCCAGAACACGCTTCACCAGCACTCCTAGTGGCAAGCAGAAGTGGGAGACCGCATCACCAACATCCAACAGCATCAGCAGCAAGAGAATGAGAACTGGAACTATCTATTCCAGAAATTCAACTTTGACCCGCCATTCTGATCGACTACAACAACATCCAGCTTCGGGGAGGAGGATCCCCCATTATCTAAGGTAAATTTTTTCTAGTATTTTGTTTCCTTTTCCTTTTATTTATTTTTGAGTTTATCTTATATTAAAAAATGCATAACTAAAAAACCAAATAAAAATTTGCCTTTATCCTTTATATAAAGTAAGGTGTGATCTAAAAATGAAAACCAAATAAAAAGAGTGTGTATAAAGTTTGCTTTAATTTCTGCTTTTAAGAGTTGAATAAATAAAAGGAACTTAAAGATAATCTTTTATAATAGAAATGATGAATAGTTGTTCTATTGTAATTACTTTCAAGTACCTAGTTTTCAGCCTTGAATTCTTTAGAGTTTTGGATATGATTGTTTTGACATGAGAATTTGCTCTGAACTTGAAACTCGTGGGTAGCAAATGCTTGATCTAAGTCTAGATAATTCATGGATATGATATGAGAAGGTCTCAGCTGTTGTTTATCTTGTTACAAGTGATACTAAATTCTAGAGATTTCTTTTGAAAAACATAAAAAGGCAACATGATAAATTTCTGTATGACAAAGCTTGAATTCCTATCAGAACCAAACATATTTATATTTAGGCTAGGAAAACTTCCACTCACATATGCTACTTTTTTGCATTGAATTTGGTCAAGCTTTGTTGATCCTTATGAGAGGCCATGTGGTAGATCGCGAGTGTAACACTCTCATTGAGTCCTTTGTAGTCCACTCCCCGTTTGTAGAACAAGTAGAATCCAGTTGCCAAGGGAGACAAGCTCTATTCTTGATCTTTCTTAGTAATATTCCTTATGTATAGATATAGGTTAATTATGCTATAGATGAGAGTGTATATACATAGGTATACAAAAGACTTAGTAAATAAGGAATGTCTTAGAAATCTTTTGCTTTTAATTAATCTCCTGCCTAGCCATACTATATTTATGAGTATCTATTTCTATCTCTAGAATACTATCAATGCCTTACACTTATCATTTATTTATCATTTGACTTACCCCTGCTATAGCATGAGAGTTAATGATCTTGTCATAAGTATGCATATTTATCAATATCTCCAGCCACCCCATCGCTCCTCCCTGTGAATAAAATATAAATAACGATACCTAGTATACTCCCGGGTGAAATGCTACAATGGTATATTATCTGTGCGCTTGCGGATTACTTTATATATATATATATATATATACACACACACACACACAAGTGTTCTCAATAATTGCCAACAACGTATTTCTGCCATCATTGCTAGGGATGACAACTTAGTAAAGAGTGATGCTAAGAAATGCCAACAGTTAATAAATACCAACAACCGTCAAGGAGGAGGCCCACAAGGGCAGACGCGATCAACCAACGTGGAGATCAACACAAACCAAGGGGGCGTATCTGGAAGATAGCTACAATCAATATGTTGCGCATATCATGTAACAAACTAGGAACATAATCTGTTAGCCTGATCGCCCTCTTTGTAACCCTACCTCTCCTACCTATATAAAGGAGGGTAGGGACCTCGGGCATGGGATCTAATCTTCCACCTTTTCCATCTACCTCGTAGTTAGGAGCAACAACCCCTGTAATTGAGCATACGAATACAAGAGCAGCCGCACCACTGGAGTAGGGTTTAGCACACACTGCACCCCGAACCAGTATAAATCTCTGTGTCTCATGTGCTACCATCTGATTTCATCTACGCGATCACGTTGTTAGATATTGCCGGAGCAAAACAATCCGACAGTTGGCGCGCCAGGTAGGGGCCTTTCACGTTCAGATTTGTTTTTATGTTTTAGATGGGAATCGTCTTTGACTTCGGCGAAGAACTAGAGAAGATGCAGCCGAGCACGAGGATCGTCTTCGGCAAGCTCGACTTCATCACCGATCGGTTCGGGGACCTATGTCTGTAGGAGCCCGAGTTGAACGAACAAAAGGAGGAGCAGTCGCTCTAGATCCGAGCTTTAGCCACCGGACTAGAGAAGGTTGTTGACGAAGGACCGCTCGCCATCGCCCATCATCTAACACACCACGGTCAGCTTTCCGCCAAACCCAACCAAGAGCCTAGACTCAATGCCACTATTTTTCTTTGTGAGATTGGGGATCTAGTCCCAAACAGGATACGGTACCCGATCTGATTCCATTCCTGATTCTCAAGAGTGCTAATACACGTGGCGACGACTTTCCCGATCCAACCCCTTCAGGCTATCATGCCACCTTCCCAATCTCCTATGGAGAATCCAAAAAACCCATGTCATACTGATCGGGATCACCATGATGATGATTTGGCTCGAACCTAGTCGGGGTCACCATCCACAATCTCAGCCAGGGTGGTACCGTCCTGGACAACTACTCCGATGAGAGCAATTGGCGCCATGACATGGGAGCCGCCGAGCTCATCAACATAGTGGCTTCATGCCTTTCTCTCTACGATTGTTACCGGCCACATGGAGTTAACCACACGGACGTTGATGATGATGACATCATCTTTCATACACGCAGTTGCTATCTCGATGCGAACGATCACAAGGGGAACGGGTACATCACCCCCGAATGTTCCCCCCCATGATTATTTCGAGTTTGATTATGCAACACCTTACGAGACCATCCAGTAGGCCCAGGATCATCTCCTTTAATCGCAACAACGTGTTAACAGAGGAAAATCAGAAACTCTGACGTCAGCTCCAATAGTAGAACGCAGCTCGGGGCCATTAGGCCCACAATGACATTCTACGAGTAGCTCCGGAGTATTCTAATGCCGAGCAAAACTTGGCCGAGGCCATGAGGGAAGCAGCGGCGATGCCACAACCATCCATAGAAGAGGGTCGATAGGCTTTCCAACGGATTCAAGAGCTGATAGCGACCACTACCGACCATATACTAGCACCCAGCAACGCATCTGCTACATGCAACCATGCACCCCAAAACTCGGGGGCTCGACTGCCACACTGATCTAACAGATCCCCACGCCACAACCACGAACACCGCCAAGATCCCGCCCTGTAACCGGGCGACGATGGTGGTGGACAGGGAGGTGGTGGGCGAGGAGGTGTTGGTGGAGGGCACTCTCCCAATGGAGGGAGTCACGAGAACGGTGGGGCTAACGAGGATTCAGGAGTAGCTATTGCCCTGATGGCGAGAGCGATACCCGTCATGACGGAAGAAATCCTAGGAACCGACCCGAGCCAGCGCCACGCACTGCCGAGGTTGATCCATGTGACTTGGTAGGACCCCCTATGTTCAGATACCGAATCCGGTCGGCCCCAACGCCCCATAGGTTTCGTGCTCCCCACATTGAAAAATACAATGGTGAGACAGACCCGAAGATTTGGCTGGTAAACTACCAACTCGCCATGAAAGTGGCGTCCGCACTGGACACGTTTTTCATGATTCAGTACCTTTCGATCTACCTCACTGACTCCGCCAGAATCTGGCTAAACAACCTTCGGCAAGGCACGATCAAGCGATGGGCTAACCTCAAAAAGGCATTATGTAATCACTTTGAGGGGGGCTTACACTAAGCCAGGCACCTCATGGGACCTACTGGAATGCAAACACAAGACCGGCGAGAGTCTCTATGATTACATAAAGTGCTTCACACGGTGCAAGAATAAGCTAGAGGATGTCCCCGACGCTAGCATCGTCACCGCCTTCACCGTCGGCGTCAACGGTGAACCCCTCATTCAGGACATTGAGTGAAGGAAGAACATCTATCTTCGTGACATGTTCGCCTTAGCCCACAAGCACGTCGACGGCGAAGATTGCTTTAACGCTAGTAACGGCAAATATAAGTCATGACTCACCGATGACACGAATCAATCCCCACTAACCAAGACGGATCGTAAGCGTTGAGGCGAGCTCGTGGTCAACGCCGAGAAACAAGAAGGCAACAAATTCAAACAAAGCCATGGAGGCCATGCAAAATTCGACAAGATCATGAACCAGACATGTCAAAACCATGGTTTCCTGGTGAATCACTTGGTCAGGGACTGCCATACTTACAAATGTGAGATCATTGAAGCTGGCAAGGACAAGATGAAGGGCAGCCGCTCGAAGAAAGGGAAGGACGGCGCCGTTGAGGACGAAGAAGGCAGCTACCCAACATCAAGGGTGTCATGATCATCTTCGAGGACCCACAGGCCTACAAGGACCACCATCGTGAAAAGGTAACCCGGTGTCTCATCTTTGCCACTACGCCTGTAGTTCTTGTTTATTTAAGATGGTCGGAGCGCCCAATCACCTTCAATTGGGACGACCACCCTGATCATGTCATCGAGGCCGGTTGGTTCCCTCTGGTGGTCAGTGCGGTCGTGGGAGACATAAAGATGACCAAAGTCCTCATGGACGGAGGAAGAGGCATAAACATCCTTTACAAGGATGTGTTCGAGAAGCTGAACATCGAGACAAGCAAACTGCGTCCCCCACATTCTCCGTTCCATAGGATTGTCCCCGGACGACGAGTTATGCCCCTCAGCACGATAACTCTGTCTATCACGTTTGGTGACTAGGTACACTACCGCAAGGAGACACTCTCCTTTGAAGTCATAGACTTCGAGGGTCCTTACCACGCCATCCTCGGGAGACCCTGCTATGCCAAATTCATGGCAATCCCCAATTTTGCCAACCTCAAGCTCGAGATGCTAGGCCCCCGTGGTGTCATCACCGTCACGAGTAGTTTTCAAGACCGCAAGAGGTTGGCTGTTGAACAGGCCCAACAAGACCTAATCTCTGGATGAGTCAAAACATGCTCATGAGGATAAACAAGAGACAGGCTCGGGAATGCCCTCACACTCGCCTCGATCTACAGAGCACTAGCTCACGCCAAAAACCTCGGCCAGCGTTTTACCTCCTGATTCCACGGTTTCTGCTTCACCGGCTACACTGGTGCCACCAGAGGCACTCGACTTGCCCGAAGAAGCAAAACCAAAAGAGGAGAAAGATGACCCAGTCGCCAAGGAGAACCCCGTAACCGGGGCCTAGAGTAGCAATGGTGCAAATTGCAAAAAACGTCAGATCAACCTCGAGCAGAGGAGGGACAAAGATAACAGGGCAAACAACACCAGTGTTGTTAATATGCACTAATTGTTGCTTTCCCACCTTTAAAAAAAATAAATATATATATGGTTGCTATGCATGAAAGGGTTTTACGCCTCAGACAGCTAGGGAAACACTTTCCTAAAGAACAGCATGGAGGCTATGTCCAAATGCTACGCAACATCACCTCCCGAGTAAAGCCACACTGGCCAATCGACACTCGTGCTCGGGGGCTTTGCACTGACATGGCAACGCCAAAATAGTTACAATAATGTGTGTGGTCTTAGCACTCAGACATGTTATACTAACCTGCCCGAGTGCTCGGGGGCTACAATTACAATCACGCAACTACCGGTCTGCAAAGCGAAATTTTATTCAGATAATATTTTACACAAAAAGCAAACCAACAGGACCTGACCTCAATGAGGAGTGTCCTTGATGACTTGCTCTACATTTACAACCACCGCAATGGCACTAGCAACGACACCAAAACCGGCTATTAGCCATCTGACGTCGATATCTTCGGGCACCTCCTTCCACGACGGGAACCCAGGCTCCATCGCATGCAGGTCCACCTCCGGCTGAAGACGAAGGTGAGTGGCAGCAAGGGCTGCTGTGGCCCCATGGCGAACGCCATGTGCCGTCACCTCCCTAATTCATGCTAGGAGGCCAAGAGCCTGCTCGCGAAGGTCTAACCCCATCGGTTGCACCAACCTGAGGTAGGCCTCCACTGCCCTCTCCAGCGCCATGCAGCGGTTGCTATTAATTCGCGCCATGGCTACATTGCCACGCGCCCAATCCATTGAGTTGTCACGTAGACGAGTCACTTCTACCAGTCTGCCGACCAACTCCTCATTGGCACGACAAAGATCCGCCGCTTTAGCTAGGATAGCGCCTAGCTGCCCTTGAATCGTTGAGAAACGCGGAGGTTCAAAGTCAAGACGAGAAGCAATTTTTGCAAAGGAAGCAAAGAAGTTCAACTCACCAGTGAGCTCGGTGCGGGTCACCGCGTTGGCGGCCCTGGTGTCGGCAGCCTCCACGTCCATAGCGTCGAGCGCGGTCTCGGCCGCCGTGAGGCACTCCTTCAGCCGTTCCACCTCCCGACACCCATTCTGGGGGGATTGCCCGGCCATGGATAGCTCCTCTCGTACGGTATGGATGTCGTGCTCGTCTCCTTCGTCCTCCTCATCATCGAAGGAAGAAGGCGAGGCCAGTGGTAGCACGGCCTGCGTTGCCAGGGGACGTGACAGCGATAGGGCCTCTCAGACGGCGGTGGGCCACGGCATCGAGTCCGCCGACGAGAAACCACTACTCCAAGAAATGCATTAGATTCATCCCCGACGAAGTCAATAGCAAGATCTATCCTTACCCGAACCCCATCAAGCCCAGGCGGAAGGCCTGAGCAGAGGGAGGTACACCCCTCTTGGCAGATCCCTCCTCAGGCTCCTCTCGCTGGCGCTTCTCTCTGGCCATGGACGGTAGGCAAGATCTGATGACGACAAGAGATGCAACGAGCGAAGGAAGGTGAGCGTGCAAAGGCTACTATGCAAATATACTAACTCCCCTCCTCTATTCCTCTGTTTTATAGACAGGGGACGCGCACGATCGATGGAATCCAGCAGTCTCCACGGGTGAAAGCGGGAGTTAAGGCCTGGCTATGCCCCCATGATCTCTGAGAGACACAACTTCCGAGATAGACGCGTGGGGAGACGAGTCGCCTAAACCGACGCCTCAGCTTCGTAGAGAAGGAACCCATCCGCGTAATCGCGGACGCCGTGGGACCAAAAGGTCCAAAATCCGACGCACCGTCACCCAAGCCGGTGTAGGCGAGTGATCTGACACTTAGATCGGGTACTTGGCCGGCTTGTGATTCATTCACTATCGACGCTGCCCCTCCAGAGTCAGGGGGTATTCGGGAGGGTCAACAGTCTGATCCTAAAACCTCTGACACTCAGTGTTACGTAAATCTCCCAATGCCCGGACGAGCTTGAAGTACCTTATTTCACCGGATGTGTGCCCCTTTAGGGGAAACCGGAAAAATATTTGGCCCATGGCTGTAACCAAAGTACGAGCTCCTGGAATATGAAATGCCCACCTATTACATCAGATTTGCAAAATTAATGCAATAGCAACCACCTATTGCATCATATTTGCGTTTGATGCAAGGCAAAGCGATGCGATAGGGTCAAAAATTAGTAGTGTCCCAACCAACCCAGGTTCCAAGGCTAACATGTGAATTTCTAATAAATCCCAACTTAGGATTCAAATTTAGACTCAGCATGCAACTAATGGTCCAACTACATTAACTCAACATAAAATTAATGTGGATGCAAGTATGGTTAAGGACACTTGCCTTCAAATTGAGTTTCGTCAGAGATATCAAACTCTTGGCCTTAAAAGTTCTTGAACTCAACACCTTACGTAGACAAACAACAAATATTTCGCTGGTTTGAAACTTGGTTGAAACTGGCTGGTTTTGTGAGAGAAAACACTGTTCGGCTGGTTTGGTGAACAGTAAATTGAGAGAGGGACCAGCCGGCTGGTCTGATTTGTTCAGACCAACGAACGCGCCCATAGCCCACAATACAAATAAGAACATTACACCAAACATTGGGAAAGCGTGCTGCATAATTTACTAACGTGCATTACTCATCGCCAAAAACACATCGGCTCACGGCCAGTTTGTCGGGTTAGAGCTGGAGCCTCTAATTAGTAATAGTAATATTATTTTTTAGTTACAGACCATGTTACTAGGGATGCGTCACCCAGCAGTTTGCTATATAAATGTGTCTTTCTATAGCGGCTGCAAAAACCGTCAATTTGATCTGACAATTCTTTTTTGTTTGTAGCACTACTTCGTGGGATGAACTATTCCTCGACTTGTTTTCTTTTGGAAAATGAAGAAACATGACAAAACTAAACGGAAATTTATTCACCACGGAAACAAATGGGAGCCATGTATACTACATGACTTTCGTTCCAATTAGGTCTGTTTGAATCCATTAGCACTAAAATATAGTAGCTAAAATTAGTACCAGTGGAGCCAAACGGTATAGCTAGTACTTATGTCTAGTCAAAGTGACTTATAATTTGGAACGGATGGAGTATTTGCCATTGTGCAGGCAGTTGTTTGGGGCGCGCAGCACCATCGTCTCAAAGGTAATTCCTGGTCCGAATGCCATCAAGACACCCCACTCGTCGAGGTGGCCGTCGACCACTTGAGAACCATAACCAGGACCAGAACCACCACCCCTGTGTCTATGCTTGCACATCTCGTCGAGCACGAAGATCACGGTGGCGCCGAACATGTTGCCGTATTCACGCAAGACACGTCGGCTTGCGGCCAGCTTGTCGGGCTGGAGCTGGAGCACTGCGTCAATCTGGCGTAGCAGTGCTGCCGTGCCCGGGTGCACAACCCAGAACAGGTCGTTCCAGTTGGGAACATCAATGCCGAGCGGTGAAAACGAGTTCAAGAGGCAGCGCTCCACGTTGCTCCCGACGAGCACCCCGAGATTGTTGTGGACGCTACTGCCGCCGAGGCCGCCACTGGTGAGCTGCATGGTGATGGCATCCTCGGTCTCCGGGATGATGGTTTGTGCGGCAGACATGATCTCCAACAGAGGGCGCTCGGCGGGGCCGGGGTCCGCGCCGACGATGACGGCGCCGGCGCCGTCGCCGAAGTGCCCCTGGTTGATGAGCGTCTGGAAGTGGCCTTCCTCGGGCGCAGCGAACATCATGATGGTGAGCTCGGCGCAGACGACGAGGACGCGCGCGCCGCTGTTGTTCTCGGCCAGGTCCTTGGCGACGCGCAGCGCGGCGGCGCCGGCGAAGCAGCCACTGAGGTAGAGCATGGTTCGGCGCACGGAGGCGCGGAGGCCCAGGAGCTGCACCAGCCGGAAGTCCGCACCTGGGATGTGCGCGCCGGAGTTGGTGGCCACGACGAGGTGCGTGATGTCGGTGGCCGGGCGGCCCCACTCGGCGATCGCCTTGCTCGATGCCGACGCCGCGAGCTCCGGCACCGCGGTCTTGACGATGTCGAGCCGCGCGTCCAGGGACGGCGACGCCCGGTCCAGGAAATCCGGGTGCGCGGCCAGGAGCGCCTCGTCGTGGTGGAAGAAACGCTTCTCCGTGCCTGAATTCTGGCCTGCAGATATATATGAATGAACGGCGATGCGATCTATGAAACGTTACAAACAAATTGAGCTCCATGCATGCTTACATAGTCTTTTGAGCTTCTCTTTGAGCTGGGTGAGGTGCTCGCTCTTGGTGACACCGAAGTAATAGTCAGGGTATGCATCCTGCGATATGCAGGTTTCTGGGTTAGCCGTGCCGATTGCAAGCAGTGTTGCAGGGCCATCCGCACGCTGGGCGCTGCGGATCTCGTGCACGCTGCCTGCAGCACTTGCACTTGTCATGGTTGCACAAGAGAATCCAGTACCTACAAATTTCTTCTATACTAGCAAGGTCAGGTGCCTATATATAACTTGGTAGACGAACGTCAAGTGGCCGGCAGCCTGGCACTCCGTAGGACTGTTTGGATCTACTGGCACTAAAAATTAAATTAGCTAAGTTTTGGATACTAATAGAAGGACTAAACATAAACTAATTATAGACTAATAATAATTGTGAAAGACTAGGAAAGGAAAGTTCAAAAACATGTGCGTATCTGTGTGAGTTCCACATTTCTCCTGCTGCCTACTTTGGTACTAGTGAAAGACTAGGAAAGTTCAAAAACATGTGCTACTGCCTACGACTTCCATACAACATACCAATATATATATATATATATATATATATATATATATATATATATATATATATATATATATATATATATATATATATATATATATATATATATATATATTGGCTGCTATAGTTGATTCTAACATATATATATATATATATATATATATCGTCGGCTACTGCTACATATATATTATTATATACATGGTCTACGGTTTCAGAACACTATTTTAGTACTGTTCTCTGAATCTCTGATGATGAGTCAGTCAAGAGTCTACAGCTCGCCCGCCAGGGACGACCGCTGTCTAGGCTCCAGCATAGATCAGAGGAGCTGTCAAGGATCGATTTGTCAACATGCATGCATGGTTCGGTGCGTATTGTCAGCATGGCCGCTCCCTTGACTAGTCCAAGGATCGACGTTGTGGTGAACTTATGCACATGTCAGTATTCAAGGGTTAGACAAAATAATACCGATATGTCCGACGTTCCTGATATGAATCCTTGGGTATGGCTCGTCGTGGCCGCGGGTTACATTAGGGCGTGCTGGTCTCCACCCTGGTGTCAAAGTTTTTACCCAGGCCCATACACTTGGACCTGCAATGGTTGGCGGCGGCATGGGTCTCCATCGGGCGAGGCGGAGCCCGTGGTCTCAGGGTCGGGCGAGGCGGAGCCTATGGCCTCGGGGTCAGGCGAGGCGGAACACAATCCCAAGGGTCGGGTGAGGCGGAACTCGCGGCCTTGGGGTCGGGCGAGGCGGAGCGTAAACCCAAGGGTCGGGCGAGGCGGAGCCCGCGGCCTTGGGGTCAGGCGAGGCGGAGCCCACCTCCAGAGGCTAGGCGAGGCGGAGCGCAAACCCAAGGGTCGGACGAGGCTTAGCCCACGGCCTTGGAGTCGGGTGAGGTGGAGCCCTCCCCCAGAGGCCGGGTGAGGCGGAGCGCAAACCCAAGGGTCAGGCGAGGCAGAGCGTAAACACAATGTTTGGGCGAGGTGGAGCCCGCATCCTTGGGGTCGGGCGAGGCGGAGCCCTCCCCTAGAGGCTGGGCGAGGCGGAGCGCAAACCCAAGGGTCGGGCGAGGCGGAGCACAAACCCAAGGGTCGGGCAGGGTGAAGCCCGTGGCCTTGGGGTAGGGCGAGGCGGAGCGCAAACTCAAGGGTCGGGCGAGGCGGAGCGTAAACCCAAGGTTCGGACGAGGTGGAGCCTGTGGCCTTGGGGTCGAGTGAGGCGGAGCCCTCCCCTAGAGGCTGGGCGAGGCGGGGCGCAAACCCAAGGGTCGGACGAGGCGGAGCACAAACCCAAGGGTCGAGTGAGGTGAAGCCAGCGGCTTTGGGGTCAGACAAGGCGGAGCGCAAACCCAAGGGTCGGGCGAGGCGGAGCCCGTAGCCTTGGGGTCGGGCGAGGCGGAGCCCGTGGCCTCAGGGTCGGGCGAGGTGGAGTCCTTCCCCAAAGGCTCCCCAGAGGTCAGTCAAGGCGGAGCCCGCGCACCTGGGGGTCGGTTGGAGCCGTAGTCATGCTCTTGACTGTTCAGATGAATTAATGTTTATGACCATTAGCCCCTCCTCTTCGGGTACCCTAGTATTGGTCCCCGACAGTAGCCCCCGAGCCTGAGGAGTAGTAGGATACTCCTTCAGAGGCTTTTCCAAACGGGAGGACTCTGAGGGCCTTGGCCTTCTTTTGTCACCCACAGCGTGACCTGGGGATGGTGATTCCCTTTTGTCGAGGTCATGGCCCTATCGTGACCTTGTTAACGCTGGTGGAGGTGGCGGTGGCCGTGACAGATGGGTCATAGCCGGCTGTAACCGTAGCGGCGCCTAAGGCACCGACGTAACCTGTGCCATCGGCGGACCAAGCAACGGCGCCTGGCGCGGGTCGACCGGAGGGGGACACAGCCGAGGGGTCCCCAGGAGTCGTGGTGCTGGGAGAGAGGTCGGTATCTGCGCCGTTGATCCCTTCCATCGCTAGAGGGGGCATCCCGTCGGGGATGTCATGGCGAGAGGGATCGGCGGCGCTTGGAGCCAGTGGGGAGTCATCCCTAGCCCTAACGTCGATGGGCAGCGGTTCACCCACATGGGGCGAGCCCCTGCTCCGATGGATGAATCCGCAGGATCCGATGTCGACGCTCTTCACCCTTGACGATGTCGCCGAGAGCATGGAGCGGGAGAGCCTCGACATAGGGATCGCGTCCGTGCTCGAGGCCCTGAACCATGCCACGGGCGCGTTGCGCGACATCGTCGTTCCCTCTGGCCAGGTATTGCTTCATCCTGCTTCTTGCCTTTATCTTCCTTTTTCTATTTTTTGTATCCTGATCATCGTCTTCCTACAGTCCCTCATAGCTCGCAGCCGGGGGAAGTCTTGGTTCCTTCATCAACAGAAGGAGACCTGGGACCGCCTCGTCGATGAGGCGCGTCTACGTGGGAAGGTGACCGCTCAGCTTGTTGCCGCCTAGCAGAGGGTGGCCAAGCTGACTCCCCTCACCAAGGAGGCGGCCAATCTTCAGTTGCGAGTGGCCAAGGCCCGTTGGGATGCTGACGAAGCTGAGAAGGCGTTCGAGGCCCTATCGGCGAGGTCGTGGAAGGATGACGAAGAAGCCGCCAGGGTCAGGAAGGAGCGGGATGAGCTGCTCCAGAGAGAACCTGAGACCCGCCAGCGGATCCTTGACCTTATGGGCAAGGTTGAGAAGGAAAGGGATATGAAGCTGTGGGCTGAGGAGAAGCTCGCGGCCCTGGAGAAGAGGGTGAGCCTGGATGCCGCGGTGGTCGCTTGGCTGCGCAAGGAGTGGGACGAGCTGCTCCAAACCACGGAGAGGCTCCGCTCAGAATGCGGCGGTGGCTCACAAGTAGCACGACCAGGCTTTCCAAGAGCATGACCAGGCCTGCCAAGAGCGCGATGATGCGCAGCAGAAGGTCGGATCCCTCCAGGCCGAGCTCGAAAGTGCGACAACCCAGAAGCTAGAGGCTGAGAGCATTTTTGCCAGGCTGGCCGTGGACCTCGCCGAGGTGAGGAGGAATCTATAGGCGGAGAGTGATGAGCTCGGTATCCTGAGCACCGCCCTCGGAGTGGTCTGCGATGACCTTCAGGTGGTGCGGTCGGAAGAGACCAGCTCGCTCGCGCCTCATGCCATCGAGATCACGGCTTGGGTGCGCCAGCTCGAAAGGAGTGCCCTTTGCATCGAGGTCGATCAGTCTTTCGCGATTGCTCATTCTCATTATGGGGACAACCTCGATCTGGAGATGATGAGCCATGGCTATGCGCCTGGCTATGAAGTCAATGAGATGTAGGAGATGGAAGTGGCGGTGGCTCCCCTATCATAGGACCTGACGGACAGGATAGAAGACATAGTTCTCCCCTCGGAGGGGCTAGTTAGTTAGATATATTGGACGATCATTTTTGTAATAATTGGACAAGTTCCGACCCCTGTGTTCTGTTCGAACAAGTCTGTTCTTTTATTTCGGTGTGAACAAGTTTGTTTTTTCTCCCTTTTTATGTGTGAAAAGGGGTTAATGCGTTCCGACCCTTCCATTTGTTAAGACTGTAGAGCTCAGGGCACGGGTGAACAAACTCTGATCACGCTGGTGAGCAAGAGTGCCGTAGCCGCTAGGGCGTAGGTTTCTTGCAGTCCGACCAGCCTTACTCAGTCGTTCATTTCCGCAAACCTTGCCACTAGGTTTTTTAACGTGAGGAAGGGGTCAGGCACGGTGATTGTTTCAGATAGGGTATATATACCCTTATCAGCCCCGAGTGAGACCCAACCCCTTGCCGTTGCTGGGGTCGGGTGTCACTAAAGATCGAGAAGAGGATAGCGAAACTAGCAGGAAAAAGCGTCTCTTGTTTTAGAAATGTTATTCTTAGTTTTCGCGCGTGCCCCCTCCTTAGGATCTGAGCCATCGTTCTGTGATCGCGCATTCGGTCTCCTTGCGAGTCGAAGTTTCCTTGAGCCCCCACGCGTAGCGGGGGTCCGGTCGAGGGTCAGCTCATCTTTGTGATCGTCGCCCCGTCCATGGTTTTCGCAACCAGAGGAGTTGAGCTAACGTCACTTGTCTCGATGGCTCGAGTGACGCGCTCGGTGAGCTTGCTAATGGGCATGTCCGAGTGGAATCTGGGTCCATCGGTCGTGACGGGGTCGGCATAGCCCTTATGTGGCATTCCACTGCTTCTTAACCTGCCTCTCGGCAGATGCCCGAGTTGTTCTAGAGACCGACTCAGGTGGCCTGCTGGCCTCCCCTTGATGGAGATTCTGTGGGCTCGGCTTAAGGTTAGGATCGAACGAGAAGGTCGAGATGACCCTGTCCGCTTCTGAGCGGGTCGGGCAAAGGCCGCTGGGGCTCATCTACGTTTTCTCCCTTGGCTTTGTTCGACGCGAGGCGGCCTCGAGCCCTTCAAGGGCTAGCCCTTGAACCCCGGTCAGTTGGATTCCCGAGTTTGGGTTGGGCCGCTCGAGCCCTCGAGCCCCGTTGGGCTTGGTAGGGGTCATCCGAATTTCATGCATCACCCCATCCGCGGTTTCTGCAACCGGAGGGGTTGAGCTAATGACACTTGCCTCGATGGCTCGCATGTCGCGCTTCGGTGAGCTCGCTAAAGGGCATGTGCAAGTGGAATCTAGGTCCATCGTTCGCTGATGGGGTCAGCATAGCCCTCATGTGGCATTCCACTGCTCCTTAACCCGCCTCCCGGTAGATGCCCGAGTCGTTCCGGAGACCGACTCAGGTGGCCTGCTGGCCTCTCCTCGATGGAGATTCTGTGGGCTTGGCTCAAGGTTAGGATCGAACAAGAAGGTCGAGATGTCCCTGTCCGCTTCTGAGCGGGGTCGAGCAAGGGACACTGGGGCTCATTTATATTTTTCTCCCTTGGCTCTGTTTGACACGAGGCGGCCTTGAGCCCTTTGCAGGCCGGCCTTCGAATCTCGGTCGGTCGCCGCTCACGTCGAATGACACGACTACCGCTTCGTGATGCGACGCGAAGCATTGTGATGCAATAATTGCATATGCAATGCTTGGATCTATGGGATGAATGTATGAATGAATGTATGAATGCATGCATGAGAATGGATGAATGAATGATCATGCACTAGAAAATAAAAGTGGGGGATGGTAAAGTTACCTTGATGGCTCGAGTGACGGGTTTGGGGAGCTCTTACCGGATATGTCCGTGTGGGGTCTAGATCCGTCGTTCGTGACGGAGTTGGCGTAACCTACATGGGGGCATCCCACTGCTCCTTACCTATCTCTTGGCAGCGGCCTAGCCGTCCGATCGACTTGGGCGACCTGCTGGCCTCTCCTCGATGGAGATTCCGTAGGTGGGCCTCTTCGAACCCTTCCTGGGAAGGTGGAGGCTAAAGCTAGGGGCACGGGGATAAAAACTCTAATCACACCGGTGAGCAAAAAATGCCATAGCCGCTGGGGCGTAGGTTTCTTGCGGTCCGACCAGGTTTACTCAGAGTTTGTTTTCGCACACCTTGCCTCTAGGTTTTAGTGTGAGGAAAGGGGTTGGGCATAGATAATGTCTACTGAATAGACACTCTTGCCAGCCCCCGAGTGAGGCCTGAGCCCCTGCCGTTGCTGGGGTCGAGGGCTCGATAGCGAAATTAATAAGAGAAAACGTGCGTAAATTAAGGGTGACCCGTCTCTCGGCAGCAGCCCGAGCCGTTCGATCGGCTTGGGTGACCCACTGGCATAGGGCTTTCCTGCGACGATAGAGGATGAGATCATCCCCCCAAGAAATTAGTTAGGTAGATAAGCCAGGCGGTGAACTTGTAATAAATGGATAAGCTCTTTAATTTTGTTATGACCAAACAGCTTTTTGGCCCTTCTCCCTTTTGTATAAAAATGTTAGTGTGTTCCGACCCCTTCCATCGTTAAGGCCGTTGGCACCGGCTCTCGGCCGGATGCCACTTTCGCCAGCGCGTCGGTCGCCTCGTTGAGAAGCCTTGGGATGTGATTGAGCTCGAGACTGTCGAACTTATCCTCCAGCTGGCGAACTTCTCGACAATATGCAGCCATCTTGGCGCTATGGCAGCTTGACTCCTTCATGACTTGGTTGATTACCAGCTGGGAGTCACCCCAGACATCGAGGCATCGGATACCCAACTCGATGGTGATGCGTAGGCCGTTGATGAGCGCCTCATACTCGGCCACATTGTTGGAGGAGGGGAAATGGATGCGAACCATGTACCTCATGTGTACCCCAAGGGGCGAAACAAAGACTAGCCCCACACCGGTGCCTTTCTTCATCAGCGATCCATCAAAGTACATCGTCAAGTACTCCTGGTCGACGACTATCGGTGGCATTTGGACCTCGGTCCACTCTGCAACGAAATTAGCCAGCACTTGGGACTTGATAGCCGTCCGAGGGCATACGAAATGCCTTGACCCATCAGCTTGAGTGCCCACTTTGTGATTCTTCCCGTGGCATCCTAGTTTTGGATAACCTCATCAAGGGGGAAGGACGTCATGACCATCACCATATGCGACTCGAAGTAGTGTCGCAGCTTCCTCTTGGCGATAAGGACGGCGTACAGGAGCTTCTGGATTTAGGGGTAGCGGGTCTTGAAATCGGGCAACACCTCACTAATGAAGTACACGAGACGCTGCACTTTGAGGGCGTGCCCCTCTTCTTCTCGCTCCACCACCAGGGCGGCGCTAACCACTTGCGTGGTGGCCGCAATGTAGAGCAGAAGCGGTTCTCCATCGATCGAAGGGACCAGGATCGGGGCCTTCGTCAGAAGCTGTTTGACCGCGTCAAGTGCCTCCTGGGCATCGGGCGTCCATTCGAAATGGTCGACCTTCTTCAGGAGCCGATAGAGGGGGAGACCTCATTTGCCGAGGCGCGAGATGAAGTGGCTGAATGGGGCCTTGGGGTCGGGCGAGGCGGAGCCCTCCCCAGAGGCCGGGCGAGGCGGAGCGCAAACCCAAGGGTCGGGTGAGGTGGAGCGTAAAACCAAGGGTCGGACGAGGCAGAGCCCGTGGCTTTGGGTTGGGTGAGGCAGAGCGCAAACCCAAGGGTCGAGCGAGGCGGAGCCCATGGCCTTGGGGTCGGGCAAGGTGGAGCCCACGGCCTTGGGGTCGGGCGAGGCGGAGCCCGCGGCCTCGATGTCGGGCGAGGCAGAGTCCTTCCCCAAATGCTCCCCAGAGATCGGTCGAGGCGGAGCCCGCGCACCTAGGGGTCGGTTGGAGCCGTAGTCACGCTCTTGATTGTTCGGATGAATTAATATTGATGATCATTAGCCCCTCCTCTTTGGGTACCCTAGTATTGGTCCCCGACACATATGTTTGCGACATGCGCTTTCAACGCAACATCTCCTTGCTGCTTGGGAATAGAGGCTCGTCGGCGTGTGGAGTTCACCAGTGCAGAGCTCGCCGCTCTGGTGGAGAAGACCGCGATAGGCCTAGTTGAGAAGGTCACGATGAATCTAGCGCGAACTGTCATCGCTCCGGTGGAGAAGGCCGTCTGCACGCTAGAGAATGCCACGGCGGGTTGGGTGCGCGATGGAGATGGAGGAAAGCGAGCAGTCGTGCTTGGGCGTGGTGGAGATGCTGGCCAGTGAGCACTCGGATGTCGTGGAGAACGCCAAGGTGGCGTTGCGGAACGGAAGCGTTCGAGTGTTGGAAGCCTTCTGGAGAACGGAAGCATCCGAGTGTCAGAGAGGATATGACTGTTAGACCGTTGGGCTGGTGTCACGGCCCACGAACGGGTGCGACATCAGCACATCATTTCTGTTTGAGGTTATGTTTGGATCCTTAGCTAATAAACCAGCTAATATCTTATCTATCACCGGTTAAAATACTATATGCTTCCAAATGGGGTGCCTGCTTCGAGCGAGGTGAGATGTGAGATCCTAATCATGCAACGTTTGGGTTTGGTCAATGGTCTGTCAACGCCGAGCGCATCGGCGGAGAAGGCCTATGAGGTACTCTACGAGGCTGAGCCCATCGCTTTCAACGTCGAAGCGCTGGAAGTGCTCTTCCACCGCGGCGAGAATGAATCGGGCTGGCAGCAGCGAAAGCGCAAGCCCTCTTCCTAGGATATGTCGCTACCCTTATCCTCGTTGTCTATCATTTGTGTTATATTAAAATATGTATCTGTATGCTATGATGGACCAGCCCACGACTATAATCCTGTAGACCTCCTAAAAGACTTGCAGAAGCGCGTTGTTTGTATCAAACATTCCTACCTTCATTACAAATATACCCAAATCTTTTACGTATTCGAGAAAAAAATAGGTGTATATTTACATCCACATTAGTATTGGCCTTTGCATTGTGACCAGAGGCGGATCTTGAGGAGTTCTTCTAGGTCCCTCGACCTCGACCAAATTTGTAAATTCTCTAGTAAACTAATGTCAAGCTTAAGAAAAATCATATATCATGTAACGAAGTTGATTATGATGATTCGATGATGTTTTCGGCTAGATTCGCCACTGGTTGTGACGGTACACGCACCGCGTGGAGTGATGCTACTGCCTACTGCACTGCAACGGTAATCGGCATGCATGCCGATCGATCTGCTGCTCCTGGTCCAATGTCGAGTGTCCAGTGCCCGGTGCAGGGCAAGCCAGCATGAGCACAGCGGCAGCAGAGAGGAGAGGTGAAGGTTGGTAGCGGCACGAACGCTCAGCATCCTCATGTGTTCCTTCCGAAGTCCAAACACGCATACACACGCACACAGCAGGAACAGCAAAAGACTGGGAAAGGCGGGCCGGAAGGGAGCAGCACTGTACAAGGCATGGCATGCAGCTAGTAGCTCAAGTGCCCAGGAGGCCGGCAGAGACATCGTTGGCCCCGTTCGCGTACCCTTAAACTCGGTTTGATCCGCTTCTTTTTTTTTATTCGAAACAGTATTTTTCTCTCACAAATTCCTCCAAACCATCCAAATTCCTCCACGACCATACCAGCCGAACACCCCCATTAGATACAAGGGGAAAACAAGCGGATCATACGGCTCATCATGCCTCCCAGTCCCAGCCTTGGCGGCCCAGCGCCAGGGCCGTCTCAACAGTTTCAAGGGCTCCTGGGCAAGCACGACACTAAGGGCCTGGCAATCTAATGTTTTAATATGACACCCCTTTACGATTCTACGAACTGAACTTTTGGTTTTCTTTTTTTCTTTTCTGGGCACCAAACAAATGTTACTTAGGCAACATCTAACATGTTCAAAAAGTATATTGAATTAGAAAATTAGAACCCTATCAGTCTATCACGGTAATATGGAATGACTTAAGTTTAGAAAAAATTACCTGTAGCCTACGGTCTGTTCCTATGTGGCTTAATGGATTAAATAATTAAATTAATGGAAAATACTGTTTTAGCTGAATCGTTGTGAGAAAAAAATACTATTCTGGCTGAAAAAAGAAGCCGAACAAGTCAAATATGGGATAAGCCGAATGGGGCCATTGGCTTCGGTCGCTTGATGCCTGTACTGTACGGATTGGATTGCAAGGTCGAATAGAAAATTGAAGTTGTCAGATGAGATCAAACAAACACCGTCATGCCCTATAACTGAATATTGATGAACTCAAATCACTTACCACCGGGGCGGCAGGGAGTCAGGCCTTCAGGGACGGAGAGGGACCGCAACGCCGCTACGTTTGCGGCCGCCCGCTGGGATCACGATCACAGGATTACGGCTTACGCATTACGGGAATTGAGAACGCCGGAACGGCCGCAGCGGCGCAGACTAAACAGAACAGACAGTATTGGCCAAATACATGTAGTATAGATGCGTATATTTATGGTCCCCAGCGCCATGAGCCCTTGGCCGTCGCACTGCCTGCCCTCCTCTCTAAGGCGGGCCTGCCCAGCGCCGCTGCATGCATGATCCTTTACGCATGCCCTTCATCTGTGCACGTCCGTGCGGCGTGCGTGCGCGCATCCACGTCTTGTCAACGATTTCGGCACTGTACGTGTCTTTTGGCAGGGTGATATGAACGTCCTGTGCCAACCAAAAGGCCAAAGAGGTCTAGAGATTTATGATCTAAACATCGTCCTTGTCCTTTTAAGTAAATGGCTCTTGAAGCATCTCACAACAGATGGTAGGAGTACTTGGCAACATTTATTACTTAATAATAAATATACTATCCAGGGGCAGATTTATAGCATTAGTAATGTTGTGACTTAATGACTTGTGCAAACTCAATGGAAAATTATTATGAACACAAGAGCTAATGACACAATAACATGTTTATCATAGCTAGTGATATCAATGGTTCTTAATTCTAGATAGTATCTAGACCTTTAGTGCAAGTTGAATGGAAACCAGGTGACTCACATTTTAATATGGTCCAGTGCAAGGTGATCTCTAGTGCAAGGTGAAGCAGGAGGTTCTTCGCTTTGGATCCTTCATGGTTAAAGATGGATCTCATGTGAAGTTCTAGGAGGATAAGTGGTTAAGTAATGGTACACCGAAAGATCAATACCCTTGCCTTTACAACATAGTAAGACCTAAATTCATCACCATTTAGTGCACCACGAACACCACATCACCGTCAGACATCTGACACTAAAAATTATATTTATCGATAGATAATCTATCGCTAAAAATAACTTAGAGATTATTTGTCGCTAATTCCTTATTTAGCGATTTATTATATGTCGCTATAGGTGTTCATGTTTAGCATTAGCCCGTCTGTTGCTAAAACCAAATATAGCGTTGATCTGTCTGACGCTAAAAAATAGGCCCCACGCCTAGCTCACGTCCTCTGTCTCCACAAGCAGTTCACGCGCAAATTTTTGCCTGGCCCACTAGTACAGTGACAAACCCTAGACTATTCCCCCAAATCCCAAATCCACGAAATCGTAGCAGTACTGTAGCATGGAGCAGGAGAAGCTCGAAATCATGGCTCCACCGGCTCCTCCTCTTCTCAGTTCATTTTCTGTAGCACGGAGCCGGAGCCCCTCGGAGCTATGCCAAACACAGCCTAAAAGTGAAAAGATTTCCTAGGCATAGACTCAAGAGTCATGACCATCTTTTAGTTCACTTTAGTTCATATTTATCAACTAATAATGGTTAATTGGGATAAAAACTAAAGTTTAGTTCACTTTTAGTTCACATGTTTGGATCTCTAGGTCTAAAGTTTAGGTGATTAAAGTTTAGTTTAGGGTATCCAAATAGGCCCTTAATATAAACGGGTCTTCTAGTAATAAGACAAATAATATACATGCTCCCTTCGGTTTGCATATGTACTGATGTTTTGCACAACAGGGTCTCTGAATCATAACTTGAACCACTATTTTCTAGTATCATTAGAATATACATATATTTAATATAAATTTGACTTTGATTACATTTTGAATAAATATTTAAATTACCTCATTATTAAAGAAGTGATGGTTTGCACGCAGACGGTCGGCATGGCTCTCACAGGCCACCGCAGCTCCGCGGAGGCATGCCGCCTCCTCCCACGCGGCCGTGGCCCAACAAGGCGGCGATCCATGGTCGTCGTCGGCGGGTTCCGAAGACGACGACGACGGCTGCTCGCTCTCGCTGTCCCTAGCGCTGGACACGAGAAGCCACAGCCGCGAGGAGGTCCCCGAATTGTTATTCGTTCAAGATGTAATCACTTTATGTAGCGGCTGGCCGTTTACGGCATTCTTGTAACATAAACCTTCTCCAATCTTAATATAAAGGTATGCACACTCATGGGTATTTGAGAAAAAAAACTTAGTTGAATAGCAGATGTTCCCTCTACAATGTCCCGATCACATTTTATGGTCAGAAATCGTTAACATGAACATAACAGGCGACTGGGATACAAGATACCGCTTGCCCCTTTGGACTCGAGCTATAAATATCCTTAACGTGTATACAGTGGAGTATATAGTGGAGACCACATATTAGATGGAAGACATGAAAATCAATTCAAAATATACTCCAACCATCTCGAAAAATTTCAAACGATGCATTTCCTTGGTGTGTTTATATATGTAGTTTGTTGAAAAAGATGCTATGGAAATCTAATCTAGAAAAAAATGATACCAAAATTGGTCAAATAAGTTTTCACACTATACTTTTTATGTCATAGATGTTAGTGCTCTTTTGCATAAAATTGGTCTAAGTAAAAAAAAAACTAGAAATCAGTTTATTCAGGCAGAGAGTATATCAGAAGGGCTTGCTCGGTGGAATAAAGCGGAAGTCTACTACCCCCACTTCTAATCATTGCCACTGGAATTTATAGTCTAATTTCAGTCACTGCCACCGGATTAATAACGAGACAAAAAAAATAAGAAGTGCAGAGCAGAAACTTTTATCACAATTTTTTTAGTTTGAACAAAATTTATTTCCTTCACGTTTTCATACCATGTATTTTACAATGTGCACATAATTAAGTATCAAAGTACAACGAGAAAAAGGAAGGAAAACAAATGCGTGCGAGTGATCCTCTTATATCCGTTCCTACACTATCACTGCACATAAATTATTCTTGGAGCTCTGGCACGTGTGAGTAGCTCCAAAACTTTGGCAAAAAGAAGTGTAGTACACTATGATGTAGCACCAGCTATGCTCTGTAGTGTTGTGGTACCTATAGCCTTGACACCGCCATGACGTGCGCCACCGGCTGCTCCTCGCGGCGACCGCCGACCGTCGTCGAGGAGGTCGTCGTCTTCCCCTTCGGCTTCTGCGCCGGTACAGTGGGCGCCAGCTTACGTGCCTCCTCCCGGAGCTTGACCTTCTCAACCTTTCCGAGCGCGTTCCTAGGTAGCGCTCCGACGACCTCCACCTTCTTGGGAACCATGAAGCGCGCCATGCGCTTCTTGCAGAACGCGAGCACGTCGTCCTCGCTGAGCTCGTCAGCGTTGTTCCTGGGCACGACAAAAGCGCACGGCGTCTCGCCCCAGCGGGGGTGCGGCATCGCCACCACCGCCGCGTCGGCCACGGCCGGGTGGCGGAACAGCACCTCCTCCACCTCCTTGCTGCAGATGTTCTCCCCGCCGCTGATGATCACGTCCTTGGACCGGTCCTTGATCTCGATGTAGCCGTCCTGGTGCACGACGCCGACGTCGCCGGTGAGGAACCAGCCGCCCCTGAAGGCGTTCTCGTTCGCCTCCGGGTTGTTGAGGTAGCCCTTCATGACGCTGCTGCCTCGGAGGACGATCTCCCCAACGGTCTTGCCGTCGCGCGGTACACTGACCATGGTGTCGGCGGTCCTGACGTCGGCGTCGGCGAGGGACAGGACGCTGACCCCCTGGCGCGCCTTGAGGCGCGCGCGCTCCGGGAGCGGGAGGCGGTCCCACTGGTCCCTCCACTCGCACGCGAGGGCGGGCCCCGTAGCCTCCGTGAGGCCGTAGGCGTGCGTGATCTTGAAGCCGATCCGCTCGACGCGCTCCAGCAGCGCGGCCGGCGGCGGCGCGCCGCCGGTGAGGACGTGGACGGCGGTCTCGAGCTGCCTGGTGGCGGCGTCACCCTCGAGGAGGATGCTGAAGACGACGGGCGCGCAGCACATGTGGGTGACGCGGTGGCGCGCGATGGCGCGGTAGATGTCGGCGGGGCGCGCGTCGCGGATGCAGACGTTGACGCCTCCGCGCGCCGCCATGCCCCAGGTGAAGGTCCAACCGTTGCAGTGGAACATGGGGAGAGTCCAGAGGTAGACGGGCTCGGTGGTCACCCCCCACTGCAGCAGCAGGCTGGTGGTGCTCAGGTACGCCCCGCGGTGGCTGTAGACGACGCCCTTGGGCGCGGACGTGGTGCCAGACGTGTAGTTGAGCGTGACGGCGTCCCACTCGTCTTCGAGCGGCGGGAGCTCGGCGTCGGGGTCGCCGTGCGCGACGAGGGTCTCGTACTCGAGCTCGCCGAGGCAGGCCCCCGTGGGCGAGTCAATGTCGTCGATGACGGCGACGAGCGGGACGACGTGCGTGGCGTCGGCAGCGAGGAGGCGGAGCGCGTCGCTGGCGAGGCGCACGTAGTCGTAGTCGACGAAGAAGAGCTTGGCCTTCGAGTGGCGCAGGATGGTGGCGACGGCGCCGGCGTCGAGGCGCGTGTTGATGGTGTTGAGCACGGCGCCGGCCATGGGCACGGCGAAGTGCATCTCGTACATGGCCGGCACGTTGGGCGCGAGCACGGAGACGACGTCGCCCCTGCGGACGCCGAGGGACAGCAGCGCGGACGCGAGGCGGCGGCAGCGCTGGTACGTCTGGCGCCAGGTGAAGCGGACGCGCCCGTAGATGACGGACGCGCGGTCGTCGTAGACGGCATTGGCGCGCTGCAGGAACCCTACAGGGCTCAGCGGCACGTAGTTGGCCGGGCGCTTGGGGAGCTGGTCCATGGCTAGCTTGTCGCTCGCTCGCTGCTCAGCGTGCAGCCGTGCGAGGAGGAGGAGGGGAGATGGAGGATGTGTGTGGTGACTGCTGAGGCGATGTGAGAGGTGGTGAGGGGTGAGCTGCTGGCACGGCCGTGGCGGATGCCGGGGTTTATATAGGCCGTCCCGGGCAGTGCGGGGGGGGGCAGCTCACCACATGTTCCTTGCCTCCTGCGGACGATTTTTCACACTCCACCTGCAGATAATGAACTGCTATATACTGTAGATACTACATCAAACAGCCGCAGCCGCGGCCAAAGCATCTGCAGCGAGCAGGCGTATTAGGTCTAGTGCATCGAAACAAGAGAGCTAAGAGCATCTCCAAAAACTTTCTAAAATCTACTCTCTAAACCATTATTTATAAAAAAAAATGGTTGTCAGCGGATAACACCTAACTGCTTCGGCTTGTAACCATAGAGTACCTCAAATGGTGATCGACCCAAAGCAGAATGGAACGAAGTATTGTAACAAATTTCGGCCAACGATAGCCACTTGCTCCATTGTTTCGGACAAGAACTGACCGAGCAGCGTAAGAATGTTTCCAAGCACTAATTCAAGCGTTCCGTCTGCCCGTCTGTTTGCAGATGGTACGAAGAACTCATGAGCAGCTGTGTGTCAGTCAAACGAAAGAGCTCTCTCCATACTGTGCTTGTGAAAATCCGATCTCTGTCTGAGACAATACTTTGTGGGAGACCATGGAGCTTATAAACATTGTCTAGAAAGACTTGTGCCACTTGCAGGGCAGTGTAAGGATGAGCTAACAGAATCAAATGCGCATACTTCGTAAATTTGTTAATGATGACCAAAATGGTGTCATACCGAGACGACTTGGGCAGCCCTTCGATGAAATCCAGACAGACAACCTGCCAAGCTTGATCTGGTACAGGTAGTGGCTGTAGCAGCCCTAGAGATTTCATGTGTTCTGATTTTGCTTGCCGACAGATGGAGCAAGCTTGCACAAAATTGTATATTGTTGCCTTCATTCCTGGCCAAGCAAATAAATATTTTATCATGTGGTATGTTGCCAGACAGCCTGAATGCCCACCTACCCCACTGTTGTGCAAGGCCTGCATAACATGATCTTGGGCTAACTTGTTGTTACCCAACCAAACACAGTCCTTGAACCGAATCACCCCATCCTTTAGTGAATAACCTCTGATATCATCAGGCTGTACAACAAGTTCAGTTCTGAACTTGAGCATCATCTGCATAGCCATCAATCACCTTCTGCAGCCATACTAGATTGCAAGTGGATACTGCTAGTACTGTATTTTCAAATGCATAATGGGATAATGCATCAACAACCTTATTAGTTGCACCCTGTTTGTATACAATCTTGAAATCTAAATCCATCAACTTCATCATTGCCTTGTGCTGTAGTTTTGAGCTGACACGCTGTTCAGTCAGATAAAGCAAACTCTGTGTCCTAATTATAAATTGCTAATGTTGAAGGTAGGCACGCCACTTGTCTACTGCAAGTATAATTGCCATACATTCTTTCTCGTACGTTGACAGTGACTGATCTTGAGACAAACTGGCTTGCTTAAGTATGCAATTGGGTGGTCTCCTTGCATGAGCACAGCTCCGACCCCAATATAGCTGGCGTCAGTTTCCAGAATGAACGGCTTTGTAAAGTCTGGAATTGCAAGAACTGGTGCACTAGCCAAAGCTTGCTTCAACTATTAGAATGCTACCTCAGATACTGAATTCCAAACAAATGGTACTGCTTTCTTAAGCAACTCAGTCAGTGGCCGACTGATCAAACCATATCCCTTGATGAATTTTCAGTAATATCCAGACAACCCTAAGAATCCACAAAGCTACAATCTTACTGGGTTCAGTGGCCACTCCCTGGCCTGATATTCGGTGCCCCAAGTATTCTACTTCCTTTTGGGCGAAAGCACACTTCGACAGCTTGATGTAGAAATGGTTACCTCGAATGATCTCAAACACTTGCTGCAACAACAGGATGTGCTTTTCCACAGTTCTTGAGTAGATTAGAATGTCGTCCATGAAAACCAAAACGCCTTTTCGTAGCAATACTCTGAACACCATATTCGTGATGCTCCGAAAGGTAGCCGGGGCGTTAGTGAGCCCAAATGGCATCACTAGAAACTCATACAGCCCATCATGGGTTCTGAATGCAGTCTTTTGTGTGTCTTCTAGAGCTATGCGAATCTGATGGTATCCTGCACGAAAGTCCAACTTGGAGAACCACTGAGCACCGGCTAGCTCATCGATCAACTCATCAATGATGGGCATGGGATTTTTGTTCTTAATCGTGTGCGCGTTCAAGTGTCTGTAGTCGACACAGAACCGCCATTCCTCACCAATAGCACCGGAGAAGCGTAAGGACGACTACTCTTAGAAATTATACCATCTATCAACATTTGGGACAACTGCTTCTTGATCTCGTCCTTCTGAGCCGATGAGTATCGATAAGGCCTGACAGTGACTGGTGGAGCCCCAGGTAGCATCTCAATACGATGGTCAAATAGCGTCTACGGTGGCAGCTCATGAGGTTCCTGAAAGATATCATCGTACTACTGGAATAGTGTTTGTACCTGAGATGGCAATTCCAGCTGCTCTGGAACCTCAATGGTGTGAAAAGTAGAGTCAACCGGAAATAGCGAAGTGTCATCATGGTCACACTTGACCTGCAAACAGTGAGTGATAGCCTCTTGCTTGATTAGCCTGTGTAACTGACTGGAAGATACTGATGAACAAGGTGGCAGTGAATTCTGTAATCCAAACAGGGTAACTCTCTGATTTCGCAAAGTGAAACGCATGATTTTCTTGACCCAGTCCACCCACATTGGACTAGATTCCTCAAACCAATCCTCACCGAGCACCAAATCAAAGCATTTGAGCGGTAGGACTCCAGCATCAGAGATAAATGAATGGTTCTGGATAGACCATTGTAAGTGAGGAACCCGTAGGGAACAAATCATCGGGGTCCCATCAGTCGCAACAAACCGAGTCGGCTCAATTGACCTCGTATCCAACTGCAACTGATCAACTAGTCGAGTACTAACAAAGGTACCGACACTATCATAGTCCACCAACACGAGAATTTCAGTCCTCCCAATACGACCACACAACTTCATCGTGCGTCTGCGTTGGACAGTAGAGTTTGCAAAGTGACTCACCACAGATATGATCTTCTCTAGTTCTTCACTGTCAGGGTGACAACAGTCGAAATCTGATAGAGTATTACAAGATCAACTAGCCATAGATCTAGCATGTGTACTTACATTTGGAATAAATAGTGAATACTAGAATATGTACTAGACGGGATTAATAGATAGAGTGAGAGAGAGATAGGAGTTGAGGAGGTGCAAACCATCGGCCGCCTTTGTAGAAGACGAGCTGCCATGGGGTTGCTTGACGGTGGCGCTGTGATGTCCTACGGTGAAGGCGCTGTCGTGGTGGCGGCAGTGCAGAGGCGGCGGTGGCCAGTGGCGGAGCTTCTCGTCGCTGGCAATGCCTCCTCTCTAGATCGGCTAGGGTTTAGGGACTGTAGGTGGGGTGTCTGGCGGCTCAGGTGAACCTCGTGCCTTGTGCCCCGATCCCCACCTCCCTTTTTATGGCGCTGTGCGACGGGGGCCTACCAACCATAGAACAGTTGGGCGCCCCCGATCAGGGCCTAGATCCAAGGGCCCAATTGGTCGTTGGGCCAATTGGTGGAGATCATCTAACATTCTTTCCCTTGATCTCATCTTATGACTTAAACTCAACTTACTTACTTTATCTTGTTCCCATTCCATCACAGATCAGTGCATAGAGCGCGTCCCATCGTCACGGTCAGTTGCCATTAGATTAAACAGCTACAATGCACCTCTCTGTTTTGAAACAGATTCTCAACTAGGCCCTTATTGTCTAGGAATCATAGGCTTTCCCTTAAACCCATGTCGGCTAAGTATTCTCTAAACACGCTGGGTGGTAAGCCTTTTGTAAGCAGATCCGTGAGCATCTTTTCTGTTCTTATATGCTCAAGACTAATTATATGATCCTGGACTTTGTCTTTCACAACATAATACTTTATGTCAATGTGTTTGGCAGCACCACTTAACTTATTGTTGTGAGCATAACATACTGCTGGATTATTATCGCAGTATAACTTGAGTGGTTTATGTATGACGTCTAGCACTTGCAATCCGGGCATGAATTTCTTCAGCCAATTCACCTGTCCTGTGGCCTCATAACATGCTACAAACTCGGCAAACATTGTGGACGATGTAGTGATGGTTTGCTTTGAGCTTTTCCACGATATAGCTCCTCCTGCAAGAGTGAATATGTATCCTGACGTGGATTTTCTGTCATCTCCCGCATAATCAGAATCTTGTATACGCCTCTATGTGTAGGGAATCAGATCTTCTGTACGTTAGCATGAGACCCTTCGTACCTTGCAGGTAACGCAAAACTTTCTTTACTAATTTCTAGTGTTCTATTTCTGGATTACTCTGATATCTGCCAAGTTACCCGGTAACAAATGCTAAGTCAGGGCGAGTACACACTTGAGCATACTGTAAACTTCCGACAGCTGAACTATATGGAACCGCTTTTATTTGATCGATCTCATATTGGTTTCTAGGACATTGAAATTCCCCATATCTGTCGCCCTTGACTATGAGAGCAGGTGAAAATTTACAATTTTGCATACTATATTTCTTTAGAACTTTTCTAAGTATGCCTTTTGTGATAATCCTAAAACCCTTTTTTCTCAATCTCGGTGAATCTCTATTCCTAGGACGAATGAAGCTTCACCGAGATCCTTCATATCAAACTTTAAGGACAAGAACTTCTTTATTTCTAGTAGTAGATTAACATCACTGCTAGCGAGCAAGATGTCATCCACATACAAGACTAGGAAAATGTATTTCCCATTCTTAAACTTTGCATAAACGCAATTGTCCTCTACATTTTCTTGAAACCCAAAATTTCTTATTGTACTGTCAAACTTCAAATACCACTGTCTTGAAGCTTGTTTTAATTCGTAAATGGATTTCTTCAAGTGGCATCCCATACATTCTTTTCCTTCCACAACAAAACATTTTGGTTGTGCCACATAAACATTTTTCTCTAGATCCCCGTTTAGGAATGCCGTCTTTACATCCATCTGATGTAATTCTAAATCGTAATGTGCTACAAGTGCCATTATGATTATAAAAGAATCCTTACATGAGACTGGAGAAAATGTCTCATTATAATCTATACCTTCTCTTTGCGTGAAGCCTTTTGCCACAAGTGGCGCTTTGAATCTTTCTATATTTCCTTTAGAGTCATGTTTAGTTTTGGAGACCCATTTACGGCCTACTATCTTGGCTCCTTTATGAATTGTTTCTAACACGGTTGGTTTTCATTGATTTCATTTCATCTTCCATGGCTTCAAGCCACTTGGATGAGTGAGAACTTCTCATGGGTTCTTCAAATGAGGTGGGATCACCCTCCATTTGGAATTCCTCACATTCATAAACTTCGTAGTCATCAGGAATGGCTGATCTCCTAACTCTTTGAGACCTTCTAGGGGCCTCATTAGATGAAGCTTATTCTATATGAGGCTATTGTTGCTCTCCCTCATGTGTGACAATGGGTTGTTGGGGATCCTGAAGGACAGGTTCCTCATGTTCATTTATTATTGCCACAGGAGAGCTAACAACAGGTGTTGTTACTACAGTGTCTTGCACTATTGGTATAGCAACAACAGGTAGCGCGAAGAATGGCTCTTGAACCATAGGAGTGGGCACGTATACCCGCTTCTCTTTAAAACTAATTTCTCACGCTACCATGCTCTCCTGATCATATCATCCTCCAAGAAGACAGCATGTCTTGTTTCTACAAACTTCGTTTGTCTGACAGGACAATAGAAGCGATAACCTTTTGACTTTTCTAGATAGTCAATGAAATAGCAACTGACTGTCTTGGAGTCTAGCTTCCCTATGTTTGGGTTAAAAACTTTTGCCTCAGCTGGACAACCCCACACACGTAAATAGTTAAGTGAGGGTTCCTTTCCTATCAACAACTCATACGGTGTTTTGGGCACCAACTTGCTTGGCACTCGATTAAGTATATGAATGGCAGTTTTTAACGCCTCCATCCATAAATTTATCGGTAGGGTAGAGTAACTTATCATGCTTCTCACCATATCCGTTAAGGTACGGTTGCATCTTTCAGCTACTCCATTCTACTGAGGCTCGTCCGGTGTAGAATACTGGGCTACTATGCCATTTTCCTGTAAGAACCTTGCAAATGGTCTAGGAACTTAGCCATATGGGGTGTGTCGTCCGTAGTACTCTCCCTCACGGTCAGACCTTACTACCTTAATCTTTAAGTTGTGCTGATTTTCTACTTCATCTTTAAATATCTTAAATTTATCCAATGCTTCCAATCTTTCTTTAATTGGATAAATATAGTCAAAATGAGAATAGTCATCTATGAATGTTATAAATGAATCATAACCATTCACACTCTTCACAGGAAAAGGACCATAGATGTCTGTGTGAACTATTTCTAAAATTCCTACGCTTCGTTTGGCATTTTTCTTTATTTTCTTAATGTACTTTCCTTTTATGCAATCAATGCATTGCTCTAAATCTAAAAATTCTAAAGGTGGAAGAATTGATTTCTTAATCAATCGCTCTATTCTTCCCCTCGAAATATGGCCTAAACGTCAGTGCCATAATTTCGATGATACATCATGAACTCTCTTCCGCTTATTACTTGCATTCATAGATGAAGAGTCATTTTCATCATTCACATTCTCAGAAAGTGATAATAAATAAAGCTTGTCTTGTCAGAAAGCAAGACCAACACACTTATTATTAATCACAATCCTATATTTGCCATTATCAAAATGGCAATCATATCCATCATCATTTAAACGTGAAACACTTATTAAGTTTCTTCACAAAGAGGGTACATATAGAACATCTAAAAGCTTAAGTACAAAACCATCAACTAATTCTAGAGAGAGATCTCCGATGGCTTCAACTTCAGTTTCAACTCCATTTACTACTTTAATTCTTCTTTCTCCTCTTTGTAGGGTCCTCCTCATATGAAATTCCTGTAATGAATTTGCAACATGAACAGTTGCACCTGAATCAATACACCAAGTAGATTTTGCATAACTTGAATACAAGGATTCATCTATGAATGTAATGAAATCATCGCCTCTCTTCAGAAGGCTCTTCAGGAAGTCTGGACAGTCCCTCTGGTAATGTCCATGCTTCTTGCACCATTTACACTGATCCTTCTCAACTTGAGCATTGTTGTTCTTTGGATGGTGGTCATTCTGAGGGGCTTTCTCTTGAGGTTTGACATTCTTATTAAAATTCCTCTTTTTGTTGTCATTCACAAGGTTAGCAGAGTCACCTTGTGAGATTTTCAGCCTCTCCTCTTCTTGAACACACATTGCGATGATCTTGTCTATATCCCACTTATAGGGCTGCATGTTGTAGTTAACAACAAAAGTTTCATACTCTTTTGGCAAGGAAGCAAAAACCAAATGAATCAGGAACTCATCTTTGAGCCCCAAATCCATTGGCTTGAGATTGGATGCCCTGTTGCTCATCTTCAATATGTGTTCTCTTATACCTCCACTAGAGTATTTCTCATTAAATAATTTCTTTATCAAGGTACTGGCGTAAGCCTTTGAAGAGCCAGTGAACTGACTCTCCACCTTCTTAAGATACTCTGTGGCGGTATCACAATCTGGGATAGACCACCTTATAGCATCTGAAATTGTGGACTTAGCCACCATCAAGCACTTGCGGTTTGAAATGTCCCATTTCTTGCGTTCAAGATCATACTTCATCTGCACTTCTGCATGATCTCGCTACCGAGCAGTGAAATCAGCATCAGTCTCATTATCTTCCCTCACCGGGTCCACTGGCTCAGTCAGACACTGGGAGATAAAAGCCATTGGGTTGAGTCCTAAAAAACACCGTCAGAGATAGTGAGAAAATATGACATCATAATTGCATGCTTTAAATTAACGTTGGTCAAAATTAAAACATACAACATTCTTATACACTAATTCTACATCACCGTTGGGCAGAAATAGAATTAATACATGGAAAACTTATGAATAAACATTATAACATTATTATCATCAACGTTTATCAAAAAATAACAATACGATAATTTAACTTAAGAAAATATGACTACTCCTCCAATTAAAATTTTCCCGTTGGTTCAAAAATTAATCAAAGGATAAACTGATCATTGCAGCGGAAAACTCATACTTAATTGGTGAATTTTACCCACAGGAAAATTCTCTTTACTAATTTTATTTGAGCCATTAATCAAATACCAGGAAAAGAATAAATTCTTTGGAATTTAGAAAATGAAAAAAGGGCTCAAAGCATCACTGTTTACTCGGCCCAAGTAGCAAAGTGGCCTAGCCTGCCTTGCGCGTGCGCCCGCAGCTCCCTCCCAGGACATAACCTGAGCCTAGGCCAAAACTCAGCCCATTCGCTCTGCACTGTCCATCTTAGATCGACGGTCGAGCGCGCTCCTCGGCGAACAAAAACGTGCGACGTGGCGCCGACTCCTGAACCCTAGCTCATTCTATTCTCCTCCCCTTCCTCTCTCAGCACAACGAGCGGCAGCCACCGAGCGGTAGTGAGGCAGTGGCCACCAGAGCTAGCCCGTGGTGGAGGGATGATGGCGTCGTCGCAGGCCCCCTCGCCGGCGCGCGTGCTCCCCTTTGTGTGAGCGCGCCACCATCGAGTGGCCTAGCGGCAGCGCCCTAGCAGGCGACGTTAAGCCCTTCCTAGAGACTCTGGTGAGTGGAGGGCGGCGAGGTAAGCCGCCTCCGAAGCCCTTCCCCTTTCTCCTTCTTTTCTTTGCTTGGTTCTTCTTCTATTCTTCTTGGATCTTGTCTGATTTTGGGTTAGGGTTAGGGTTAGGGTTTGGCTACTGTTCTTCTTCCCTGAGTTGTCTACGCGGGTTAGGGTTAGGGTTTGAGTTCCTTTTTAAAACCGAGACCCTTTCTTACTCCTTTTCTTCACCCGATTGGGGTTTAGGGTTCGATGAACCCTCTACTTAGATCCGAATCAGATCTCTCACCTCCTTCTAATTGCTGCTACTCGGTTTTCTACCCTGATAAGCTAGATCTACGCCTAGTTAGGCGACTAATACCATTGATAGACTATTATAGGATCAACTAGCCATAGATCTAGCATGTGTACTTACATTTGGAATAAATAGCGAGTCCTAGAACATGTACTAGTACGGGATTAACAGATAGAGTGAGAGAGAGATAGGAGTTGAGGAGGCGCAAACCATCGGTCGCCTTCATAAAAGATGAGTTGGCCATGGGGTTGCTTGATAGTGGCGCTGTGATGCCTAGTGGTGAAGGTGCTGTCATGGTGGCGGCGATGCAAAGGCGGCGGTGGCCGGTGGCAGAGCTTCCCATCGCTGGCAACGACCCCTCTCTAGATCGGCTAGGGTTTAGGGACTGTAGGTGGGGCGTGTGGCGGCTCAGGTGAACCTCGTGCCTTGTGCCCCATCCCCCACCTCCCTTTTTAAGCGCTGTGCGACGGGGGCCCACCAACCATGGAATGGTTGGGCGCCCCCGATCAGGGCACGGATCCAAGGGCCCTGTGGAGATCATCTAACAGAATCCACTGCGGTGATTGCATCCAGTAGCTCCTCAATAACATGCAGGGAGGCCTTGGGCGAACAAACATGATTTGGTGCCCACTTCTCGTGCATTTGAAACATAGCCCGTTCTTTCGCCTGAAATCCTTCAGCGCAACCAACTTATCATCAGATTCTTGATGCGTCTGACCGCCCTTAGCCTTGTCAACATCTCCTAGCTTCGACCGATCACCAAGCAGATGAAGGTTGGGCTTGTTGAACTTTCGATTGCTGGGTCTTTCCTTCTTGTGATTCAACTCTTCTTATTGCATAAACGCTAAGGGCTAAGGTGCTGGCCATAACCACATCCTTGGGTCGGTGAAGGCTAATGACCGAGCGCACCTCTTCCTTCAATCACGTGATGAACTGGGTGATGAAGAACATGTCATTGTACGCTGGGTTGTAGAGAAGAATTGCGGGTGCCAGCTTCTCGAACGCCTCATGGTACTCGACAACCGATCACTTCTGCATCAACTGATTGAACTGCTTGAGCAATTACGGGTACTAATCATGGTCAAAGTGCTCGAACACTAGATGATAGAGCTTGTCCCATTCTTGAACGCATCCCCTTCTTTCCACCGTCTGCAACCAGGTAGCCACGGTCCCCTTGAAATTGAGCGCCGTGAACCTTGTCTTCAGCGACTCATGGACACCATACACCTCGAAATACATGAGACATTGGTCCCGCCAAAGCCAGGGGTTATCACCATAGAATTTGGGGAATTCCAACTTCAAAAATGGCGGGGAATGGGAAGAAGAACTCAAACTATAGCCATGTGAATGAAACTCAGTGCCAGTAGGCATATCCATGACCAGGCACGGCGGGGGTCTGAGGATCCCACCGCCCAACACCCGGTGATCTTACGTAGGCCGATGCCTAATGGGCATATCGCTGTCCACCTCAGAAGTGCGAGGTGATGGATGAGGAGCGAGGTTCAAGTCCAATCCCACTGGGTACACATGAGGCTAGGGAAAGGCCTGCAGAAGAGGCGGTGGTGGCAGGGGCGGTGGTGGGCAGTGCTCCAGATGGTGGATATGCGTCGTCGCCGAATTGACTTGCTCTGCCACGGTGGTTGTCCTTTGAAGCAAACCACCGAATGACTCATTGGCCGTCATCCGCTAGGCTTCCATCCCGCTCCACTTGTCCAGAGATTTGTTTCATCATGTCTAGGAAGCTCTCAAACTTGTTGGACAGCAGATCGGTCGGTGCAGAAAGTGACCAACAAGTGAATATTTGTAGTTTTGTTCTACGTTGCGATCGGAGGTGGCCTAGCACTCAATGACATAGGGTTTATACTGGTTCAGGCAACATGCCCTACGTCTAGTTTGAGTTGGTCGGTGACTTTATTTCTGAGCCCAGGTGCTCGAAGTTTGTAGTGGGGTTACAAACAAGAAGGAGAGAAATGGGGTGTACAAGAGGTCTGATCGGCTTCGGTCGGAAGGGCCGAGAGCGACAGGAGCTCTGCTACGAGCTAAGTGTTCAAGCGAGTGCTTGAGGTCCAAACCTGACGGTTCTATGGTTGTGACCTAGTGAACTTGGTTGATCTAATGAATCTAGGCTGGCTTGAAGAGCCTGGATTGACCTATATGAGCTTTAATCAACTTCTTTCTTGGAACTCCCTATGTTGGAGGGAGCGTATCCCCTTTTATAGATGAAGGGGATGGCTTTACAAGTGAGAGGGAGAGGGTACGTATGCTATTGAGTCTTGTTACCCACGCCGACGGGTATGGGATAATGGTAGGCGCCCGCAACATTGTTGATGCTACTGTTGAGTGTCAGACGCATGTGGGAGGTGGTGTTGTCTTCTTTGGGCATGGCAGATGTCGGTACCTGCATATACTGTTGATGCCCAGAGGCATGTGAGGAGTTTCACCTGGTTCACCAGGTACGGTAAATCCCGGCGCCCACAACACTATCGATGCCCAGAGGCATGTGGGGGGCCTTACCGCATGGGGGTTAACGGCGCCCACAATACTATAGAGGAAAATGTCGGCGCCTACAACACTGTTTGTGTCAGGGCGGTTGCAGAGTATTGTTCCTGCAGGTGACAGGATATGGTCCCTGGTATCGTGATTTGACTTGTGTGCCTTGCCTTGCTTTTCTCCGTATGTCTCCTGGTCCCTACCGAGCGGGCGTCCCTAGTCGGTTGGTCCCAATCCGCTCTAGTTTGCGCCAATTGGAGAAGAGCAGGGAGCAGGGTCTTTGCATACCCCGGTCGGAGACACGGGGTCAGAGTCCGAGAGGCCATCCGGAGGTAGGCTGGAGACCGAAGCGAGCACTCCGGTCGGAGAGGTGGGCTAGAGTCAGAAAACGAGCATGGTTCCTCCTTGGCCTGGCCTTCCGGTCGGAGATTGGATCATTCTCCCAGCCTGTCGCTCTGATTTTTGCGCCGGCCCATGAGTTGCGTGCTGTCTGCTTGGGCCGAGCCTTTGCAGGGAAGCCAGTCTACAAGGGACCCTGGGTTTATGAACCCGACAGGAGCCCCCGAGCCCCCGGTCAATTCGGGTAGAATCGTCTGGGGGATTTTTGTTTCGACGTCGGGTGCGCGCGGGCGCACCCATGGGTGTAGCCCCCAAGCCCCCAGGCAGAACTGTCTGGGGGGGTTTTCATGTTTGTTAGCGGGGGAGGTTTTTGTTTTGTCTGCGGGTGCGCACGAGCGCACCCGTAGGGGTGTGTGTATTTTTTAGTCGAGACAGAGTTTGTAGGGGTCGATGTGAGTTGTGTGCCGAGGCGTTTAGTCGTTTTTAGGGATCGGGTGAGACAGAGCTCGTGGATCCTGGCATCGATGCGCGCCGTGGGATCGGGCGAGGCAGTTAGTTTTTTAGGGATTGGATAAGACAGAGCTTGCGGACCCTGGCGTCGGTGCGCGCGGTGGGATCGGGCAAGTTGGAGTCGGGGATCCTGGCCTTGGTGCGGCTCGCGCAACTGAGGCAGTTAGTTTAGTTAGTTTGGGATCGGGCAAGCCAGAGCTCGTTTATCCTGATGGGGCGAGTTCAGGGTCACAGACCTGGGTGTTTTTTGGAGTGTAGTCGAAGCATAGCCGGATGGGGTGAGTTCGGGGTCGCATACCTAGGTGTTTGGAGTGTAGTCGGAGCGTAGCTGGATGGGGCAAGTTCAAGGTCGCAGACCCAGGTATTTGGAGTGCAGTCAGAGCGTAGTCGGATGGGGCGAGTTTAGGGTCACATACCCAGGTGTTTGGTGTCTTGAGCCCCCGAGCCCTGTTGGGCCTTAGTAGGGGTCGATGTGAGTTGTGTGCGTTACCCCATCCTCGGTTCCTCACAACCGGAGGGGCTGAGTTTTGTCGCTTCTCCCGATCGCTTGGGCTCGAGTGACGTGCTCGGTGAGTTCACCAACGGGTATGATCGAGTGGAATCCGGGTCCGTCATTCGTGACGGGGTCAGCATAGCCCTCGTGTGACATTCCACTGCTCCTTTACCTGCAACCCGACAGATGCCTGGGTCATTCCAGAGACTGACCCGGGTGGCCTAACTGCCACCTCTCGATGGAGATTCTATGGGTTTGGCAAGATGTTCAGGATCAAACGAGAAGGTTGAGATGACCCTGTCTGCCAGACTAGGCGAGGGCCGCACGGGCCTCATCTATGTTTTTCTCCCCTGGCTCTATTGGTTGCTCATGTCGAATGAGGCAACCGCCGCTTCATGACGCAGCATGGAGCGTTGTGATGCATTTCGCTGCACATGCGATGCTTAGTTCTCGAGCCCCCGGGCGGTTCAGGGCCTGAATCGTCTGGGAGGCATGGGCGTATGGAATGAATGCACATATGGATGTATGAAATGATTTATAATGAAATAGAGGGGGTCGGTAGTGTTACCTTGATGACTCGAGTGACGGGATTTGGAGAGCTCCAATCAGAAATGTCCGACCAGGACCCGTGCTCGTCGTTCATGACAGAGTTAGCATGGCCTACATGGGGCGTCCCTTTGCTCCTTACCTGTCCCTCAGTATTTTTTCTGAGCCATTTGATTGACTTAGGAAGCCCGATGGTCTCTCCTGGCGGAGATCCCACTTTTGGTTTTTTCAAGTCCCGCCTGGGGATACGGAGAGCCGCCTGCATGTGGTGGCGCTTTGGTTCTTGTGCTCGTCGTGCAGTAGTGGCTAGCGTGCGGTAGTGGTGGGCCATGCCCAGGCCATGTCCCGTCTGACCAAGAGCCGTTCCGTCGGGCAGGGCGTGTCTCATCAGTCAGAGCGTGTCTCATCTGCATTAAATGGGAAAGAGAGAGGGTTTTTCGCTCCGCCGTTTCGTCTTTCCCGGTCGGTGCGCTCTCCCCTAACTGTTGTACCCTTTTCCTTAAGTAGGAGAAGGGAGACAGCTTTCGCTCCGTTCTTTTTGCCTGTTCCTCATCTGCCGCCTCCTTTCCTTTTGCTCCTTGCTGAGAGCGTTCTTGAGAGCCACGGTGGTTCCTAGGAAAGAAAAGGGAGAGAGCGGGGGAGAAGAGAAAAACTCACCAATCCTTTTGCGATCCCAGAGCGAAATGTCGAACTGGAGGTCATCCACCGTGAGGGAGTCGGTGTTGATGGCTTTCATCGTGAAGGAGTTCCTGCCACCAAAGGAGGTGGCGCACTAGAGGGCTCCTGGGAGGGAGGAGTTCCCGCAACCTCGGCCTGATGAGGTGGTGTCCTTTCTTATGTTCCATGAGTGCGGGTTAGGGTATCCCACGCAGTGGTTCCTGCGTGGGCTCCTCAATGAGTGGGGTCTGGAGCTGCAGCACCTTAATCCGACGGGGGTGCTGCACATTGATGGCTTCGTCACCGTCTGCGAGGCTTTCCTCGGGATGGAGCCACAGGCGGATTTCTTCCGACGGTTGTTCTCTGGGAGAGCTTTGACGATGGGGAATCCAACCGAGATTGCGCTGGTGGGGGGTTTCAACCTGCAGAGGAAACCAAGCGTGGGAGTCTCGTGTCACGCGTACCTCCCCTGTGACTCCAACCGGAGGTGCCATGGGTAGTGGTTTTACATCAGGAATGTGGAGGCAGCGCCGTTCCCGGCGTTCACCGGCGGGAGGCCGGAGAAGCAGGACAGTTGGTCATGGGGTTGTGCCCGTAAGGAGAAGATATGGTGGGGGTCATCGAGGAGGAGCTCTAGAAGCTCGTAAAGCACGACCTTAATGGGGTGCGGGTGTTCCACACCCTCTACCACCGCCGGGTTGCGCCGTTGGCGGAGAGGACTCGGCCACTGTGGATGTATGGCGGCCTGTCGGACCCGGACCGTGGGTCGCTGGAGGATCTACCGGATGACGAGATCTAGAGTCGCCTTGGCTGGGTGCTGCAGCTGAAGCCCAAAGAGAGGGTCGATGGGAAGCCCGCACCTTTCAACTCCGCAGTCATGTCGAGACTGGTATGCTCCCTTCTATTTCGTCCATGCTTCTTCGTCTGATTTTTCCTATTTGTTTATTTCGGGCCATCCGTTCCATAGGGGCTTGGAGTTTACAAGTCCCGGCCGCACCTTCCCAAGGGACCGGAGGGCGTAGCCTGGCAGGCCGCCTAGAAGGAGGCGGTAGACGCCTGGAAGAAGAAGAGAACCAGGGAGGTTCGGTGGAAGCAGGAGAAGGAGCAGGAGATCGCCCGGCGTGTGAAGGCCGGGGAACGTAGGAGCGACGTCGAGTCGGAGCTCACGTCAGAGGATCTCACGGATGTGGATGACATGGTTTTCTCCAAGGAGGAGGAAAGTCAGGAGGTCGTTGTGACCTCGGCGGAGCGTCGCGACCCTACGGCGATGTCTGCTAGTCATGAGCAGGAGGTGGAGCAGCGCGCAGCGGTTCTCGTGTCGAGGAAGCATGCGGCGAGCGTGGATGTCATCGGCGAACGGGAGGCAAAGCAGACACGTCACCACGCCCCTTGGTGGCATCGCCGATCATGTCCCCGCCTGCCACGGACGTGGTCGAGCAAACCGGGCGGTCCGAGGAGCGGACCGGCACTAGCGCATCACTGGGAATGGTGCCAGCGCGTGACTCACAGCCGGAGGATGCCCCGCCTGCCACGGACGCGGCCAAGCATGCCGGGTGGTCTGAGGAGCGGACTGGCACTCGAACATCATGCAACTCGCAGCCGGGGGATGCCCCGCTTGCTGCTCCGGTCGGGGAGTCCCAAGCCGAGGGTCGCGGCGACCCGCAGGCCGAGCAAGAGCCAGTTAGGAGGACTCCACCCCGGCTAAAGTGAGGGGCACGGGTCGCAACCTAGGAGCGGTCCTTGCCCTGCAGGCCCGTCGACATCGGGTCCTACCTTCAGAGTCATGCCGCTTATCTCCCGGTACGTTTTTCTTTGTCCCTTTTCGATCTTTTGCTGTTGAGTCTTTTTGGAGTGTGACTTATCTGCACTTTTTGTTAGTGGCCGGGCGATGTCGGGGTTGAGCATCGCCCCAACTCCCATGCGGGAGGCTTGGAGTCCCACCCTGCAGCGTGTCGCGGTGAGCGACGGCGGGGACAGGGTGGCGGCGGTGAAGTCTTCCCTTTCGATGTGGTGCCCCCTGGGTCGGTTGCTGGTATGGTGGCAGCGGCGGTGTCAGCATTGGCGGTGATCCCAGTGCTGACGGGGAGGTCACGTCAGAGGTAACTCTCGTGGCCCCTCCTCCACTGGCTGCGGCGGAAGAGGCGAGGGAGGCCAAGCTCCCTGCCTCACTGGGTGGAGGGCTGCATGGCTCACCCTTGTCGTTAGAACCGAAGGCGTCGGTGGGGGACGTGGCCGGGACGAAGTCAGAACGCCCGGTGGCGGCCCGCGCAACCGAGGTGGTGGATATCCTATCGAACGACGAGGCTGATGTCATGGTGGAGCTATCGGTGTCGTCGTGGGAGTTGGCGGTAGTTTAGTTAGAGGTTGGGCCCTCCGGCGGGCTGCTGGAGGGTGACCTGGAGTGGCCCTGCCCTGAGGACTCGACAAAGGTGCGGTTTGCCCTTTGGGATTCACAGGAGGGTCAGCTCTAGGACATCCTTAGGGAGCAAGGACATGCCGCGGTGTTCGAACTCACCAACCTATCTGCGAGGCTCGGAGACGCCCAGGAGCGCGTTAAGTCCGCTCGGTAGTTAGTCGACCTGCAGCTTGCCGCGGAGGTGAGTTTCCCGTACTTGTCCTTGACCCTTGAATCTTTTGTTGGTCGCCTTAGCATGCTTATTTTTCACAGAGTTTGAAAGGGATGTCGTCCTGCAAGTCCCCCTTCCTCCGAATGGAGCACGCCCGGATGGCTGAGCTTGAGCGTCAGCTAGAGTCTGCTCGCCACGAGTCCTAGGACCGGGCGGCCGAGGTGACCGCGGCCCGGGCAGAGGGGCGGCATGCGGGCGACTGTCGCTGACAAGGGCTCGAGGCAGTGAAGGCCCGCTAGGCGGAGACCGAGGCGGGGTTGCGGACATCCCTAGCGAACACCGAGGCGGCACTCCAAGAGTCCTTGGTGGCCCTTGAGTCGGAGCTGAGCGCTTTGGCGTTGGAGCGGAGCACCCTGGAGTTGGTGCGGAAGGCCCTAGAGTCGGAGCAAAAGGCCCGGTCGGAGGTGGACTAGGAGGTGCTCTCGCTTCGGGGCCAGGTGATGGGGACGGAGGAGGCGAACGCCTAGCTGTGCGCGCAGGCGACTCGATAGGCGGAGGAATTCTCCATCCTTGAGAACTTCCATGTCGGTACGTACCTTTTTTGTTTTTCATCGTGTTGGTTTTTTCCTTCAGCCTGTTTCTAAGCTTGTCGCCCTTCTTTCAGAGCTGGGTGGAAGGGTGAAGACGCTGGAGTGGGACCTGGAGAGGATCAAGGTGACCTTCAGCCTGAATGCAGAGGAGCTGGCCAAGTCCCGTGAAGAGCAACGTGCTCTCGAGGGGGATCTTGACTAGATCCGCAATGTTGCCCAGCTCGTTGTCTCGGAAGTCTTCGGGTCGGCGCCAAGCACTAGCGCGCCCGCCGTCCTGCTAGCGAAGGTCTCGGATGCGGTCCGGGACCTTATCATGAGTGGACTGTTCTATGGGGCATCTGGGGTGCTGACTTCGGTGGCGACGCACCACCCGAACCTAGACTTTGCTACTATCTATAGTGGATATGCTAAAGGCTTGAGCACAGAGGACATCCAATCGATCGGGGAGAGCTTGTTGTCGCATGCGAGGTTGGTGGTAGAGAAAGTCTCTACTCAGTGGGTGATGGACGTCCATCGTGAAGACATGGCCAAAAGCATGCGTGGGGAGGACGCTGCCTAGTCTACGGATGGTGCGGAGCCTAGGTCGGAGGTGAATGTCGCCCTACCTTCGATCGAGCCGAATGTCGTGCCACCAGGGAGTGAGCAGCCCGCGCCTTCGCCGGTCGCACCGACAGCAGATGCCGCCGGGCCGGTCCAATAGCTTGTAAAATATAACTAGTTTAGTGAACATAAAAAGTTTAAGTTCGTGGGGGAGCCCCCATGTAAACGTTCTTGTGTGCTTAATGACTATAGTTGGTTTTGTTTTCTGTGATAGAGTCACTCCGTTCGGGGAAGCTTGTTCCCTTTTGTTCCTTAGTTTTCCCTTAGCATAATTTTGCTTTTTATTCTATCTTTCTCATACCTGCCTGTTTGTCCCGTAGGCTGCAACCTTGGGAGCCCGGGGCATGGCCCATGAGGCTCAGCTGCTCGTAACCATAGGGAAAGGTGGGGTGCGATCGGTCGGAATGTTTTTAAAGCGAAGCTACGTAGGGGAAAATAAAGGAACGAACTCACCTTTTTATCGGGTAGGAAGGAATTTCACCATATGATAGTAAACAAAACAGAGAGGTAGTAGTGCCCCCTAGTGGAGCCCCCGAGCGCCCCGGGCCAAAAAGTGTTTGGGTCGAGGTGCTTTTATAGGAGCATACGCTAAGTAAACAATGGTAAGACTGAAACTTGGGGGAAGAAAAATGACATAGTTGTTCCAAGCATTCGGAGAGAATGTCGTTGTTGTCGTCCTTCAGTCGGTTGGCGTCCGGTAGGATCACTTCAATCTTCAGTCGTCCGGATCCTTGCCTGCAATGCCCCCTTTCTCGGTCGCTGCTTCTTTGCCTTTTTCTTCCTTTGGCCTACCAGCCTGCCTCAGAAGGCGCTTGTGGAGCTGGCAGTCCCTATAGAGGCGTTCGACGGGGTAGTCGTGGTTGGTGCACGGGCTCTCCATGAGCTCGTGGAAGTGGCCCGGAGGGTCCTGCTGGGGCTGCGTGCCAGCGTGATCAACCGCGGCAACCAACGCGGAGTTGGCCGGTCGGCGGCGATCCTTTTTGTTCTTTTTCCCCCTCTGCGTGGAGGGGCCCTCGTCCTGATCCTGGTGCTTGGCCATGCCTTTCCCCCGGTCTCCGTTGAAGCGTGGTGGGAGCTGTTCTTGCTGGGGGTTTTGGACAAAGGTCTACGTTCCCGGGCCATCAGGGCTGGGACTTCGGTCACTGCTGCGTGTGTCTCGGTTCGGTCCGAGCTGTGCGTATACAGTCGGTCGGTGTGGAGCGGTCGTCAAGTCAAGACGAGGTGTCATGCGGCCTCTGCCGCGCTCGGCGGTCGTCGCGGTGATCGGGTGGGGCGACCCATCTGCTATGTCCCCATTCCCCTAGTGGGGAGTGAGGCCATGAGTCGGCGTCGCGATATGGAGCTCTTCACTTATTGCACGGCGGAAGTCTCCACTAGTGACCGGAGGTTTCGGTGGATCGCCTGTTCATGAGGGTCATTCAGCTTGGACAGGCCGCACAGAAGCATTGCCGCAGCGGCGATGTTCTGACTTGCCCGAGCGAACTATGCGGGATCGTTCCCCCTGTCCATGGTGTTGCGCTGAACCCTATGGGCGTGACCCCGGGCGCCACTCGCCGGTCTATGCGCACGGGACGCAGTGTGGTGTGCTGAGCGCGGTGGCGCAGTCGGTGGCTGATGCAGCCACTGTTGTCGTAGTGCCTTGCCGTGCTCCCATGTGAGCTTGGGGATCTCCGCACGAGAGTCCGGTGAGGTGTGATTCTATGAGGACTCTGCTTCTGCCGGTGGGTGTCCCGAAGCGTCCACCATAGCGCACTCCCAGGACGAACGATGGCTAGGCACCATGTCATCGATGCTGGAGCCATCACTCTCGCCTTTGTCATCCATGAGGTCGAGGAAATAGGTGGGAGCATCGCTCGCCATTCCCAAGAATTCAAACGTGAGAGGGGGCGGCGTCGGCATCCTTTGGAGCCCCCGGGCGTACGCGTCCATGGGAGACGCGAAGCCGTAGCGGAACCGGTCGTATAGCTGTCGCATTGGGGAGAATGGGGTCTCTCTGGGTAATCGGCGGAAGATAGAGAATAGTAAGTAAATAACGGCATGTACATTACTCACAGCGGGGTTTGAGCAGAGAGTTTGCTCGGAATGAAGCGCGGATTCCGCATCGTCGAAGTCGTGCGTCCCGGTGTCGATGGAGGGCGCCCATCCGACGGGTGCCGAAACAAGTGCCTCCTCGTGGAGGTGTAGTATGCCGAGCTGGTCGACGATGAAGTCTAGGTTTTTGAAGAGGAAGGCCTGGGATGACTCAAAGACGGGTGGAACCCACATCCCAACAGGTGAGAGTGCGGGAAACTCCAGTGAGCCGAAGCAAATCGTATCGCCTGAGCCCGCCACGGTGAGGTTGGCGGAAAAGTGGGCCATCCGATGACCAAAAAAGTGTTGAATGTACAACGTCTTCCCCTTGGACGGCGCCAACTGTCGGTGCAGAAAGTGACCAACAAGTGAATATTTGTAGTTTTGCTATATGTTGCGATCGGAGGTGGCCGAGCACTCAATGACACAGGGTTTATACTGGTTCAGGCAACGTGCCCTACGTCCAGTTTGAGTCAGTCAGTGACTTTATTCCTGAGCCTAGGTGCTCGAAGTTTGCAGTGGGGTTACAAATGAGAAGGAGAGAAATAGGGTGTACAAGAGGTCTGGTCGGCTCCGATCGGAAGGGCCGAGAGCGACAGGAGCTCCACTACGAGCTAAGTGTTCAAGCATGTGCTTGAGGTCTGAACCTAACGGTTATGTGGTTGTGAGCTAGTGAACTTGGTTGATCTAATGAATCTGGGCTGTCTTGAAGAGCCTGGATTGACCTATATGAGCTTGAATCAACTTCTTTCTTGGGACTCCCTGTGTTGGAGGGAGCACATCCTCTTTTATAGATGAAGGGGACGGCTTTACAAGTGAGAGAGAGAGAGGATATGTATGCTATTAAGCCTTGTTACCCACACCGACGGGTACGAGATAATGGTAGGCGCCCGCAACACTGTTGATGCTACTGTTGAGTGTCAGACACATGTGGGAGGTGGTGTTGTCTTCTTTGGGCATGGCAGACGTCGGTACCTGCATATACTGTTGATGCCCAGAGGCATGTGAGGAGTTTCACCAGGTTTACCCGGTATGGTAAATCCCGGTGCCCACATTACTATCGATGCCCAGAGGCATGTGGGGGGCCTTACCGCATGGGGGTTAACGGCGCCCACAATACTATAGAGAAAAATGTCGGCGCCTACAACACTATTTGTGTCAGGGTGGTTGCAGAGTACTGTTCCTGCAGGTGATAGGGTATGGTCCCTAGTATGGTGGTTTGACTTATGCGCCTTGCCTTGCTTTTCTCCGCATGTCTCCTGGTCCCTACCGAGCGGGCGTCCCCAGTCGGTTGGTCCTAGTCGGCTCTGGTTTGCAATAGTTGGAGAAGAGCAGGGAGTAGGGTCTTTGCATACCCCGGTCGGAGACACGGGGTCGGAGTCGGAAGCGGTGCTTTTGGCCAGGCCTTCCGGTCGAAGAGGCCATCCGGAGGCGGGCTAGAGACCGAGCAGCACTCTAGTCGGAGAGGTGGGCTGGAGTCAGAAAACAGGTGTTGTTCCTCCTCGGCCTGGCCTTCCGGTCGGAGATTGGATCATTCCCCTGGCCTGTCGCTCAGGTTTTTGGGCCGGCCCATGAGTTGCGCGCTGTCTGCTTGGGCCGAGCCTTTGCGGGGAAGCCGGTCTGCGAGGGGCCCCATGTTTATGAACCCGACAAGATCAAACTTCTTCCAGTCCTCCAACGATGACGCCATTTCTTGTTGGATCTTCGATGGTTGCCACTTCGGTGCCAGGACGAATGAACACAGCAAGAGATCTCCGAGATGCCAGAAATTTTTTTGGGATAAGTTTATGGCTCTGGATACCAATTGTCAGGTCCCGGATGAAGGATCCAATGGAGACTGGAACTGGATAGAGTTCAAGATGAACCAGATAGAAATCTAGAGGAGATTGAAGAGGAATACAGATAGGAGAATATAGTGATGGGGATGTGATTCCCGATCTTCCGTCAGGTTGATGATAACTATCGTTTTAGGCGGAGCACGACACACCGATCTGGCTTAAGATCGAAAGAACCGAACCCTACGACCTTAGCACCACAACTCCTCTGGTTATCAACCGTGTCACCAATCCAGTTGACCTCATCAAGAAGGCTAATCCATGCCTGTGAAACGAAGAACACAAGCAAGAACTTAAAAGTACGCAGCTCAAAGTATGGGACAAACTGCAGATTGTATGATTAAGTTCTCAAAGTGGGGTCTCACAAACCGATGAACGGATACTGTCAATGGACAGAATGATCTAAGCAAAACCCAAAATCTAACAACGGCGGCGGCGTATGATTATAAAGGTCTTAGGGTCGTCACCTACCCTGTACGCGCCCCCCTAATAGGGTCAAAGATGATACACGGCCCATTGGACCAAATACGGTGACGCAACACTCTGACAGATTCTGGACGCTGACTTGTTTCGACGATTCCTGTTGATTCAAAAGGGATTGTGATGTGGGACCACTTTCATTGGTTTCCTTATAAAATTATCTTTCCATCCACATGTGGATCATCGAAAATGGATTCCAGACACGTCCTGGGTGACCAGTTTATGGCAGACTGGTCCTATAGCCCGAGACAGACTCGAATTCATATTGGACTGATCCTCCGGCTTGTGTTGGACGTCCTTGCTGATCATCTTTGCCTCCATCTCTTCCTCCAAGTTTCTCATGATCCTCTCCAATGTTTAAAAAATATAACATCATTAGGTAATAGTCTATTCTCAAAAGTATAAAAATGATCGCTTAAGAATGAGCTCACCTCTAAATTTAGCTGACGCATTCGAGTTTGGGTCATTGGATCTTGCATATTGTTTAGAGGATCAGTGGGTGCATCCGAAGTAGTGATGTCCTCGTCACATAGTTCAGGTAGGGAAAGAACAGAGTTCGGGAACGAGTCTGTATTCATTCAATCGATACCGTTTCAATTATGGAGAGGCGCCTTTTATAGACCAAGGCCCAACAAGCCATCCGGCTAACAGAGTCACTAACGGACTTACTAACAGAATGACAAACCGACTTAGACTATGCCTAGCTACCTGACGGACACCGCACAAACTGATGGCCATCCGTGCTACAGTAGGTAAACCGGCAATAGAGCCGCGCGCGGCCGTCAGAGCTCACCCCACCTTGCACATCTTCTTCCTGAGCCTGACAGGCATGCAAGCGTTGGATCTCTGCCGGAATTTTTCATAGTGGAGCTCGACACCGACGTCTCAAAATTGTGTACATGTAATAATGTCATCAGAATTTTATCGAGGCCCAACCACTATATATCACGAGATTAAACGCTATCCCTTTTATTTTAAATTATAAGTTGTTTTAGCTTTCTAATTTTTGCTAGGCATCTAAACACACATTATGTTTATATAGAAAAAACAAAATAACTTACAATTTGGTAGGGAGGATATACATACTTCTTAGATTCTAATGTTGTAAATGTCAAAAACACGCCTTGGGCTTGTAATTAGTAGCGCGTCATCTAACTAAGGCGGGAGCAAGTATGTTACCAGATGGTGTTGTATCTGGCATTGCCTAGAGTGTTTGGTTTGAGAAATCACTCCATCCCATGAGTCCTTTTTTAACAACCTGTTGGGTTTGAAGATTTACTCCATTCGGCATCCGTTGGTTCCGCATGGGGTCATTAGCCACTTTTACGAGGAATTTGTTGGCTCCTGGAGATTGCCTTGCGGCAAGAGATACAGGGGATGGCTCGAACACACCTGTGACGCAAACCAAAAGTTGCGCTTAGGCTCGGTATTTGGATTGGATGATTACAAACTGGTCGATCCCGCAAACCAAACATGCTGTAAATTTGGTGAAATCCATTTCTCGTACTAGTACTAGTTAATGTCTTGTGAGGAATAATGTGATGATGCATCCACCTATTCTATTTAGAAACCAAACAAAAAAGTGAGAAACGAGTAGATGATAGACTAACTTATTCCTCAAACCAAATACCCTGGTAGCAGTCGATTTGAAGTTAGTCTAAGTTGATTATAAAAATACATTCAACAATTAATCTAATAATATTTATTGTGTACCATAAATATTAATTATTATTTTTGTATATATTTAGTTAAAGATAAAATCGTTTGACTTCTCGAGAGATGAGAATTAACACATATTTTGAAACGGAGAGAGTAAAGTTTAGTGACCAAATTCTAGTCAATCATTGAATCAAACAAGACCTTAGGGGGTGTTTGGTTCTTTAGTCGCTCCTAAAATTAATGTCACATCGAATGTTTAGATACTAATAAGGAGCATTAAATATAGATTAATTACAAAATCAATTACATAGATGGAGGCTAATTTGCGAGACGATTTTTTAAGCCTAATTAATCTGTCATTAGCATATGTTTACTGTAGCACCACGTTGTCAAATCATGGACTAATTAGGCTTAAAAGATTCGTTTCGCAAATTAGTCGTAAGTTGTGTAATTAGTTTCGTAATTAGTCTACATTTAATACTCTATGTATATGTCAAACATTCGATGTGACAGGAATTTTAGGAGGCACCCAATAGTTAATATACTAGTTGTTAGGTTGCATTCCTCTGTGCCTTGGTGGTTATTATTGCTGTCGGCATCGCTAATGCAGTTCCACCATCGCCTGTGTGTAACTGTGCACCAGATATTTTCTGGGGCGTCGATCGTTCAGCAAACGATGCGAACTGTGTGCAGCAGATGCTATTGCGGAATGTTGCCATTGCCACGTACACTCCATTCGTCGCGTTCGCGAAAGAGACCGTACACACGAACGAGACCACGACCTCTAATTGAGCAGCGAGAGAGAGGGACAGTGTCATAGTGGACCTACCAGCCGGGGGAGCAAACGGAGAAGCATCGGACGACGACTGTGTGCTACTGTGGGCACTGCATGCGGCCGAAAACTGCTGCTGCTTCTTTTTGCCTGTTGCTTCTTCTTGGTAATTAGCATGACGAATTTATTAATCCTAATTTGGCCATAATTAGTCTATATGGCGTTATAGTAAATATTAAGGGCTAATTAGGTTTAATAAATTTATCTCGTCAATTAGTCGCGGCTTATGCAATTAGTTTTAAAATTAGTTTATGTTTAGTTCTTCTTAGCATCCAAATATAGTGCTAATTTTAGCCACCGGCATCAAACAGGCCCTAGGTTGTTCACACACACATTCCCCAGCATGCTGGTTTTTTTTTTCTTTACTGCTAATGATGATACGGTCATGGCGATGATATAGGGTGCGATTGATGGGGATCCAAATTCCAAGAAAACACTTCAAATTCAGATTCTCTGGAGAAATGATTCTCTTATAAATAGAATACTTGTTGGAGTCGTTTGGCTGTCTGTCTAGATACAAATTCTATAAGTAGCGGGACCGTATGAAACCATTCCCGTTTCGAGCCCCAACAAAAGAAACATGAAGTGCTTCTTTTCAACAAACCCTATGGAAACGATTCGGGCGTGACCCAGCCAAACGGAGCCATAAGCCCAGCTCATAACCTCTGTAGCGAAGATATTTTGTTTCAAGACATGGATGGAACACTACTACAAAAATGATTTTTAGCAGCGGGGCTTTTTTTATAGGGGTGGCTCCACTACCAACCGCCCCTACAGTGGGTGAGCTCGGGTCCCATGATTCCAGCCGCCCCTACAAATCTAATAGTAGGGGCGGCTGGTGATACGAGCGCCCCTACAAATGGGTAGATTTGTAGGGGCGGCTCACTCACCAGCCGCCCCTACTGTTAGATTTGTAGGGGCGGCTCAATCACCAATCACCCCTACAAATGTCGGCTGTATAAATGGCTGCACCTTCCTTTTTCCTTCTCGGGTCACTCACTCTAACCCGTGAAAAAAGGTAGCAGACCTTGGGCACCTCCCAAAAATTGCTTTACTAAGGGGAAAGGTTTTGGTCTCAAATCCTTTGGTGAAGAAGTTATAGAAGGTAAGAAAATGCTATTCCACATTTTTTTGAAGTTTTAATGGTTGATTAGTGAGTATAGAGTTTTGCTTTTCTCTCTCTTCTATGGTACTTGAGCTACTTATGAAGCAAATTAGACCCAAGTTTTGAATGTACTAGGGTAATTAGGTAGGGGAACAAGATCATACCCTTATTTGGTCCCAGTTTCTTGATTTTAGTGAACAATTAGTTAGTTTTATGGATGTTTGATGTGCATGTAGATCTAGATCAAGGGTTTGTTTTTTTATTAATTTTGTTTTTATAAATTTATGTTTGATGAAATTGGAATAGGGTTTGCATGAAAGATATTGGGTAAAATATAATTATTGCTAATTGTTGTCTTTGAAATTATTTATTGTAATCAATAAATATGTATTTTAATTATTTATGGATAAATAGACCATTAATTACTTTTCCTCTACCATGGTGTGTTTGTATGCTTCATGTAATTATATTTGATTTATATTCATATATATACCTGAAGTATATACAATTATTCTCAAGTAATTATTAATTTGATTTATTTTTATATATATCTAAATAAGTAGTCCTTTAATGTTTGTTTTGTTGTTGTTGTAAAAGATGGAGTATAGGAACTCTTGGATGTATGGTTCGTTAAGGTTCAAGGCAGGTTTCTATGAAGAGGTGGATAAATTTATTGAAGCCGCAGAGAAGCATGCAACGACGTTGACGGAGAATAAAGATACAATTATTTGTCCCTGTAAAGATTGCAAGAGCCGTATGGCATGGACAGATGTGACTATCATCAGATCACATTTAATTATGCGAGGATTTGTTGAGGACTACACTGTGTGGATTCATCATGGTGAAATGGTTATTGTTAACGACGAGGATGAGAAGGAATACAACGACGAAACCTTAGAATCCATGTCCCAATATTGAGCAGAGCTTGATGCACGAATGGATCCCGAGTTTGGTAATAAATAAGGTGGTGATGCTGGTGGTTGGGATGGTAACGACGAAGGTGGTGCCAATAATGATGGTGGAGCACGTGTCGGGGATGAAGATGATTTGGAGGACATGATTCGAGCCCTTAGACCAGAGATTTTACTAAAGAGTCCAAAAGGTCTAGAAAATTTAGAAAGGGTGACAAATGCATCGAAGAAGACTATGTATGGTGTTGAAAATGGCTGTCCGAGACATTGGACATTGCTACGTTTTGTGCTTGAGCTACTCATCCTGGAGGCTAAGTACGGCTGGTCAGACTGTAGTTTCAATGATCTATTGCGTCTCCTGTCATGGGTGCTACCACAACCAAACTCAGTTCCCGCCAACACATACCTAGCGAAGAAGGTCATAAATCCATTGACAATGGGGGTTGAAAAAATCAATGCATGCCCCAACCACTATATCCTTTTTCGTGGCGAAACGTTCAAGTCACTGGATAAATGTCACCGGTATGGGACCAGACGGTACAAGAACAATGACCTTTACGGTGGGGACAAAGCCTCCACGGGGAAAAAGAGGAATAAGAAGGATATAAAAAAGGTGGTGCAAGAATCTCAGCCCCCAGAGAACACTCCATTAGGCAACGATGCAAAGCAGAGAAGAATTCCTGCCTTGGTAATGTGGTACCTGCCAGTGACCGACCGCTTGAGACGTATCTTTCTAAACGGGTGTGGCACATCCTCCCGGTGGCTTACACCATAGTAATAAGATACCGCCGAACTACACTAGGGTCGAGGTGCATACTGTGAAGCCTAAGTTCATGTAGTGAAGAATAGACTACACAACTCCTGAGGGGCTGGTGTTACTCAGAGACGTAATGGGGCAGTTCATCCTCTGGCACAAATGGGACATTATATTGATTGCTTCTTCGCTGCCTCCCCCTCTCTCAAATTTGGAGCGAGTTGTTGAGGACGGGGAGATATTTTCACCGTCTCATGACCACCATATTCTTGAGATACCACATTCTTCCCTGCCTCCTAGCGAGCATGTGCCTGATAAGTCACAACCTTCTCTAGCTTGTACCGAGCAAGTGCATGATGAGATGCCACAGTCTTCTCGATAAGCATAGCCGATACATGAACAACGAGTGCCTCTTGAAGAAGGTGATGCACAAGAAGATGAGGACGTGCCTGAATGGGAACTTCAAAAGATACATCCAATCACCATAAGACCAAGTTATGTTCTGATGAAAGACGTCTCGTCGGTGCACAAGTGGTATTCCCATGACCAGTTCAAGCCTGAGAATCAAGTTAAAAAAGTCCCATCACGGGCTTCTGAGGAGGCCGTCCTAGCAAACTCCACCAAACAGCAAAGCAGTATCCAAATGTTGATGCCATCAAATGGTCAAAGTATTGCCCAAAAACATATGAAAGAGGCAAGCCCGTCCTACCAAACTGGGACATCCAGCGGCTACCACTTGGAATAAGAAGGTTCCATGATTGGTACTTGCATGTTCTCCTAACAAGCATAGACCTCGTACAAGCATGCTTCCCCACCGGCACATTTGTAAGCCCAGCCGAGAAAATTATCTCTGACTTCAATGACATGTAGACATGCTTTCACCTTGGAGCAATAGAAATAAATCTAATTCACACGTGGTGCCTATAAGTCATTGTCCTCCCGATATTATATGAATATAATCTTTGAATTTTGTTCTAACTAACCCACGCCGTGATTTGTAGAATGCAAGTGCACATTGTAAAATAAATGCCAAGTGTGAAAGCCGGGTATATAGACCCTCAAGCTATAGCACAAACAAATTTTAATTACCCTAGACAGTGAAAACTAGATGCCAAAGAGCTAACTGCTGGAAAGACCATTCGGGAGAAAGATGATATATGTGCAAAGAAACTAAGGCAAGAGTCCCTTAAGGTTTTGGCATACATTGCCCTGGCTTTTAAAAATTTCCAACAACACTCTACTATATGGCTACCATACAACTTCGAGTAAGTTCAATTCTATACTTAAAACTTTGTTCGATATATTTTATTCGATGCAAAAGAGCTTATCTAGTTCTATGATTAAATCCATGCAGCAACCACTAGATTTGTACAGGCATCGATGTCGGAAGGAGCATGACATGGGTCTTTGATTCAATAGATAGGGACCCGGTGACATACAAAGACTTCATATCAATTCTCAAGACGTATACATATCGACAATCCTCATTAACTTATATGTTTGTATACATACTTGTAACGTTCACTTTTGGATACTAACAAGTTGTATTTGCTAAAATAATTCGAACAGGGCATTTAGGTTCTATGTCAATCAACATCACGGAAGGCATGATCCAGTAAGAAGGGAAAGACTGGCTATAAAAATACTATGTGCGGTAAGTGTAACTTAATTCAGTACTCCGTTACATGGCTGTCAAAAGCATTACTTAACATTTCCATATGCAAAACACACAGTGCCCCAAGCAGAAGCCTGGGAGTGTACATTGTGGATACTATGTATGTTTTATGATGAGTAACACCGGTGCCTACAGGAGACACCCCTTAAGGATAAGTTTAAACCTCTTCACCCGTAGTATAAAAACTTCGCACATGGAATGAAATACTAAACCAAAACTTGTTCTCTTATAGTAGAAAGAAGAGAAAGAAATAAAAAGAGACCCATACAAGGATGACCAACTCTTAGAGCTTGTCGGCGACCTTTGCAACTTTATATTAGACCAGATTGTACACGTCAAAGGCACCTACCATGACTGAGATTCTGACTTAGGTAGAAATCCTCAGTACCAATACCTTCGTGAGACTGAAAGGCTAGTTCTAAGCCGTTGATAACAATGTGTATGGAATTTGATATTGATTTTACCTTATGGGACGATTGGACTTATGGAACGAATTAAACTTGTGAATTATGTCAATTTAATGATGGATTGTATATATTCTTGTGAATTGGACTTGTAATTATAGTTTACATAATACTCTTGTGATTGTGGTCAGATTTGAATTATATATGCATATATATATGTATGTATATGTACCGGTCGAATTTAAATTATAAATTTGATTTTTTTACGAAAAAATGTACTGTAGGGACGGTTCTAGATTGAACCGCCCCTACAAACAGATATTATAGGGGCGGCTGGTACTACAGCCGCCCCTACAAATCGATTTTGTAGAGGCGGCTGGTGTTCCCAGCCGCCCCTACAAATCTAGATATTATAGGGGCGGCTGGTACTACAGCCGCCCCTACAAATCGATTTTGTAGAGGCGGCTGGTGTTCCCAAAATACCTACAAATCGATTTGTAGGGACGGCTTATAACACCAAATTACCCCAATAAATAGATTTGTAGGGGAAATGGGAACCGCCCCTACAAATGCATGATTTGTAGCCACGCTTTGGTAGGGGCGGCTGTCCAAACCGCCCCTACAAATCACCTGGAGCCACCCCTACAAAAGGTTTATGTAGTAGTGAAATTTGATTTTGTGAAGCGTAGAATCCTTTGAGGGCTCCGCGCGAAGTTTACATCCAATCGGTCTACAATTGTGCAATGCATAGCTTTATATCTCTTGTATAACACATTATTATGGTCATGTTTAGATGTCGTAGTATTAATATAAATCATATAGGCAAGTGAGTTCAGAAAATGTCTACCATGAGGTTCATCAAATGTCTGTATTTCTTCCCTGCTCCATGTCTAAACATTTGGTCTCTGTCCAGATTTTGGGCTTCAATCCAGAATTCGAAACATTATCACATTACATCTTTTCGTTTCACTGAAATTTAGCTTATGTTAATTTATTGTGAGAAAAAAAACAACTAAAAAGTAATCCCGAAGTAGTTCAAATTCGGTTATTCTACCACTGTGACACGGTATCTCCAACTATCGCTGCATGGTCTGTAGTCTGTACGAGTGTTTCTGTCTGGATCGGATAGCAGCGAACAGATGTTAAAAAAAAGAAAAAGAAGAAGCATCGAACAGTGTACTACTGTAACCTAATGATTCGGTACGATCGACAGTCACGTGATACTAGCTCACTTCATCTTTGCCTCGTTTGTTTCTTTATTTACTGGAGTATGATTACTATCGTAAAAAATGCAGCTACTTCGACTGTCTTTTGTTAGCTGATGCCTGATGAGGGTACGTCAGCAAGCTAGATCGGGATCATACTTGTTGTCTGGCTCAGGACCATACATAGGAGTATTATTAGCATACAACAAGAGCATTCCTGAGCTAGATCAGGACCACACTAGCTCGCTCCACAGTCACGGCCCAACCATATAGTAGTTTAATTTTCTAATTTCTAGTTTTTCTATTTCAGAAGGACAGAAGTCCAAATTACTCCCACTAAAGTAAGGCCATTTATCTAGATGACTCCTTAGACTATTTTTTTTATCCAACGTATCCTCCGACTGTTTGATTTTATCCAATTTACCCCATAATTAGATTTGTCATTTCTGTTCCTATACGTATCAGTTGAGTTTTAACTTAAAAATTCATGACCTAATAGGGGATGTCATAAATCATGTTAGGAAATACATTATGATTTTTCATCATTATGTTTTCTAAGAAATTGCATCTACCTCTGATAGTACGAAAAACAACATGAAGTAGCCCTATAAATATATATCTAAATTATTCATATCTACCGTTATGGAGCATACAGTAAAATAACCTCCTAAATTTAAACCGGATTAACCACTCTGCCATTATGATGGATAATCTAAGTAATTCCTAAAAGTTGCACAGCAATTATCTATCGCTGCCACTATCAAAATTAACTAAAATATTCCATCATATCAACATATTGTTATATAAATGAAAGTTTAAATGGTCATAATTACACCTATAGATGTTTCGAGATTACCCACTTTTGTCACTACTATACTATTAATATATAAACAACTAACTTAAAGTAATCATACATGCTATAGTACAACAGAGATTTAGGGGGTGATTGGTTGCTAAAGGATCAGCGAGCCGGGATGGAGTGGCTGTCCAGGCTCTTTCCAGCCATGATAAGACTATGCACTTTGCTGTGTTTGGTTGTCTTTGTTATTGGTCCAGTACGAAACGAGATCGTGTTTGGTTGTACGCATACATCAAAGTTTTGAGTGTCTGACACATGTGCCCCTGCACCATGCGTGTACGAAGCCATCCCGGCTCGCGAGGGAAGATGAAATTGAGAAGACGGAGGCGTGCGGGATGGAGGGGGGCAGATGAATGGAACGAAGCAGGCAAAACGTGCGAGGAGGGGAACCAAACATAGCCACAGTGCACCACTTGGTACCGGGCGGGGCTTCGGACGGCGCGAGCAGGGCAACCAATCACCCCCTTAGTGTACGTGCGTGCATGAGGGATAATAAACTTGTATTTTTCCATTTCAACAACCATGAAAAATGTCCTCCGAACAATTCGTGAACCAATTCATTTTAAATTATATTAAATAATTTATATATGAAAATAACTTATCAGAGTTGTCACGTTACGTAAACTTTGTACAACACTTTGACCAAAACATGACCACATATCTATAGTGTTAGCTGATGAGGGTGCTGGTCTGATCTGATCTAGCTCGACAAGAATGGCCAAATGAACCACCCTAGCTATAGTCTCCTCCTGTCCAACAAACGCTCTTTATTCGTGCTAGTGTTTCTCTTAGAAAGGGCTGGTGGGCATCTTTCTGTTACAAGTGGTAAAAGAGGCCAAGCAGGCGACCGAGTCAACTCTGGAACTTGTCAACCAATTTCACCCTACTCAGCCTGCACTGCACATGTAGAAAGGCACCTTCGTTCTCCTGGGCTCCTCTGGCTGACGACGGGACTGCAACTGCAACTGCAACGCACTAGAACTAGATATTGACCATCCCAGCCGAGACTTGCTGCAAAGCTGATGATAGCGAGCTACTACCATTCGCCTGAACCATCAGCTATCACTGTAATGACGCGTAGTAATCGAACTAAAGATCCCCTGGAGGCCTGGACAGCACACGTGCAGGAAGAAGGTGGATGCGTACGTACGTCCTTTGTTCCGCTTCGCCGCCATCCGCTGACTAACCAAAACCATGTGGTCAAAACCTACATGAGCTCTCGTAGAGTCGTACGCACAGCACAGAGATGACACCATGACACCATGACAGCGCGGGCGGACAGGGACGACAGCGGCGGCGGTTGGTACGCGATGCGAACGACGCGAGTCCAGGACGACGCGCGGGTGATGCTGCGGCGGCGGCTGCGCGGGCTTTTGTTGCGACGGAATCGTCCATGCCCGGCGGCTGCAACTGCCAAAGGGCAACTCGTTGGATATCTGGAAATGTCATAAGATCACCGCTCGTGTTACGACCATGCATATGGTCCCGCACATTCATACTGGACGGTGACCAGGGGTGATCGCTGGGATGATGAAGCCCATAGTCGCTGATGAGTCGCAAAAGTGTGCAGGACCTCGGAATAATGCTTCGTTCCTTATTGCTTCTTTGCAGTCTTTTAGTTGACCACGTGTGGTCTTCTGTAATAAGCGAATGCTTTTTTTCTGGTCTGTCTGGTAGCTTGGCTTTCAGATCCGCTCAAACTTTCTGACTGTGAGACACAAGGTCTACCGTTTCAGAACACTATTTTAGCGTGGGGTGTTGATAAGGACACAACTACGATGCCCAAGAATATGTCTAATTTTTCACGGTACAATAGCAGTTCAAAATCAAATAAGCACTAATCTGAATTTTCCAATGCCACTGATTTAATATTCAGATCAATTTCGCTTTTGATATCTCTCGGCAGACCAAATATCTAGATTAGTTTAAGCGGCCTTGTAGTAGTAGTCTGACTAGATGATAAACGACCAGGTATAATCAACAGCGTCTCCAAATTTCAGAAAGTAGCAACACACAGAGACTGCTAGTAGCTCACTGAAATAACCGAAGATTAAAACATATAGAAGAATTATTTTAATCTCTGACAAACACAGGAAGCCACGACCACAAATATTATCCCAAACAATAGGGTCTCTGTCTGCAGACGCATCAAACAATTCTTCAGAGTAATCAAATACGAGCAGTAGCAGTGATACGAGGGATCAGCTTAAAGAGTAGATGCAAACCAATCCTAGAATAATTCTTCCAGACGACGAACCAGGGTTAGAAGATGAGGAACTCTGAGAATTCCAAAACGACGCACCCAAACCGCAGTAGCTTGATTACGTACTCCACGTAGAACCACAAGGAACCGGAAGATAACCTTCAATATGAAGAACATGATGGGATCACCGTCTAGAGTTTCTCGAGTGACGGCTCGGCAGAGAATAATCCACGAATAAAACTGGTCTACCCTGTTACGAGCGCCAACCATCGACTCCAACTATGACTCATACACGTGACTCCGACACACACGTGACCTGAACCAAAATTATAAAAGGAAGCAAACCTGACATGCTAGCTACGACTTCATATAAAAGGAAATATACTAAAATAATACGGCTACATTGCTAATCACCATATTTAGCCTTCCTAATCAAACGAAGCCCACTAGCAAAAATTGGAGCCAATCGTCAACTAGCTTCTTATATTCGATGGCTTCTTAAATTGGCATAATTTCTTTTCTTTGGATAAATTAGCTCCACCAAATATAATCGAGGTTGGCATAGTAGCAGTAAAATCTATATTTCCAGCCTTCATCACATTTTGCTTCGTATCAAAAGAAAATGAGCCAAACTGAATAACTTGATGAGCCATGGGCTCATCAGGAGTCGTGGCACTGAGGTTGCGGTAACATATACAGCCAAACACATGAAGTTGGGAGTACTCTGGAAAAGAGCCATGTAGGAGCTGGTACGGGATTTTGTTGCCAACAGAAGAGAGGAGGGGCACCGATTAAGCAGATAAGTGGTTGTAGCAAGTGCCTTGGCCTAGAAGGTTGGCGGCATGGAAGCATGGACAAGAAGAGTGCGGATGGTGTTGTTGATGGTGCGAAGCATACGCTCAGCTTTGCCATTCTGCTGGGAAATGTAGGGGCAAGAATGGCGAAGCAAAATGCCATGACTGGACAAGAAGGTGGACATGGCGTTTTTGATGAACTCAGTGCCATTGTCGGCCTAAAAGCACTTGGGAATAGAGTTAAACTGAGTCTGAACATAGGCAACAAAGTCAATAAAGTGACCATAGATTTTGGATTTTTGGCACAGTGCAAAGGGTCCCACAGAAATGAGTGAAATCATCAAGGATGACCAGATAATATTTGTAACCCGATTTGCTAAGGACTAGAGATGTCCTGACATCACAATGAACAAGAGCAAAGGGTTCTAACATTGTGGATGCTGAAGTTGCAAAGGGCAGACGCGTGTGTTTGCCAAGCTGACAGGTATGACACAAGGATCATGCTACTTTAGTGCACGTGATGACCGACATGTTTTGAAGAGAAGACACGACGGAGGCACCCGGATGACACTACTAGTATAATTTTAACCTGAGTCGGGCAAAAATGATTAACCAAGGCGGGCAAATGATCCACCTCCACCGAAAGGTCACGGTTAATCCGGCCTTAACGGAGGCGGTTGGTCCAACCGCCTTGGTTAATGGATTAACCGAGGTGGTTGCCCTAACTCAACCGCTAAAAGGACCAAGGATGCCGCCTAGAGGGGGTGAATAGGTGTTTCTAAAAAATTAACCCTTTAAAATGTGGAAACGATTAGAGTTGGAGTTTTCAGACACTTGGAAACTCCTAATAAGAGAAATAGACCCCTTACGAGTAAGCCAACAGGGTAAACAAGGTATATTGAATATGTATACGAGATACAACCCTGCAACCACAGAGTTAGAACAGAGAATGAATAATTTTAGCACAGGTAGAAAATATGGGACGTGTCAATACCGGACATGTCCGGTATACACGGGCTATGCAAGTCACCTCCCCTCTTCTTCCCTTTCGATCTCTTCTTTTCACTAAGTTGCTGATACCTTTAGGTAACCTATATACAAGCTCAAGCAACACACAAGATCACGAATGACAAATGTAGAGAGAGAGATCAAGACACGCGATATATTTTACCGAAGTTCGGCCTCCGTCAAGACCTACTCTCCGTTGAGGGGGCTACGAGCGACCCAGCGAAGGTCAGCTCTAGAGGACCACGAAGACCACTCTCTCGAGTCACACCTACAATCGTCCTGAGTCTTTTTCAACTCCTTTTCCGCCTTCCACTAGCTTGATTCCTTCCCTTGCGCAGTGGAATCGAACCATTACAAACTTTCTGAGGAACACCACAATCTCTCGGGTGCTCTCCGGCGATGCCTAAACGTCTAGGACCGAAGAGTCCAAGAGTAACAAATGCAAATCATGAGATCGACAATATGCACAAGTGCTCAAGGGTGGGTTGCTCTCAAATTTGAATCTCTCTTAAACCACATGATGGATTTTGCAAGATTGAATCAATCCCTCACTAAGAGAGGGTTGGAGAGTGTTCTCAAGGCTCAAAAACGTGTGAGAGAGTCAGAAGAATTAGCAGTCTCCAAAGGTGGATGCTAAAGGGTATTTATAGCCCCTTTGAAAAACTAGCCGTTATGTGATCGTTGGGTAATACCGGACACGCCGTACAGCCCCAACGGTCACTATATCAGTGATGCGCGAGACATCAGGACTCCCGAGGATTGTCGGAACTCCCGACCCCCAGAACTCCTGACTCATGTCGAAACTCTCGACGAGCCCAGTTGAGACCAATGAAGAAGTCACTAGGGTCAGGCAGATACCGGATGTGTCTGGTATCAATACCGGCTGACCACAGCAAACTGAGTTAGTTTTAAGTCTCTTAAAACTCTTATTCTTCACATGGGTTGGCTTGAGCACTTATGAATAGTTATTTATCAACATGATTCATCCCTCTTGATAGTACGGCATACCTATTAACTCAAGATCAAATGAAAATGGAGTTTGAAGCGCTTGAGTTGAATTTCCTTGAATCAAAATGCCATAGCCTTCAATCTTCATCAAGTGAGGGTGTTAACATGTCGACTTTGATTTTATCCTTGAGTATAGCCATCTTGAGCAATTTGACTTGATTCCATTCAAATAAATATGAATTTACTCCAAATACATCAAGTCACTTCCAATACTTCATCTAGGATTTGATTCTTCACCTCAATGTGATCAACATGGTTTGATTGGTACCTTGACTAAATGCAAGTACTTTCTTCTTCACCCTAGCTAGGTTCCTCGGTCGCCAAGCCATCGCTTGCCCTTCACCCTTGCTTAGTACCTTGAAGCCTTTCCTTGCTATCATCACCATCTCAAGCCATCATCACACTTGGTGTCGAATCATTCATTAAATTCATTTGTATACTTGTCTTTTATCTTAGCAAGCTTCAATCGGTGAGACCAATCCATATGCAATCACTTGTGTCTCATTAACTATTTTTCAACATGCTTGCTTTCATATGAATCATCGAAATTCCACAATAAATAAGCCTTGCATGAATTATATTTGCATTGTTATCTTGTGTATGAACTAGATTGTTTCCAACAATACATCATTTTGGCTTTCATTAAATACCAGTGAGACAACCTATTACCTGTCCTCTTGCGCATCCCGCCCTTGTAGAGCCTCCATGCGAGCCTTCTATGCCCACCGATTCCTGTCCAAAGGTGGAAAGAACCACATGGGGGTACGGGCAATGGGCTCTTCATAGATCTGGCAAAGTTACCGCAAGGTTTTGTGGGCCACAACCTGGTAGGCGTCAACGAAGCGAAATCCGGTTGCGGTCACACTCCAGGCTTCAGTGAGGTCGAGGAACTCTTCACTCTTCCCGATGTAGACGGTAACCTCACACCGTTCGGTGCCATGCTCCTCATACTCACGGCCCTCATACCTGGGACGATCTCTGACCCTGAGCTTTTGCAAGGTGGCATGTAGGATTTTGGGAAAACCCTCAACGTTCAGGCAGTAGGTACTAACCCAGGCTCCTGCATTTCTGGCAGTGGTTGTGAGGAAGGCTGAGCGAAAAGCTAGCTCAAAGGAAAAGCTGAGCGAGGTAACGTGCGCCGAGTGGTGATACCAATGGCTAAGCCAGGCTCTTCTTATAAAGGCGGAGCGTTTAGTAGTCCTGGTGCGGTCCACTAGGGTTCCCGCGTGGGATCACTACAAATGAATCGACCAAACTCCTCGCGTTCGAGGTGAGCGACGTGCGATGCCATTACTGACTAGTACGACTGCAGGGCAAGGGTCCGACAAGAGCGCAGAAAAGGGGTACGGGGAGACGTGGGTCGTGACAGGTGTGAACCACTGGCGAATGCGAAACACGAAGCCACAGTGCAGACCTAACTCTGGAACATGAATGAGTCAGACGTGCACAATACGACATGCGCGACACCTTTGGAGGGCGTATCTATAAGCAATACGAGCGCTACAATGCACAAACAGGATATGCATGAATGTACGTCCTATACGTCCTTCCATTGTTGCCAGCATATAGGGCAACTGTTCTCAGATTTTTGGCACATCGTTCTCTCCCTGTAGCTAATCGATACTATCGAACTATGCTCGAGTCAGTGTACCTGCAAAGAAATTGATTAATCCTATCTAAGTCAGTAGAGTGTCATCTATCCTGGATACATAACCATAGTAATAGGGCTTACTTATATAACTTCGCATAAAGACGTCCTAACCTTTTTGTAAAAATAGGTTGTCATATTTTAGTTTAGAAAAGGTTTTCGAATTTATTTCCTCATTTGCGCTCTGATACCACCTGTGGCAGAACCGTCTAATCTAATGCCTCACAGGAGTGCTTGTCTTCCATTAGACACTAAGCACTCGAGGGAGAACACTAAATTACTTGGTTCCGTTGGGCACACCCCAGGGGAGAACCCAAAAATCCACATTTTTTGCCATCAGGATCACAAATGAGAGAATAAAGCTTACAGCCTTCTTAACCATTTCTTACATCACTTTTAGTACAATATTAGAGTATAATATTTATTTAGTATAACAGCGGAATGTAATAATATTATCAGAGTTATGAATAACTTAATTGAACAGCGGAATATAAACATGTGAACGGAGTTACAGCAGAAATAAACATCTATTAATGACATGATGAAGCATTGATATATAAACTATGACAACAGATTATGAAACTTTCATTTATAAAAGCATTTGGTGAGAGTTATAAATAACAACTACGATCGCAGCGCAAAGGAATCCTCGCTGAGCCCACCAGGAGGAATCCACACACAAGAGTCAGCTTTAGCATCCACCTATCACCTGCAACAGGGGGAATAAAACCCTAAGTACTCAATTGTACTCAGCAAGACTTACCCTACAAGAGGAAAGAAAAGACTCCAAAGATATGCAAGGCTATTTGGCTTATGGGTTTATTGTATTTGCAGGAGGCATTACTAAGCGTGCGTCCTGATATTTGATTTTTATTAATGGCCGCATTGATTCATTAACTAACCATTCTATGTAAGCACCTGTGCTACTTTCAAGCAGGTGGTAAGCAATCAGACTTCCTTTTCCATTCCATCTTTCATCTTTCAGTTCTTACTACGGTGCTAGGCCGCAAACGAGCCGTACCGGATTTCCCGGTGATTCGCGAATCAATGCCCCCAGCTGAGTACCCCGAAAACACACGCCCCGCTTGTACCCCAGGCACAAGCAGGACCAACCCATCACTCTCATGTCCCGGGTGTCCAGGTACCCATCCAAACTAGGACTCCAAGCCCCCGCCCCCGAGTCCTGGACTCAGTGCGGTGCAAGGACCTCCTCCACCAAAATAAAACCCTGACAGTCGGTCCGAAAAGAGTCGGATCCACGACAAGAGAGCAACAAGTCTTCCAAGCATCTATACCCAAGTATGTGCTCGGGATAATAAGTCTGTGACTTGCCTAGAGCCTTATGCAACGATCGGTCCTTAACCGACACAGACAGGGAAAGCAGTGTAACCAAGCCATGCCCCGTGTCTTCAGCGACACAACCTCTTACACCCACCAATACCCAAACCATATCCCTGCCCGGTCACCATTTTTCCTTTCCACCATTTATATTTTTCAAGTGGTAATAATCCATTAAGATATTTCCTATCTCTCGCGAGTGACAGCCATCACTCGACTTCTACCGAAGTCCTGTAGCATAGCAATCTACACGATCCTGTCATACTAGTAAGACTCATAGGATAAAGATATATATATATATATATATGTGTGTGTGTGTGTGTGTGTGTGTGTAAGTGGTTTTCATTCAACTCCTTAAACTTAATGCACAAATATAATTTAAACTGTAGCAAAATAGGGTATGAAACTTAATGCACCGAGGCTTGCCTTCAGCGGGCACGGTGTCAGCAAAGTCAGTGACGAGGCGGCTCCAAAACGTTCTCCTGCATGAGGATCTCCTCCTCGTACTCTTCGACGACTTCATCGTACTCCTGCTCGCCCGCAGTCACGAACTCTACCAACTCGTTATCTACATGCATGAAATGATGATGCAACGCTTAGTAATACGGCAACAACAACTCTTAAAATAAGAATACATCTACCAAGCTACTAAGCTAACTCTAATGACTAATACGCAAAGTTACCTATTATTCCCCACTAAATAGGTATGAAACATTTCATGTATTACCTTAGCAACTAAAGGCATGCTTATTGTTAATATCAATTTACTATATATATGATAAAACAAGGTGCACTAGCAACCATATTTATCAACCTATTCTAAGGCCGTAAATTACAGTGAGCACATAATAATACAATGAACCTACTGTAAAAGAATTTTAGGGCTAGCACTTCTACCAATGCATCACAAAAATTTTCATTCTCTAAATAACCATAATACTAACAAACAACCCAGAATTAATAAGTAACCCTAAAACATTGCAGAACCATACGAACTAATTACACTAACAGATAGATCATGAATTTAGGAATCTAACAAAATTTATTTCACCATAAGTAAATAAATTCAATTGAGCTCTAGAGATGAAGAAAATGATATTATCGGAGGAGGCTAATCATGCTATTGGACTTGTTGACCAGCACGTGGCTGTGAGTCTAGAAATAATGAAGAAGGAGAATGAAGGAATCCTTGCAAGTTAACTACCTCGGTTGATTACAGCTCGAAGAGGGAGATCGGTAGAGCGCAGCCTTCCCAGGCAAGAACAGAGGAACTCGATTTAGAGAGTAAGATGGTGAGCGGCGAAGTGGGACGGCTCGGCGGGCTTGGCGTGTCCTTTATAGGCAGGAGACGCGAAGGCTGGAGGTGGAGCTAGCATTTGGCTAGCTGGTCATGTGAATTGGATTTCACGTGATGGACTTGGAGTGGGTCTTTGGTCATGAGCGAATTAATTCAAATGATGTACTTTGAGTGGTCTTTGGTCATGAGTGAATTAATTCAAATGATGGACTTTGAGTGGTCTTTGGACTTAACGAGCACATCAGGACTGGAGTGTGCTTTGGGCTAAACGTGCTTGGCGGTGGGGTGCTGGTTCATTCATGCAGGTTAAGGAATTAATGGGGGAGACCACAGGTCAAGGAAACATTAGAGAATAAGAAGATCAATTGCAGACTAGCTACCTCAGCTGATTATTGCAGCTTGGGAGAAATCGATAGACGCAGCTTTCACGGGCAAGAACAGAGAAACTTAATTTGAGATAAGCAAGTGAGCAGCAGAACGGAATGGCTCGACGGCTCGGCGTATCCTTTTAAAGGCAGGAGACGCGAAGGCGCGACAGCAACACGTCGTAAGGTTAGTGGCTAACTAGCTTGCTTAAAGGTAACAAAGTGTTGCTTGCGCACGACGTGTTGCGTGGGTGAATAGTGCTTTTCTGCGATGAACAGTGCCTCCACGACGAACAATAATTCCCACGGCGAACAGTGTTCCTATGGTGAACAGTATTTCCTGCGAAGCTACAGCCTGCCGTGTGGAAAAATGGGTCTGACCTTCATTTGCAAAGCAACTGAGCAGCGAGCAAGCGGAGTGCGCAGCGGGTAGAGCTTGTGATTGAGATTAAGGTGCAGCGTGTGCGATGCTGCTGCCGGTCGGTCATGTGCTGCCAACTTGACTTGCTTGACACGACAAAGTAAAAAGCACTGCGTCTCGCCAAAGAATATACTGAAGCGTGCTTCGTGGGCTTGCGAGTGCCGAGTGCGTGCATGGAAAATTAAGGAGGAGAAGAATAATAAGAGCTGGAGTTGGATCAGGATGACAATAGTGAATTGAGTTGTGCTGGAGAGTATTTGGACAAGGATGAAATTAGAGCTTAATTAGAGAATTAGTACAATAAAATTTAATTTCTCATTTACCACATGCAATAATACATAAACATGATGCTCATGATATGGTTTAGTGTTTTGATTAAGGCGTAACACCGAGGGTGTTACAACGACGCAATAATTTGGGGGATCCAAACGGTCAGGACGGCAGCTGTCGCGGTTACGTTACCAATTTATCTAGGGACTAAAACTAGTTTATACGTAAACATAAACATGTCACTAGGCCAAAGCATTTCACTTTGCATGCTTATCAAAATAAACAGGTGAGTATATATATATATATATATCATTTTATTTATTAATGAATTTTATTTTATTTATAAAAGTTGCTTTTAATGCTTAATCTAACAGAACAAACCATTTGCTAGAATCGTCGTCGGACATTCCTAAATATTTCTACGCACTGAGTAATTTAACTTGGACGTTTATTCGAGTCCACAAAACTGGGTCACCAGATTCGCTTATCGCCTCAAGTACATTTTAAACTAAAAACATGAGAAACTTGTTTTGAAAATTTTACTTAGGCCTAAATCGCGATGCTAAATGAGATCGTAACACCAGGGGTGTTACAAGGACCACATATCAGGACCGGTTGGAGAACCGTGAAGCCAACTAGGATGCTAGTGAGCGTGCAGGGCTGCCACCTCTTTCTCTAGTCCAGTCACCGCCGAGGTTTGATGACCTCCCTAGCCTTACTGAGATAGATTCAGAGGATGAGGAGGAGGAGGAGCAGGTGCAGCCAGAGCTTGATCCTCACACGAGTTTGAGGTCCACCTTGCAGTCCATGAGGAGGAGCACCAGGCGTGAGCGCCACACTTCGACCAATCATCGCCAAGGGAGGGCGGTGGTGTCTTCTTCTTCCTCCGACGATGACGACGACGTTGATGATGGTGGAGAGGAGGACATTGCAGGTGCTTGTGGAGCCGCTGGTGGGGATGATGTCGATTGGGACACCATCCAAGAGGATGAGGAGTAAGTGTTGGTCTTTCTTCTTATCTTATTTTTTTGTGCTTTATGCCAAAGGGGGAGGAAATTAGAGGGGTCAACAACTTTTTTGACGCCATGGAGAGGAGGTTGCTGCTGCTAGAGTCATATTCGCATCCGTTTAGAGTAGTCTTCGTTGGGTGAGAGTTTGAGAGTCCATTAGAAACTCTATTTATGTAATAATGCTACTTAAGTACTTTATATATGTGTAGGATATTGACATATATTAATTTATGCTGTCGCTTGTGATACAATTGTGCTAGAATGTATATCTTTATGTGTATCATATGCTGTGTGGTGTTTGTTCTTATCTGTACTGTTACAGCAAGTACGGTAGTGACGTACTCTGGTGCGGCAGTGCCGCACTCAACTGTAACAGCAAAACATGTTGTGCAAAAACTATCATTCGCATCACGTTTTACATACCTGACACAGTATGCAGCACCCTACAAGAGCATGGATGTAGGGGGAGCCCCATCACTTTCACTAAAATATGAATCTTGGCTTCTTATGCCAATTTGAGAATTTAATTCTCTACTCACACATTTAGGGTGAGGCTCTACACCCATGGCTCGAAAAATCTCAATATTTATTTATATCTTTTGTAAGCTCTAATTGGGTTGTCATCAATAACCAAAAAGAGGGAGATTGAAAGTGCAATCAAGCCCTAATTGTGGGTTTTGGTGATAATGATCATGCGATTAGAGAACTAATGAGATTTATCAAGATGATAAGCAGAGAATTTATATTCGAGGATGCTACACGAAATGAAGGATCCCCTAATTACAAATGTTGATGGTTTCAAACTCAAAGGAGGTTTAAATTCTTTTATATTTTGAATTTGAGTATAGAAAAAGCCGTACTATAAGGGATGACACAATGCTTAAGCTAACATGTGCTACCAAGTGCTCAAACATACACATGCATCATCAGATTCATAGCTAAGATAGCCAAAACTTCTCTCTTACCCTTGCTGTCTTAACTAGTGTGGCACTGCCGTACTTGAAGAGAGGAACTGCAGCAGTGCGGCACTACCGTAACTTAAGTGACTGTTGGGGCTGAGGGGGTATTTTTACCCATCCTCTTCCTTCATAACGGCTATCTTCTTCCTCATACTCATTTCAGCACATCCAAAACAGAAAAGGAGCCATCTCTTTCTTCCTCCATTAGTGACCTTGAGCCCTCAAGCAAATTCATTGATTTCCCCATCAATACTTGAGAGAAAAGGATCCAAAACGCGATTATAGAGCAATCCATTGATTCCCCAACTCAAAAGGGCACTTGGTTCACGTTTTGGCTAGCGGTTGTGTTTGTTACTCTTGGAGCTTGGCTCCTAGCCAGCTAGAGCGTCGCCCATAGAACTTGCCAACTTGTGTGACAACCTTGGGAGGTTTGTAACCATCTCTTGAAGTTAGTATACTCACTCCTCATCTCAAGAGTTAAGTCTCTTGACTTGAGAACGAGGAAGGGTTGGAAAGCTCTAAGCCTTAGTGACTAACCTCAACAACGTGGAGGTAGACAAGCCTTGGTGGCAAGCCAAACCACAGGATAAATCATTGTGTCACTTGTGCTTAATTTACATTACTTGCATTTTATATTGTTGGTTGAGATGATTTCTAGGGTTTCTAGTCGATCTACTTGTGTGTGGTGCTCCTACAACTTCTAGCTCTTATCTGTGACTATCATACCTGCAGTAGGCTGAGAAATTTCTCTGATCTAAGTGTCCGTTCATTGATTTTGAACTATGACTCGAAGTTGTCTGCAGGTGCGGCAGTGTCGCTGTTCTGGTCCGACAGTGCCGCCCTCCAGAGTGACAGTGCTGCTGGGTGAATTTGATAAAAGTTTGAGTGTTTGTTTTGATAGGCCTATTCATCCCCTCTCTAGGCCAACCAGAGGTCCTATAGGTTAGATGCTGACGTATGACCTTTGTCATGAGAGCACGATCAGACAACCTTGATTCCAAGTCAGTAATGGGAGTATCAGAACTGACAGCAATACCAAACTGTCGTGGAGGATACCCATAGAGGACTTCAAAAGGAGAGCGACCCAATGTAGAATGCCATGTTGTATTGTACCAAAATTCAGCTTGATCTAGCCACTGACGCCACTACTTGGGACATGCATGAACAAAACAATGCAAGAACGTCTCCAAGCATTGATTCACACTCTCCGTTTGGCCATTGGACCGCGAATGATAAGCAGTACTCATTCTCAACTCCACACCGGCCAACTTGAATAATTCATGTCAAAATGAGCTAGTGAAAATTTTGTCATGGCCGGAGACAATAGCCGTAGGCAGTCCATGGAGCTTGTAGACATGAGCCAAGAATGCCTGAGCAACCGTTGATGCTGTAAAGGGATGCATCGGCGGCAGGAAATGGGAATACTTGGAAAACAGGTCCACCACGACAGAATACAATTGGATGTTGGAAGCCCTTCAATGAAATCCATAGAAATCACAGACCAAGCACGGTCAGGTACTGGCAACGGTTGGAGCAGGTCGAGAAGCTAAGAACGGTCAGGCTTTGCTTGCTGACAAATGGTACCACTGGTAGAGAATAGAGCTTTACTCCCAGTGGGGAACCCCCTCTAGTCTCGGTTCCCCACCCGGGAGTAAGTATCCGGGACTAAAGGGAGGGTCCTTTAGTCCCGGGTCAAGAACCGGGACTAAAGGGTCCTTTAGTCCCGGTGGGTAACACCAACCGGGACTAAAGGTCCTCCCAGCTTTAAAAAAATAATATCCCCCACCGCTGCGTCCGGTGAGATTCGAACCCAAGACCCCATGCATTGCCTCGCGCGTAGTTTACCACCCCACCTACACAACACATCTAACAATGGATGGGATGTTTCTCTTTTGAACTAACCCATCGAGGGACCCTTTAGTCCCGGTTGGTGTTACCAACCGGGACTAAAGATTGAGAACTTTTAGTCCCGGTTGGTGGCTCCAACCAGGAGTAAAGGTCCACCTTTAGTCCTGGTTGGTGTCTCCAACCGGGACTAAAGGTCCTCTGCCACTGTGCCGAGCGCAGTAGCCGTTGGGCAGGGACCTTTAGTCCCGGTTGGACTCCAACCGGGACTAAAGGTCTCTCTAGTCCCGGGCGCAAAAAATGCCGGGACTAGAGCCCATTTTAGCATCGGATGAAAGGTCTGTTCTCTACTAGTGTACTGGCAGATTTGTCATTTCTGTTCCTATATGTATCAGTTGAGTTTTAACTTAAAAATTCATGACCTAATAGGGGACATCATAAATCATGTTAGTAAATACATTATGATTTTTCATCATTATGTTTTCTAAGAAATTGCATCTACCTCTGATATTACGAAAAACAACATGAAGTAGCCCTATAAATATATATATCTAAATTATTCATATCTATCGTTATGGAGCATACAGTAAAATAACCTCCTAAATTTAAACCGGATTAACCACTCTGCTATTATGATGGATAATCTAAGTAATTCCTAAAAGCTGCACAGCAATTATCTATCGCTGCCACTATCAAAATTAACTAAAATATTCCATCATATCATCATTTTGTTATATAAATGAAAGTTTAAATGGTCATAATTACACCTATAGATGTTTCGAGATTACCCACTTTTGTCACTACTATACTATTAATATATAAACAGCTAACTTAAAGTAATCATACATGCTATAGTACAACAGAGATTTAGTGCACGTGCATGCATGAGGGATAATAAACTTGTATTTTTCCGTTTCAAGAATCATGAAAAATGTCCTCCGAACAATTCGTGAACCAATTCATTTTAAATTATATTAAATAATTTATACATGAAAATAACTTATCAGAGTTGTCACGTTACGTAAACTTTGTGCTACACTTTGACCAAAACATGACCACATATCTATAGTGTTAGCTGATGAGGGTGCTGGTCTGATCTGATCTAGCTCGACAAGCATGGCCAAATAAACCACCCTAGCTATAGTCTCCTCCTGTCCAACAAACGCTCTTTATTCGTGCAACGTAAGTATCTTGATGCTAGTGTTTCTCTAAAAAAGGGCTGGTGGGCATCTTTCTGTTACAAGTGCTAAAAGAGGCCAAGCAGGCGACCGAGTCAACTCTGGAACTGCAACTGCAACTGCAACGCACTAGAACTAGATATTGACCATCCGAGCCGAGACCTGCTGCAAAGCTGATGATAGCGAGCTACTACCATTCGCCTGAACCATCAGCTATCACTGATTCACTGTAATCGAACTAAAGATCCCCTGGAGGCCTGGAAGGTGGATGCGTACGTACTACATACGGGAGTAGTATCTATCCGAGGCTTCCGAGCAGTCGACGCACCCGGCGGCTGTGGCGCGTCCTTTGTTCCGCTTCGCCGCCATCCGCTGACTAACCAAAACCATGTGGTCAAAACCTACATGAGCTCTCGTAGAGTCGTACGCACAGCACAGAGATGACACCATGACAAGCGCCAGTTACTACCGTCTGCTCGCCAACCATCGACCGGTCGACGGAGACGATCCAAAGGACACGGCACACAGCGCGGGCGGACAGGGACGACAGCGGCGGCGGTTGGTACGCGATGCGAACGACGCGCGGGTGATGCTGCGGCGGCGGCTGCGCGGGCTTTTGTTGCGACGGAATCGTCCATGCCCGGCGGCCGCAACTGCCAAAGGGCACCTCGTTGGATATCTGGAAATGTCCAAAGATCAGCCCTCGTGGCTGCGCGGGCTTTTGGTAGCACATTCATACTGGACGGTGACCAGGGGTGATCGCTGGGATGATGAAGCCCATAGTCGCTGATGAGTCGCAAAAGTGTGCAGGACCTCGGAATAATGCTTCGTTCCTTATTGCTTCTTTGCAGTCTTTTAGTTGACCACGTGTGGTCTTCTGTAATAAGCGAATGTTTTTTTTTCTGGTCTGTCTGGTAGCTTGGCTTTCAGATCCGCTCAAACTTTCTGACTCTGAGATACGGGCTCTTGCAGTCTCGCATCGCACGTCGCCGTCGGGTCTGTGGTCTGTGGGCTGTGGCCTGTGGCCTGGCCCCGCCAGCCAACTGAGGCTTTCTACGGACAACGACACGTGACACGTCCCATTGGCACGAAAGTTTTACTGGTCTGGACTGCGTAGCGTGGAGCGTGGTGTAGTGTGCCGAAGTTGGTAGCGGCGTACTGCCGACTTGCTTATCCAGCCGGTAACGGTCTTTAGTCCCGGTTATCGTGTTGGAACAACGATCTCGGGATTAAAGATGAAATCTTCAGTCCCGGGTCATCGAGCCAGGACTAAAGAGAGACCTTTAGTCTAGCCGAGCAAACGTGGCCGCACTTTTAGTCCCGGTTGGTAACCCCAATCGGGATTAAAGGTTCCTTTTCTTTTTCTTTTTTTTGTTTAATTTGTTTTCAGTTCAGTTACACATATTTATTTAATATATAATATATTTTTATGTACGTATTCTACGCTGCTAATATAAATACACACGCATATAATTACATCTAATTCTCATCTCGAGCATTATTATATTCGAATAAAGTATGAAACTATATATATTATAGATATATATGTATATATACAACACTTTCATAATCTTGTTCTCGAAAATAACAATATCAATAAACATTTAATTTACATCATTTATTCCTTAGGATTAAAGTAGAACTCGCCGTTGGGATTTAGCACTTTTTCTAGAAGAAATCCTGGTATTGACTCTTGAACTGCTTTTAGATGGTCTTTTTTATGACCCTTTGTTTGAACCATTCAGTCTTGCATTTGAAATAAAAGGAAAAGTATTAATACATATATATATATATCATTTAAAAATAAATAAAAAATTGATATATACGTACTCTGAGGACATTTTTAGGAGTTCTTATGTGCGCAGTGATAAATTCACAAACATAGTATCCACACAAGTTATTACCTGGTTGCTACCGCAAACACCACTGTACGAGAAGAAGATTATTCTCATCATCTCACACATAAATTGAAGTACGATATAGTAATTAAACACGTGGGAAAGTATATATAGTATAACTTACTGGTATTTCAACTACATTAAGTGATGCCTTGCAATCCTTGCGGTGTTGCCGAATAAACTCTTTCCAAACACTGTGCGTCCAATAATGTATGATCGTTAATAAATTATGACAAAGTCTATTCAATAATAGTTGTGCGCGAGAGATCGAAATTACCCCTGGATAATGTCTATCATATCTTGGTATAGTGCCCGCTCTTTTCTCTTCGAGTCCAAGATTACTAACCGACTTGAGTTTAACTCAGTGACAATGAGTATCCAGTGAAACCTACATTAGTTTATACACACACGCACATGCATATAAGTTGTATTGATATTACATAAAATGTGTAGACTATATTATTATTAACACTTACTCAAAGCTGTACGGGAAAAGTATTGTTGTCTTGTCATGCTGCTTCACGAAGAACCTCATGATATTCTTCTGTGCTTCAGATACCCACTGCTCCTTGGGAATAATATCGGTTTTGAATATGATATAAGGATCAATGAAGCCAACACTGGTGTCTTGTATTCTTTGGAGCTCTGACATCTGGAATCTGTATATAAATATAAGTTACATGTGAGGATAATTATATACACGTACGCATGGAAGTGAGTTTATTAAATAAAAGTAAGAATCAGTTACAAACAAAAGGAGCTAATGATTAATTTGTCCAGAGCGTCCATGTGGCATAGTTGATGCAATTCTTCGAAACTAATATGTAAGATGTCATCGCCACGGAAGTAATGATGGTCTCTAAATCTGACAAAGATCCACTCCTCACCCCTGCCACACGCCTGCATGTACCACTTGTTGAGCAAGTACATTTACGTACCCAATTCATTAAGAGCCGCAGGGTTGTACAGACTTTTGCCAAATTTATAAGTCTTCCAGGTATCAACTTTTAGGTTCTGGATTGGAGCTTTGCCCGTCACTTGATCCAAGGTTAAACCAGTTTGTTCAAAAAAAGCATTAAGGTCTTGAACCGACACTTCTCCAGAGTTGTCTGGTCGATAGACTTCTATGTTGGAATCATATTCATTAGCAACAACAAGATTTTGCATTGGTTGCTTTTGTTGTCTGAGCTATGGGACATCCTTCCCTGATGCTCTTTTTCTTTTCTTATGTGCATCATGTGACTTCACGAGGGAGCGGTCATAGTCTGATAGTGGCGGAGGCTTACGAACTTCAAGCATCTTTTTCTTGTGAGCTTCGACCTTCTGCCTCCGCTGATCTCGTGGTATGTAAAAGTACGACTTCTCCTTAAGCTTCGCTTGTCTCTGCTTTTGGATATCTATAAAAAATCTTTCACTTTTTTGTCTTCTTCAGCTGCTATTTGCTCATCAGTCTTTTCAGGAAGTATTTCTTGAGAAATAACTCTTTTTTGTCTTCTTTGCCGCCGGGACCTTAGACGTCTTTGTAGTGCGTCGCTGTGGAGGGGGTGGGGCGGTGTTGGAGACCGGCGTGGAGGCGATGAGGCCGGTGTTGGAGTCCGGCGTGGAGGCATTGGAGATCGTTGTGGAGGCGGTGGGGCGGTGTAGGAGTTGGAGATCGTTGTGGGGGTGATGGGCTGGTGTAGGAGTTTGAGATCGCCGTGGGGATGAAGTCGTCTCGCCCCCCGTGACGCTGTGATGAGATGGGGAATGAATGATTGGGTTAGGCTGGGGGGAGACCCTGCTACAAAAACAAGTTGTGGGTCAATTATTTTTTAAGCCAATATAAAATTAATAGAAAATAATATTTTATTCACTTTTATTCGTACCTACGGTGAGGTAGGGGAAGCGGTGGCGCCCCAGGAATGATGATGAATCGTTTGCGCCATTGAATAAATGTCTTCTCTGCTTCTCCTAGTGTCTTCTCCCCATCACCGCCTTCAATGTCAAGAGGAACATTGTTGTAACCTTTGAGCACTCTATCGACCGAGACGTTAGCATATCCAGGTTGAATAACTGACCCATGGATTCTTGGTGTCTTCATTCGGTCTATTGGAGATACAACCCCGACAGCCACCATGATTGATGCATTATTACCATCTGGAATGTGCAGCTCACATGTTGTTAGAGGCTCGGTAATGTCATCAATAGAGAAGCGCAACCCAGCTTCACCTTGAATAACTGGCAGCTCCGTGGAAGCACAACTGCTTTTCATCTGACCAACGGGGCTAATGGTGACTCCCGGCGTTGATTGCGATTGCATTTGACTCATTGCTAACTGCACTTGCCTCTTGATCTCCTCCTGCATTCTTGCCTCAAGAGATTTTTCTCGTTCACGTGATTCAAGCAATGCTTGTCGTGACTCATTAACAAATTGCTCTAATACACGGATTCGGTCTGCCTCCTCATCCTTCTTTCTCTGGCGGCTTCTGTAGGTATCCTTGTCTGCTGGGAATGCTTGTAGCCATGGAACCACCCCATAGCCTCTTGTTCGACCACCGTGTTCGGGATTCTCTAGGGCATATGTCAATTCATCATTTTCTCTATTGGGCTTGAAAACACCACTATCAGCTTCTTCCCTAGCATGAGCTAGTCTCTGTGTTGCTCTCTCAATTTTTTGGCCAAAAATTAGCTTGCCAGTGTCTGGGTCTAGGCTTCCCCCATGAGCGTAGAACCAATTCTTCGCGTGTTGAGGCCAGTTCTTCTCTATTGTTTCAGGTATGATTCCCTTGGCAGTAATCTCTGCTTCTAGGTTCTGCCACTTGGGAATAGCACTCCTATAACTACTTGATCCCATGCGATGATGGTATTGCTTCTATCGGGCATTCTACTGATTCCTCATCACACGTTCCTCACTCTCTTGAGATGTCTTGTATTGTACGAAGTCATCCCAATGGGACTCCAACTTGACAAACGTCTTAGCATTGAAATCCAACATTTCGTTCTTCAAGATAAACTTTTTATACAATGTCTTCTTCCAACTCTGGAACAATGTTGCCATCTTCTTCATTGTCCAATCCCTCACTAGCTCCTTCAAAGCATCATCTGCTTGTAATGTGAAATGCTGAGTGATATCTCTCCAAGCTAGGTTCTTGTCATGATCAGATACAAAACTAACATTAGGAGCGGATATCTTCTGTTTCCATTCATGAGCACTAACTGGGATCCTATCCCTTACAATGAACCCACATTGATTGACATATGTCTGAGCATGTGGTCCCAATGGTTTGTCGGTGTCGGTGTCGAATTCTGATATTATGAAACGGCCCTCTAATGGCATTTTTGGCCCTCGGACTTTTCTACTCTTGCCGGTGGTTGATGTAGATCCAGAGACCGGCTACATGAGTAGAAACACAACGATTAACAACAAATATACGTACGCATGCATCTATAAGATATGATAGATAATCGAATATACCTCGCTAGTATTTTCTTGCGCGATAATTTGTTGATCTTCAACCACCAGGATATTCAGGATATCCTTATAATCAGCAAAGTACTGACTCGTGTCATCTACATCCGCATTGGTGCCGGCGTTGATAATATCCGCCATTATGTCATCATTCAAGTTATCATCCGGAGCAGTCATTTGTATCTTCAAAATAACACATAGATAGAATTACTATGGCACATAACATAAGTACATGTGATAACACATATAGAATTACTAAATCTAATTAAATATAATAACATATAATATTTCATAAGGATAAACAATAACAAGGTATAGGCTTTGGAATCGAATAAAAAACACTTTCGATCTAAAAACATGGAAATAAGTACATGTATATATACACATAGAATGATACAATTTTCTCTCTCTCTCAACACATAGAATAAGTGCATATGTATATATCTCTAGATATGCATGTGATAACACATAGAATGTCTCTCTACATACAATTTTCTCTCTCTCAACACATGGAAATAATTAAGTACATGTATATATACACATAGAAATAATTAAGTACATATATATGTATACATATAGAATCTCTAGATAGAATTAATTACTAAATCTAATTAAACCTAACATATATACATAGATAGAATTACTAAATCAAAATTAAATCTAACACATATAGAGAGAGAGAATAATAATTACTAAATATATCAAAAACTATAATAAAAAACTATCTAAATAAAGTACTAATTAAATTTTAATACATTTAAATCTAATTAACATATATCAAAAAACTATCTAAAAACTAAGAATAAACTACTAATTAAATTTTAATACATTTTAATCTAACATATATATCAAACACTACCTAAAAAACTATCTAAAAAAACTATCTAAAAAAGTATCTAAAAAAATATGGTCGGGCGCTATAGCTAGCAACAAGCTAGGGGCGGATGGCCATGGCGGCCAGGCGTGCTGGCCGGCCATGGGGCCGAGCTGAGCCGCGCGAGGACGACGTACGGCGGAGACGATCTCGATGGCCGCCGGGCGGGGCTCGACGACAAGGCTGGGCGGGGGTAGAGGACGACGGCGGCGCGGCAGAGCACGACGCGGCCGGGCGCAGCAGAGACGACGAGATCGACGTTGTAGTTCAAAAAGTAGAAGATGAACAGAGGAGCCGTTCGATATATATACGCCGAGACCCTTTAGACCCGGCTGGTAACACCAACCAGGACTAAAGATCCTTTAGTCCCGGTTGGTAAGCCGAGCCGGGACTAAAGGGTCTTTAGTCCTGGTTGGTGTTACCAGCCGGGACTAAAGGTATTTTTGGGCGGGCAATTCCGCCCACCCTTTAGTCCCGGTTCCTGGCCTAGGCCAAGACTGAAGGCCTGAAATTTTTGCAGCCCGCCTAAGTGTTGTTTTTTCATTTGACCAAATTTGACTTGGTCAAACTTGCTCAAATGAGACACTAAATGATCTCGGATGAAAAAACTCTGAATACCAAGTTTGATCATCTCAGTAAGATCTACAATTGTTACATAGCTCATTTTCCCAGTTGAGAAATTTTTATTAAACACTAGTCACAAATTCTTGAATCTCATAGACTTTCTAAAACTTTGTCACACACTTGTGAAATTTGACCTACATTTTGTTTAAACTTTCTCAAATGAAAAAATGGCCTATATAATGATTGTATATCTTGATGAGCTGAACAAACTTGGTATTCAAAACTTTTCAATTTGAGACAATCTAGGGTTTCGAAAACTAGTTTGTAGGTGTCGAAATTTAAAAATCGCAAATTTGAACCGTCCAAACTATCTCAAAAGGAAAGTTGACCAAAACAACAATTGTAGATCTTGATGATTTTAACAAACTTGGTATTCAAAACTTTTCAATTTGAAGTCATTTAGAGTTCTTAATACTAGAGTCAAAGTGTTGTTTTTTCATTTGACCAAATTTGACTTGATCAAACTTGCTCAAATGAGACACTAAATGACCTCAGATGAAAAAACTCTGAATACCAAGTTTGATCATCTCAGCAAGATCTACAATTGTTACATATCTCATTTTCCCATTTAATAAAGTTTTATCAAACACTAGTCACAAATTCTTGAATCTCATATAGACTTTCTAAAACTATGTCACACACTTGTGAAATTTGAACTACATTTTATCCAAAATTTCTCAATTAAAAAAATGACCAATATAAGGATTGTAGATCTTGATGAGCTGAACAAACTTGGTACTCAAAATGTTTCAATTTGAGACAATATAGGGTTCTGAAAACTAGTTTGTATGCGTCGAAATTTAAAAATCACAAATTTGAATCGTCCAAACTATCTCAAATAGAAAGTTGACCAAAACAACAATTGTAGATCTTGATGATTTTAACAAACTTGGTATTCAAAACTTTTCAATTTGAAGAAATTTAGAGTTCATAATACTAGAGTCAAAATGTTGTTTTTTCATTTGATCAAATTTGACTTGGTCAAATTTGCTCAAATGAGACACTAAATGACCTCAGATGAAAAAACTCTGAATACCAAGTTTGATCATCTTAGCAAGATCTACAATTGTTACATAGCTCATTTTCCCATTTAATAAAGTTTATCAAACACTAGTCACAAATTCTTGAATCTCATATAAACTTTCTAAAACTATGTCACAACAGTGCATCGTTGTATCATGCGAGCACAACAGTGAATTTCTTCTTGACGTATGACCCTTGGTTATGATCTTGTCGTGACCATGGAGTGTCTTCATCATTTAACATGATGCTTGGATCTTTCTTCACTATGAAGGGTGGAATTCGGACATTTTTTCATAATCTTCTGACATGTCTGACTTGTCTTCAATTCTCACTATATTTATTTTCCCAGAAAGAACTATGTGATGCTTTGGCTCATTGATCATTGAGTTGATGTCTTTGTTTTTTCCTCTCTTTGATTTTGTAGACATGTCTTTCACATAGAACATCTGACTCACATCGGCAGCAAGGACGAATGGTTCGTCTTTGTACCCAATATTGTTGAGGTCCACTGTTGTCATTCCATACTCTTTGTCGACTGTTACCCCTCCTCCGGTCAGCTTCACCCATTGGCATCGGAACAAAGGGACTTTAAAATTAGGTGCGTAGTCTAGTTCCCATATATCTTCTATGTGGCCATAATATGTTTATATATTCCCATTTGGATCTGTGCCATCTATGCAAACACCACTATTTTGATTGGTGCTCCTTTTATCTTGGGCAACTGTGTAAAATGTATTCCCATTTATCTCGTACCCTTGGTACGTGAGGATATGCCATGATGGTTGCCTAGCCAACAAATACAGTTGCTCATCAATATTGTCATCACCTTGACATTCTTTTCGCAACCAACCACTGAAACTTTCCATGTGCTGACGCCTAATCCAAGCTTCAGTCTTCCCTGGAAACTTGGATCGTAAGAACTCCTTATGTATCTCGATGTACGGATGCACCAATGATGAGTTCTGAAGAACTGTGTAGTGTGCTTTATTAAAATAATCGTCTTCCATGCCAATATATGTTCTTCCCTAAAGTTCCTTTACCACTGAGTCTCCCCTCGTGTCGCGATTCGGGAATGCCAATCGGGGCAAGGTCAGGAATAAAGTCAACACATAACTCAATGACCTCCTCTGTTCCATAGCCCTAGGCGATGCTTCCTTCAGGCTTAGAACGGACTTTCACATATTTCTTCAAGACTCCCATAAACCTCTCGAAGGGGAACATGTTATGTAAGAACACAGGTCCAAAAATACTAATCTCCTTCACCAAATGAACTAGGAGGTGTGTCATGATATTAAAGAAGGATGGAGGGAACACCAACTCAAAGCTGACAATACATTGAACCACATCATTCTGTAGAGTAGCTAGTTCCACTGGATTGATTGCCTTATGAGAAATTGCATTGAGGAATGCACATAGCTTCACGGTGGCTAGACGTACATGTGGAGGTAGAATTCCTCTTAAAGCAACTGGAAGCAATTGCGTCATAAGCACGTGGCAGTCGTGGGACTTTAAGTTTAGGAATTTCTTCTCTGGCACATTTATTATACCCTTTATATTAGAGGAGAATCCCGATGGGACCTTGATGCTGCTTAGACATTCGAACATGTTGTCCCTCTCTTCTTTGCTAAGCGTGTAGCTAGCAGGACTTAAGTAATGACGTCCATCATCTGTCTTCTCTGGATGAAGGTTCTCTCATTCTTTCATGCCCTGCAAGTCCTGGCGTGCTTCAAGTGAATCCTTTGGCTTCCCGTACACACCCATGAATCCTAACAGGTTCACACAAAGATTCTTTGTCGGGTGCATCATGTCGATTATGCTATGGACCTCTAGGACTTGCCAATAGGGTAGCTCCCAAAAGATGGACTTCTTCTTCCACATGGATGCGTGTCCCTTAGCATCTTTGGGAACAGATTCGCTGCCTTGTCCCTTTCCAAATACTACTTTCACATCCTTGACCATTGCGAGTACATCTTCCCTAGTTCGGTTATGAGGCTTCTTCCGGTGGTCTGGCTTACCTTTCTTTCTTACTTGGTGATTCAAAGGAAGGAATCGACGATGGCCAAGGTACATGACCTTTTGACATCTTTTCAAATATATACTGTCAAGGTCATCAAAACAATGTGTGCATGCATTATATCCTTTGTTTGTCTGACCTAAAAGATTACTTAAAGCAGGCCAATCATTGATTGTTACGAACAACATTGCTCGTAGGTCAAAGTGTTCTTGTTTGTACTCATCCTGCATACCGTACACCGGTTTGTTCCATAAAACTAGAAGTTCTTCAACTAATGGCTTCAGATAGACATCAATGTCGTTGCCGGGTTTATCTCGAACCTTGGATGAGGATCGGCATCATAATGAACTTCCGCTTCATGCATAACCATGGAGGAAGGTTGTAGATACATAGAGTAATGGCGCCAAGTGCTATGACTAGTGCTCTGCTCCCCAAAAGGATTCATACCATCTGTACTTAAAGGCGAACCTTAAGTTTCTAGCCTCATTTGCAAACTCTAGAAATTCCCTGTCTATCGCTCTCCACTAAGACCCATCACCGGGTGTCTCAAATATATTGTCTACCTTACGGTCTTCTTTATGCCACCGCAACAACTTTGCATGGTCTTTATTTCGAACAAACGCTTTAAGCGTGGTATTATAGGAGCATACCACATAACCTTGGCAGGGGATTTTCTTTCTAGGACGTTGTTCACCCTCGCCGTCACCGGGATCATCGCGCCTGATCTTATACCGCGCTGCTTTACATACCGGGCATTCATCCAAATTCTCGTATTCATTGCCATGGTAGAGGATGTAGTCATTAGGACATGCATGTATCTTCTGGATTTTTAATCCCAAAGGGCAGACAACCTTTTTTGCTTCGTACGTAGTGGTGGGCAATTCATTTGGCTTCGGAAGCATCTTCTTTATGAGGTTCAATAAATTCCCAAATGCCTTGTCGGATACACCATTCTTTGCCTTCCATCAGAGCAATTCCAAATACAGTACCCAGCTTTTTTGCACCTCTTCTACCGTCGGGTATAGCAACTTCCTATGATCCTCAAGCATGCGCTCGAACTTAACTTTCTCTTTTTCACTTTCGCATTTGTGCATCACGAATGGCATCGCCAAGAGCATCACCGAGATCATCTTCTGCCGCTACCTCTTCTTCATCTCCCCCCATTGTAGTATCATCAAAGGCACTATATTGAGCAATAATGTCATCAATGTCTAAATCTTCTCCTTCACCTTCTTCTATCAGGACCCCGCTTTCTCCATGCTTAGTCCAACATATATAGTTTGACATGAAACCTGACTTAAGCAAATGTGAATAAAGACTCATTGAGCTTGAATATTCCTTTAAATTCTTACATATGGCACATGGACAGCACATGTAACCATCCCGCTTATTTGCCTTGGCCACACCTAAGAAATAGTGCACGCCCTCAATAAAGTCTTGGGAGCGATGATCGGCATTGTACATCCAATGGCGTGACATAATCTGCATTACACGACAAATTATGAAAACCTTGAACATAATTAAGTATTTTATTACACAACATAGATGACACACACACGATTGATTAATTAACTAAGCCTGGCTACAACGTAAGCAATCCCAACTATCACTAAACAAACTAAAACTACAATGCACTTCAGTAACATAATTATTTCGTGACCGTACGCAACTAAAATAGACAAATCATTCTTCTGTTGAATATCAATAAGCTTCTCCTGCTGGCTCACTGCCTCATCATCAGAAGTCACTACCTCAAGCGCACCCGAATTCTGCACGTATGTAGCATAATCTTCCTCCCAGTACCAACCATCACATCCATTGCCCTCGCACTGAAATTAAAGCCAAAAAATATTTAGTCAAAAATATTCAAGAAAAGCAGGTTAATTAGCCATAATAATCAAATGCGTAAGAAACTCACATCGCGATTCGAGCACTTATAGAAAACACGACCCTTGTTGGGTCCCTGTCTCTTGACTCGGTACTCCATCACAATCTTCTGGTTACACTTGCCGCAGATAATGAGAGGGAGTTCTGGCCTCAGTCGTTTCGCAACCGAACGAGAGGCCGAGGATCCGGTACCAGTTGTCATCTACTTTCTATACTTATTTTTGCAAACTAGTGTAAATTTCACATTTTCTAAAATAATATATTTAAACAAAACTAAAATTATTTATTTATCTAACTAAACCATGAAATATGTACTATGTATAATAGTAAAATACCAAACTATCAAGTGATTGTACTATTGTAAATCATCATGTGATTTTGAGCTAAAAATGACATAGAAATCACATAGCTCAAAAACATGTTTCAATAAATAACCATCCATACTAGTTGACCTTGCTTACGTGATCATCTCGGCGAGCATTTCTCCACCGGACGGCACCGTACTTGGCCAAGGAAGAGCTCCGATTCTGCGAGGAAGGGAACACGGTCTTCCACGACCGTTGCCGCTCTCCCTCGTAGAATTAAAGCTCCTCCTTGACGTCCGTTACCGCTCAGCAGAGAACATGCTCGCCGAGATGAACACGGTCCGCAAGTTCAACTAGTACGGATTTTCTATAATTTTCTAACTATTTTCTAAGTTTTTCATTACATGAAAAAATTAATTCTAAGATCACGTAAGCCGCCGGGGACGAGGATGGCGCGTGCTCCAGCGAGGATGAGCGAGGCGTGATTTTGATGAACTAATTTAACTTTTGTTTATCCAAACATATATGCAAATCATCATGTGATTTTGAGCTAAAAATGACATATAAAATCATAATAAAGTCCAACATATAAAGTTACATATACATCTACATCACAAAATAAGATAAGCTATTGATAAAACATAAGAGGATTAAGTTTGTTACCTCCAAAATCGAAGAGCAACACCAATGGAGGGGGAGAGAGCAAGAACAACAAGTCAAGAAGAGGCAAGAGTTTGAATGGAATGGCTTTTGAATGGAATGGCTATAGGCGGGTTGACTCAAAATTTGGTAATTGGGAGGAAGAAATGAGAAAATCTCCGTAATGTGACTAAAGTCGATGAGATATATTAGTCATTCATGCTCGTTAATGGGAGCCAAACAAACGGGACCTAAAGATTAATATTTATTTATTGGGCATCACCAAAAATGGAAAAGGATAAAGATCCTCTATGCTTGACATGGATGCCAAAAGATTAAGATCCGAGGAAGGATATTTTAATAGTTGTTTGGCGGGCTGCATAAGGAAATAAATCAAATATATCTTTGGATGGAGACGAGCTTCTTGATTAAAGAAAGAGTCCATGCATGAAGGAAATAATACGATCCAAGATGCAAGCCAATAAAGATGCGGACTAAAGGTGGAGAAGATTTCCAGATCGGCCGGGTCAAGGAGTTTGCACGCAAAACATTGCTTGCATGGTGTTAACACTGCCGAAATTAGGACATGTGGGAAGAAGGACATCGCAAACAAAAGTCGGTCGGCTAAATGCTAGTTAGTGGTGACCATTCGGGAAAGCCAAGCAAAGCCGATCGAAAAGATGAAAGTTGATAATAAAGTATTTGGAGAATTTAGGAAGAGTAAATCGTAGCTCGTGTTTTCGTCTAGGGTATAAATATTGACCCTCGACCATTTAGGGTACAACTTTCGAGTCCTTTTGTCGTGGTCGTCCGATGGATCCAAGTAGTTTAGTAAAGGGAAAGCAAAGCTTGTTTGTTTTTTCAATGATCGACGGGATCTTTGCTTGAAATCAGAAGTCTTTGCTTTGTTTATGAAGATACCAAGTGGTTTGCTCAATATGCTTAGTGGAAGCATCAATCAATGATTCCTCCTCTCTCCCTATGTTTTTAAATATTTTATATATTTGTAAGCCCAATCTAGATTGATATTGTTCGCCCTCTTCTATGGATTATTCGAGCTTCAATGATCATTACTTTCATAATACCTTTGCAAATAGATAACATGCTCGTAATGGCTGAATTATTTTAATCTAGATTGTCACATGTTGTGGGTTCATGTATGTTAATCACGTTTAAGTTTTTGACGAAACTAGGTGTCGTCGTGCGCACGCGAGTTTTAGATTGGCTTAATCGTGTTTATCTACACGCCTTCTTCATGGACCTTCGGCGGATTGTTTGAGCTTGGATATGCATTAACGCATAATCAATTTCACTTGTTCAAACATGTCTTCCCATGCATTTCAATCGAACGCCATCCTACGATTAGTCGGACTTGTTGGCGAACGATGTCGTTGTCAACGCCTCATAACATTTCCTCCATTTAACTTGCCCGCCAGTCAAACTCGACCGCACGTTGGCACGAGGGAATTGTTGAAGCCACGCTTTTCTTGAAACTCGATGGAGATCTTCCCAACATTGCAAGAGAAACCGGACTAAAGATTAGACCATTTGATCAAAACTCCTTGAGTGACAAAATGCGCGTCCCGTTGGTATTACCAACCAGGACTAAAGGTAGTCCGAAAAATGCCGATGTTCTAAAGCGGTCTCTAGTAGTGTGCCATGGGCCCTTTTACCGGTATTTGGAGAATCCGAGGATAGTAGCATCAATTTAGGGTACAAAGAATGGATCCAAGTAGAGAGGAACCAAAGCACGAGGACGGGAACGGAAGAGTGCTTGAATGGCAAGTGGTTTACGATTGGCATCAATCAATGATTCCCTCCTCTCTCCCTATTTATAAAGACTGCAACAAACACCCGACGTTGAAAGACTAGATGGATGGATGAGGAAGCCAGGAGCTCAAGCCAACGCCATAACATTCCCTCCTCTTGATCCAACCCGAGGGAATTGAGAACACGATAAGGCCCAAGATTAGACCATTGAAATCCTTGAGTGACAAAATGCGCCCTTCTAATGATGTGGCGCCGTTGCTTCGCTATGCAACATCAAGGAAGACTAAATGGCGATATATGAAAGATGGATCTTGACATAGACCATATCATTCACCTAGAACTATTGCTTCGCTCCAAGGAAGGCGGATATATGGTCGATCTCACATAGACCATATCATTCACCTAGAACTATCGCTTCGAGGCTTCATGTGTTGCTTTGCTTGGCTCGGTTGTGAAAGTGCAAATTATGGGTTTTGGTGATAAAGACCACGCAATTAGAGAACTAATGAGATTTATCGAGATGACAAGCAGGGAATTTATATTCGAGGATGCTACACGAAATGGAGGATCCTCCAATTACAAATGTTGATGTCTTCAAACTGAAAGGAAGTTTAAATTCTTTTATATTTTGAATTTGAGTATAGGAAAAGTCGTACTATAAAGGGGAGATAATGCTTAAGCTAACATGTGCTACCAAGTGCTCAAACATAGACATGCATCCTCAGATTCACAGCCAAAACAGTCTAAACTCCACTCTTACCCTTGCTGTCCTGACTAGTGCGGCACCGCCGCACTTAAACCGCGGCACTGCCGTGACTTAAGTGACCATTGGGGTTGAGGGGGTATTTATACCATCCTCTTCCTCACCAACGGCTATCTTCTTCCTCCTGCTCATTCCAGCATGCCCAAAACATAAAAGGAGCCCTCTCACTTCCTTCATTAGTGACATTGAGCCCTCAAGCAAATCCATTGATTCCTCCATCAATCCTTGAGAGAAAAGGGTCCAAAACTCGATTAGAGAGCAGCTCCATTGATTCCCCAACTCAAAAGGGCACTTGGTTCACATTTTGGCCGGCGGTTGTGTTTGTTACTCTTGGATCTTGGCTCCTAGCCGGCTAGAGCATCGCCTGTGGAACTTGCCAACTTTGTGTGGTAGCCCCAGGAGGTTTGTAAGCATCTCTTGATGCTAGTATACTCACCCCTCATCTCGAGAGTTAAGTCTCTTGACTTGAGAACGAGAAAGGGTTAGAAAGCCCTAAGCCTTAGCGTCTAACCTCAACAACATGGAGGTAGGCAAGCCTTGGTGGCGAGCCAAACCACGGGAGAAATCATTGTGTCACTTGTGCTTGATTTATATTACTTGCATTTTATATTGTTGGTTGAGGTGATTTCTAGAGTTTCTAGTCGATCTACTTGTGTGTGGTGTTCCTACAACTTCTAGCTCTTGATCTGTGACTATCATACCTACAGTAGGCTGAGAAATTTCTCCGATCTAAGTTTCCTTTCACTGATTTTGAACTGTGTCTTGAAGTTGTCTGTAGGTGCGGCAATGCCGCTGTTCTGCTCCGGCAGTGCCGCCCTCTAGAGCGGTAGTGCCACAGGGTGAATTTGATAAAAGTTTGAGTGTTTGTTTTGATAGGCCTATTCACCCCCCTCTAGGCCAACCAGAGATCCTACAAGTGGTATCTGAGCAGGTTACCTCATATACGCTTCACCGTGTGAGGTATGAAGCCTGGTGGAGAAACTAGTGGCGTGAAGCGGGTGGATGTCGACACGGACAGCAGTGAGCTGAGCGCGTCGACAGCAAGCAACACCACGCTACCACATCTTGAGGCTACCGATGCCGAAAGAGCTCTCAATGAGAATGAGAGAAGAAAAAGGAAGGAGGCAAGAAAGCTAAAAAGAAAAGCAAGAGAGAAGAAGAAGGAGGAACAACGGTTATAGGACAAGAAGCAAAGAAAAGAAGAAAGAAGGCTCAAGTGAGAAGCAAGAAGAAAAAGAAGAGAAGCTAGGAAGAAGAAGGAAGAAGAAGAGAAGGCAACAAGTACATCATCAAGCATATCAAGTAGTTCCGAAGATAGAGATGATGATGAGTCATACCAAGTGTCGAAGGGGAATAAGAAAGAGAAGAAATGAAAGGGCAAGGTCAACAACAACAAATATGCCACCGTATCTTTTAACTATTCTTCTATTCCTATGACTAACCATGATCAGAGGTCTTTCATCAATGTGCCCGTGGGCAAGTTACCTCATTTCAATGGGACTAACTTTGCCAAGTGGAAGCACTTGACGAGATCCTATCTTATAGGTCTTCACCCCGGTATTTGGGAGATTGTTTGCAATGGATTTGAGCTACTAGTTGATCCCAAGAACCCATCACTAGAAGAGATGAGAATCATTCACCTCAATGGTTAGCCACACGTGTGTTGCTTAGTGTCTTGGATGGTGATGAGTATAATAGAGTGATTGGAGTTGATGTTCCCAAGCAAATATGGGACACTTTGCAACTAGCACATGAAGGGGTTGACAAAGTGAGAAAGGCAAGAATTGACTTGTTGATGTCAAAGCTCAACCGGTTTGTAATCTTAGATGGAGAGGGGCCACAAGAGATGTTTGATAGGTTGATGACAATGGTGGGCAAGATTAGATGCTATGGTTGTGATGAGCTAGATGATCACAAAGTTGTCAAGATTATGTTGGAAGCTTATTCACCTAGAATTGAGACCGTAGTCACTCTAATTAGAGAAAAGAAGAAGTTTGAGTACTTCACACCAAATGATGTACTTAGGAGGATCTTGACCTTTGACATGCAAAGAGAAGAAGCAAATGAGAGGAAGAAACTTGGAGAATTGCAAGCAAAGCTAGAGGGCATCAAGATCAAAGATGTAGCTCTCAAGGCCAACAAATCAAGCAAGAAAGGCTCTACAAGCAAGTCCAAGATCAACCAACAAGCTTCAACTAGCAAGCCCAAAGCAAGCAAGCAAGTTCAAGAAAGAGTAGAGACTACATCATCTTCAAGTAAAAGTGAAAATGATAATGATCAATATGAAAAGATTGATGATGTTGCTCTCTTTATAAAGGGGTTTCACAAGGGGCTAAAGAAGCAAGGCTACAAGGTAGTGAAGAGAAGCTTTCCAAACAAGTCATCCCCTACACCAAGGCTCTTCAATGACATGTCCAATGATGACTACTACTCTCCTCACATTTATCTTATGGCAAAGCGTGAGAAGGTAAAATCCAAATCAAAGGCCAAATCTCCTCCACCTACTAGTGATATCTCAAGTAGTGATATTAGTGATAGCTCTAGTGATGATAAATCTAGTGATGAAGAAATAAACATGATAACTAAAAATTTAAATAGAAAGACCAAATTATTCATCTCTAAGCTAATGGAGAATTTAGAGAGTGTCGAAGCCGAGCTAGAATCTAGAGAAGAGATCCTTATCCAACAAGAGGATCTCTACATTGCTAGCAAAGAAGCTCTTGCATTAGAGAGAAGTGAGGTGGAATCCTTACGCAAGGCTTTGGTCAAAGAGCATGAGGACCATGCTATTGCAAAGAAAGCAAAGAAAGCTCTCAAGAAAAAGTATTATGTCTTGGATGAAAAGCACAAAGAACTTGAGATGCAATATAGCATTCTTTGGGATGGCAACTCACATCTCCCTAAGGCAAAGGAAACCTCTACTCCCTCCACTAGTCAAGGTTATGGAAAATGTTTTAATCTTGTTTTGAATGCTTATTCCACTAACCTTGCAAACATGGAGGCTATGAGAAAGGAGATTGCTAGGCTCAACGAAATCATTGGAAAAGGATGGATGGATGAGACCCAATCAAATGACAAGAAGGTTAATGAATCAAAAGGGCCACAATTTATGCAAGGAAGGCATCCCTCAATCAAGCATGGGCTCGACCACACAAAAGGATCCAAGACAAATGAAAGAAGGATAGTGAATGGCTATTAGTGTGTGTAGTTTGAGAGGAAGGGCAAAATTGGTACAGATCAGCCTGCACAGACCGTGGCAGTGCAGTGTCCCAGAGCGGCAGTGCCGCTATTTACACCAAAATTTGGAAGAAGGGTCTCAGGGACTCGAGGGCTCCCAAAATCATGTCAGCAGGGAATCAATTGCGCACAGATCGAAATCAGCTAGTTCGAATGCAGCACTGGAATCGGCTTTCTTCTGGCAGCGTCGATAGACAAGGACAAAGGCTACAATCAGCGCCAGGATGGGACATGATGGACTGTGCAAAAAGGGAAAGATTAGAGTCCAAGTTATCTTAAATTAGGAATGTTTTTTTTATACCTAGGATTGTAACGAATCATGATCGAGTAGGATTCATGTTTAGACTCCGGGTATAAATATCAAACCCGGGCTATTGTAAAAAGACACAATCAATCCAATATACAAGTCATTTACTTTTTCGGCTCCGGCCACCCTTAGGAGTAGGAGTAGAGTCAATCTCGGTGAGTTCTTCAACAAGTACGGATGCATCGATCAGGTCGACCTCCACTGCTTGTTGTAAGTACCGTAATGGCTTATACCTCTGTTCGTACGGCTGCATCGATCCGATCGATCTCCACTACGACTCTGGTATAAGTTAGTTATCGATTCTTGCCTAGTTCAAGTATGGCTGCATCGATCCGGTCGACCCCACTGCTAAACTAGATCAAGGTCAAGTTATCGGCTCTACCTTAGAATGGAAGACTTTGGTAGATTCATTAAGTTACCGAAGTTACTTATCGGTTTCATTATTTATCTAATTACAATAATATCACTCTGTCCGATTGGGATTGATCTAGATCGGCCTTATATCTTTTTTAGCCCATCATTTGTTAATCTAAAACTGGTCTAATCTACACATTAAACAATGAGTTACGTTTTACCAGCTGTTCTACATCAATCTTGATCGTGCATAGCGTGAGGTTAAAGCATGTTGCGTCTTGAGTAGATTTATTAGCTAGTGAAAACCGTTCCATGGCTCGTTATCATGGCCTGTGTGATTCTGCCTCACACCCCACTGTTAGCACCGTGGAGTGGGGATCATTATTTGGTAGATCTATTCCTGATAAGGCATGACTTTAACTATGCGCTATGCCTGAATCGGTTGTTTTAGCTGATATCGAGTGCTTCCACGAACAATTCGCATCACGAGACCGTTGAAGTAAAGATAGGTTGAAAGATGTGTTAGCCCCATGATCTTATTATTGTATTATGGCCTTTATGATTCTACCTCATGCCCCACTGATATTAGTAATGAGTTTGGGTCATCAAGTCTATTGTTATTTCTACGGCCTGCATGATTCTGCCTCATGCCCCACTGGTCACAGTGATAGATGAGATCTAACATGTTCATTAGATTTATCTTTATTAAACAGTTAAGTGGTGTTGAATTGTTTCTTTATATAAAAAGGGGTTCGGTTACTTGTAATCATTGGCTTAGCATAAACCAATCATTGTTGATATCTTATTGCCATTGACTAATATGTGTTCAAATAACGACATTTATCTTGAATGATAACCGATTCTTCTTATACAACCCAACGAGCTTTAATCAATTTATTCTCACGAATATGTTGGAATCGACTGTTTAGTCGATCTCCTTTCATATCGGCTCTCAGAGCCGCACATTCGGGACTGTCTGGCAACACTGGCACGTTCCGCCCTTAATTACTGATAAATTTTCTCTCCTTGTCAATTATAGGGTCAAATTGACTGGCATGTCTCGGGAGGAGTGCGCAGGATCGACCATCCCTGCGCTAAAGCTAGGCGGATCTATAGCTCCATCGAGCAGACCCTTCCGGCTTGCTACGTGTGTCCTCGGCACGGGATGAAAATTCCATGTCGACACACGTTTCTGGCACGCCTAGTGGGACACCACAATTGTCATGGCGGTTCACAACAACAACGACATCCTTATGCAGCATTATGAAGATCTACCTGATGGGGATAAGGGTATCATCAGCAAAGCTATAGAAGAGTTTCAGAACAAGTGTTTGTTGTCCTACACCAAAACATGTGACAACATAATAGTTCAGAAATTTCCACTACCAAGAGTTCTACTACACGGGCAGATAGATACGACAGAAGATGAAGATAGGCATTTCTTTAAGGAAGTTGTAGACAAATATGTTCATGATGCCATATCAAGCCATAATGAAGCTTTCGTGGACATATTCCACAACGCCGTGAGAGAGGCAATTCATGGATTTCCAATTGGTCAAGGCGGACCGGCTTATTACCACATTCCAGATCCGTCGACCCAAGGGACTAATCAAGTCAGTACTAGCCATCAAGAAGCAGCACCAGCTAGTAATGGTGATGTCTAAGCAGTTGAGGGTTCATCTGAACAAACTCAAGGGACTACTACAAATCAGATACAGCACAATCCTAGACCGTCAGTACAGCATGTGCAACAGCCCGCGGGGCAAAGTCAGAACTAGGTGATCAATTTTGGCACATCAGGCCACATATCGTCGTCGGCTCAAAAAATAGCACCATCAATTCAAAGGATCCGTAGAGATATAGATCCTTATGTCTACAATGAGAGACTTCAAGCAGCAAGCCAGTAAAGGGCCCAGTAGATTGAGATTCCACAAGGGTATCACTATGGCACAGATTATAACACCCTCCATATGATGCCAAATCTAGGATATTAAGGCACGCGGGATTTCAATCCATAGATGGGTCAGCAGGTATAGAGGAATCCAAATCCGCAAGCTGATGAATTATTGTTGAGGGTGACTGAGATGATAAAGAATCAGTTCGGTCTGAAGCCAAAAGGGCTGACCTTTTCGTACAAACGCTCATATCTAGAATGGTATAATTTGGTCGCTCTTCCCACAAATTATAGGCTCCCAGAATTCGCTAAGTTCACTGACTAAGACAGTACAAGCATGATAGAATATATCAGTCGGTATCTTACACAATTGGGTGAAGCATCAGTTGAGGATGCCCATCGAGTTCGTTTCTTCTCTCTGTCCTTATCAGGGTCAGCCTTCACTTGGATGTCATCATTGCCAGTCAATTCCATTGCCAATTGGGCTAACCTGGAGAAAAAGTTTCATACATATTTTATACTGGGACTGGAGAAAATAAGATTACCGATCTGACAACTATAAGATAGAAGACTAATGAATCAGGCACTGAATTTCTTTAGAGGTTTCGAGAAACTAGGAACTTGTGCTTCTCCTTAAACTTGGCCGATGATCAACTAGCTGCTTTAGCTATTCAAGGAATGCTGCCGATGTGGAAAGAAAAGCTGCTAGGACAAGAATTTGACAACTTGGGTCAATTGGCTCAACGAGTAGCAGTGCTCAACAGCCAATTCTAGAGTATGCGCAGAGATACCCGGTTCTAAAAGAGTACCATAGTAGCAAAAGCTTATGATCCATACTCAGTCGATGACGACTATGAAGATGAAGAAGAAGAGGTTGCTGTGGCTGAATGGAATTGGGGCAAAAAGACAGTGATGGTGCCAAATCTTTAGGGAAGAGGAGTTGAGGAGAGCTATGACTTTGATGTCACCAAATCAGACAAGCTCTTCGATTTCTTACTTGACAAAGGGTAGATCAAGTTATCCTATGGTCATGTCATGTTGCCCCCTGATCAATTAAAGAATAAGAAGTTCTGCAAATTCCATAATGCTACTTCTCATTCCACCAACGAATGCAGAATTTTCTGGTAGCATAAACAGAGGGCTATTCAGCAGGGAAGGCTCAAATTTGATACGCTTCGGAAAATAAAAGTTGATGATAATCCTTTCCCAGGAGATCAAAACATGGTTCATGCTGGGCTATTCAAAGGAAAAACTAAGGTCCTGACATTAACCAAATCAAAAGAAGCTGGAATAGTCGATCCCAAGATGCAAATATCGGCTGACGAGTACAGAAGACGTCGTGCTGAGCAAAAGAGCCAATACGAGCAGGGGGAGACATCAAAAGCAGAGACGACAAAGCCGCGGGTCACATCTCGGATTCTGTTGAATAAATGGCAGCGGCAGAAGGAAAAGGATTATCAACATTGGTTAAAAGATCAAGCGTACCAGCATCAACTGAAAGAAGAGAGGTATGAAAGGGAACAAGCCGAATTACATTGGAATTATCCTTTCTTCAGACATTGCTGGAATGAAGGTTTGAAGTCGCCTACCAGACATGACTGTCTAGAATGTAGCAATCAATATCGGGAGTATAGGCAGTCTCAAACCAGCCATCGGTCTATCCATGCTCAAGATGCATATCATCATAATAATATGGATCAGCGCTTAAAAATGAAAGTGTTCATGATTGGCTTGGAAAAAGAGTTGTTGACTAGGACTGGGCTGATCATGAAGAGGAAGGCAACGAAAGAAAGTATGTTTGGCAGGAAGGCCAATGGTGCCCAGGAGGTTTGACAAGAAGCCAGAAGAGAAGGGTGCAACGCCTAAGGAATAAAGAGATGGAATAGGCTCGGGCATCCGGTAAAACTCAAGTATGGCGTACCAAGCAAATAGCCGATAGAAAGCATCCATCGGCTAATATCCAAATGGCTTTTCTGTTGCCATCGGAATTTAGAGCTCCGGCAGATCAAGAAGTTTATTCAGATTTCGATGAATCAGAGTATGAGGAGATAGTTGCCAAGTTGACGGTTGTACGACAAGCAATATTTGACAGACCAGTCAAACATCGACACTTAAAAGCGTTATATATGAAAGGTCTTATCGATGGGAAGCCGATGAACAAGATGTTGTTGGATGGAGGTGCTTCTGTCAATCTTATGTCTTACACTACTTTTCGTAAACTTGGCAAAGGACCATAAGATCTGATGGAGACTGACATGATGCTTAAGGATATTGGAGGTAATACATCTAAGACCCGGGGGGCAATAAACATTGAACTAACAATCGGGAGTAAGACTCTACTCACCACATTCTTCGTCATCGATGGAAAAGGGTCGTACAGTTTGCTCCTCGGTCATGATTGGATTCATGTGAACTGCTATATACCATCGACCATGCATCAGTGTTTAATTCAATGGCATGGAGATGATGTCGAACTAGTTCGCACTGATGAGTCCGTGAGCATCGCGACAGACGATCCAGTCTTTTGGGAACTAGGAGACTTCGAATGTTTTTCTGGCAAGTCATGGGAAGGAGGCTTCATTAAGATCAGCAATGAAAGCCAACAACCGATGCAAGCGATCGGCTTTGAGAGTTTGTTTTAGTGGAAAGTCACGGCTTCACGTCGGCCGTTGGATCAAAGGAAAAGTAAGCATTGAGTCTTGGAGATGGGTTTAGGCCGACGTTTGTGACTGCTGAGTCAAAGTGTAAGTGCGATTCAGAGTTAATGGATTTCTTAAAGAAGTTCTGTTTCGCTTAATAGGACGCTTGACCTGGGTTGATTACTCGTCTGACCTTTGATATGAAAAGTTCTGCGGGACGTTATCCTAACATCTGGTCAACATTTTAATAGCTGATATGTTCTCGGCTCTAATAGCCGGTACCAGGAGGGTATCGTCTCTAGTTCAAAAAATGAAAATCTTCAAAGACAATAAAAGCCGATACGATATGTATCGCCTATAGAACAAAAACAAAAAGATAAAAACAGTCATACACAAGGGCATTACACTGGGGCGCATTCATGAAAGAGGAGTCTTTGTTCATTGCTTCCCCTAAGTACAATCTAGTCGAAGACTTTGTTCACCACATCCTGAGCGGATGTGATATCCACTATGGCCTCTGCTGCCATGACAAATTCTTCGAGCAAGTCTTCATGTTCCTCTGGGCCATCGCCCATTGGGAAGTTAGTCTCCATGGCGTGGAGCTCGTACCCAGTCTGGACTTGCGCCGCAGTCAGCGCCACCGCTGCACCGTGACGAATGCCGTGGAGGGCAATCTCCTGAACACGGGCCAAGATGTCTTGGACGGCGTCCGTGGCCACGTTCGCCGCTAGTTGTAGAGACTCCAACTGTACCGTCAGGGCTAACAGTCACAGGAACAAAAGACTATCAAGATAAAGTTAATGAAAATCGGAATGAGGCATTCTTGGAATTTATCTTACCCACCACCATGGCATCAGACTCCGCCAGCCGTGCTCGGACGGCGCTGGCCTCCTCCTCAGCCACGTGAAGGGCGGCCTGAGAGACCCCGAGGCGAATCTCCAGTTGGTCGTTCTCCCAAGTCACCTCGGAATAATGATTTTGAGCCATCCTCCACTCATGAAGGTAGCGCCGGGCGTCGTCGCCATTGTAGGAGTCAGAAGAATCTGACGACGAGGCTAGCATAGAAGATGCGGCATCAGAAGGCCCACCGACCCTAGGAAGAGGACAGAGACTGTCACTCACAACAAACCTGTAGGCGAGTTAGAACTGTTCATCATCATAAACAAGAAATGTCAATCTCACCTCATGCATCGGAGACGCTGGTTCATCGGCATGTTCTCTTCCGGGATTTCCTCCGCCACACGCTTGTCTCGGTTGTCTTCGCCGGCCATGAAGGATGATTGGATCTACGAAAGGGAGAAGGAAAACCGCTATAGGGTTTCGGCAGGCAGAGAAGAGCAAAGGAACAGTTGCGAGTGGAGATGTGTTCGAGGCCAAAACCACTGGCTGGTATTTGAAGACCTGAAGCGAAGAGATGGACGCCTCGGGACACATAAAAGGCAACCGAAATTAATGGAAGGCAAAGCGCCACTTCACTAATGCCGATGGGAGTACGGCGTTCAGCAACTGAAGGCAGGAAATCAAAGGGTTCTCTTAATAAAAGCCGTGTTTTCAGACTTGATTGGATTAGAAGTCTAGGATCGGCTGTATCAAATTGGCCCTTGAGCCAAAAAAAGAAGCGTAATTAAATAACGGAGAGTATGATCGATTCTACACAAGATACGCGTTGACATGCATATTTCAAGTCTGGAACGTCATGGGTCGCTCCCAATATTTCTAGCCGAATAGCATCAGCTCCCGCGATCTGTTTGACTTCTTCGGCTGATCTAGGGATGCTCTCAAAGATGTACTTATGACAGTCAATGGCAATGAGACTCCAGAGAAAGCTAGGGATGGATTACCCTTGACGGCCAAAAGCAAGATAGCCGGTATGGTCACCTAATCGGGAGAAACCTTATCGAATCAAGCGTTGTGCGCCTGGTGATATTTACATTTTGGAAACACTGAGAGGAGAAGAGGAATTCGACAGAGCAATCGAATGGGGAATATTTAAAGGAATATTACCCTAACGTTTAGAGTAATACTTGACAACCAATTTGCTAAACTGTCAGTTCTAATAACCGATACTAGAAAGGTATCGCTTCTAGTGCGAAGATAAACCTAGAAGGGTAAAAATCGGTACGATATGTGTCGCCCGCAGGAGCGAGGTAAACACGAACAAAGTGGTGCATTAAGTAAAAGGAAAATCATTGGAGACGAGGGAATTGTTTGCTTGATGTCACTTATTACAAGCTATAGACTAGAAAACACTTTGTTCACTATACCATCGGCCAGGGAGGTCAGGGTTACAGAGTTGGCGGTGTCGAAGAAATCCTCGACCAGGCGCTCATAATCTCCAAGGTATCCAGTGGCTGGAGCTCCACGGGGAAGAAGCCGAAGATCATGGCCGGAGTGAACTTGCGCGGCAGCCAGCGCCATGGCAGCGCCATGATGAACGCCATGAAGAGCAACTTCTCCGATGCGGTTTGGGATGTCATGCAAGCGAACCACCAGAACGGCACCCCTGGCATTGATGAATCCCGCCGCATGGTCCGTAGCTAAACGGAGGCTTTCCAGTCGAGCCGATAGATCTAAAGGATTTAAGGAAGAGGTGATCAGGATCTTGGAGGTAAAAGTTAAGAAGAGACAGAAAATTATGGTAAATGTCTCACCAGCGATTCTGGCTTCAGCCTTGGCCAGCCTCTCCCGGACCAGGTTGGCCTCAGGGGGTGATCGGCCCTGAACTATGGCCAGAGTCGACTTCGCAATAGCGAGGCAGTTAGCAAGTTTCTCGCCAGTCCGATCAATGGAAGCAATCAAGTCATCGTTATCTCTTGGCCTCCTCGGATAGCGAGGAAGCTGGCGACAAATTGGTGCTGAGGATGACCCCAAAGGCTGAGCAGAGTCAGCCCTTTCCTCTGGAATGACAGGAACATCGTGAGGTGCACCCTCTTGATGAAGGATGCGCTGGCACAATGAAGCAGATCCATCGAGAGCCTCCTCAGCAGATCTATTGCTGTTCTCCATAATCTCAAGCCTACGGAAAAAGCAGAAACTATACTAAGGATACAGGAGGTTTGAGACGAAGTGGGTAGTTTTTCGATCCAGAGCCATGGCTCGTACACTTCGCCGGGGGTGTAAAACTGAAATCAGGAACGGAAATGGATCGACGCTCCAAAAATTCAGGGGACAGATAACGAAGAGATAATAAATTCGGACTTATTGCTTCCCTGAATTACAAAATATCGTGGGGCAGATACAAAAATTTACATTGACCAGAGACCAACCCACCGAGATTTCTTTGGATTGAAGGGAGTCCGAACCCTCACAAGGCCTAAGGTCATCTGAACCGAGTCACGTTGCCCCATTGATAGAATTGTGCCAGGAAAAGGGGAAAGGCCGCCCAACAGATGCCCAACTGATTTCTTGGTGAACTATGGGAAAGAAGCCTGTGGCTTTCATGGTGGGCATTTGGTGGAACGAACAAGAGGAAGGTGTCCACACATTTTAGCCCTTGCAAACACTAGAACAGCTCTACGAGTATGGTGAGAAGACGCAGGTGATATCATAAGACTTCTTCTAGCCGTAGTAGCTGAACCTCTTGCTCGACAAGGCGCTAGAATGAGCGACACAGTCACCCTATGCACAAGAATTCTTCTAACCGCTCAAGATCTTCATAGCAAGAGAATGGACCATGGAGGGTCCGGCGGAACTAGAGGCGCTCGAGGGAGCCGATGGAAGAAAAACATGGCTAAATTGTTGAGTTGCTCTCGCCAGGGTCGGATAGACATTTTATAGCCGGCCCAGAAAGATGAATCCAAGTACCCGTGAAGCAGTGACGCTCTTGTAAAAGTTTTGAGGCATAGGCTCATGAGTTGACGCAAGCGGCGACAAATAGTGGACCCCAGATCAAGGTTCTCTACCCATGACTGTGGACCAATCAGGGATACAGACATGATAATTTTGGAATAAAATTACTTTTATCCCAAAATTGGGGGGCATGCGTTTACACCAAAATTTGAAAGAAGGGTCTCAGGGACTCGAGGGCTCCCAAAATCATATCAGCAGGGAATCAATTGCGTACAGATCGAAATCAGCTGGTTCGATTGCAGCACTGTAATCTGCTTTCTTCAGGCAGCGCCGGCAAATAAGGACAAAGGCTACAATCAGCGCCAGGACGGGACATGATGGACTCTGCAAAAAGGGAAAGATTAGAGTCCAAGTTATCTTAAATTAGGAATGTTTTCCTTTATTCCTAAGATTGTAACGAATCGTGATCGAGTAGGATTCATGTTTAGACTCCGGGTATAAATATCAAACCCTGGCTATTGTAAAAAGACACAATCAATCCAATATACAAGTCATTTACTTTTTCGGCTCCGGCCACCCTTAGGAGTAGGAGTAGAGTAGATCTCGGCGAGTTCTTCAGCAAGTACAGCGGCATCGATCCGGTCGACCTCCACTGCTTGTTGTAAGTACCGTCATGGCTTATACCTCTGTTCATACGGCTGCATCGATCCGGTCGACCTCCACTGCGACTCTAGTATAAGTTAGTTATCGATTCTTGCCTAGTTCAAGTATGGCTGCATCGATCCGGTCGACCCCCACTGCTGAACTAGATCAAGGTCAAGTTATCGGCTCTACCTTAGAATGGCAGTCTTTGGTAGATTTAAGTTACCGATGTTACTTATCGCTTTCATTATTTATCTAATTACAGTAATATCACTCTGCCCGATTGGGATTGATCTAGATCGGCCTTATATCTTTTTTAGCCCATCGTTTGTTAATCTAAAACTGGTCTAATCTACACATTAAACGATGAGTTATGTTTTACTGACTGTTCTACATCAATCTTGATCGTGCATAGCGTGCGGTTAAAGCATGTTGCGTCTTGAGTAGATTTATTAGCTAGTGAAAACCGTTTTATGGCCCATTATCATGGCCTGTGTGATTCTGCCTCACACCCCACTATTAACACTGTGGAGTGGGGATCATTATTTGATAGATATATTCCTGATAAGGCATGACTTTAACTGTGTGCTATGCCTGAATCGGCTGTTTTAGCTGATATCGAGTGCTTCCATGAACAATTCGCATGACGAGACCGTTGAAGTAAGGATAGGTTGAAAGATGTGTTAGCCCTATGATCTTATTATTTTATTACGGGCTGCATGATTCTGTCTCATGCCCCACTGATATTAGCAATGAGTTAGGGTCGTTGAGTTTATTGTTATTTCTACGGCCTGCATGATTCTGCCTCATGCCCCACTGGTCATAGCGATAGATGAGATCTAACATGTTCATTAGATTTATCTTTATTAAGCGGTTAAGTGGTGTTGAATTGTTTCTTTATATAAAAAGGGGTTTGGTTACTCGAAATCATTGGCTTAGTATAAACCAATCATTGTTGACATCTTATTGCCATTGACTAATATGTGTTCAAATAACAACATTTATCTTGAATGATAACCGATTCTTCTTATACAACCCAATGAGCTTTAACCGATTTATTCTCATGAATATGCTGGAATCGACTGTTTAGTCGATCTCCTTTCATATTGGCTCTCAGAGCCGCACATTCGAGACTGTCTGGCAACACCGGCACATTCCGCCCTTAATTACTGATAAACTTTCTCTCCTTGACAATTATAGGGTCAAATTGACTGGCACATCTCGGGAGGAGTGCGCAGGATCGACCATCCCTGCGCTGAAGCTAGGTGGATCTACAGCTCCATCAAGCAGACCCTTCTGGCTTGCTACGTGTGTCCTCGGCACAGGATGAAAATTCTGTGTCGACAACCGCACAGTGGTTGTGCTGCAGTGAAGGGCGGCAGTGCTGCGCCCCTCAAAAATGGGAAGGCTACCAATTCTGCTCCTAATCAAACTAAGCCCAAGAAGAAGGTGTACTAGTAGAAACATGTTTTCTGGAAGCCTAATGAATCATTGTGGGCCATCAAGAACAAGTATGCCTATCAACCAAAGACTTATGCACCTCGACAAAGCTTGACATCATACTTTGTTTTGAAGAACAACAGTAGTGGGAAAGTGGTTGCAAAATATGTTGGAAAGAAAACCAACATATATAGGAATATTTCTATTTGGGTTCCTAAGATCCTTGTGGCTAACATCTAAGGCTCCAAGTCAAATTGGGGACCTAAATCTAGCAACTAAACTTGTTTTGTAGGCATACTCCTCCGGTGGATCAAGCTGGGTGCTTGATAGTGGATGTACAAATCATATGACTGGAGAAAGGAGTATGTTCTCATCATATTCACCGATGACGCACTCAAATGAAAATATTGTCTTTGGAGACAATTCAATGGGGGATGTGATTGGTCTCGGTAAAGTTGCTATAACTCTTGAGCATTCAATTACAAATGTATTACATGTTGATTCGTTGAGTTACAATTTGTTGTCCGTTTGTCAATTGCGTGAGATGGGCTATAATTGTCTCTTTACGTATAAGGGCATGGAAGTCTTTAGAAGGGAGGATTCCTTTATTGTCTTTATGGGTCAATTAAAGAACAAGCTTTACTTAGTTAATTTCATCAAAAGTAAAGCTAAGCTTGAGACTTGTTTAGTGGTAAAATCTAACATGGGTTAGCATTGGCATTGCCGACTAGCCCATGTTAGGATGAGGAACTTGGCCAAACTTTTAAAAGATGAACACATCCTTGGACTAACAAATGTTCACTTTGAGAAAGATAGGATTTGTAGAGTTTGTCAAGCCGGAAAGCAAGTTGGCGTACCTCACCCACCAAAGAGCATCATGACCACCAAGCAACCATTGGAGCTAATACATATGAGTCTCTTTGGATCGGTCGTCTACCTAAGTATCGGGGGTAACAAATATGGTCTTGTTATTGTTGATGACTATTTTCGTTTCACTTGGGTATTTTTCTTGCATGACAAGTGCCAAGTTCAAGAGAAGGTGAAGATATTTGTTAGAAGAGCTCAAAAGGAGTTCGGTCTTCCCATCAAAAAAGTGAGAAGTGACAATGGGACCGAATTCAAGAATACTTTAGTTGAGGAGTTTCTTGATAAAGAGGGCATCAAGCATGAGTTTTCAACTCCATACACCCCTCAACAAAATGTAGTAGAGAGGAAGAACCGTACACTCATTGACATGGCAAGGACAATGCTAGATGAGTACAAGGCGCCAGACATCTTTTGGTGTGACGCCGTCAACACCGCTTGCCATGCCATCAACCGCCTCTACCTACACAAGAAGTTGAAGAAAACTTCATATGAGCTTCTAACCGGTAACAAGCCTAAGGTGTCGTACTTTAGAGTGTTTGGCTGCAAGTGTTTCATACTTAACAAGAAACCCAAAAACTCTAAGTATGCATATAAAGTTGATGAAGGTTTTGTCGACAAAATCTGGTCGGCAGTCTACCGAGGGGTATACCCATGGTAGTAGATGAATCGGTGGAGGTGCGCGTGATACGAACCAGATGGTAACAGAGACACAAGACACAAGATTTATATAGGTTCAGGCGTTAGCTTGACGTAATACCCTACATCCTATGCTCTGTTATTTTGTATTGATTGTGTATTAGATTTGATATATTGTCTAGGGGACCCCTGCCCCTCTTTATATACTCTGGTGGGGTAGGGTTATAAGGAAAATATCCTATTTGGTATTACAATATCTTCTTGTAGTCTTGCGGTGCACGTCGACCAGTGCCGTGCGCCGCATGCCTTGATCTTATGGGCTGGGCCACCTTTGGTGGTACGGCCCATGTCTTATCTTGTGGGTACCGGGGGCCATACCCCCATAGCTAGCCCCCGAGCGCCTTGTATCCTTTGAGCAACGCTGTCTTGAACAAGTTCGAGCAGTTTGACGTGAAGCCGACCAGTTTAACTGGTGTTCCGGGTGGTGAAAATCAATGCCGACCAGTTTAACTGATTAGGAGACCTTGGACTTAGCCAAGTAAGGCTTGCCAAAAGGATGTAAGGGGCTCAAGATGAAATTTGAAAATTCTTCCCCTTAGGATAAGTGTAGCCACTTAGACTCCGTCAATAAGGAGGGTAAATCAAGAAATAAGCACTACATTCACCGCCAAGTGAAGTGTAGCCACTTAGTCCCCAATTTTGCTAGAAGGTGAAGAATGAATCTTGTAGCAGGGTCAAAGATAAGAAGTCTAAAAGCTTGCTGATGTCATCTGACATGCGTGTATCAAGACCCCAAACATGCTGCCCAAGATCAGCACCCTGATCCAAACAACATGGAGCAGCTTGATAGCACACCGATGAGACATAACAAGATCTGACCACCGAGGGAGTCCCCAGCCTAGCTGGTGACGCTTGCACGAAGAATTCGAACACCAAAGAGTCCCCAGCTTAGCTGGTAAGCCCCCAGCGTAGCTGACGATGAAGCGATGCATAATTCGACCAGTTGGTTAGTGAAGAATCGAGCACCGAGCAGCCCAACCAACTGGTCTGCGGCGAAGTGATCGTTGAGTAGAAGTGACCGGCGAACAATTCGATCAACTGGTCGGCGATGAAGTCCACAAACCTAGCGGTCTGACCAGTTGATCGGTGGAGAAGCCCGAGTACCGGGTGGTCCGACCACCTGGACGATGATCCTGGCTCTTGCATGAAGAATCCGAATACCAAGGAGCCCCCATCGTAGCTGGCGAGCCCCCAGCGTTGCTGACAATAAAGCCCATGCGATGAGCGGTCCAACCAACTAGTCGGCGGTGAAGTCAACGCCGAGTAGGAGTGAATGCCGAGCAGTCCGACCAGTTGGTTGGCGGTGAAGTCCGTCCAATAGGTGGTCCGACCACCCAGACGATGATCATATTGTCCAGTCCCTGAGCCGTGCCCCTGCAAAACAAATGTGTAGAATGGGTAGTACATGATGTAAAAATAGAATATATGAACTCCAAAGAAGAATCAACAACGGTGATGAAATAGCGTATGTAGCTAGGCTATCAGTTCGTGTGAACACTAAGTGTTCTTTTGGAGATATGTTTATATTTAATACAAACCATCCGACCAGTTGGTTTGTAGCTGAGTCTCCAGCCCTAGCTAGCCCGTTAACCATGACGCGGAGCGCGGAGCCCATGTGCGTGTAGGAAGAACAAAGCGTTGCTAAGGAGCCACTGTCAACCACCCATAACGTAGAGGGCAAACGCTCGTGCAAGTGTAGGGAGGAGATAGAGACAGGGCCGTCTCTGGGGACATCTGAGCATCAACATGACTGTTCGAGGATTTGCCTTAGACTTAGTTGTATGTCATCTTTAAGATGGTATACATGAAAGAAAATTGTTTGGAGAACAAACATGGAGAAAACAGCTCGGAGAAACATCATGGTGATATACAAGGATTGGAGAATATTTAGAAGGATATTAAAGCGTGACTTAGCTTTAGACAGAACGTCTGGTCGGCGGCATATGGCATTATCTGGTCGGCATTGAAGAAATTGCCCAGCCCTCGAGCTTTCCGAACTGTCATCATGGCGGCGGTCATGGTTGTCGTGGCGTCGATCTTCACGATGATCATCATTGCGACGCGGCAGGTGGTCGGAGTAAGTAGTCCGGGCGACATCGTCCTTATGTTACTGGTCGGCGACGTGGGCAGCTCGCTTGACGGCTTTGGTAGCTCAGGCGGCTCACTGTCGAGTCTAGCTCACGGCTTGTAGATCGGATGTAGTGATGCGCAAGCAGACGTGTTGTCCTTGCATTGATGAAAACCGTACATACCGAGGGAAACTATCCCCCACATAGATGCTTTGCATGCATAAACACGTGAAGCCTTAGTATCTTAGCTTGCATGTGGTGGCAACCAATCATTATGCATGTCCAATCCAATTGTAGGACTAGGTGCATGTTTGATTGGGTCATAGTAGGACTCCCGTAGTCCCGTGTGGATGCGGCTTGGCGTGTCGATGAAGCCTAGGAGTCAGCACCGGCCTCGGCGTGGTGCGGGCCCACGCACACCGCTAGCTCCACCGGCAGCCGGCTCCATTACGTTGTGAAATTCCCATAGGCAGAGTAGGAGGCTAGCTTGACATCGTGTAGGGAAGTGACCTTCATCGAATACCAAACTGGCGATATGCGAATGGCTTGAGCGGCATGACCTCGTCTAGATTCCTCTACCGATTTGAACTTGCCATCTGTTGGGCTGCCGGTAGCCGATTGGTTTAGTCGCTGCAGAGATAGCAGCGCCTAGACTTGATGACATGTGCTGCTCGAAGATGCGCCGTGGTTGTCGAAGGATGTCGACGCGATCAGCCGAGTTGCCGCGAAGGATGTTGATCTTGATGTACGCCATCTGGTTTGCCAGGGGATCAAGCGCACACCCCCTACCTGGCATGCCACTGTCGATGAAATCTGGTCGACAGTCTACCGAGGGGTATACCCATGGTAGTAGATGAATCGGTGGAGGTGCGCATGATACGAACAAGATGGTAACAGAGACACAAGACATAAGATTTATATAGGTTCAGGCCGACGTAATACCCTACATCTTATGCTCTGTTATTTTGTATTGATTGTGTATCAGATTCAATATATCATCTAGGGGACCCCTACCCCTCCTTATATACTCTGGTGGGGTAGGGTTACAAGAAAAATATCCTATTTGGTATTACAATATCTTCTTGTAGTCTTGCGGTGCACACCGACCAGTGCCGTGTGCCGCACGCCTTGATCTTATGGGCTGGGACACCTTTGGTGGTATGGCCCATGTCTTATCTAATGGATACCGGGGGCCATACCCCCACAGGTTTTCTTCTTGGTCATGGATCAAATGAACATGCCTACCGTGTCTTCAACAAAACCTCCGGGATAGGTGAAATTACGGTAGACATGACATTTGATAAATCTAATGGCTCTCAAGTGGAGCAAGTTGATTCAAGTGTTGTAGGAAAGGAGGATCCACCATGTGAAGCAATCAAGCAATTGGCTATGGGTGATATTAGACCACAAGAAGATGAAGTCACTGAAGTGGTGGTTCCTCAAGTTGTTGCTGCACCTATTTTCGCTGTCGTACCTAATGCTACACTGCATCAAACACCTGCTGCAACTCTTGCATGTGGTAGTGCCCCACTTGAGGGTGGCAGTGCCGCACCTACACAGTCAGCAGCAGCTGATTCGACTCCAGCTCGTGGACAAAACCTACAACCCATATTTGAGCAAGATGATGATGAAAATCCAGAAGATGAACAAGAGGCCATTGAGCATCCAAGGCTAAGGCAAACAATACAATGGGATCATCCCGTTGATAACATCCTTGGAAGTCTTCGAAAGGGGGTAACAACTCATTTACATTTAGCAAACTTTTGTCAATATTACTCGTTTATTTTCTCTTTGGAGCCTCTTAAGGTAGAACAGGCACTTGGAGGCCCGGATTGGGTGATGGCCATGCAAGAAGAGCTCAATAACTTTGAAAGAAACCAAGTATGGACTTTGGTGGAACGACCCAATACTTGGGACATGCATGAACAAAACAGCACAAGAACGTCTCCAAGCATTGATTCACACGCTCCGTTAGGCCATTGGACCGTGGATGATAAGCAGTACTCATTCTCAACTCCACACCAACCAACTTGAATAATTCATGCCAAAATGAGCTAGTGAAAATGTTGTCACAGTCGGAGACAATAGTTGTAGGCAGTTCATGGAGCTTGTAGACATGAGCAAGAATGCCTGAGCAACCATTGATGCTGTAAAGGGATGCATCAGCGGAGGAAATGGGAATACTTGGAAAACAGGTCCACAACGACAGAATACAATTGGAACCCACAGATACAATTGGAACCCCCAGATGTTGGAAGCCCTTCAATGAAATCCATAGAAATCACAGACCAAGCACGGTCAAGTACTGGCAACGGTTGGAGTACGTCGGGAAGCTTAGAACGGTCAGGGTTCGCTTGCTGACAAATGGTACTGGCAGATTTGTCATTTCTGTTCCTATACGTATCAGTTGAGTTTTAACTTAAAAATTCATGACCTAATAGGGGACGCCATAAATCATGTTAGGAAATACATTATGATTTTTCATCATTATGTTTTCTAAGAAATTGCATCTACCTCTGTTAGTACGAAAAACCACGGGAAGTATATATATATATATAAATTATTCATATCTACCGTTATGGAGCATACAGTAAAATAACCTCCTAAATTTAAACCAGATTAACCACTCTGCCATTATGATGGATAATAAGTAATTCCTAAAAGTTGCACAGCAATTATCTATCTTTGCCACTATCAAAATTAACTAAAATATTCCATCATATCAGCATTTTGTTATATAAATGAAAGTTTAAATGGTCATAATTACGCCTATAGATGTTTCGAGATTACCCACTTTTGTCACTACTATACTATTAATATATAAACGGCTAACTTAAAGTAATCATACATGCTATAGTACAACAGAGATTTAGTGTACGTGCATGCATGAGGGATAATAAACTTGTATTTTTCCGTTTCAACCATCATGAAAAATGTCCTCCAAACAATCGGTGAACCAATTTATTTTAAATTATATTAAATAATTTATACATGAAAATAACTTATCAGAGTTGTCACATTACGTAAACTTTGTACAACACTTTGACCAAAACATGACCACATATCTATAGTGTTAGCTGATGAGGGTGCTGGTCTGATCTGATCTAGCTCGACAAGAATGGCCAAATAAACCACCCTAGCTATAGTCTCCTCCTGTCCAACAAACGCTCTTTATTCGTGCTAGTGTTTCTCTTAGAAAGGGCTGGTGGGCATCTTTCTGTTACAAGTGGTAAAAGAGGCCAAGCAGGCGACCGAGTCAACTCTGGAACTTGGCAACCAATTTCACCCTACTCTGCCTGCACTGCACATGTAGAAAGGCACCTTCGTTCTCCTGGGCTCCTCTGGCTGACGACGGGACTGCAACTGCAACTGCAACTGCAACTAGATATTGACCATCCGAGCCGAGACTTGCTGCAAAGCTGATGATAGCGAGCTACTACCATTCGTCTGAACCATCAGCTATCACTGTAGGCCTGGACAGCACACGTGCACGAAGAAGGTGGATGCGTACGTACTACATACGGGAGTAGTATCTATCCGAGGCTTCCGAGCAGTCGACGCACCCGGCGGCTGTGGCGCGTCCTTTGTTCCGCTTCGCCGCCATCCGCTGACTAACCAAAACCATGTGGTCAAAACCTACATGAGCTCTCGTAGAGTCGTACGCACAGCACAGAGATGACACCATGACAAGCGCCAGTTACTACCGTCTGCTCGCCAACCATCGTCGACCGGTCGACGGAGACGATCCAAAGACACGGCACACAACGCGGGCGGACAGGGACGACAGCGGCGGCGGTTGGTACGCGATGCGAACGACGCGCGGGTGATGCTGCGGCGGCGGCTGCGCGGGTTTTTGTTGCGACGGAATCGTCCATGCCCGGCGGCTGGAACTGCCAAAGGGCACCTCGTCTATGCGCTCCGTCTATGCGCTCCGTCCTCGGAGCAGTGAACGACGGAAGAGGTGATCGCAACGCGAGGCAGACGTAGGAGATTAGGACGCACGGTATCGCAAGGGAGGGGGGGCCCGACTGCGACGGCGGAGGAGCGAGGCCGGCAGGTGATGGCGGCGCGATGGGATCACAGGGCACGATGGGATCGGGGGAGGAGATATCGCGACTGGAAAGGAATGTTTTGGAGCGGAGATTTGGAGTCGCGGGGAGATGGGACGCACGGACGGGAGAGAAGAGCGACCCAAAAAAAGTCGCACGAAAAAATAGTCTTACTTTTGTTCTTTTTAGTTATAGGAGATTAACATCCAAATATAGTGCTAATTTTAGCCGTTGGCATCCAAATAGGCTCTAGGTCGTTCACACACACGGTCCCCAGCATACTGAATTTATTTGTTTTTTCTTTACTGACAATGATGATACGGTTATGGCGATGATATAGGGTGCAGTTGATGGGAATCCAGATTCCAAGAAAACATTTCAAATTTAGATTCTCTGGAGAAATGATTCTCTTATAAATAGAATACTTACTGGAGCAGTTTGGCCGTCTGTCTAAATACAGATTCTATAAGCGCCAGTTTGTACCGTCTGCTCGCCAACCATCGACCGGTCGACGGAGACGATCCAAAGGACACGGCACACAGTGCGGGCGGACAGGGACGACAGCGGCGGCGGTTGGTACGCGATGCGAACGACGCGAGTCCAGGACGACGCGCGGGTGATGCTGCGGCGGCGGCTGCGCGGGCTTTTGTTGCGACGGAATCGTCCATGCCCGGCGGCTGCAACTGCCAAAGGGCAACTCGTTGGATATCTGGAAATGTCATAAGATCACCGCTCGTGTTACGACCATGCATATGGTCCCGCACATTCATACTGGACGGTGACCAGGGGTGATCGCTGGGATGATGAAGCCCATAGTCGCTGATGAGTCGCAAAAGTGTGCAGGACCTCGGAATAATGCTTCGTTCCTTATTGCTTCTTTGCAGTCTTTTAGTTGACCACGTGTGGTCTTCTGTAATAAGCGAATGCTTTTTTTCTGGTCTGTCTGGTAGCTTGGCTTTCAGATCCGCTCAAACTTTCTGACTCTGAGACACGGGCTCTTGCAGTCTCGCATCGCACGTCGCCGTCGGGTCTGTGGTCTGTGGTCTGTGGTCTGTGGGCTGTGGCCTGGCCCCGCCAGCCAACTGAGGCTTTGTACGGACAACGACACGTGACACGTCCCATTGGCACGAAAGTTTTACTGGTCTGGGGCCATTGTTTAGATTTTTCAATCTCTCTCCATCAAATCAAATCTTTGGACACATGCATAAAGTATTAAATATAGATAAAAAAATAACTAATTACACAGTTTGATTGTAAATTACGAGACGAATCTTTTGAGCCTAGTTAGGCTATGATTAGACAATAATTGTCAAATACAAACGAAAGTGCTACAGTGTCAAATACTGATTGCCAACCATCGTCTAAACAAGGCCTGGACTGCGTAGCGTGGAGCGTGGTGTAGTGTGCCGAAGTTGGTACTGGCGTACTGCCGTGGGCCCACGGTGTCACGATCAACGATAGTATTTGGAGAATTTAGGATAGTAGCATACAGAATTCAGGGTACAACAATGGATCGAAGTAGAGAAAGGGAAAGGAAAGCACGAGGATGGGGAACGGAAGAGTGCTTGCAGGAGAAGGCAAGTGGTTTACAGTTGGCATCAATCAATGATTCCCTCCTCTCTCTCCCTATTAGCGCGTGTTTAGTTGAGTGAAAGTTGGAAATTTGGCTACTGTAGCACTGTCGTTTTTATTTGGCAAATAGTGTTCAATCATGGACTAATTAGGCTCAAAACGTTCGTCTCGCAATTTCCAACCAAACTGTGTAATTAGTTTTTTTTCGTCTACATTTAATGCTTCATGCACATATCGCAAGATTCGATGTGATGGCTACTGTAGCACTTTTTGGGAATTTGGGGTGGGAACTAAACACACGCTTACACATATATAAGACTACGAGCTTGGCTGATCGATTACGTCGTCTTCTAGTCTGGGCCAAACACCCGCACGTTCTGAGTTGTCGGCCTGGTGGACCTTCGCGGTAACGGGCCGGCTTCAGAGCTTGCTTCAGCAACGCCGGTTGTCGGACCCTGAACAGTAGTCGACGCCGTAACATTCCCTCCCTCTTGCGCGCCAGGATGGCTCTAGACGGTGGCGTGAGGGAATTGCTGGCGCATAAACTCCAGATCTTCCCACATTGCAAGACAAACCGGAAGATTAGACCATTTGATCAATCCTTGAGTGACAGAATGTGCGCCCTTCTGAATGATGTGGCGTTGTATGATGCTTTCCGGCACACTCCTGAGGACAGCATCAGATGGAGGAACCCCCGTGACTGAATGGCGAGCACTCACCGAATTTTCAATTGCGACACATGAAAGATTGGATGGATGGATGAGGAAGCCGTGAGCTCAAGCCGATAAGCTACTGATCCAACCCGAGCCAGAACACGATAAGGCCCAAAGAATTGAAATGACAGCTTCTGATTGCTTCGCTATGCCAAGGAAGACTGAATATATTGCTGGATCTTGACATAGACCATATCATTCACCTAGAACTATCGCTCAGAGCGTTGTGAATCAGCTTGAGGCTTCATGTGTTGCTTGGCTCGGTTGTGAAAGTGCAAATTATGGGTTTTGGTGATAATGACCACGCAATTAAAGAACTAATGAGTTTTATCGAGATGACAAGCAGGGAATTTATATTCGAGGATGCTACACGAAACGGAGGATCCTCTAATTACAAATGTTGATGGCTTCAAACTAAAAGGAAGTTTAAATTCTTTTATATTTTGAATTTTAGTATAGGAAAAGCCGTACTATAAAGGGAAGACAATGCTTAAGCTAACATGTTGTCGATGCGGGATCCACAGGATACCCCGTCAGGAAGGGTGAAGATCTAGTCCAACTAGGATTCTTCCCATGTAATCCTAGTAGTAGTAGTATTCTGTAATTCTACTAGGAACCCTTATTGTAAACCGACTAGGACTCTGATCTCCTGACTATATAAAGGAGGGCGGGGTTCCTAAAGATGGGAGGACGATAGAACACAACAACACACAATCAATCCAACGCAAGGCTAACGCCGACTGGACGTAGGGCTATTACTCGATCACGGACGAGGGCCCGAACCAGGATAAATCGACTGTCTCTTGCGTTCACCGTCGAGTTCCGCATACGCTGAAGCCCAAACATACTTCCCCGGTGACTCTCGTGACAGGCTATCGGTGGTCAAACATCGACAGGATAGCCAAACATCGACAGGCTGTCATAATTAAATGTCCTCCAAACAATTATTACACCTATAGATGTTTGGAGATTACCCACTTTTGTCACTACTATACTATTAATATATAAACAGCTAACTTAAAGTAATCATACATGCTATGCATGAGGGATAATAAACTTGTATTTTTCTGTTTCAACCATCATGAAAAATGTCCTCCAAACGATTCATAAACCAATTCATTTTAAATTATATTAAATAATTTATACATGAAAATAACTTATCAGAGTTGTCACGTTACGTAAACTTTGTACAACACTTTGACCAAAACATGACCACATATCTATAGTGTTAGCTGATGAGGGTGCTGGTCTGATCTGATCTAGCTCGACAAGCATGGCCAAATAAGCCACCCTAGCTATAGTCTCCTCCTGTCCAACAAACGCTCTTTATTCGTGCAACGGAAGCTGCACGTAAGTATCTTGATGCTAGTGTTTCTCTTAGAAAGGGCTGGTGGGCATCTTTCTGTTACAGGTGCTAAAAGAGGCCAAGCAGGCGACCGAGTCGACTCTGGAACTTGGCAACCCATTTCACCCTACTCTGCCTGCACTGCACATGTACAAAGGCACCTTCGTTCTCCTGGGCTCCTCTGGCTGACGACGGGACTGCAACTGCAACTGCAACGCACTAGAACTAGATATTGACCATCCCAGACGAGACTTGCTGCAAAGCTGATGATAGCGAGCTACTACCATTCGCCTGAACCATCAGCTATCACTGTAATGACGCGTAGTAATCGAACTGAAGATCCCCTGGAGGCCTGGACAGCACACGTGCAGGAAGAAGGTGGATGCGTACGTACTACATACGGGAGTAGTATCTATCCGAGGCTTCCGAGCAGTCGACGCACCCGGCGGCTGTGGCGCGTCCTTTGTTCCGCTTCGCCGCCACCCGCTGCCTAACCAAAACCATGTGGTCAAAACCTACATGAGCTCTCGTAGAGTCGTACGCACAGCACAGAGATGACACCATGACACCATGACAGCGCGGGCGGACAGGGACGACAGCGGCGGCGGTTGGTACGCGATGCGAACGACGCGAGTCCAGGACGACAGCGGCGGCGGCTGTGCGGGCTTTTATTGCGACGGAATCGTCCATGCCCGGCGGCTGCAACTGCCATCTAGAAATGTCCAAAGATCAGCGCTCCTGGTACGACCATGCATATGGTCCCGCACATTCATACTGGACGGTGACCAGGGGTGATCGCCGGGATGATGAAGCCCATAATCGCTGACGAGTCGCAAAAGTGTGCAGGACCTCGGAATAATGCTTCGTTCCTTATTGCTTCTTTGCAGTCTTTTGCTTGACCACGTGTGGTCTTCTGTAATAAGTGAATACTTTTTTTTCCTCAAACTTCGTAGTTTTCTGACTCCGAGACACAGAGTGCAGATCTACTAGGAACTTGTACCTCTCTTGTTTCTTTTCTCTCTCTTACCAAACTCACGTATTTCCGTTTCTCTATAAATGGAAATGGGGTTCGATCTCGTGTAGAAAAAAATAGGACCCACCTATTAAAAACACCACTACATGTTTTAAAACTACCACACTCTATTCATCCATGAGAAAAACATTCCAGAAGACCACCATTTCTCGAATGATGGAGGAGAGGTAAATATGTAATTTTACAGCAATACTAATCTTATCTTAAAAAGTAAGATTTGCGTTCTTCTAGGAGGAATGAGAGGAGTACTACGCATCGGTTTCTCTAGCCTGCGTGTCAGCGCCATACAGGCCCTAAACAGAAGCACCGGTCAGCAATCAGCAACTTGTAGTACTAGTCTCTGGACTGGCGGCAGCCTCTGGTACGGTCTCCGCCCCTGTTTCCATGCATATCGTTCTCAGGTGTGTGCGGTCTACCGTTTCAGAACACTATTTTAGCGTGGGGTGTTGATAAGGACACAACTACGATGCCCAAGAATATGTCTAATTTTTCACGGTACAATAGCAGTTCAAAATCAAATAAGCACTAATCTGAATTTTCCAATGCCACTAATTTAATATTCAGATCAATTTCGCTTTTGATATCTCTCGGCAGACCAAATATCTAGATTAGTTTAAGCGGCCTTGTAGTAGTAGTCTGACTAGATGATAAACGACCAGGTATAATCAACAGCGTCTCCAAATTTCAGAAAGTAGCAACACACAGAGACTGCTAGTAGCTCACGGAAATAACCGAAGATTAAAACATATAGAAGAATTATTTTAATCTCTGACAAACACAGGAAGCCACGACCACAAATATTATCCCAAACAATAGGGTCTCTGTCTGCAGACGGATCAAACAATTCTTCAGAGTAATCAAATACGAGCAGTAGCAGTGATACGAGGGATCAAGCTTAAAGAGTAGATGCAAACCAATCCTAGAATAATTCTTCCACACGACGAACCAGGGTTAGAAGATGAGGAACTCTGAGAATTCCAAAACGACGCACCCAAACCGTAGTAGCTTGATTACGTACTCCACGCACAACCACAAGGAACCAGAAGATAACCTTCAATGAAGAAAATGATGGGATCACCGTCTAGAGTTTCTCGAGTGACGGCTCGGCAGAGAATAATCCACGAATAAAACTGGTCTACCCTGTTACGAGCGCCAACCATCGACTCCAACTATGACTCGTACACGTGACTCCGACACACACGTGACCTGAACCAAAATTATAAAAGGAAGCAAACCTGACATGCTAGCTACGACTTCATAAAAGGAAATATACTAAAATAATACGGCTACATTGCTAATCACCATACACTACCGGATTCCGGGCCTTTGCCGAGAACCCGAAGCTCTCGGCAAAGACGAGCTGACGCTCGGCAAACTATTTGCCGAGAGCAGCTCTCGGCAAAGAGCCGTCGGCAAAATATCTACCGGCAAATGATTCTTTACCGAGAGCCCCTCTCGGCAAAACATTTACCGAGAGTAATGGCAAGGCTCTCGGCAAACTCTAGCTCTCGGCAAACTGGCGCGCCCTAGTAACGGCCAAACGACCGGTAACGGTGTGACAGCTTCTTTGCCGAGAGCGACCGTCGGCAAAGAACTTCTTTGCCGAGAGCGACCGTCGGCAAAGAATTGTAAAAAAAAAGATTTGCGGCCGAGGTGGTTTTCAAAAAAATAGTTTTGCCGAGAGCCGACCACCAAGCTCTCGGCAAAGAGGCAGATTTGCCGAGAGCTAGGCTCTCGGCAAAGAGGCCAGAGAGCATTTTTTTATTTTTGTTTATATTTCCAGCTTCAACGACACATTTCACAAATATAACACATCATCCACATCACATATATCACAAATATGTCATCCACATCACATGTCTCACATTATAATCCATCTAAACATCTCAAATCCAACAACACATGTCCATCTCAAAGTGCTAAGTTCATCTCACACAAGTTCATGTCACAAAGTGCTAATACATGATGAAGAACAACAGGCTCACTCCCAAGGCTCCCACCCTCCCGATGGCGGCTGCTGCTGCGGCGGACGGTGTGGATACGGCTGATACCCCGACCCTCCCGACGGCTGCTGATGCGGCGGAAGTTGTGGATACGGTTGGTGCCACGACCCTCCCGACGACGGCTGCTTAGGCACATCATTCGAACCCGCCGATTGATTCTGCACAAAGGAGAAGAAAAATTAGTAATTATAGTAATACTAAGGCATATAATTGTAATCTAAGCGTAGACAAGTCAAAATTTACAGAACTAGGTATAAAATTATAATCTAAGCCTAGACACATCAAAATTTCGGCAAACTCTCCCCCGCACGGTGGGGTTTCCAAACACAAAAGAAAACCAACGACACGATGGCCGCCCACCACATATCAACGGCACGATGGCCGGCACACATATATATCAACGTCACGAAGGCCTCCCATCACATATCAACGGCACAATGGCCGACATGCACAGTAAAGAGCTTTTGTTAGAGAAGTTGAACTCACGTATGAGTAAGGTGGGTATGGGTAAGGCGGTGGAGGAGCGAACAGCTCTAGTGGCACTGGACGACCCATCGTAACGCCAAGACTTGCCACGTACTGAGCCAAGGCGTCAAACCTCGCCCGCTCGGCCTCCCACCTCTATCGCTCGGCCTCCCGCTCCCTCTGTCGCTCTTCCTCCACCCTAGCCTTATGCTCCTCGAGCGCATGCACCTGGGCCTATAATTTTTCACCGCATTGTTACAAGCAATTTCGAGGAATGTAAAACCAATGAACGACGAAATAAAACAGAAATAACTTTGTAGTGCTTTGCCACATGATGCGTCAAGTGTCCTCGCCTTAGGCGTATGGGCACGCCTCCGCTCGTCTTTGCTTGTCCGGGACCAGTGAGAGAGTGGGAGTGAGTGGTGTGCGAATCGGCGTCTTGTTGCCGATGAGGTACCGCCCATGCTTCTTGCCTCCTCCCACCCTCATGATGATGTCGCCACAATGTCCACGGTGTGCGGATCCCGGTTGCCCCATGGACTCCCCTTGCCGCCTCGGTGTCTTGGTGATCGATGCGCGCCGGGGATGCTCTCATTGGTGAACGACTTCGGCTGGGTCGTCCGGGTTCCATTGATGTTGTTCGTCGCCTTGCCCTTGTGGGCCGTAACCCATGACTTGAGCTCTCCGCATGGCTGGTTTTTGATGTGCGACCGATCGTGAGAAAAACAACAAGACGATTATAAATCATGCGAGAATAAATGTCCGAAAGAATAAATGAAGCTACACCAAGTCACGTACCCATCTAGCCCCGAATTCGTGGATGTTAAGGTTGCCACGGTGGTGTGATACACCGCATCGCAAACGTCGTTCCCGGGAGGACGGTGTGGTTATCCGCCCAATTGCCACTCACCCACACGTCGACCATCATCCGCCAGCCCGCGTTTTATTGGCACACCACCCCAGGGAGGCACCATATGACATCAAGTACATTGACGATATAAGAACAATTCAAGCCTACCCAATCTCGTAAAGAAATCAATATTGATGTTGTATATTTACCTTGTGTATCGCTTCTTTGGTCGATGCATTAATCTTGCATCTTCTTTCTTTACCTTCCGATGCTCGTAGATGGCACAGTAATCGATGATGGCCTGGAGCCGCGCCTCGTAATGCATGTCTGAGATGCGACCTCTAAAAGATTTGGCCGACGCCTTGGCCGCCCTCGCCTCATAGCCCTCGGCGCATTTGAAGAAGTCCTGCATATAGAAAAGATGTATCAATACACTGGTTCAAGAAACTCTAGCGAATGCAATGTATTGAGCAAAGTAGTGGGAGGAAGACTTACCCAAAACTCGCACATAACCCGCTCCGCCACGCTTTCGTACGTGCGGCCCATCTCGTCCTCCGCATCAGGGGCGGCGACATAGTGCTCGTACGTGTAGGCTGGCTCTAGAGCTTTGGCATAGCGAACCAAGCCTGGGAAGTGTTCCCTGCAGAGAAGACCCAGGATGCCATTGGGCAACCTTTTGTGAGCACCTGGGACCACGACCTTCCAAGACCTGCGTAAGTGATTAAGAAAAACTGTTAGTTTCCATTGTGATTCTATCATATGTAGGAGCGAAAAAAGTAAAAGTTACGTACTTTTGCCCAACGGGTCGAATGACCGGGCGTAGAGCTTCAGGTATCGGCCGCTCAGGTAGGCTCGCCGGACCTCGTTGGTAGACACCCGAGGTTCCGGTGGAACTGGAATCTCCTGCCTCGGCCTCCTGCTCGTCCTCCCGCTCCTCCTGCTCGTCCAGCTGCTCGGCCTCCTACTCGGCCTCCAGCTCGTCCTCTCCCTGCTGAGCCTGCTTTCGTCCACCTGCTCTTCCTCCCGCCTCCTCCTCGGGCTCAGTCAGCTGCTGCTTTTGCATGCTCTGAGGCGGCGGCGGGCGCCCTAGGCCTCCTCCCGCCGCCTCCTCCTCCTCCCCCGGTGGTGCCGACCCCCAGCTTCACCTAAGGGCCCCAGTGTCTTGCCCCCGTGTCGTAATGAGCGACTGACCGCCCATAAAGCTCTGCTGCAGCCCGCCATCTTTGCACAATCACCTACAAGACATAAACAATAAGATCGGATTAGATGGATCATAAACAAGACATTATTATAAAGAGATGCAAAATAAATAAAGCATAATTAAAAAATAACATAATATTACATGTATTAGAAATAATCATCCCCATCGGGATTAGCTGGATCATAGCTCTCATCATCACTATCAGCCATGTCGAAATGTTCAACACTTTCCAAAGGAGCAATTATGTCATCATTGCCATTGCCAATATGTAATCCTTCAAGTAACGCCAAGTCCTTCGCATTTTCCACCTCATCCCCCCGTCCACATCAACATCCATTTCATTGTCTACTTCCATTTCCATATCTCCGGTTAAGTCAATCTCAAAAGTCCCTTGTAGGCCCTCTTCTTGATAGAACTCTCCATCATATGTGTTTGGGTCGAAGTTGTAGTCTTCGGCGTTTGGGGAAGGTGCTTTACCGTGTGGCGATACCTTGTGCACAATATCCCAACCCTGAAGACGAGGGTCCCTTTGGCACGAGTAGGGGAGATAAATTTGGTCCTAGAAATAAAGAAGGAAATAAATAACACAAAAATTACAAGGAACTACTCAGGGGTTGGGGTAGGCAATACAAAGAAGCTGTTGGCACTATCAAACATATATTCTGTCTGTCGCCCTACCCGTAGTTTCAGAAAGGATAAGAATTGACATATCAGAGCTAATTCAAGAATGAAAGCGCAACATGATTTCTAGACTCTGTAGTACAAGAGGATAGCCGTGATACACGAGATCCAGATCAAAAGGCGTAGTGGACCTAAAGTTAAGGTTATCACAACATGATTTCTAGAACTGCCGTTTTCACACTTCAAAAGGAAGCAAATGGAATTTTGGACATACATCTCAGCCTGTGAGACGAGGAACTTGGTGTGGGACTTGAATTTTGACAGGGAATTTCAAACAAATTTTAACGAAGCTAGCATTCGCCTGAGAGAGTACTGTGGATCAGACCTATATCCTCTACAGCCACGTTTGAAGATGTTGGTGCCTCTCCTCCTCGCTCCTCTGCTTGGGGGAGAGGACAGCGCGCCACTCCTCCTCGCTCCTCTGCTTGCGGGGGCGGGATGAATGATTGCGTCGTTGGCGTGCGGGGGCGAGACGCCGGCGGCCGTGCGTGGCGGGGATGGGGCGGGCCGGCGGCCGCCGTCGGCGCGTGCGGGCGGACGTGGCGGGATGGGGCGGGCTGGCCGGGCTGCGGCGGCGGCGAGGCTTGGGCGGAGCAGCGGCGGCAGCGCGCGCGGCCGGGCGTGGCGGGCTGCGGCGGCGGCGGGGCTGCGGCCGAAACGGTTCACCTTGCGCGGCTTGCGGGGCTGCGCCGAAACGTTTAAGTGGTGAAGCCACTTTGCCGAGAGCCAGATCTGGGAGGCTCTCGGCAAACCTTCCCCCTTTGCCGAGAGCCCCCAGATTCGGCTCTCGGTAAAGTTATTTTTTTTTCAAATTTCGTTCGAATTTTTTAACTAGCTAACTGCACAAAAAAATATAAAAAAAATAAAAATTATTATTTGCCGAGAGTAGCTCTCGGCAAACCTCTTCGCCGAGAGCCAGCTCTCGGCAAACAATTGATCCAGGCCAGGTAAAAAAAAGAAATCTGCGCCGAGAGCGGGCCTAGTTGCTCTCGGCAAAGAGCCTTTGCCGAGAGCAATCCCCTGAAGCTCTCGGCAAATAATATCCAAAAAAATTTAATAAACAGCAAATGGCTCCGGAAAAATACGAATTTTTGCCGTGTTACAACTTACTCTCTAATGGCTATACAAAAAGTTTGGAACTCCAAAACTAATTTGACCGTGACATTGTTTGAAAATCCTAATGACTCCTTCTCAACTTTATGAAACTTATTCGGAGATGTCTCAGATTGTAAGAATCATACGCAACCACTTGTGCGAAACATTTTCAATTTTTTACCACAGCCTCCAAGTGTGATACCATGACTTCATTGCAAATATCACAATTTTCCGACTTTGTTTCCTTTTTTAAGAATTTTTAAATCGTTGGGCAGACATATGTTCGTGGTCTTCGATTCGTAAAATAAAAGGTGAAAAAACGTCAACAAGTTGTTATTTGCCCCCAATAATGCATAAATAGCATGAATATCATTTTCTACTTAATTTTTTCCCGTGTTTAAATCAATCGTTGTTCAAATTTTAATCGATTAAAAAACTCCTTGAAATGCAATTAATTAATTATATATAGCAAATAATTACAAAAATACACAAAATTTTAATATTGAGTACAACCTATAGTATGTCTATAGAGAAAAAAGTTTGGAGCATATGAAAGAAAAAATAATTTAATTGGAGAGAGTTAGGAGAAGAGAAACACATACACATGAAATATATAAAGCACATTTGCCGAGAGTCTGGGAGGGGCTCTCGGCAAATATTTGCCAAGAGTGGCTCTCGGCAAAGAGTTTTGCCGAGAGCAGTGACGGAGGGGCTCTCGGCAAAGCGGTGACGCCGTCAGGGCAGGTCACGGCTATGGGCCCGCGGCAATGTTTTGCCGAGAGCCTGATTTTGCCGAGAGCGCGGCCTACGGCAAAGGACCATTTTGCCGACGGGCATTTTTTGCCGAGCGCAGCTCTCGGCAAAACGGCCCACTTCGCCGAGAGCTGTTGCTTGCCGAGATGCAGGCCCACGGCGATCCTGTCACTTGCCGACGGCCAATGTTTGCCGAGAGCTGCTCTCGGCAAACGTTTTCTTTGCCGAGAGCTCGCGTTTTTGCTCTCGGCAAAAATATAGGATCTCGGCAAAGGACGTTTTTCCGGTAGTGATATTTAGCCTTCCTAATCAAACGAAGCCACTAGCAAAAATTGGAGCCAATCGTCAACTAGCTTCTTATATTCGATGGCTTCTTAAATTGGCATAATTTCTTTTCTTTGGATAAATTAGCTCCACCAAATATAATCGAGGTTGGCATAGTAGCAGTAAAATCTATATTTCCAGCCTTCATCACATTTTGCTTCAGATCAAAAAAAAAATGAGCCAAATGAATAACTTGATGAGCCATGGGCTCATCAGAGTCATGGCACCGAGGTTGCGGTAACATATACAGCCCAAACACATGAAGTTGGGAGTACTGAAAAAGAGCCATGCAGGAGCTGGTATGGGATTTTGTTGCCAACAGAAGAGAGGAGGGGCGCCGATTAAGCAGATAAGTGGCTGTAGCAAGTGCCTTGGCCTAGAAGGTTGGCGGCATGGAAGCATGGACAAGAAGAGTGCGGATGGTGTTGTTGATGGTGCAAAGCATACGCTTAGCTTTGCCATTCTGCTGGGAAATGTAGGGGCAAGAATGGCGAAGCAAAATGCCATGACTGGACAAGAAGGTGGACATGGCGTTTTTTATGAACTCAGTGCCATTGTCGGCCTAAAAGCACTTGGGAATAGAGTTAAACTGAGTCTGAACATAGGCAACAAAGTCAATAAAGTGACCATAGATTTTGGATTTTTGGCACAGTGCAAAGGGTCCCGCAGAAATGAGTGAAATCATCAAGGATGACTAGATAATATTTGTAACCCGATTTGCTAAGGACTAGAGATGTCCTGACATCACAATGAACAAGAGCAAAGGGTTCTGATGTTGTGGATGCTGAAGTTGCAAAGGGCAGACGCGTGTGTTTGCCAAGCTGACAGGTATGACACAAGGATCATGCTACTTTAGTGCACGTGATGACCGACATGTTTTGAAGAGAAGACACGACGGAGGCACCCGGATGACACTACTAGTATAATTTTAACCTGAGTTGGGCAAAAATGATTAACCAAGGCGGGCAAATGATCCACCTCCACCGAAAGGTCACGGTTAATCCGGCCTTAACGGAGGCGGTTGGTCCAACCACCTTGGTTAATGGATTAACCGAGGTGGTTGCCCTAACTCAACCGCTAAAAGGATCGAGGATGCCGCCTAGCGGGGGTGAATAGGTGTTTCTAAAAAATTAACCCTTTAAAATGCGGAAACGATTAGAGTTGGAGTTTTCAAACACTTGAAAACTCCTAATAAGAGAAATAGACCCCTTACGAGTAAGCCAACAGGGTAAACAAGGTATATTGAATATGTATACGAGATACAACCCTGCAACCACAGAGTTAGAACAGAGACTGAATAATTTTAGCACAGGTAGGAAATATCGGACGTGTCAATACCGGACATGTCCGGTATACACGAGCTATGCAAGTCAGCTCCCCTCTTCTTCCCTTTCAATCTCTTCTTTTCACTTAGTTGCTGATACCTTTAGGTAACCTGTATACAAGCTCAAGCAACACACAAGATCATGAATGACAAATGTAGAGAGAGAGAGATCAAGACATGCGATATATTTTATCGAAGTTCGGCCTCCGTCAAGACCTACTCTCCATTGAGGGGGCTACGAGCGGCCCAGCGAAGGTCAGCTCTAGAGGACCACGAAGACCACTCTCTCGAGTCACACCTACAATCGTACGGAGTCTTTTCCAACTCCTTTTCCGCCTTCCACTAGCTTGATTCCTTCCCTTGCGTGGTGGAATCAAACCATTACAAACTTTCTGAGGCACACCACAATCTCTCGGGTGCTCTCCGGCGATGCCTAGACGTCTAGGACCGAAGAGTCCAAGAGTAACAAATGCAAATCACGAGATCGACAATATGCACAAGTGCTCAAGGGTGGGTTGCTCTCAAATTTGAATCTCTCTTAAACCACGTGATGGATTTTGCAAGATTGAATCAATCCCTCACTAAGAGAGGGTTGGAGAGTGTTCTCAAGACTCAAAAACGTGTGAGAGAGTCAGAAGAATCAGCTGTCTCCAAAGGTGGAGGCTAAGGGGTATTTATAGCCCCTTTTGAAAAACTAGCTGTTATGTGATCGTTGGGTAATACCGGACACGCCGTACAGCCCCAACGGTCAATATATCAGTGATGCGCGAGACATTGGGACTCTCGAGGATTGTTGGAACTCCCGACCCCTAGAACTCCTGACTCATGTCGAAACTCTCGACGAGCCCAGTTGAGACTAATGAAGAAGTCACTAGGGTCAGGCAGATACCGGACGTGTCTGGTATCAATACCGGCTGACCACAGCAAACTGAGTTAGTTTTAAGTCTCTTAAAACTCTTGTTCTTCACATGGGTTGGCTTGAGCACTTATGAATAGTTATTTATCAACATGATCGATCCCTCTTGATAGTACGGCATACCTATTAACTCAAGATCAAATGAAAATGGAGTTTGAAGCGCTTGAGTTGAATTTCCTTGAATCGAAATGCCATAGCCTTCAATCTTCATCAAGTGAGGGTGTTAACATGTCGACTTTGATTTTATCCTTGAGTATAGCCATCTTGAGCAATTTGACTTGATTCCATTCAAATAAATATGAATTTACTCCAAATGCATCAAGTCACTTCCAATACTTCATCTAGGATTTGATTCTTCACCTCAATGTGATCAACATGGTTTGATTGGTACCTTGACTAAATGCAAGTACTTCCTTCTTCACCCTAGCTAGGTTCCTCGGTCGCCAAGCCATCGCTTGCCCTTCACCCTTGCTTAGTACCTCGAAGCCTTTCCTTGCTATCATCACCATCTCAAGCCATCGTCACACTTGGTGTCGAATCATTCATTAAATTCATTTGTATACTTGTATTTTATCTTAGCAAGCTTCAATCGGTGAGACCAATCCATATGCAATCACTTGTGTCTCATTAACTATTTTTCAACATGCTTGCTTTCATATGAATCATCGAAATCCCACAATAAATAAGCCTTGCATGAATTATATTTGCATTGTTATCTTGTGTATGAACTAGATTGTTTCCAACAATACATTATTTTGGCTTTCATTAAATACCAGTGAGACAACCTATTACCTGTCCACACTTAGCAAACGGGTTAGACCTTTAATCACGTTGTCATTCAATCATCCAAAACCCACTAAAGGGCTAGATGGTAGGGCTGGTGAGATGGTGTAGAGATCGCTGCTGCTGTTGCAGCAAAGGATGACGTGTCTCGTTGATGGGTCTTCGATAGAAAACCAGAGGCATCAAATTGAATGGAACAATTATTATCACGTGTAAACTGACGGACGAAGAGAAGGTTGCGAACAAGGTCAGGAGTGATGAGAACTTTATTAAGGGTGAAGGTGGTGTTGGCAGTAGGGAGAGAAGAAGTGCCATGGCATGAAATAGGGATAGTATGACCATTGCCAACTATGATGACAGAATGAGAGGGATGTAGGCGAGAAAGGAGTGTACCAGATGATGAGATGTGAGAAGTCATGCCGGTGTCGAGGACCAAGTTGTGGCACCTGGAGACGAATTAGGCGACGGGGGGCAAACTTGCTGATGGGCACGCAGCGAAAGAGGGCTCTGTGTAGGCACAAAGGCTGCAAGATTCTATGGAGCTGGCCCAAGGTTGCCCTGTTCGTGCCAGACCGGCTGCGACAGCTGATGGGTCAACTTCGGAGCAGAGAAGAATGCAAGAAGAGCCACACTAAGGAGAGTACCCGATAGGGATAGGCACCGTGCGGGAATAGAGGAGGGAGAGAAACGCACGATAGGGGCACGTGTGGAGTAGAGGCGTGTGGACCAGCGAACACGCGCGAATGGAGGGCGTGTGAGACCAGCAGGAGGGGAAGTAGTCAGCCGTTGCTGAGCTCAGGCGTGAGTTGCGCGCAGAGCAAAGGGAGAGAGGAGGGCCACGCACGAGAAAGATGCGGGCACGAGGGAAGCAGAGAAGGCTACGCTTGGCAGAGAGGGAAGTTCATACAAGAGAGAGCGAGGGAGTAGACAGCGCGTGCAGCGCCCGATGCTGGAGTGGTGTCAGAGCCACAGGCACGGGAAACACGTGTCCACATCATCGTGGCTAGCGCATCATGCGAGACGGCTAGGAAGGAGTGAGCACACGTGTGGGTGGGAGCATGCAGTGCACAGGAAGCAGAGGGAGCGGCAGCGGATGGGAGAGGAGGAAAGGCTTGCATCACACATAGGGGAGAGGGGAACCGCGCATGGCCGCACGGGAAAGAAGACCACGCATGGTCATACAGGAAGGTGAGTGAGTGCGCGTTGCGGCTTGGGGAAGATGTATCACGCAGGGAGAGCGCGCGTCGCGCAGGGGAAGCAGACGGCGCCGGGGAAAGGGTACGAGCGCGTCGCATGGACGTGGGATCGCGCGGGGGAGAAGGAACGAGCATGGGCGGGTAGGAGAGGCACGCGTGTCGGGTCACAGGGACTGTGTCAAGGGCTGGCGTGCGTCGTGCGGAGAGGGCCACGTGTGCGCGAATCGCACACGGGAGTAGTGCAAAAGCAGAGGGTGTCGCGCGGAGCACTCGTCGCGCTGGAAAGAGGTGTGCCGAGAGGTGGGGAAGAGAATTAGCAGCCTTAGGACGGCGGTGCGGGGAGGAGGTGCTCGGCGGTGTGGGTGCAGCGAGTGGTGGGTGGCCGCACGACTGTGGAGGAGAGTTAGAGAAGAGGAAGAGGCTGGAGAGAGACTCGGAGCGAGGAAGGAGAGGAGAGGCAGGAAGAGAACCTAGGCGTCAGATACCATGTAGAAAGGAAAAGTAGAACACCTCACGCACATTAGAGAGGAGTGACTTTCATATATATAGGCATAAGGCTGTTAGTATATTTACAACTAGACTCCTAGATATATACATATCTAACAGCATGGCTTCTGTTTGGTGGTCGAAATCGAGGGGCTAGACACTACTACATAATGGGTAATCACTGCCGTCACTTTTACCGCCGGTTTGCTAAAAAACGGCGGTGATACTCATCACCACCGGTTCGTGATGAGCCGTTGGTGAAAATTTGGGCAGTTATCACCGTCGGCTGATAACACGAACCGACGGTGATAAACCTATCATTATAGTCGGTTGGGGTTAGCAACCGGTAGTGATGGTCGACCCATTTTTACCGCCGATTTGTGGTACCAACCGGTGGTGAAAATAATTTCACTAACGGTTCATACTACGAACCGGCGGTACTGAGTTATGCTGCAGCACAATAAAATTAATAACTTTTTTAAACAAAGTCAGATGAAAACAAACTTCATATCGAAGTTGAGATCTACATCTTTATAGTTGATAACTTTTTTATTTGAAATTATTTAAAGTCCCAGAATTCTGTTTGAAGCTCTTATATTTTAAAATTCAAAATTTTCAAATTATACAAACAACCTCAGATGAAAAAATGATCAAGAGTAAAGTTATAGATCTCGCTATGATCTACAACTTTGTAGTTGACAACTTTTTCATTAGAAATCATTTAGGGTCTTAAATTTGTATCTGAAGTTCAAAAATTTAGAAATTTAAATTTTGTAAATGACCTCGGGTGGAAAATGAATCAAAACCAAAGTTGTAGATCTCGATGAAAACACCAAAACCAAAGTTGTAGATCTCGATAAGAACTACAACTTCGTAGTTGATGACTTTTTCATTTGAAACTACTTGATGTCCCAACAGTATTGCTGAAATTTTGACGATTTGAAATTCAAATTTGTCAAACGACCACGGATGGTAAAACCATCAACATCAAAGTTGTAGATCTTGATCAGAACAACAACTTTGTAGTTGATGACTTATTTTATCTGAAGTCGTTTAGGGTTCTAAATATTTATTTTAAAATCATAAGAAGTTAGTACTAAAGGAATATACATGTTGAATAGACACAAATGACTTAGGGGCGAAGTAATTAGAGCAATTATACCTGAGGGTACAGGTCTCATGTTCGAATCCTAGCACACTGCGCAACGCGCAACACGCGATAGATAGCGTGACTTGTGACTTCCCGGGATTAAAAAAAAAGGTAATATAAGCCCTGTCAAGTTGTAAGTCGACAGTGTGGACTTCGTCTGGACATAGCCCAAAGCAATGAAAACTGGCACGCCAAAGCTGGCCGGTCAACCTGGCATGGTATAAATTGAGAAAGAGACTTTAGTTACATGATGCCTAATGGGATATTTTTTGCAAATGGGATGAACTCACATGGATCAGCAGAAATATTATGGGATTAAATCGTTGGAGTGTGTTTCAGTCACAAATATAAAAGTAGATTTACATTTTATCACCAGCCAATTAAGTTTATCTTAAATATTAGTGTGGAATTCTGTGGATCTATATCATTGTTTCACAGTCACCAATATCAAAACATATGATTTGTAGAAAAAATGAAAAGTAATTCATATAGGATAATAAGGTACCACAAGTAAAGTAGAGGCATGAAATAGAAAAAAAAATACCATTGCATGGAAAGGATGAATAAAGAACTAATGGTTAGGAAAATCAAATTTTATTGATTAGAAAGCATACACAAATAATCAGTAGAGTTGATTTCTTTAGAATAAAGTAAACTGCAATTTTGTTCTTTGAGAAAGGATTATCCTATACAAAGGGATAAACGTGTCAAATAAATTCAAGAAAGTTGGCATAATCATAGATTATGGAGTCTGCATCATGAACTGAAATAACCACACCCTATAGTTACCTGGGAAAAGAAGGAAAAGACATCAAATAGAAAAGGGAACGCTAATTTGAATTTATGTTTATTGCCAGCTTCTCTGACTTGATGAAATTTGGCTATGTTTACTAGAACATGTCCTGTTTCATATAATTAATCTAAAATACATCTAATGTGCAACGAAAAACAAATCCTTGACTGAAGACCTTAATAGATCGAGTATAATGGGAGTGTTCTGAGTTCTGATCACATGTGCACAAATGCACCAATTCGCTTGGTATTGAGGATAATTACATTCATCACCATAAAGTTAAGTGGAGGACAATCTCCAAGCAGGATGAATCAGATAAGTGCATATAACAGTTCAAACTACAAAATCCAGCAATCCAGTACCTAACTACAATCCTGCACCTACAGACTTCCAAGTAGACAAGTTACCATCAGGCTTCAGCCGTGGCGCGGCCAATAGAAAGAGTTGTGGGCATGCAGGCTGCCTGATTTTAAAATTTTCAGTGTTTAGTGGACTTTCAGAACAGCATTGTTGTTACTAGCAAATTTACAGGCTGAGTACATATCCAAAACAGAAAGAAGGATAATTACAAGCTGAAGTGCACTAAATCAATATATAGTCTCATGTTTGGAGACCTATTTTTGCAAAGTCAATATTACAAATGGCAGAACTGCGAAACGCGATGATTGGAATCCCAAATATGCAATTTTCTCCGCTCAGTCACGATTGACTTTGTGACTTCCGAAAAACTGGTTGGCCTTTTTTATTTCCTGGGAAATGATTATCACCGCCTGGTAACAAGTTATTACCGACGGTTCTTAAAAGGTCATTCGGACCGGGGGTAGGTGGCGACATTTCTGCGGCGGGTGGTTACAGCTGGTTCGAAAAATCCTTTAACAACAATCTGGGTGTAGTGGTACACGAATCTCAGTGCAGGCGGTTGAATGAAACAATGGCCGGAGCATCCCTCCTCTCTGGTCAAATTTTTGACCTTCTCACTTTTCTCTATATATGTATGTCTTCCATCGCTCGCCCTCCATCATCAGCTCAGCTCGCACAAAAATCTTTAGAGCTCTCTCGCTCTCTACTACAGGTAATTAGTACTAGCATTCATGTACGTTTTCCAACCTTAAGTATCCAATGCCAGCTGCCATCTTTTAGTTGCATATATGCATCTCTATTAATTTCACAATGCAAAATCTCTTTCATGCATCAATTATATGATATATATATATATATATATATATATATATATATATATATATATATATATATATATATATATATATATATATATATATGATCCAGAGCTAAGTACTACTACTTGTAGGTTTCAGAAATTTACTTTGACATCAAGTACGTAATTAAGGAACCAACCAACTGCTTCCGATGGAAACAGTAGCCCCTGCCGGCGTGCGCTTGCTCTCTGTGTGCCGTGTAGCGCCGGCGCCGGCGCTGCCACCGCGGCAGATGCCAGTGGACAATTGCAGCAACGTGAAGGCGAAGCTCTCCTACGTGAAGGCGAAGCTCTCCTTCTTGGACGTGCCGTGGGTTGCGACTCCGCCGGTTCAGGAGGTGTTCCTGTACGAGAAGGGCGGCGGTGTTGAGTACGGTGGCATGGTGAAGCGGCTCAAGGAGTCCCTCGCCGCGTCGCTCGCGCTCTACCTCCCCCTCGCCGGGAAACTGGCCTACGTGCAGGAGACCCGGGACATTGTCGTCGACTGCTCTGACCCCGGGGTGGCCTTCTTCGAGGCCGAGGCGATGGCCGGCTGCATGGACTTGAGCCGGCTCGCCAGCGACGACGACGATGATGTTCCGGCGATGGAGTTGGCGAGCCTGGTGCCAGAGCATGATGCCCGTGTGCTTCCAGCGCCGGTCATGGTCGTGCAAGCCACGCGGTTAAATGCTGGCCTGGCGCTCGGCGTCTCCGTTCACCATGCGGCCGTCGACGGCCGTGCCTTCGATCTGTTCATGGACGCGTGGTCGTCCATGTCCCGCGGCGGAGCCTCACCTGTGACCAATAAGCCGCTCTCCCCTCCAAACTACAGCAGGGAGGCCATCGCCCATCCCAGCAGCGACGAGCTCGTGCACGAGGTCCTCAGCAAGGTCGCGCCAAATCTGCCCCTGGTGAGCATCGCAGTAAACGTATTATATTATTATTATTACAAATACGAACTCACACTCACACTCACACATGCTGCTGCATGCGCCTGCACTAGCACATACATAGCCTTACCACCCCTTCTCCCTCTCTCTCCTTGAGGCGAACGCGATGGAGGAGAATGACTACATGAGCCAGCGCTACCGGCTGCGGCACCGGACCTTCCTCCTCGGCGCCGACGACATCCGGACACTGAAGCAGCACATCGATGGGCTCGTCGAGCGCAGCACCAGCGGAGAGGTGATGATGGCCAACAACAAGAAGCCGGTGTCCACGTTTGTAGCCTTGTCTGCTCTGAGCTGGGCGGCATTCGTTCGGGCCAAGGGACTCGCTGCGGGGGAAGACACGTACCTCGTCTTCCAGGTCGACCTACGCGCGCGCCTCCGACCACCCGTCGGTGCGGGCTACATTGGCAACTGCGTCAGAGGCTGTATAGCGAGTGCGGACGCCGGGGAGCTCCTTGGCGACATGGGGCTCCTGCGCGCGTCGCGGGCGATCCAGGCGGCCGTGAAGGAGGCGGTGGAAGCACCGCTTGACAGGATCGGGGAATGGATGGAGAGGCTGATTGCATTGCCCGCCGCGCGGCAAGCCAACGTGGGGGGAAGCCCGCTGTTCCGAGTGTACCAGACGGCGGACTTTGGGTTTGGTATGCCAGACAAGGTGGTGCCGCTGTCCATGGCTGGGAGCCCCGAGACGACGACGACGACATGCTATCATGGGGTCGGGAGGTCTGGCCACCATGTGGTGCAATCCTTTTCCATGAACGACGACCATGGCGGAAGGATAGTGCTCTCGGGCGGTAAGAGAGATGGTGAGGTCCGTCTGTCTGTGTCGCTTGATCCGGTGCTCATGGATGCTTTCAAGAACAACATCAATAACATACCTACAAGGTCGAGATTGTAGACAGCACCACCACTCTCTGCTATGCAGGAGATCAAGCTGCCTGATATATACCACTCTGTATCCATGTAATTTAACAAGTATATGAGCCCACTATTATTTAGCGCCCTAGCTATGCGCTACTCCGCAACCGTTAAGTCTAGTGGAACTGACATGCCCCTTGCCGCCGGCTGTGTCACCATCGACGTGAGTAAAGAAGTTTAGACTCAAGCCACACTTTGCATTGATACACTGACATTTACACTTATACAGGGGCGAGCACAGCTCGTGGTCTCTCAGATCCTACATACAAGAAGACTAGGCCGCTCAGCCATTCGTCGTGCTCATGCAGATCGTGGGCGCGCTCTGCGCGCGGTGACTCCATCTGGGCGCGCACGCTCCGCGCGACTGTGTCGTGGGCCGTTGGCGGCGTCCTGAAGACTCGGCTGAAGGCCTCCGTTATCACCCCCCACAGTGGCAGCGTCGGATGTCCCGACGGTGAGACTGGATCGGAACGTCGCTGTGGGCAGGCCCTTAGTCATCACGTCGGCGAACTGCTGATCTGTTGGAACATGAACGACGCACAGCTCACCGAGGGCGACTCGTTCCCGCAAGAAGTGGATGTCCAGCTCGATATGCTTGGTACGCCGGTGATGTACAGGGTTCTTGCTCATGTAGACGGCGGATACGTTGTCGCAGTAGGCGATCGTGGCGCTTGGAACGTCGACGTAGAGCTCGCCGAGCAGCTGGCGTAGCCAGATACATTCGGCCACCGCGTTCGCCATGGCCCGGTATTCGGCTTCGGCGCTTGATCGGGATACCGTGGCCTGTCGCTTGGACGACCACGACACCAGCGCGTTGTCGAGGTAGATGCAGTATCCGGACGTGGAACGCCGCGTGTCGGGGCAGCTGGCCCAGTCGGCGTCCGAGTAGGCGATGATCGACGGCGTCGAATTCGTGCCGTGGAGGTGAAGACCGTAGGATGTAGTGCCTCGGACGTAGCGCAGGATTCGCTTGACGATGGCGAGGTGGCACTCCCGTGGGTCATGCATGTGCAGGCATGCCTGTTGGACGGCGTAGGCGATGTCGGGCCGTGTGATGGTGAGGTACTGTAGCGCTCCGGCGATACTGCGGTACTCACTCGGATCACGAACAGCAGCACCAGAGGATGACGACAGCTTGGCCTTCGTGTCGATCGGCGTCGCGGCGGGCTTGCAGTTCACCATGCCCGCACGGTCGAGCAGCTCCTCAGCGTACTTCGTCTGCGACAGGAAGAAGTTGGAGTCGCGACGTCGCACATCGACGCCGAGGAAGAAGTGCAACGGGCCCATGTCCTTCACGGCGAACTCAGCCTGTAGTTTGGCGATGATGTCCCGAAGAAGCGCATCGGAGGAGGCAGTGAGCACCATGTCGTCGACGTACAAGAGCAGGTATGCTGTGGACGAGCCACGACGAAGAACGAACAGGGAGGAGTCCGAATGTGTGTCGACGAACCCGATGGAGCGCAGGAAGCCGGCAATGCGTGTAAACCACGCCCGTGGAGCCTGTCGGAGACCGTACAGGGAGCGCGAGAGGAGGCAGACGGCATCGGGCTGCGTCGGATCGACGAAGCCGATGGGCTGCTGGCAGAGGATGCGTTCGTCGAGGTGGCCGTGGAGGAACGCGTTGGATACATCAAGCTGTCGGACCGGCCATCGTTTCCCTACAACAATCGTGAGCACAGTACGGATCGTCGCCGGCTTCACCACGGGAGTGAAGGTCTCGCTGAAGTCGATGCCCGCGCGCTGCGTGAATCCGCGTACGACCCAGCGAGCTTTGTAGCGGTCGAGGCTGCCGTCGGGGTTGTACTTATGCTTGAACACCCACTTTTCGGTGACGACGTTCGCTCACGCGGGCCGTGGAACGAGCCGCCATGTGTGGTTGGCCTACAGGGCGTCGAACTCCCGCTGCATGGCCGCCTTCCAGATGGGGTCGCGGAGAGCCGCACGCGCAGATGTGGGGATCGGGGAGACCACCGGTGCAGCCGCCGTCATAGCGTACCGTGGGTTCAGCTTGTGGATGCCGTCCCGGGCACGGGTCACCATGGGGTGACGTTGTGGTGCGGCAACTGGAGGTGGCGCTGCTGGTGTCGAAGAGGCTGTGCTGTCCGACGAGGACGACGTCGAGGAAGACGGTGGCGTGGCGTCAAACCACGGCGCCGAGGGTGTTGACGACGAAGACGCAGATGGCATGGATGACAACGGTGGAGATGACGCTGGCGTGCCGTCAAAGTGTGGCGGTGAAGGTGCCGGCGTTGTGTCGGAGTTGGGCGCAGTCGAAGTAGTGTCGCGGTGCCGAACCGGATGCGCGATGCTGTGGCCATCAAGGGGCAACGGGGCCACGATCGGTTCGACGTCGCGGATGACACTGTAGATGGCGCGCGCAGGTGACATGCTTGACGAAAGGGGAACTGAGACTCGTCGAACACGACGTGCCGTGAAGTGATGACGCGTAGCACCTGTACCCCTTGCGATCTGCAGGATATCCGAGGAAAACACATGGGACGGAGCGCGGACAAAGCTTGTTTGCCGTGGTCGCCGTCTGGTTAGGGAAGCACAGGTTGCCAAAGACGCGCAAGTGATCGTAGGTGGGGGGAGTGCCGAAAAGAAGCTGATGTGGTGTCATGGTGCCGGTGGCGCGGCACGGCTGGATGTTGATCAGATTGGTCGCAGTGGCCAGAGCCTCGAGCCAAAACTGCAGGGGAGCAGATGTGTGCAGGAGCATGGCACGCACGCTGTCGTTCAGAGTGCGCAAGGTACGCTCGGCCTTGCCATTCTGTGCCGATGTGTATGGGCAGGAGAGGCGAAAGGCCATCCCATGAGCTTGAAGAAATCGGCGCATGGTGTAGTTATCAAATTTGCGGCCGTTGTCAGTTTGCAAAGCGACAATAGGTAATCGAAAATGAGTGTGAACATAGGAGCAAAATTTCAGAAAAGTTGGGACGACATTAGCTTTATTCAGTAGCGGGAAGGACCAAACATAATGAGTGAAATCATCTATGATAACCAAATAAAATTTGTAACCGGAGATGCTAGGTACAGGACTTGTCCAAACATCGGAATACACTAATTGGAAAGGAAAATAACTAATGGACTGAGATGATGAAAAGGGTAGGCGAACGTGTTTGCCTAATTGGCAAGCAGTGCAGACATGATCGGTGGACTTGGTGAAGGAGAAGTCGAAGGTACACAGCGCCGCGACCAGTTGATCACGCCTAGGTCGACTGAGGCAGAGGAGGCATGAAGAGCATGATGTTGTGGTGGCCGCAGGGGGTAGAGGTCACCGCGGCTATCACATTGGAGCTTCTCTTGACGGGTGTCTAGATCCTTGATGGAGAAACCATGGGGATCAAATTCAACCAAAACATTATTATCACGGGTTAGAGATCGGACAGATATCAAATTCTTGACTAAAGAAGGAGTGACGAGTACGTTGTTGAGGGATAGAGGAGAGGAGGAGGTGGAAATGGAGGAGTCAGCAAGGTGGGTGATGGGCATGCGAGCACCATTGCCCACCGTGACAAAGGAGGAAGGAAAAAGAGGGCGCGGATGATAAAGCTTACCGGTGCCGGACGCCATGTGTGAAGAAGCGTCGGTGTCCAGGAACCAGTCGGAGCCGCTGGTGCCTATAGGAGGAACGCCGGCGTTGGCGAGGGCGGCGAGTAGGGCGTTCGGCTCGGCGGGCGCGGTCACATAGTTGGGCGGCTGTTGGGCAGCCGGCGTAGAAAGCCTGTTGAGGAGGCGTTCCAGGCCGTGGGCCGAGGACACCGGCGGCGGGAGGTCGGAAGGGCATGGCCATGCCTGGACCATGCCCTTCCAGGGGTTGTACGCCACGGCCCACGGTGTGTTGGGGAAGGTGTCATGCCGTGGCGTCAGAGTAGATCCACCACTAGCGGCGGCGTTGTTGTGGGCAGGTGCCCTGTTGTCGTTGCCGCGCCCGCGACCGCGGCGCCGGTTGCGGTTGCCGTTGGGAGGAGTGCTGGAGGTGTGACCGGCTGGTGCAGGGACTGACGGAGGGGGTGTAGTGCTCGACGAAGACCCGCTAGTGGAGAGTGGCACGCATCCGCCTTGTGCGACCATAGCCTGCTGCGCCACCAACTTGCTGTGCTGGGTGGCATAGAGCTCCTCCAGCAGGAGGAATGAGCGAGCGGTGAGGAAGGTGTGCGGGGGCTGGTGGGAGGTGATGGTGGCGATGCAGTGACGGTATTTGTCGTTGAGGCCATGCAACATGTTGAGAACCTGGGACGGGTCGGGGACCGGCTGGCCGAGGTCGTCGAGAGCGTCGGCGAGCTCCTCAGTTTGGCGGTGTAGTCGGTGATGCTGAGGTCGCCCTGGTACAGACTCCGGTATTCGGCCTCCAGGTAGACGGCACGGTGGAGCTGATGGTCGCGGAATTGGTCGACGATGGCGCGCCAGATCGTGAAGGCGGAGGCTCTGGGAACGCGGACGATGCGCATGACGTCACGTGACATGGTGTTGAAGAGCTAGTTCACGAGGCACTGGTCCTTCATCGCCCACTACGGATCGGCAAGTTGCGCAGCGGTTGGGGCGGCTTGAATGTGAGGAAGAAGACCGAACTTCCCGATGACGGAGTCGAGGAAGTAGCGCCACTCTTGATAGTTCGGGTGGACAATATCAAGAATCATCGGCACATGGGACTTGATGTTCACCATCATGAGGGCAGCGGCTGGTGGAGGTTGGGGATGGGGTGGTGGTGGGGGAGGCGCTCCGCCATTGAACGGGGCGGTGAAGGACGTGGATGAGGAGGAGGGAGAGCCATGGGTGGAGTGCTCGAACGCGAACAGTGGGTTGTCGTCTATGGCGAGCAACGGAGGTAGCGGGCAGCGGAGGAGGGGGATGAGCGCTGGTTTACAGGGGATCAAACCAAGCTAACTGATACCATAAAGAAGTTTAGACTCAAGCCACACTTTACATTGATACATTGACATTTACACTTATACAGGGCGAGCACAGCTCGTGGTCTCTCAGATCCTACATACAAGGAGACTAGGCCGCTTAGCCATTCGTTGTGCTCATGCAGATCGTGGGCGCGCTTTGCGCGCGGTGACTCCGTCTGGGCGCGCACGCTCCGCGCGGCTGGTGCGCGCTCCGCACGACTGCGTCGTGGGCCGTTGGCGGCGTCCTGAAGACTCGGCTGAAGGCCTCCGTTATCAGTGAGCATGCGAGCCATACAGAGTTTGGTAACCAGGAAGAGGGAAGCTTTCCCCTTTTCGTGAGTTCTGAATAGATAAAATATGATCCATGTCTCGTTCATACATCGACAGATGCATATAGCCCCTAATTTACCAACTTCCCACTTGGGCTCACATGTCACTCACTCTTCTTTAACTCATGCTACATAGCCAGGGACGAAGCCAGAAAAAAATTTAGGAGGGGCTGAACAAAAGAATAGAAGCTTTTTTATCTTCTCTTAACCTTAGCCCCTCCTACCTAATACATATATATACATAAAATTTTAAGGGAGGGCTTAGGGGACTCCACGTGTCTAGAATCGGTAGGGGGGCTAGAGCCCCCAGCCCCACTGTTGGCTCCGTCGCTGTACACAACACTACAGCCATTGCTTTCTTCTGTATGCCTACGGCTTCAGTTTCTGCTTCCTGTGTCCGGCGTGATACCTCCCCGTGCTGGAGTAAGTTGCTTGTCCCCAAGCAGCGGCGTCTGGCAAGCGTTGCTTGAGTACATAATAGTCCTCCCATGTTACTGATGAAGCCGGGTGCCCTGTCCAAGTCACATGCACCTAATATATAGGCTGTTACCTTTCTTGACGAGCCGGTGTTCGAGAATGTGTTCAGGAGTGGTCTTTCTTCTTTTCTTCTTTTTTTAGTGCTTTATGTCAAAGAGGGAGAAAATTAAAGGGGTCAACAACTTTTTCGACGCCATGGAGAGGAGGTTGCTGCAGCTAGAGTCATGTTCATATCCGTTTATAGTAGTCTTCGTTGGGTGAGAGTTTGGGAGTCCAATAGAAACTCTATTTATGTAATAATGATACTTAAGTACTTTATACATGTGTAAGATATGGACATAAATTAATCTATGTGATCGCTTGTGATACAATTATGCTAGAATGTATATCTTTATATGTATCACATGTTGTGTGGTGTCTGTTCTGATCTGTACTGTTACAGCAAGTGCGGCAGTGACACACTCTGGTGCGGTAGTGCCGCACCCAGCTGTAACAGCAAAACATGTTGTGCATAAACTATCATTCGCATCACGTTTTACATACCTGACGCAGTATGCAGCACCCCACAGGAGCATGGATGTAGGGGGAGCCCTATCACTTTCACTAAAATGTGAATCTTGGCTTCTTATGCCAATTTGATAATTTAATTCTCTACTCACACATTTAGGGTGAGGCTCTACATCAATAGCTCGAAAAATCTCAGTATTTATTTCATATCTTTTGTAAGCTCCAGTTGTATTGTCATCAATCACAAAAATGGGGAAATTGAAAGTGCAATCAAGCCCTAATTGTGGGTTTTGATGATAATGACCACGCAATTAGAGAACTAATGAGATTTATCGAGATGACAAGCAGAGAATTTATATTCGAGAATGCTACACGAAATGAAGGATCCCCCAATTATAAATGTTGATGGCTTCAAACTCAAAGGAGGTTTAAATTCTTTTATATTTTGAATTTGAGTATAGTAAAACTCGTACTATAAAGGAGGACACAATGCTTAAGCTAACATATGCTACCAAGTGTTTAAACATACATATGCATCCTCAGATTCACAGCCAAGACAGCCTAAACTTCACTCTTACCCTTGTTGTCTTGACTAGTGCGGCACTGCCGCACTTGAAGAGAGGCACTGCCACGACTTAAGTGACTGTTAGGTCTGAGGGGGTATTTATACCCATCCTCTTCCTCCCCAACGGCTATCTTCTTCCTCCAGCTCATTTCAGCACGCCCAAAATAGAAAAGGAGCCCTCTCTCTCTTCCTCCACTAGTGACATTGAGCCCTCAAGCAAATCCATTGATTCCCCAACTCAAAAGGACACTTGGTTCATATTTTTGCTGGCGGTTGTGTTTGTTACTCTTGGATCTTGGCACCTAGCCGGCTAGAGCGTCGTCCGTGAAACTTGCCAACTTGTGTGGCAGCCTCGGGAGGTTTGTAAACATCTCTTGAAGCTAGTATACTCATCCCTCATCTCAAGAGTTAAGTCTCTTGACTTGAGAACGAGAAAGGGTTGGAAAGCCCTAAGCCTTAGTGGCTAACCTCAACAACGTGGAGGTAGGCAAGCCTTGGTGGCAAGATAAATCATTGTGTCACTTGTGCTTGATTTACATTACTTGCATTTTATATTGTTGGTTGAGGTGATTTCTAGGGTTTCTAGTCGATCTACTTGTGTGTGGTGTTCTTACAACTTCTAGCTCTTGATCTGTGACTATCATACCTACAGTAGGCTGAGAAATTTCTCCGATCTAAGTTTTCGTTCACCGGTTTTGAACTGTGACTCGAAGTTGTCTACAGGTGTGGCAGTGCCGCTGTTCTGGTCCGGCAGTGCCGTAGTCCGACAGTGCCGCCCTTCAGAGCGGCAGTGCTGCAGGGTGAATTTGATAAAAGTTTAAGTGTTTGTTTTGAAATGCCTATTCACCGCCCCCTCTAGGCCAACCAAAGATCCTATAGGTTGAGATGCTGACGTATGACCTTTGTCATGAGAGCACGATCAGCCAGCCATGATTCCAAGTCAGTAATGGTAGTATCAGAACTGACAGCAATACCAAACTGTCGTGGAGGATACCCATAGAGGACTTCAAAAGGAGAGCGACCCAATGCAGAATGCCATGTTGTATTGTACCAAAATTCAGCTTGATCCAGCCACTGACGCCACTATTTGGGACATGCATGAACAAAACAGCACAAGAACGTCTTCAAGCATTGATTCACACGCTCCGTTTGGCCATTGAACCACGGATGATAAGCAGTACTCATTCTCAACTCCACACTAGCCAACTTGAATAATTCATGCCAAAATGAGCTAGTGAAAATTTTGTCACTGTCGGAGACAATAGCTTAGGCAGTCCATGGAGCTTGTAGACATGAGCCAAGAATGCCTGAGCAACCGTTGATGCTGTAAAGGGATGCATCAGCGGCAGGAAATGGGAATACTTGGAAAACAAGTCCAGCACGACAGAATACAATTGGAACCCCCGGATGTTGGAAGCCCTTCAATGAAATCCATAGAAATCACAGACCAAGCACGGTCAGGTACCGGCAACGGTTGGAGCAAGTCGGGAAGCTTAGAACGGTCAGGCTTTGCTTGCTGACAAATGCTACTGACAGATTTGTCATTTCTGTTCCTATATGTATCAGTTGAGTTTTAACTTAAAAATTCATGACCTAATAGGGGACGTCATAAATCATGCTAGGAAATACATTATGATTTCTCATCATTATGTTTTCTAAGAAATTGCATCTACCTCTCGTAGTACGAAAAACAACATGAAGTAGCCCTATAAATATATATCTAAATTATTCATATTTACCGTTATGGAGCATACAGTAAAATAACCTCCTAAATTTAAACCGGATTAACGACTCTGCCATTATGATGGATAATCTAAGTAATTCCTAAAAGGTGCACATCAATTATCTATCGCTGCCACTATCAAAATTAACTAAAATATTCCATCGTATCAGCATTTTGTTATATAAATGAAAGTTTAAATGATCATAATTACACCTATAGATGTTTCGAGATTACCCACTTTTGTCACTACTATACTATTAATATATAAATAGCTAACTTAAAGTAATCATACATGCTATAGTACAACAGAGATTTAGTGTACGTGCATGCATGAGGGATAATAAACTTGTATTTTTCCGTTTCAAGAATCATGAAAAATGTCCGAACAATTCGTGAACCAATTCATTTTAAATTATATTAAATAATTTATACATGAAAATAACTTATCAGAGTTGTCACGTTACGTAAACTTTGTGCTACACTTTGACCAAAACATGACCACATATCTATAGTGTTACTAGGGCATCTTTCTGTTACTAGGGCCTTGTTTAGATTGTAATTTTTTGTAATCTGGACACTAGCATGTTTCGTTTGTATTTGACAAACTTTGTCCGATTATGGACTAACTAGGCTTAAAAGATTCGTCTCATGATTTACAACTAAACTATGTAATTAGTTATTTTTTTACCTACATTTAATGCTCCATGCATACATCTAAAAATTGATGTGATAAAGAGAGAGTGAAAAAACTTGAATTTTGAGGCAATCTAAACAAGGCCTAGTGCTAAAAGAGGCCAAGCAGGCGACCGAGTCAACTCTGGAACTGCAACTGCAACTGCAACTGCAACGCACTAGAACTAGATATACGCACTAGAACTAGATATTGACCATCCCAGCCGAGACTTGCTGCAAAGCTGATGATAGCGACCTACTACCATTCGCCTGAACCGTCAGCTATCACTGTAATGACGCGTAGTAATCGAACTAAAGATCCCCTGGAGGCCTGGACAGCACACGTGCAGGAAGAAGGTGGATGCGTACGTACGTCCTTTGTTCCGCTTCGCCGCCATCCGCTGACTAACCAAAACCATGTGGTCAAAACCTACATGAGCTCTCGTAGAGTCGTACGCACAGCACAGAGATGACACCATGACACCATGACAGCGCGGGCGGACAGGGACGACAGCGGCGGCGGTTGGTACGCGATGCGAACGACGCGAGTCCAGGACGACGCGCGGGTGATGCTGCGGCGGCGTCTGCGCGGGCTTTTGTTGCGACGGAATCGTCCATGCCCGGCGGCTGCAACTGCCAAAGGGCAACTCGTTGGATATCTGGAAATGTCATAAGATCACCGCTGGTGTTACGACCATGCATATGGTCCCGCACATTCATACTGGACGGTGACCAGGGGTGATCGCTGGGATGATGAAGCCCATAGTCGCTGATGAGTCGCAAAAGTGTGCAGGACCTCGGAATAATGCTTCGTTCCTTATTGCTTCTTTGCAGTCTTTTAGTTGACCACGTGTGGTCTTCTGTAATAAGCGAATGCTTTTTTTCTGGTCTGTCTGGTAGCTTGGCTTTCAGATCCGCTCAAACTTTCTGACTCTGAGACACGGGCTCTTGCAGTCTCGCATCGCACGTCGCCGTCGGGTCTGTGGTCTGTGGTCTGTGGTCTGTGGTCTGTGGGCTGTGGCCTGGCCCCGCCAGCCAACTGAGGCTTTGTACGGACAACGACACGTGACACGTCCCATTGGCACGAAAGTTTTACTGGTCTGGGGCCATTGTTTAGATTTTTCACTCTCTCTATCAAATCAAATCTTTGGACACATACATGAAGTATTAAATATAGATAAAAAAAATAAGTAATTATACAGTTTGATTGTAAATTACGAGACGAATCTTTTGAGCCTAGTTAGGCTATGATTAGACAATAATTATCAAATACAAATGAAAATGCTACAGTGTCAAATAACAAGGCCCTACTACAAGTTGCTGACTGCTAACCGGTGCTTTTCCAGATCGACGCTGACACGCAGGCTAGAGAAACCGATGCGTAGTACTCCTTTCATGTTGGCCCACGGGATCACCGACTGACGATAGTAAACTAGTCTTCAGACCACTAATCTCAGACCACTAGTCTACCAGACCAGACAACTAGTCTCCCAGACCACTAGTCTCTCAGACCACTAGTCTCTAGACCAGACCACTAGTCTCCCAGACCACTATACCGGTTGTGTCCGTACCCACACACTACGGATCGAGCTAGAAGAAGGGAGAACAAAGCAAGCACGCACAATACAAGACAACAACGTTGGCCGATGCCCTGTCTGTGTGATGGCAAATCTGAGCTCTCTTTACTGAGTTGCCTTGGTGCCCTATTTATACAACTCTATCTATCTAATCAAAGTACAACGCACATGCTGTAACAGTTACTAGATAAGCATACAGGGCTGACTCTGCGCCGGCCATTGCATGTGCCTACAGTGCTGCAGGTGAGTCGTGCGGCGCCTGCACCTACAGCGGCTACAGTATTACAGCAGGGGGCAAAGTCGGCGCCGCCTTCCTCTGCTGTGTTTCACACAAGGTGGCAGTAGATTAGCTAACAATCTTTCCCTAATCCTACTGCTAACCTTTGCACCCCCTCCATGCCGATCATCTCCTTCAGCTCCGTGAGCCGATCATCTTCTTCCCCTAACTTGAAACTCGTGAGTAGCAAATGCTTGATCTAAGTCTAGGTAATTAATGGATATGATATGAGAAAGTCTAAACTGTTGTTTATCTTGTTCCAAGTGATACTAAATTCTAGAGATTTCTTTTGAAAAACATAAAAAGACAACATGATGAGTTCCTATATGACAAAGCTAGAATTCCTACCAGAGCCAAACATATTTATATTTAGGCTTAGAAAACATCCACTCACATATGCTACTTATTTTGTATTGAGTTTGGTCAAGCTTTGTTGATCCTTATGAGAGGCCGTGTGGTAGATCGCGAGTGTAACACTCTCGTTGAGTCCTTTGTAGTCCACTCCCCGTTTGTAGAACAAGTAGAACCCAGTTGCCAAGGGAGACAAGCTCTATTCTTGATTTTTCTTAGTAATGTTCCTTATGTATAGATACAGAGTTAATTATGCTATAGATGAGAGTGTATATACATATGTGTACAAAAGACTTAGTAAATAAGAAATGTCTTAGAAATCTTTTGCTCTTAATTAATCTCTTGCCTAGCCATACTGTCGACATAGAATTTTCGTCCCGTGCCGAGGACACACACAGCAAGTCGGAAGGGTCTACTCGATGGAGCTGTAGATCCACCTAGCTTCAGTGCAGGGATAGTCGATCCTGCGTACTCCTCCCGAGATATGCCAGTCAATTTGACCCTGTAATTGACAAGAAGAGAAAGTTTATCAGTAATTAAGGGCGGAATGTGCCGGTGTTGCCAGACAGTCCTGAATGTGCGGCTCTAAGAGCCAATATGAAAGGAGATCGACTAAACAGTCGATTCCAGCATATTCGCAAGAATAAATCGGTTAAAGCTTATTGGGTTGTATAAGAAGAATCGATTATCATTCAGGATAAATGTCGTTATTTGAAAAAATATTAATCAATGGCAATAAGATGTCAACCATGATTGGTTTATGCTAAGCCAATGATTACAGGTAATCGAACCCATTTTTATATAAAGAAACAATTCAACACCACTTAACCATTTAATAAAGTTAAATCTAATGAACATGTTAGATCTCATCTATCGCTATAACCAGTGGGGCATGAGCCAGAATCATGCAGTCCGTAGAAATAACAACAGACTCGACGACCCTAACTCATTACTAATATCAGTGGGGCACGAGACAGAATCATGCATGCCGTAATACAATAATAAGATCATGGAGCTAACATATCTTTAAACCTATCTTTACTTCAACGGTCTCATGATACGAACTGTTCGTGAAAGCACTCGATGTCGGCTAAAACAGCCGATTCAGGCATAACGCACAGTTAAAATCATGCCTATCAGGAATAGATCTATCAAATAACGATCCCCACTCCACGGTGCTAACAGTGGGGTGTGAGGCAGAATCACACAGGACGTGATAACGGGCCATGGAACGGTTTTCGCTGGCCAATAAATCTACTCAAGACGCAACATGCTTTAACCGCACGCTATGCACGATCAAGATTGACGTAAAACAGCAGATAAAACATAACTCATCGTTTAACGTGTAGATTAGATCAGTTTTAGATTAACAGATGATGGACTGAACAAGATATAAGGCCGATCTAGATTAATCCCAATCGGGCAGAGTGATATTGCTGTAATTTAGATAAATAATGAAAGCAATAAGCAATATCGGTAACTTAATGAATCTACCAAAGACTGTCATTCTAAGGTAGAGCCGATAACGTGACCTTGATCTAGTTCATGCAGTGGGGGTCGACCGGATCAAGGCAGCCATACTTGAACTAGGCAAAAATCAATAACTAACTTATACCAGAGTCACAGTGGAGGTCGACTGGATCGATGCAGCCATACGAACAGAGGTATAAGCCATGACGATACTTATAACAAGCAGTGGAGGTCGACCGGATCGATGCAACTATACTTGCTGAAGAACTTGTCAAGATCTACTCTACTCCTACTCCTAAGGGTGGCCGGAGCCGAAAAGATAAATGACTTATATATTGGATTGATTGTGTCTTTTACAATAGCTGGGGTTTGATATTTGTACCCGGGCCCTGTGCATGACTCCTGTCTAAGCACGACTCATTACAATTTTTGACCCTAGAGAAAACATTCCTAATTTAAGATAACTTGGACTCTAATCTTTTTCTTTTTGTAGAGTCCAGCATGTTTTGTCCTGGCGCCGATCATAACCTTTGTCATTATCCGCTGGCGCTATCTGAAGAAAGTCGATTCCAGTTTTGCATTCAAATCAACTAGTTTTGATCTGCACGCAATTGATTCCTTGATGACATGATCTCGAGAGCTTTCGAGTCCCTATGACCCTTCTTCCAAATTTTGGTGTAAACACATGCCCCCCAATTTTGGGATAAAAGAAATTTTATTCCAAAATTATCATGTCTGTGCCGCCGATAGGTCCGCAGTCACGGGTCAAGAATCTTAATCTGGGGTCTACTGTTTGTCGCCGTCCATACCAGCTCATGAGCCCATGCTTCAAAATTTTTACGAGAGCATCATTGCTTCACGGGCACATGGATTCATCCTTCCAGGCTGGCTATAAAATGTCTATCCGACCCTAGTGAGAGCAACTCAACAATTCAGCCATGTTTCTCTTCTATCTGCCTCCTCAAGTGCTCCTGACTCCGCTGGACCCCCCATGGTCTATCCTTTTGCTATGAAGATCTCGAGCGGTTAGAAGAATTGTTGTGCATAGGGTGATTGTGTCGCTCATCTTAGCACCTTGTCAAGCAAGAGAATCAGTTACTGCGGTTAGAAGAACCCTTGTGACATCACCTGGGTCTTCTGTCCATGCTCGTAGAGCTATTCTAGTGTTTGCAAGGGCTAAAATATGTGGACACCTTCCCCTTGTTTGCTCGATCAAATGCCCATTGGGAAATCCACAAGCTTCTTTCCCGCGGTTTCCCAGTCACTGAGAAATCAGTCGGGTATCTGTTGGGTATGCGGCTTTTCCGTCATAATTTTCCTAACGGGCCGATGTGACTCGTTTCACGATAACTTTTGGCCCTGTGGATATTCAAACTTCCTTCAATCCAAAGTAATCTTGGGCTGATCGCTGGTCAATGCAAATCTTCTATACCCACCCCACGATATTCTACAACTTGGGGAAGCAATAGTCCGAATTCGCTACCTCTTTGTTATCTGTCCCCTGAATTTTCGTAGCGTTGATCCGTTTCCGTATCTGGCGCCATTTCCACATCCTTGGCGAAATCTATCTCCTCGCCTTCCCGAGCTATATATACAGGCCACGGCTGGGGATCGAAAAACAGCTCGCTTCGTTTCAAACCTTCCGCGTCTTCAGCATAGTTCCTACTTTTTTGTAGGTTTTGAGGTTATGGAGAACAACAAGAGGTTAGCTGAGAAGACCCTCAATGGACCTGTACCATCGCGTCAGCGCCTTCATCGTCAGGACGGTATAACTCGTGATGCCCCCACTGCTTCGGGGAATAGGGCCGACTCCGTTCGGCCTTCAGGGTCCTTTTCATCGATAGCTCATCGTCAGCTCCCTTGTTACCAAAGGAGGTGGATTGACAACAATGATCTGCTTGCCTCCATTGATCGACATGGCCAGAGTCTTGCTGAGTGCTTATCTCTTGCAGAATCGACTCTGGCCACGGTTCGATGTCCACCACCTCCTGTGGCCGATTCAGTAGAGGATAGGTTGGCCAAGGCCAAGGCCAGAATTACAGGTGAGATATCTGTCATAACCTTTGCTTCCTTTCAATTTCCATCCTCAAGTTTCTGATCATCTCCCCTTTGAATCTTTTAGATTTGTCTGTCTAGAAAGCCTCCGATTGGCTGGGGAGCATGCGGCGGGATTTGTCAACGCCAGAGGCGTCGTCCCAGTGGTTCGCCTGCACGACATCCCAAATCACGTCAGGGAGGTCGCTCTGCATGGCGTCCGCCATGGTGCTACCATGGTGTTGGCTTCTGCGCAAGCCCATTTTAGCCACGAACTTTGGCTCCTTCCCCATGGTTTTCCCGCCACAGCGCACCTTGAGGATTGCGAACGCCTGATCGAGGATTTCTTCAGTGCGGCTAATTCCGTAGCCCTTATCTCCTAGGCCGATGATATAGTAGCCAAAGTGTATTCTGGCCCGTAGTTTGTAATAGGTGATATTAGCAAACAATTTTGCCGTCTTCAGTGATTTTTCTTTTGTTTCATACTTTATACCATATGCATCACCTTGTACGTGTTTGCTTTTGCTTCTGCGGGCGATACATATTGTACTGGCTTTTACCCCTTTGGGTTTATTTTCGTACCAGAAGTGATACCCTTCTGATATCGGCTATTAGAGCCGACAACCGAGCAAATTGGTTGCCAAGTATTGATCCAAACGATAGGGCAATATTCCTTCAAATATTCCCTATTTGATTGCTCTGCCGAATTCCTTTTCCTCTCACAGCGTTTCCAAAAATATAAGCGTTACCAGGTGCGCATCATTTGATTCGATAAGGTCCTTCCCAGTTAGGTGACCATTTGTTGGGTTTACCGCCTTTTGACCCGATCGGCAATTTCACTTTCCAGACCAAGTCTCCTTCAGAGAATTGCTTAGTCTTGACCTTTTTATTATAATATTTTGCAACCCTCAGTTTATTGGCTTCAATGTTCTTCAAGAGCACAGAGCCAAAGGCAACTCAAGTCTTTTAAGTCATCCATCACAAAATTCTGGTAGACTTTGGCTGATAAATCATTCTGCAACATAACACGCCTTGATCCAGTTTGAACTTCCCAAGGAAAGATTGCATCATGTCTATGCACAAGTTCATAAGACGATCACATCAGCTCCTTTGCTCTTGGTCATCAAGGGCAACCCATTCTCAGGCTTCCCTAGAGTCTTGTCTCCCTTTTACATTTTTGAAGATCAGGTCCTGAAGGTGAAACAGGCTCAGAGGAGTTTGTTTGATCGTGAAACCCTTTTGGCCAAGGCGAACTCGAACAGGCAAGAGGCTTAAAGAACCGTTATAGTTGATTGATCGCATCTGTTTCGGCTAAAGAGCCGATTTTGAAAATAGCCGATTCCAGACTCCCGATCTTAATCCCACTTAGGTCTGCAAACACGGTCTTTATTAAGAGAGCCCTTTGATCTTCTATCCTCAGTCATCTTGCGCCATATTCTCTTCAACATTGGTGAAGCGGCGCTTCGCCTTCTATTAACTGCGGTTGCCTTTTGCGTGTCCCGAGGCATCCGTCTCTTCGCTTCGTGTCTTCAAATACCAGCCGAGGGCTTTGGCCTCAAACACATCTCTATCCACCATTGTTCCTTTGCTCTCTCCCTCCTATTGAAACCCTATAGAAGTTTTCTTTCTTCCCTCTGTAGATCCAATTATCTCTCATGGCCGGCGAGGACAACCGAGGCAAGCGCACGGTGGAGGAGATCCTAGAAGAAGACATGCCGATGAACCAGCGTCTCCGACGCATAAGGTGAGATTGGCAACCTCTATTCATGATGATGATCTATTCTGACTCGCCTATAGGTTCGTTGTGAATGACGGCCTTCATCCTTTCCCTAGGACTAGCAAACCTACTAATGTTGCATCTTCTGCGCTGGCTTCGTCGTCGGGTTCTTCCAACTCGTACAACGGTGATGATGCCCGACGCTTCTTTCGAGAATGGAGGGCGGCTGAGGACCGCTATTCCGAGGTGATTCGGAACAACTGCCAGCTTGAGATTTGTCTAGGAGTCTTCCAAGCGGCCCTTAATGCAGCTGAGGAGGAGGCCAGCGCCGTTCGAGCGTGGCTGGCTGAGTCTGACACCGCGGTAGCAGGTAAGATGAGTTCCATGAATGTTTCTTTTCTGGTTTCCACTACCTTTGCCTTGATAGTCTTTTGTAATTGCTAGCCCAAACGGTGCAGTTGGAGTCTCTCCAACTGGCAGTGAACGTGGCCGCGGACGCCGTCAATGCTCGGGGTTCCCTCATTGACGCTCGTCTCCAAGACATCCCGGCCCGCGTTCAGGAGATTGCCCTCCACGGCATGCGTCACGGCACGTCGGTGGCGCTAACTACGGCGCTGGTCCAGACCGGACAAGACCTCCACGCCATGGAGGTTGGCTTCCTGAGTGGCGATGGCCCCGAGGGACATGAGGACTTGATAGAAGATTTCACTACAGCGGCGGAGGCCATCGTGGACATCACAACTACTCAGGATGTGGTAAACAAAGTCTTCGACTAGATTGTACTTAGGGAGAACCAATGAACAAAGACTCCACTGTCATGAATGTGTCTCGGTGTAATGCTCTTGTGTATGGCCATTTCTGCTTTTTGTTTTTGCTCTATAGGTCGTACATATCATATCGGATTTTATTGTCTTTGAAGATTTTCACTTTTTGAACTAAAGGCGATACCCTCCTGGTACTGGCTATTAGAGCCGAGAACGAATCGGCTATCAAATGTTGACCAGATGTTAGGATAACGTCCCACAGAACTTTTCATATCAAAGGTCCGACGAGTAATCAACCCAGGTCACACATCCCATTAAGCGAAACAGAACTTCTTTAAGAATCCATTAACTCTGAATCGCACTTACAATTCCATTTAGCATTCATACGTCGGCCTAAACCCATACTCAGAACTAATGCTTATTTTCCTTCAATCCAATAGCCGATGTGAAGCCGTGACTTTTGCTAAAACAAACTCTCAGAGCCGATCGCTTGTATCGGCTATTGTCCTTCATTGCTGATCTTAATGAAGCCTCCTTCCCATGACTTGCCAGAAAAACATTCGAAGTCTCCTAGTTCCCAAAAGACTGGATCGGCTGTCGCGATGCTCATAGACTCATCAGCGCGAACCAGTTTGACATCATCTCCATGCCATTGAATCAAACACTGATGCATGGTCGATGGTATACAGCAGTTCGCATGAATCCAATCATGACCGAGGAGCAAACTGTATGACCTTTTTCCATCGATGATGAAGAATGTGGTGAGCAGAGTCTTAATCCCGATTGTTAGTTCGACATTTATTGCCCCACGGGTCTTAGACGTATTACCTCCAAAGTCCTTAAGTATCATGTCAGTCTCCATTAGATCTCCTGGTCCTTTGCCAAGTTTACGAAAAGTGGTGTAGGGTATAAGATTGACAGAAGCACCTCCGTCCACCAACATCTTGTTCATCGTCTTTCCATCAACAAGACCTTTCATATATAACGCTTTTAAGTGCCGATGTTTGACTGGCTTGTCAAATATTGTTTGTTGTACAACCATTAACTTAACAACTATCTCCTCATACTCTGATTCATCGAAATCTGAATAAACTTCTTGATCTGCTGGAGCTCTGAATTCCGATGTCAACAGAAAAGCTATTTTGATATTAGCTGATGGTTGCTTTCTATTGGCTATTTGCTTGGTACGCCATATTTGAGGTTTACCGGATGCCTAAGCCTGTTCCATCTCTTTATTCCTTAGGCGTTGCACCCTTCTCTTCTGGCTTCTTGTTAAACCTCCTGGAACACCATTGGCCTTCCTGCCAAACATATTTTCTTTTGTCTTCTTCTTCATAATCAGCCCAGTTTTGGTCAACAACTCTTTTTTCCAGCCGATTATGAATACTTCCATTTTTAAGCGTCGATCCATGTTATTATGATGATATGTATTTTGAGCATGGATAGACTGGCGGTTGGTTTGAGACTGGCGGTTGCATTTTGGACAGTCGTGTCTGGTAGGCAACTTCAAACCTTTATTCCAGCAATGTCTGAAGAAAAGACAATTCCAATGTGATTCGGCTTGTTTCCTTTCATACATCTGTCTTTCCAGTTGACGTTGGTTTTCTTGATCCTTTATCCAACGCTGATAATCCTTTTCCTTCTGCTGCTGCCACTTATTCAACAGAATCCAAGATGTAACTCGCGGCTTTGTCGTTCCAACTTTTGATGTCTCCCCCTGCTCATATCGGCTCTTTTGCTCAGCACGATGTCTTCTAATCTCTCTGTACTTGTCAGCCGATATTTACATCTTGGGATCGACTGTTCTAGCTTCTTTTGATTTGGTTGATGTTAGGACCTTAGTCTTTCCTTTGAGTAACCCAGCATCAACCATATTTTGATCTCCTGGGAAAGGATTATCATCAACTTTTATTTTCTAAGGCATAACAAATTTGAGTCTCCCCTGCTGAATAGCCCTCTGTATATGCTGTTGGAAAATTCTACATTCGTTGGTGGAATGAGAAGTAGCATTATGGAACTTGCAGAACTTCTTATTCTTCAATTGATCAGGGGGCAACATAACATGACCATCGGGCAACTTGATCTGCCCTTTCTCAATCAAGAAATCAAAGAGCTTATCTGATTTGGTGACATCAAAGTCATAGCTCTCCTCGACTCCTCTTCCCCAAAGATTTGGCACCATCACTGTCTTCTTGCCCCAATTCTATTCAGCCGCAGCAACCTCTTCTTCTTCATCTTCATAGATGTCATCGACTGAATATGGATCATAAGCTTGGGCTACTATGGTACTCTTCTGGAACCAGGTATCTCTGTGCATACTCTAGAATTGGCTGTTGAGCGCTGCTACTCATTGAGCCAATTGACCCATGTTGTCAAATTCTTGTCCCAGCAGCTTTTCTTTCCACATCGGCAGCATTCCTTGAACAGCTAAAGTAGCTAATTGATCATTAGCCAAGTTTAAGGAGAAGCACAAGTTCCTGGTTTCTTGGAACCTATGAAGAAATTCAGTGCCCGATTCATTAGTCTTCTGTCTTATAGTTGTCAAATCGATAATCTTATTTTCTCCAGTCCCAGTATAAAAATATGTATGAAACTTTTTTTCTAGGTCAGCCCAATTGGCAATTGAATTGACTGGCCATGATGAAAACCAAGTGAAGGCTGGCCCTGATAAGGACAGAGAGAAGAAACGAACTCGATGGGCATCCTCAACTGATGCTTCGCCCAATTATGTAAGATACCGACTGATATGTTCTATCGTGCTTGTACTGTCTTGGCCAGTGAATTTAGCGAATTCTAGGAGCCTGTAATTTATGGGAAGGGTGACCAAATCATACCATTCTGGATATGGGCGTTTATATGAAAAGGTCAGCCCTTTTGGTTTCAGACCGAACTGATTCTTCATCATCTCAGTCACCCTCAGCAGTAATTCATCAGCTTGCATTTTTGGATTTCTTTGTATCTGATGACCCATCTGTGGATTGAAATCCTGTGTGCCTTGGTATCCTGGATTTGGCATCATATGAAGGGTGTTATAATCCGTGCCATAGTGATACCCTTGTGGAATTTTGATCTGCTGGGTTCTTTGCTGGCTTGCTGCTTGAAGTCTCTGATTGTAGACATAATAATCTATATCTCTACGGATTCTTTGAATTGATGGTGCTATTTTTTGAGCCGACGACGGTATGTGGCCTAATGTGCCAAAATTGATCACTTGATTCTGACTTTGCCCCACCGGCTGTTGCACATGCTGTACTGATGGTCCAGGATTATACTATATCTGATTTGCAGTAGTTCCTTGAGGCTGTTTAGATGAACCATGAACTGTCTGGACATCACCACTACCAGCTGGTGCTATTTCTTGATGGCTAATACCGACTTGATTAGTCCCTTGGGTCGACGGATCTGAAATGTTGTAATAAGCCGGTCCGCCTTGACCAACTGGAAATCCATGAATCGCCTCTCTTATGGCATTGTGGAATATGTCCACGAAAGCTTCGTTATGGCTTGATATGGCATCACGAACAGATTTGTCTACAACTTCCTTAAAGAAACGCCTATCTTCAGCTTCAGTCGTATCTATCTGCCCATGTAGTAGAACTCTTGGTAGTGAAAATTTCTGAACAATTATGTTGTCACATGTTTTGGTGTAGGACAACAAATACTTGTTCTGAAACTCTTCTATAGCTTTGCTGAAGATACCCTTATCCCCATTAGGTAGATCTTCATAATGTAGCATAAGGATGTCGTTGTTGTTATGAACCGCCATGACGATTGTGGTGTCCCACCGGGCGTGTCAGAAACGTGTGTCGACATAGAATTTTCGTCCCGTGCTGACGACACACGCAGCAAGCTGGAAGGGTCTACTCGATGGAGCTGTAGATCCGCCTAGCTTCAACGCAGGGATAGTCGATCATGCACACTCCTCCCAAGACATGCCAGTCAATTTGACCCTGTAATTGACAAGGAGAGAAAGTTTATCATTAATTAAGGGCAGAACGTGCCGGTGTTACCAGACAGTCTCGAATGTGTGGCTCTGAGAGCCGATATGAAAGGAGATCGACTAAACAGTCGATTCCAGCATATTCACAAGAATAAATCGGTTAAAGCTCATTGGGTTGTATAAGAAGAATCGGTTATCATTCAGGATAAATGTCGTTATTTGAACAAATATTAATCAATGACAATAAGATGTCAACAACGATTGGTTTATGCTAAGCTAATGATTACAGATAACCGAACCCCTTTTTATATAAAGAAACAATTCAACACCACTCAACCGTTTAATAAAGGTAAATCTAATGAACATGTTAGATCTCATCTATCGCTATGACCAGTGGGGCATGAGGCAGAATCATGCAGGCCGTAGAAATAACAATAGACTCGACGACCCTAACTCATTACTAATATCAGTGGGGCATGAGGCAGAATCATGCAGGCCGTAATACAATAATAAATCATGGGGCTAACATATCTTTCAACATTTCTTTACTTCAACGGTCTCGTGATACGAACTATTCGTGAAAGCACTCGATATCGGCTAAAACAGCCGATTCAGGCATAACGCACAGTTAAAGTCATGCCTTATCAGGAATAGATCTATCAAATAACGATCCCCACTCCACGGTGCTAATAGTGGGGTGTGAGGCAGAATCACACAGGCCGTGATAATGGACCATGGAACGGTTCTCGCTAGCCAATAAATCTACTCAAGACGCAACATGCTTTAACCGCACGCTATGCACGATCAAGATTGACGTAAAACAGCCGATAAAACGTAACTCATCGTTTAACGTATAGATTAGATCAGTTTTAGATTAACAAACGATGGGCTAAACAAGATCTAAGGCCGATCTAGATCAATCCCAATCGGGCAAAGCGATATTGTTGTAATTTAGATAAATAATGAAAGCAATAAGCAATATCGGTAACTTAATGAATCTACCAAAGACTACCATTCTAAGGTAGAGCCGATAACTTGACCTTGATCTAGTTCATGCAGTGGGGGTCGACCGGATCGATGCAGCCGTACTTGAACTAGGCAAGAATCGATAACTAACTTATACCAGAGTCACGGTGGAGGTCGATCGGATCGATGCAGCCATACGAACAAAGGTATAAGCCATGACGGTACTTACAACAAGCAGTGGAGGTCAACCGGATCGATGCGGCCGTACTTGCTAAAGAACTCGCCGAGATATACTCTACTCCTACTCCTAAGGGTGGTCAGAGCCAAAAAGGTAAATGACTTGTATATTGGATTGATTGTGTCTTTTACAATAGCCGGGGTTTAATATTTATACCCGGGCCCTGTGCATGACTCCTGTCTAAGCACGACTCATTACAATTTTTGACCCTAGAGAAAACATTCCTAATTTATGATAACTTAGACTCTAATCTTTTCCTTTTGTAGAGTCATGCATGTCTCGTCCTGGCGCTGATCATAACCTTTGTCATTATCTGTTGGCGCTATCTAAAGAAAGCCGATTCTAGTTTTGCATTCGAATCAGCTGGTTCCGATCTGCACGCAATTGATTCCTTGATGATATGATCTCGGGAGCTTTCGAGTCCCTGTGACCCTTCTTCCAAATTTTGGTGTAAACACATACAATATTTATGAGTATCTATTTTTATCTCTAGAATATTATCAATGACTTACACTTATCATTTATTTATCATTTGACTTACCCCTACTATAGCATGAGAGTTAATGATCTTGTCATAAGTATGCATATTTGTCAATATCTTCAGCCACCCCATCGCTCCTCCCTGTGGATAAAAAATAAATAATGATACCTAGTATACTCCCGGGTGAAATGCTACAATGGTATATTATTTGTGCGCTTACGGATTACTTAATATATATATATATATATACAAGTGTTCTCAATAATTACCAACAACGTATTTCTACCATCATTGCTAGGGATGACAACTTAGTAAAGAGTGATGCTAAGAAATGCCAACAGTTAATAAATACCAACAACCGTCAAGGAGGTGGCCCGCAAGGGCTGACGCGATCAACCAACATGGAGATCAAGGCAAACTAAGGCGGGCGTATATGGAAGATAGCTAGGATCAATCTGTTGCGCATATCATGTAACAAACTAGGAACATAATCTGTTAGCCTGATCGCTCTCTTTGTAACCCAACCTCTCCTACCTATATAAAGGAGGATAGGGACCTCGGGCACGGGATCCAATCTTCCACCTTTTCCATCTACCTCATAGCTAGGAGCAACAGCCCATGTAATTTAGCATACGAATATAAGAGCAGCTGCACCACTGGAGTAGGGTTTAGCGCACCCCATGCCCTGAACCAGTATAAATCTCTGTGTCTCATGTGCTACCATCTGATTTCATCTACTTGATCACGTTGTTGGATATTGTTGGAGCAAAACAATCCGACAGTTGGCGCGCCAAGTAGGGGCCTTTCGCGTTTAGATTTGTTTTTATGTTTCAGATGGGAATCGTCTTTGACTTCAGTGAAGAACCAGAGAAGATGCAGCCAGGCACATGGATCATCTTCAGCAAGCTCGACTTCATCGCCGATCGGTTTGGGGACCTGCGTCTGCAGGAGCCCGAGCCGACCGAACGAGAGGAGGAGCAGTATCTCTAGATCTGAGCTTTAGCCACGGGACTAGAGAAGGTTGTTGACGAAGGACCTCTCACCATCACCCATCATCTAACACACCACGGTCAGCTTTTCGCCAAACCTGGCCAAGAGCCTAGACTCAATGCCACTATTTTCCTTTCAAGATCGGGGATCTAGTCCCGAACAGGATACGATACCCGATCCAATTCATTCCCGATCCTCAAGAGTGCTAATACACATGGCGACAACTCGCTCGATCCAACCCCTTCAGGCTATCATGTCACCTTCTGGATCTCCTATGGAGAATCCAAAAAACCCATGTCATACTGATCGAGATCACCACAATGATGACTTTGGCTCGAACCTAGTCGGGGTCACCATCCACAATCTCAGCCAGGGTGGTACCGTCCTAGACGACTACTCTGATGAGAGCAATTGGTGCCATGACATGGGAGCCACCGAGCTCATCAACACAGCGGCTCCACGCCTTTCTCTCTACGATCATTACCGACCACATGGAGTTAACCACACGGACGTTGACGATGATGACATCATCTCGCATACACCTAGTTGTTATCTCGGTGCGAACGATCACAAGGGGAACAAGTACATCACCCCCGAACGTTCCCCCACGATCATTTCAAGTTTGATTATGTAACACCTTACGAGACCATCCAACAGGCCTGGAATCATCTGCTTAATCACAACGACGTGTTAGCAGAGGAAAATTAGAAACTCCAACATCAGCTCTAATAGTAGAATGCAGCTCGGGGCCATTAGGCCCACAATGACATTCTATGAGCAGCTCTGGTGTATTCTAACACCGAGTGAAACTTGGCCGAGGCCATGAGGGAAACAGCAGCAATAGGCTTTCCAAAGGATTCAAGAGCTGATAGCAGCCACTGCCGATCGCATACCAGCACCCAGCAATGCATCTGCTACACGCACCCACACACCCCAAAACTCGGGGGCTCGACCGCCGCACCGATCTAACAGATCGCCACGCCACAACCACGAACGCCGCCAAGATCCCACCCCGCAACCGGGCAACGATAGTGGCGAACAGAGAGGTGGTGGGCGAGGAGGTGCCGGCGGAGGGCACTCTCCCAATGGAGCGAGTCACGAGGATGGTGGGGCTAACGATGATTTGGGAGTAGCTATTGCACTGATGGCGAGAGCGATACCCGTCATGACGAGAGAAATCCTAGGAACCGACCCGAGCCAGCGCCACGCACTACCGAGGTCGATCCATGTGACTTGGTAGGACACCCTATGTTCGGATACCGAATCCGGTCAGCCCCAATGCCCTGTAGGTTTCGTGCTCCCCACATTGAAAAATACAATGGTGAGACAGACCTGAAGATTTGGCTGGTAAACTACCAACTCACCATGAAAGCGACGTCCGCACTGGACACGTTTTCATGATTCAGTACCTTCCGATCTACCTCACTGACTCCACCAGAAACTGGCTAAACAACCTTCGGGAAGGCACGATGAAGCGATGGGCTGACCTCGAAAAGGCATTCTGTAATCACTTTGAGGGGGCTTACACTAAGCCAGGCACCTCGTGGGACCTCCTAGAATGCAAACGCAAGACCGGTGAGAGTCTCTATGATTACATAAAGTGCTTCACGCAGTGCAAGAATAAGCTAGAGGATGTCCCCGATGCTAGCATCATCACCGCCTTCACCGCCGGCGTCAACAGTGAACCCCTCATTCTGGACATTAGGTGAAGGAAGAACATATGTCTTTGTGACATGTTCGCCTTAGCCCACGAGCACGCCGATGGTGAAGATTGCTTTAACACTAGTAACGACAAATATAAGTCGCAACTCACCGACGATGCGGATCAATCCCCACTAACCAAGAAGGATCGTAAGCGTCGAGGCGAGCTCGTGGCCAACGTCGAGAAACAAGAAGGCAACAAATTCAAACAAAGCCATGGAGGCCGTGCAAAATTCGACAAGATCATGAACCAGACATGTCAAAACCATGGTTTCCCGGTGAATCACTTGGCCAGGGACTGCCATACTTACAAACATGAGATCATTGAAGCTGGCAAGGACAAGATGAAGGGAGTCGCCTGAAGAAAGGGAAGGATAGCGCCATTGAGGATGAAGAAGGTGGCTACCCAACATCGAGGGTGTCATGATCATCTTCGAGGGCCCACAGGCCTACGAGGGCCGCCATCGTGAAAAGGTAAACCGACGTCTCATCTTTGCCACTGCGCCTGCAGTTCATGTTTATTTAAGATGGTCGGAGCGCCCGATCACCTTCAATAGGGACGACCACCCTGATCATGTCATCGAGGCCGGTTGGTTCCCTCTAGTGGTCAGTGCGGTCATGGGAGACGTAAAGATGACCAAAGTCCTCATGGACGGAGGAAGCGGCATAAACATCCTTTACAAGGATGTGTTCGAGAAGCTGAACATCGAGACAAGCAAACTGCGTCCCCCACATTCTCCGTTCCATAGGATTGTCCCCGGACGATGAGTTATGCCCCTCAGCACGATAACTCTGTCTGTCACGTTTGGTGACTAGGTACACTATAGCAAGGAGACACTCTCCTTTGAAGTCGTAGACTTTGAGGGTCCTTACCACGCCATCCTCGGGAGACCCTATTATGCCAAATTCATGGCAATCCCCAGTTATGCCTACCTCAAGCTCAAGATGCTAGGCCCCCGCGGTGTCATCACCGTCACGAGTAGTTTTCAAGACCGCGAGAGGTTGGCTGTTGAACAGGCCCAACAAGACCTAATCTTGGGATGAGTCAAAACATGCTCATGAGGATAAACAAGAGACAAGCTTGGGAATGCCCTAACGCCCGCCTCGATCCCCAGAGCACCGGCTCACGCCAGAACCCCCGGCCAGTGTTTTACCTCCCGATTCCACAGTTTCTGCTTCACCGGCTACACTGGTGCCACTAGAGGCACCCGACTTGCCCGAAGAAGCAAAACCAAAAGAGGAGAAAGATGACCCAGCCGCCAGGGAGAACCCCATAACCGGGGCCTAGAGTACCAATAGTGCAAACTGCAAAAAAATGCCAGGTCAACCCCGAGCAGAGGAGGGACAAAGACAACAGGGCAAACAACACCAGTGTTGTCAATACGCACTAATCGTTGCTTTCCCACCTTTAAAAAAAATAAATATATATATGGTTGCTATGCATGAAAGGGTTTTACGCCTCAGACAGCTAGGGAAACACTTTCCTAAAGAACAGCATGGAGGCTATGTCCAAATGCTACACAACATCACCTCTCGAGTAAAGCCACACTGGCCAATCGACACTCGTGGTCGGGGGCTTTGCACTGACATGGCAACGCCAAAATAGTTACGATAATGTGTGTGGTCTTAGCACTCAAACATGTTATACTAACCTGCCCGAGTGCTCGGGGGCTACAATTACAATCACGCAACTACCGGTCTGCAAAGCAAAATTTTATTTAGATAATATTTTACACAAAAAGCAAACCAATAGGACCTGACCTCAACGAGGAGTGTCCTTGATGACTTGCTCTACATTTATAACCGCCGCAATGGCACTGGCAGCGACACCGAAATCGGTTATTAGCCATCTCACGTCGATATCTTCGGGCACCTCCGTCCACGATGGGAACCCAGGCTCCACCGCATGCAAGTCCACCTCCGGCTGAAGACGAAGGTGAGTAGCAGCAAGGGCTGCTGTGGCCCCATGGCGAACGCCATGTGCCGTCACCTTGATTCACGCCGGGAGGCCAAGAGCCTGCTCACGAAGGTCTAACCCCGTCGGTTGCACCAACCTGACGACGGCCTCCACTGCCCTCTCCAGTGCCACGTCGTTGTTGCTATTAATTCACGCCATGGCTGCATCGCCACGCGCCCAATCCACTGACTCATCACGGAGATGAGTCACTTCTACCCGTCTGCCAGCCAACTCCTTGTTAGCACGGCGAAGATCCGCCGCTTCAGCCAGGACAGCACCTAGCTACCCTTGAATCGCTGAGAAACACGGAGGTTCAAAGTTAAGACAAGAAGCAATTTTCGCAAAAGAAGCAAAGAAGTTCAACTCACCGGTGAGCTCGGTGCAGGTCGCCGCGTTGGCGGCCCTGGCGTCAGCAGCCTCCATGTCCCCAGCGCCGAGAGCGGTCTCGGACATCGTGAGGCACTCCTTCAGCCGTTCCACCTCCCGACACCCATTCTTGGGGATGCCCGGCCATGGACAGCTCCTCTCGTACAGTATGGATGTCGTGCTCGTCTCCTTCGGCCTCCTCATCATCGAAGGAAGAAGGCGAGGCCAGCAACAGCACGGCCTGCGATGCCAAGGGATGTGACAGCGACAGGGCCTCTCGGACGGCGGTGGGCCACGGCATCGAGTGTGCCAACGAGAAACCACTACTCCAAGAAATGCATCAGATTCAACCCCGACGAAGTCAATAGCAAGATCTATCCTTACCCGAACCCCATCAAGCCTAGGCGGAAGGCCCAGCGGAGGGAGGCACGCCCCTCTTGGCAGATCCCTCCTCAGGCTCCTCTCACTGGCGCTTCTCTCTGGCCATGGACGGTAGGCAAGATCTGATGACCACAAGATATGCAACGAAAGGAAAGGTGGCGTGCAAAGGCTACTATGCAAATATACTAACTCCCCTCCTCTATTCCTCTATTTTATAGGCAGGGGACGCACACGGTCGATGGAATCCAGCAGTCTCCACGGGCAAAAGCGGGAGTTAAGGACCGGCTACGCCCCCATGATCTCTGAGAGGCACAACTTCCGAGATAGACGCGTGGGGAGACGAACCGCCCAAACCGACACCTCAACTTCGTAGAGAAGGAACCCATCCACGTAACATGGACACCACAGGACCAAAAGTTCCAAAATCCGGCCGCACAATCACCCGAGCCGGTGTGGCGAGTGATCGACACTCGGATCGGGTACTCGGGCCGGTGGTGATTCATTCACTATCGACCACCCCCTCCAGTCGGGGGGTATTCACGAGGGTCAACAGTCTGATCCTAAAACCTCTGACTACGTAAATCTCTCAATACCCGGATGAGCTCGAAGTACCTTATTTCAGCGGATGTGTGCCCCTTTGGGGGAAACCGGAAAAATATTTGGCCCATGGCTATAACCAAAGTACGAGCTCCTAGAATCTGAAATGCCCACCTATTGCATCAGATTTGCAAAATTAATGCAATAGCAACCACCTATTGCATCAGATTTGCGTTTGATGCAAGGCAAAGCGATGCGATAGGGTCAAAAATTAGTAATGTCCCAACCAACCCAGGTTCCAAGGCTGACATGTGAATTTCTAATAAATCCCAACTTAGGATTCAAATTTAGACTCAGCATGCAACTAATGGTCCAACTACACTAACTCAACATAAAATTAATATGGTGCAAGTATGGTCAAGGACACTTGACTTCAAACTGGGTTTCGTCGGAGATATCAAACTCTTGCCCCTAAAAGTTCTTGAACTCAACACCTTATGTAGACAAACAACAAATATAGCCCACAATACAAATAAGAACAGTACACCAAACATTGGAAACCGTGTTGCATAATTTACTAACGTGCATTACACATCGCCACAAACACATCGGCTCACGGCCAGTTTGTCGAGCGAGAGCTGGAGCCTCTAATTAGTAATAGTAATATTATTTTTAGTGACGGACCATGTTACTAGGGATGCGTCCCCAACAGTTTGCTATATAAATGTGTCTTTCTATAGGCGGCTGCAAAACCCGTCAATTCGATCTGACAATTCTTTTTTGTTTGTAGCACTACTTCGTGGGATGAACTATTCCTCGACTTGTTTTCTTTTGGAAAATGAAGAAACATGACAAAACTAAACGGAAATTTATTCACCACGGAAACAAATGGGAGCCATGTATACTACATGACTTCCGTTCTAATTAGGTCTGTTTGAATTCATTAGCACTAAAATATAGTAGCTAAAATTAGTACCAGTGGATCCAAACGGTATAGTTAGTACTTATGTTTAGATACATAATAAAATAAATATATCAAAAAAATGTATCAACAAAACCTAAAATTCTATAATTTGGGACGGATGGAGTATTTGCCATTGTGCAGGCGGTTGTTTGGGGCGCGCAGCACCATCGATTCAAAGGTAATTCCTGGTCCGAATGCCATCAAGACACCCCACTCGTCGAGGTGGCCGTCGACCACTTGAGAACCACAACCACAACCAGGACCAGAACCACCACCCCTGTGTCTATGCTTGCACATCTCGTCGAGCACGAAGATCACGGTGGCGCCGAACATGTTGCCGTATTCACGCAAGACACGTCGGCTTGCGGCCAGCTTGTCGGGCTGGAGCTGGAACACTGCGTCAATCTGGCGTAGGAATGCTGCCGTGCCCGGGTGCACAATCCAGAACAGGTCGTTCCAGTTGGGAACATCAATGCCGAGCGGTGAAAACGAGTTCAAGAGGCAGCGCTCCACGTTGCTCCCGACGAGCACCCCGAGATTGTTGTGGACGCTACTGCCGCCGAGGCCGCCACTGGTGAGCTGCATGGTGATGGCATCCTCGGTCTCCGGGATGATGGTTTGTGCGGCAGACATGATCTCCAACAGCGGGCGCTCGGCGGGGCCGGGGTCCGCGCCGACATGACGGCGCCGGCGCCGTCGCCGAAGTGCCCCTGGTTGATGAGCGTCTGGAAGTGGCCTTCCTCGGGCGCAGCGAACATCATGATGGTGAGCTCGGCGCAGACGACGAGGACGCGCGCGCCGCTGTTGTTCTCGGCCAGGTCCTTGGCGACGCGCAGCGCGGCGGCGCCGGCGAAGCAGCCGCTGAGGTAGAGCATGGTTCGGCGCACGGAGGCGCGGAGGCCCAGGAGCTGCACCAGCCGGAAGTCCACACCTGGGATGTGCGCGCCGGAGTTGGTGGCCACGACGAGGTGCGTGATGTCGGTGGCCGGGCGGCCCCACTCGGCGATCGCCTTCCTCGATGCCGACGCCGCGAGCTCCGGCACCGCGGTCTTGACGATGTCGAGCCGCGCGTCCAGGGACGGCGACGCCCGGTCCAGGAACTCCGGGTGCGCGGCCAGGAGCGCCTCGTCGTGGTGGAAGAAACGCTTCTCCGTGCCTGAATTCTGGCCTGCAGATATATATGAATGAACGGCGATGCGATCTATGAAACGTTACAAACAAATTGAGCTCCATGCATGCTTACATAGTCTTTTGAGCTTCTCTTTGAGCTGGGTGAGGTGCTCGCTCTTGGTGACACCGAAGTAATAGTCAGCGTATGCATCCTGCGATATGCAGGTTGCTGGGTTAGCCGTGCCGATTGCAAGCAGTGTTGCAGGGCCATCCGCACGCTGGGCGCTGCGGATCTCGTGCACGCTGCCTGCAGCACTTGCACTTGTCATGGTTGCACAAGAGAATCCAGTACCTACAAATTTCTTCTATACTAGCAAGGTCAGGTGCCTATATATAGCTTGGTAGACGAACGTCAAGTGGCCGGCAGTCAGGCATTCCGTAGGACTGTTCGGATCCACTGGACTAAAAAATTTAAATTAGCTAGGTTTTGGATGCTAATAGAAGACTAAACATAAATTAATTATAGACTAATAATTGTTGAAAGACTAGGAAAGTTCAAAAACATGTGCGTATCTGTGTGAGTTCCTCATTTCTCCATACCTACTTTATATATATATATATATATACGACTTCTATACAACATTCTAACATATATATATATATATATATATATATATATATATATATATATATATATATATATATATATATATATATATATATATATATATATATGATGATATATATATATAGTCTACAGCTCGCCCGCCAGGGATTCTAACGCTATATATATATATATAGATCAGAGGAGCTGTACATATATATTCATTATATACAGCTCGTTAAGTGCGTGTTGTCAGCATGGCGGCTCCCTTGACTAGTCTTCGTCGATTTGTGCGTATTAGGTGTAAGAGAAAATTTGCTGAATGCCATTGAAATCTATACCCTTGCCTTATATATCATTGAAAATTAGAGTTTTGCTTCATTACCATTGGTTTATATTTTTCTCTCTCTATGTGCCATTGCCGTTACTTTTAAGTCTCTCCATGCACACACCGTTAAACATGTGGTCTCCTAGTCGCATAGTCTCCGTCGCGCTCGGCGCCTGCGCATGACAATGCGACTGCCGGATGCCTCGCGCTCGATGCCTCCGATAATGCGGGACCCGTGCACGGGCATGGTTTGTTCTCTGCACGGACGCCGTGCATGGCCACGGTCGTGGCCTGCAACAGGCCGCGTGGCAGGATGGCTGAGAAGGGGCGGCTCAGCGCAGGGAGCTACGGGCATGCGTGCTGCACCGCAGCCCACAGGCGAGGGCACGAACGCAGCGGAAGGTGAGCGCTTCAAAAGTGGAGCAGGCACTGTAACGGGGCTTGCGGCAGCGAATGGCGCGGGCGTGGTGGAAGACGGGTCACGCCACGGCCACGCCGTCGCTATCCGAGAAGCTAAAGCCCGCTGCTGCACGGCCTGCTTGCGCCTGCGTTCATCTGCAACTAGATGCGAGCATTCAACACACAAGGGACCTGGTGTGCTGATGCCGCTCCATGCTCCATCTTCCAAACGCCCGACGACGCGCCATGTTCCAGCATGCAGCCACCCGACGCTGTGTCGTGTTCTAGCACGTAGCCGCCGGTGATTCTGCATGCTATCTTTCTCTCTGTTAACAGGTAACGGTAATTCTGCATAGTATCTAACGGCAATGGCAAATAAGGGAGAAAAAAACAAACCAATGGCATAGAAGGGAAGTCATGATTTCCAAGGGCACAGAAGAGATGTGTATAGATTTCAATGGCGCATAACAAATTTTCTCGTGGTGTAATCCTTGGTCTCCTAACGACGACAGCGACGGTACAACGGCAATGCCAAAAAGGGCTGGCAGTCAACGTTATGATTGTACTGGTGGCAGAGACAAGGAAAACATTCGTCCACTCCGACGAATGATCACTGTTCTTACTTTTAACCTCATGGCTCATGCCTCATGCAAGAAAAGTCATGCGGAGCGGAGGTAGATCGAGAGAAGTGGAACAAATATTATTGCCTGCTTACAAGTCTTCATCCATTTGGTCACTGCTATACGCATGTACCGTACATGAAAATAAGGTACCCTAGTAGTAATTAGCAAGTCGATTATGGGACTATTATGGAAGTATTTGGATCTCATGCGGCTAACATTTAGCTACTAAAAATTATTTGAGAGTAGGACTTGCTAGAGCGCCCCACCAGCAGGCCCGGCTGCGCCGCCAGAAGCTTCCCACGTCACGCGCATGCCATGTGCAATACCCGATCTACTTTTGAAATATCCAGATGCAACAGATGCAACATACAAAAGAAGATAGGCGAAACATTTGAAACAAGCGTCTGAAACACTTGAACACCTGAAAAACACTTGAAAACTATTACAAACATATTCCACATCTAGATGAAATACTTGCAACAGACGTATTAAACACCTGAAACACTTGAAACTTACGCTGACAACATACACTGGCAACATGCAGATCTACTTTTGCAATATCCAGATGAAAACACTTGCAACATACGTCTAATATAAATAAAACATTTGGAGCATACACTTGAAACATACGTGCATAGTCATCGCACCATGTGCAACATCCCGACCTACTTTTGTAACATCTTGATCTACTTTTGCAACATTGATACAAACACTTGCAACATAACTTTGAAACATATGAAACACCTAAAAACATATTGTCGGTGTTTCGAGTTACCACCAACGAGTAAATTTCTAGTATTACGCATCTGGCTCGGATGGTGTGCTTAGAGGACACGAGGTTTATACTGGTTCAAGCAGAATGTCCCTACGTCCAGTTCGTTGCTGCTGCTCGTGTTACTAGCACTTAAAGTTTGTAGTAGGGGTTACAAACGAGCGAGAGAGGGACAGGTCCCAAGTCTCTGGTGGAAAGAGTGAACGGGTGCTGAGAGCTCGGTTGCTGCTCAGCCGTGTGCTTGTATTGTGTTCTGGTCGGTTCGAGGTTCGATGGGTTCGTAATGGTTCAATCGGGTCTGGCCTCAATTGATCGATCTCCTTCGTGGGGCGCCCTGCTTTCCCTTTTATAGGCCAAGGGAAAGCACGGGTTACAGCGGAGGGAAAGAGAAGAACGAGAGAGAGCCAAAGGCCTTCAGGGTCGCTAGGTCCTTATCCTTCATGCGGGTCCTGCCGACCCTGTCTGTCACTAGCGCCATGCGCAGGCGTTGTCTGTCGGTCATGGCGCTCCACTCCGTCCTAGCGGACGTCGTGGTGAACTGACACGCCTGTTAGTGTTCGTACGAGGGTTAGGCAGAACATCACCGGTATGCTTGACGTTGTACCTGATGTGAATCCTCGAGTATGGCCCCTCGTAGCCACGGGTTACATCAGGGCGTGCCAGTCTTCTCCCTGGTGTCAGAGCTTTGACCCAGGGCCATACACTTGGACCTGGAGTGTTGGCGACGGCATGGGTCTCCGTTGGGCGAGGCGGAGCCCGTGGCCTCAGGGTCGGGCGAGGCGGAGCCCTCCCCCAGAGGCCGGGCGAGGCGTAGCCCACGGCTTGGGGTCGGGCAAGGCAGAGCGCAATCCCAAGGGTCGAGCGAGGCGGAGCCTACGACCTCGGGGTCGGGCGAGGTGGAGCGCAAACCCAAGGGTCGGGCGAGGCGGAGCCCATGGCCTCGGGGTCGGGAGAGGCGGAGCGCAAACCCAAGGGTCGGGCGAGGCGGAGCCCGTAGCCTCGGGGTCGGGCGAGGCGGAGTCCTTCCCCAAAGGCTCCCTAGAGGTCGGTCGAAGCGGAGCCCGCACACCTGGTGGTCGGTTGGAGCCGTAGTCGCGCTCTTGACAGTTCGGATGAATTAATGTTGATGACCATTAGCCCCTCCTCTTCGGGTACCCTAGTATTGGTCCCCGACACATATGTTTGCAACATGCGCTTTCAGCGCAACATCTCCTTGCTGCTTGGGAATAGAGGCTCGTCGGCGTGTGGAGTTCACCAGTGCAGAGCTCGCCGCTCTGGTGGAAAAGAACGTGATAGACCTAGTTGAGAAGGTTGCGACGAATCTAGCGCGAACTGTCATCGCTCCGGTGGAGAAGGCCGTCCGCACGCTAGAGAATGCCGCGGTGGGTTGGGTGCGCGATGGAGATGGAGGAAAGCGGGCAGCCGTGCTCGGGCGCGGTGGAGATGCCGGCCAGCGAGCACTCACTCGGATGTCGTGGAGAACGCCAGGTGGCGTTGTGGAATGGAAGCGTCCGAGTGTTGGAAGCCTTCTAGAGAACGGATGCATCCGAGTGTCAGAGAGGATATGACTGTTAGACCGTTAGGCTGGTGTCGCGGCCCACGAACCGGTGCGATGTCAGCACAACATTTCCGTTTGAGGTTATGTTTGGATCCTTAGCTAATAAACCAACAAATATCTTATCTATCACCAGTTAAAATACTATATGCTTCCAAATGGGGTGCCTGCTTCGAGCAAGGTGAGATGTGAGATCCTAATCATGCAGCGTTTGGGTTTGGTCACGGGTCTGTCAACACCGAGCGCATCGGCAGAGAAGGCCTACGAGGCGCTCTACGAGGCTGAGCCCATCGCTTTCAACATCGAAGCGCTGGAAGTGCTCTTCCACTGCGGTGAGAATGAATCGCACTGGCAGCAGCGGAAGCGCAAGCCCTCTTCCTTGGCTATGTCGCTACCCTTATCCTCGTTGTCTATCATTTGTGTTATATTAAAATCTGTATCTGTATGCTATGATGGACCAGCCCACGACTATAATCCTGTAGACCTCCTAAAAGACTTACAGAAGCGTGTTGTTTATATCAAACATTCCTACCTTCATTACAAAGATGCCCAAATATTTTACGTATTCGAGGAAAAAAAATAGGTGTATATTTACGTCCACGTTAGTATTGGCCTTTGCATTGCGACCAGAGGCGGATCTAGAGGAGTTCTTCTCGGTCCGTCGACCTCGACCAAATTTGTAAATTCTATAGTAAACTAATGTCAAGCTTAAGAAAAATCATATATCATGTAACGAAGTTGATTCTGATGATTCGATGATGTTTTCGGCTAGGTTCGCCACTGGTTGTGACGGTACACGCCCGTGGAGTGATGCTACCGCCTACTGCACTGCAACGGCGCCCGTTAATCAGCATGCATGCCGATCGATCTGCTGCTCCTGGTCCAATGTCGAGTGTCCAGTGCCCGGTGCAGGGCAAGCCAGCATGAGCACAGCGGCAGCAGAGAGGAGAGGTGAAAGTTGGCAGCGGCACGAACGCTCAGCATCCTCATGTGTTCCTTCCGAAGTCCAAACGCGCATACACACGCACACAGCAGGAACAGCAAAAGACTGGGAAAGGCGGGCCGGAGGGGAGCAGCACTGTACAAGGCATGGCATGCAGCTAGTAGCTCAAGTGCCCAGGAGACCGGCAGAGACATCATTGCATACAAGGGGAAAACAAGCGGATCATACGGCTCATCATGCCTCCCAGTCCCAGCCTCAGCGGCCCAGCGCCAGGGCCGTCTCAACAATTTCAAGGGCTCTTGGGCAAGCACGGCACTAAAGGCCTGGCAATCTAATGTTTTAATATGACACCCCTTTACGATTCTATGAACTGAACTTCTGGTTTTCTTTTTTTCTTTTCTGAGCCAAACAAATGTTACTTAGGCAACATCTAACATGTTCAAAAAGTATATTGAATTAGAAAATTAGAAAATTAGAACCCTATCAGTCTATCACGGTAATATGGAGTTTAGAAAAAATTACCTATAGCCTACGGCCTGTTCCTATGTGGCTTGATGAATTAAATATATAATTAAATTAATGGATCAACTATTGGCTTCGGTCGCTTGATGCCTGTACTGTACGGATTGGATTGCAAGGTCGAATAGAAAATTGAAGTTGTCAGATGAGATCAAACAAACACCGCCAGGCCCTATAACTGAATATTGATGAACTCAAATCACTTACCACCGGGGCGGCAGGGAGTCAGGCCTTCAGGGACGGAGAGGGACCGCAGCGCCGCTACGTTTGCGGCCGCCCGATGGGGATCACGATCACGGGATTACGGCTTACGCCTTACGGGAATTGAGAACGCCGGAACGGCCACAGCGGCGCAGACTGAACAGAACAGACAGTATTGGCCAAATACATGTAGTATAGATGCGTATATTTATGGGCCCTAGCGCCATGGGCCCTCGGCCGTCGCGCTGCCTGCCCTCCCCTCTAAGACGGGCCTGCCCAGCGCCGCTGCATGCATGATCCTTTACGCATGCCCTTCATCTGTGCATGTCCGTGCGGCGTGCGTGCGTGCATCCACGTCTTGTCAATGATTTCGCACTGTACGTGTCTTTTGGCAGGGTGATATTGTTAACAGCAATCGGAAGAGGGAAGGAAGCAACCAGGATTGGAAGGGGGAAATCGGAGTTAGGGAAGAAGAGCAGAGCACGGGGGCAAGTTTAGAGGAATCTCAATAACTTGGAAAGGAGGTTCATACATTGTTCATGCCCTCTGCCTTTACCACTCTGATACATATACGCCGAACGGCGACTCACGCACATGCTTGCCTCCGACTCACTCATGACGCCACTCTGGGCCGAAGAAGCGCACGCTCTTGGACTTGGGCCAAACTTGGCGATCCTTCTTTACTTGGGCCTTCTTCTTGCCTTCAGAGCTTGCCTGGTCCTCGTTCGTTACCAGTTGGTGCACAGGTTCAGTGCTGACACTCCCCCTTCTTGCACGCCTGGATGATCCCAGACCAGAGCATGAGGAAACTGCTGCTGAAGATCAGCGAGCTTCTCCCAGGTTGCCAGCGATTCCAGAAGATGAGTCCACTTGATCAAACCCTGCAGAACAGAAGCTGTACCTTGGCATAGGTAGTGCCGCTACAGAATTTGTTCAGGAATGCTGCAAACCGAAGACGCTGATGGAGGTTCAGGGGTAACAGTATGATCCGCACCCACCGCCTTTTTAAGTTGGGAAACGTGAAAAACTGGATGAATGGCAGACGAGGGTGGAAGCTACAATCGATACGCCACAGAACCAACCTTGGCAAGAATCCGATAAGGTCTAAAGAACCGGAATGCCAACTTATGATGGGAATGCTCAGCAAGTGAAGATTGAACATACGGTTGGAGCTTGAGGTAGACCCAGTCGTTGAGCTCAAACTGTCGTTCGGAGCGGTGCAGATCAGCATTCTTCTTCATGCGCTGCTTGGCACGTAGCAGATGTTGACGGATCAGCTCAATGAGCTCGATCAGATAACCAAGAAGCCAGATTAGTGATAGAAGAGTTGTGAGCAGCCTCAATACCGAATGCGCCAGGGGCATAGCCATACATCACTTCAAATGGAGAACAACCCACGGCAGTGTGGAAAATGGTATTATACCAATACTCGGCCAAATCCAACCAGCTGCTCCACTGCTTAGGACAGGCGTGAGTGTAACAGCGAAGAAAGGTCTCAAGACACTGGTTGACTCGTTCGGTCTGGCCATCGGACTGCGGGTGGTAAGCAGTAGACATGCGTAGGTCCACTTTTGCCAGCTTGAAGAGTTCCTGCCAAAACTTGCTTGTGAAGATGTGGTCTCTGTCCGACACAATGGCTTGTGGCAGGCCGTGTAGCTTGAAGACATTGGAGAAGAAGAGCTTGGCCACAGAACTTGCAGTGAACGGATGCTTCAATCCAATGAAGTGGGCATACTTAGAAAAGATGTCAACCACGACCAGAATGCAGTTAACAGACCCCGACAGTGGCAACCCTTCAATGAAATCAATGGAAATGATCCGCCAAGCACGATCGGGAACTGGGAGGGGTTGAAGAAGACCTAGTAACTTAGAACGGTCAGGCATGGCCTGCTGGCACACCTGACAGGCAGAGACAAAATCGCGCACTGCTTTGTTCACACCAGTCCAGGCGAAATATTGCTTCAGTCGGCGAAGAGTAACCGGAATACCAGAATGCCCCCCCATATCATTGGAATGCAACTCAGAGATCAACTGCCGCTGAATTTCAGTGTTGGCACCCACCCATAAGCGAGATTTATACCGCAGAAGACCGTTGAGGAATGTAAAGTGGGGCACCGATTGGCCATCTGTAGTCAGACGTGTGATGATAGACTGGGCATGCTCATCTTCAACATAAGACTTGGTCACTTCAGATAACCAGTGCGGCTCAGCTACCGAAATAGCAGCACAGGAGCCGACTAGGTAGCGTGAGAGGGCATTAGCAGCTCGATTCTCAGCCCCCTTCCTGTAGACAATCTTGTAAGATAAGCCCAGTAGCTTAGAAAAGACCTTCTGCTGCCAAGGGGTATGGAGCCGTTGTTCAGTCAGCTGGCTCAGACTTTTTTGATCAGTCAAAATATGAAACTCCCCATACTGCAGATAGGAACGCCACTGATCCAGCGCCAATAGAATAGCCATATATTCTTTTTCGTATGTCGACAACCCTTGAGACCGTGGGCCCAATGCCTTACTGAGAAATGCCAATGGATGTCCCTCTTGCATCAGTACAGCGCCAATGCCAATGCCGCTAGCGTCAGTCTCTACATAGAATGGCTTCGTGAAATCTGGTAGAGCCAGAACTGGTGCTGAGGTAAGAGCATCTTTCAGCACCTAAAAGGAGTTAGCTTGTGGTTTGGTCCAATGAAAGGGAACACCCTTTTTGAGTAATTCGGTCAACGGCTTGGCAATGATTGCAAAGTGCCGAACGAAACGCCTGTAGTAGCCGGCGAGCCCCAAAAAACTACGTAGGTCTTTGACAGACAGAGGCACTGGGCATTGCTGAACTACGATGATCTTGTCAGGATCAGTAGCCACCCCGGCTTCAGAGATAACATGGCCTAGATATCAAAGTTGTCGCTGCAAGAAAGAGCACTTAGACATCTTGACTTGCCATTTGTCACGGTGGAGGAGCTCCAACACCAATCGTAGGTGGATGAGATGTTCTGCACGAGTCTTGCTGAAAATGAGGATGTCATCAAAGAAAACCAGAACACATTTGCGAAGGAGAGGATGTAACATGGTATTCATGGCCTTAAGGAAGGTGGCTGGATCTCCAGATAACCCAAAAGCCATCACCCGGAACTCGTATTGTCCATAATGGGTCTGGAACGCCGTCTTTGGTTGTTCACCAGGACGCAGACGTATCTAGATGGTAGCCGGTAGTCAGGTCTAGAGAAGAAAACCAGGAGGCCCCTTGTAACTCGTCCAGTAACTCCTCAATAACCGGGACAAGATACTTGCACTTAGCTGTTATGGCGTTCAGCGGACGGAAATCAACACATAACTGAAATGACCCGTCTTTCTTTTTGACTAAGAGTACTACAGATGAAAAAGGACTGCTGCTTGGTAGGATGAGGCCTGAATTCAGCATCTCTAAAACTTGTCGCTCAATTTCAGTCTTGACGGCCGGAGGGTAACGATAAGGCCGAACCTGCACTGGAGCAGCACCAGCAACGAGAGGAATCTCGTGGTCACAGTGGCATGCTGGTGGGTAGCCTTGCGGTGGGTCAAAGACATCTTTGAACTCAGACAATAAAGCTGCTAATGCCGGCGGCAAAGATGAGGAGCTGCCTTCTAAAGCTTCTTCTTTCACTACGGTGATTTGTAAAACTGCACCCACAGGAAGGGAGTCCAACTGACCCTGCAAATGCATATGAGTACCTTCATACGTTATAGTCATCCACTTGTACCTCCAATCAATCTCCATGGGACTATGCACCGTGAGCCAATCCATGCCCACAATGAGATCGTACTGAGATAGAGGAAGGACCTTGGCCACAGAAACAAAAGAGCACTGCTATGCTGACCACTGCAATTGCTTGAATTCAGTATCACATAACATCTGAGTACCATTTGCCACCATCACTCGGGTGGGGCGAACACAATCGGAACTGCCTTGAAGATGAGCTGCAAGTGAAGCACTGACAAATGTATTGGAGCTGCCAGAATCCAACAATATACGGACCTGCCTGCCCTGAACTTCACCCAAGAACTATATCGTACTAGTAGAAGCTCGGTCGGACACTGCTGCTGAAGAAAGAGTCATGAACAGTTGAGCATCGGTATTGGGATCCTCAAGCATCGCTTGATCATCACAATCATCACCATGACAGAGGTCCCAAACTTCCTGGAGCACGTGCAACTGAATTTGCTCAGGACAGTGATGGTCGCGAGACCATTTCTCGCCACACCTGATGCAGAGGCCGCGGGCCCCACGATAGTCACGTAGGGTGTTCAGCTTGGCGTCGACACCGCGCCCACGCTGGCCATCATCACCCGCGACAGCTCCCGCAGCACGCTCCTGCCGTTCACTGCACCCGGCGGGCACCAGCTGGGGTTGTGGTGCGCGCGGGGGCAGCTTGGCCCACTAGTACGTGTCCGGACGACGCAACTCTTTCTTCCTCGATGAGTCCAGCATTTCCTCTTGCAACAAGGCGAGAACCACGATAGTATCCAAAGTACCAGGACGCTGCATATGAACAACAGTACGAATCTCGTCGCGCAAGCCATCAACAAATTTCATAGCATAGTAGATGGGGTCAATGTTTTTGCCATAATTAAGCTATTAAGCCATCAATGATAGAAGTGAATTTGTCAGCATACTCTTGAACGCTACCCGTCTGCCTGATGTGAAAGAGCTGACGAATAAGCAGTTCGTGTTGGTCTTTACCAAAGCGCTCCATCACTAAGGCAGTGAATTATGGCCAAGACATCCTGAGCACTTGCTGCTCAATAGCGGGAAACCAGCGCGCGGCGGCCCCGGTGAGATGCATCGTGGATACCTTGATCCAGCGACGCGGAGCCACTTCATACATCTCAAAATAATCAGTGCAATTGCGAAGCCATAGGCGTGGGTTTTCACGATCAAATTTGGGAAAATTCAGTTTAGGTAGTTTGTCATTAGATTGGTTAGGATCCCAGAGCTCAGGTGTCTCCTGTGTTCCCAACCCCAGCTCACCAACGACTAGGCCGCGGTCACCAGCGGAGGAGGCAGGACGCCTGATGCGGCGGCCGGCGCAGCGTCGAGAGCTGTGCGGCTCACGGTCTTGCGTAGGGCCATCATCTCCTCCCGTATCTTCTCCACGGCGTCCTCCGACTTGCGAATCGCACCGATCTCCGAGCGGAGCTCCTTGACCGATGTGTCCACGGTGGGCTTCTATTCGTCAAACACCTTGGCTGCGTCCTCGAGATGTCCAAAGCGGTCGGCGAGAGTGCGCTCCACAGCACCGATGCGGTTGCCGAGGGATGTGTTCACGCTGGCGATGCTGCTCTCCAGCGACGACTTCATGGATTTCATCTCATCAAGCATCAACTTGAAGTTGGGCTCCATTGCTCCTCGATCTCTGTGGAAACGGGTGAAGTGGTCGTGATCTATTTGGTGGGGCTCCAGGGTAGGCTGGGCGAGCAACCGATTCCCGATTCAACGCCGATCAAATCAGCCTTGGCTCGGACCAATGGGTTCACACGATCCACACCGAGGTGAGAGATCGGCGATCAACCTGCCGACGGGAGTTACAATCCGGGATCGAGGCGAGGAATGAGAAGCAGTGCCGAGGAAGGAGGGCTCCGAGTACCAATTGTTAACAGCAATCAGAAGAGGGAAGGAAGCAACCAGGATTGGAAGGGGGAAATCGGAGTTGGGGAAGAGGAGCAGAGCACGGGGGCGAGTTCAGAGGAATCTTGATAACTTGGAAAGGAGGTTCATACATTGTTCATGCCCTCTGCCTTTACCACTCTGATACATATACGCCGAACGGCGACTCACGCACACACTTTTGCCTCCGACTCACTCATGACGCCACTCTGGGCCGAAGAAGCGCACGCTCTTGGACTTGGGCCGAACTTGGCGATCCTTCTTTACTTGGGCCTTCTTCTTGCCTTTAGAGCTTGCCTGGTCCTCGTCTGTTGTCGGTTGGTGCACAGGTTCAGTGCTGACAGATATGAACGTCCTGTGCCAACCAAAAGGCCAAAGAGGTCTAGAGATTTATGATCTAATAAACATCGTCCTTGTCCTTTTAAGTAAATGTCTCTTGAAGCATCTCACAACAGATGGTAGAAGTACTTGGCAACAGTTATTACTTAATAATAAATATACTATCCAGGGGCAGATTTATAGCATTAGTAATGTTGTGACTTAATGACTTGTGCAAACTCAATGGAAAATTATTATGAACACAAGAGCTAATGACATAATAACATGTTTATCATAGCTAGTGATATCAATGGTTCTTAATTCTAGATAGTATCTAGACCTTTAGTGCAAGCTGAATGGAAACCAGGTGACTCACATTTTAATATGGTCCAGTGCAAGGTGATCTCTAGTGCAAGGTGAAGCAGGAGGTTCTTCGCTTTGGACCCTTCATGGTTAAAGATGGATCTCATGTGAAGTTCTAGGAGGATAAGTGGTTAAGTAATGCTACACCGAAGGATCAATACCCTTGCCTTTACAACATAGTAAGACCTAAATTCATCACCATTCACTGCACCACAAACACCACATCACCGTCAGACATCTGGCGCTAAAAATTATATTTATCGATGGATAATCTGTCGCTAAAAATAACTTAGAGATTATCTGTCGCTAATTCCTTATTTAGCAATTTGTTGTCTGTCGCTATAGGTGTTCATGTTTAGCATTAGCCCGTCTGTCGCTAAAACCAGATATAGCGTTGATCTGTCTGACGCTAAAAAATAGGCCCCACACCTAGCTCACGCGCACTGTCTCCATAAGCAGTTCGCGCGCAAATTTTTGCCTGGCCCACCAGTACAGTGACAAACCCTAGACTCTTCCCCCAAATCCCAAATCCACGAGCGCCGCCGCCGCCTTTGTTCTTCACCCTCTCCCGTTGGCCGCCGCCCAATCTTTTCACTCTCCCGTCGTGCTCCGCTCTCTCCCTGTCCTTCAGATTCCAATTCGTGTCGGCGGTCTCCATCTCGCTCGACCGCGCGCCTATCCCTCCCAAATCCGGCGACACCCACCCATAATCCCCTCGCGCCCGCCCCGCCCTCAGAGCTCCCAGGTCCCACGCCGCCCGCCCTCACTTTGCTCCCCTCACTTCTTTGCTGCATGACGTGAGCACCGCCTTGACCCTCCGCCCGACAGCGCCTCGCCCACCCCCAAATCCCCCACCCGCCCAGCCCCAGCTCACCCTGCCCTCTAGCTCCCGCTCGCAATCTCCTGTCGCTCGCCCGCCCCGCCCACCTCCTATTCATTGCGGCTTGGCGCACTGCCACTTGCCACGCACGACGGTGAGAAACCAGGTAGGTCCTCCCCTTCTCCGTCCATCCATCTAGGGTTAGGGTTTCGTGTTAGGGTTTCTATCCGATTGACAAATCGAGTCCCCTCCTTCTACTTTCTTGTTCTGATCTACCCCAAGAGCTAGATCTACGTCTAGTTAGGCTCCGATACCATTGATAGATACATAGGATCAATAAGCAGTAGATCTAGCGGGTACAACTTGAATTTAGGATGAAGAGTAAACCCTAGCTATGGACTAGTGCTAGTTAACAGAGAGAGAGGGATGCGCGGTGGCAAACCATCGGTCACCTTCGCAGAAGACGAGGCTGGCCATGGCGATGCTAGTCGGTGACGCGGTGAATATCTTGATCGCGATGGCGGCGGTGGTGGCGGTGGCGAGCTTCTTGTCATTGTAACGCCCCCTCTCTAGATCGTCTTAGGGTTAGGATATAGGTGTGGCTGTGGCGGCGCAGGTAATTCTCGTGCCTTGTGCCCCGGCCCCCACCGTCCTTTTTATGGCGTGTGCGATGGGGGCCCACCAACCATAGAACGTTCCAATTAGCGTCTTGGGATCAAGGTTCCAATTGGCTATTGGGCCAAGTTGGTAGAGAGATCAACCTAACATTCACAAAACTTTACACCCTGGATTTAAGCAAGGGCTTAACACTTCTCCACTGCGCGCCCACTCTCATTCGTTCTCTCTCTACTCTGTCCCCTCCTCTCCTTCCTCTTTCTAGTGGCAAAAGTGTGAGAGGCAGGTGTTGCACTTGCACTGGCACTGCTAGTATATGAGCTTGCTAAGCTAGCCTGGCTGATGGATGGTCACTCGATCATGTGCATAAACGTGCATGTGAAGTGGCTGGACATCCAAGCAAATATATAAGCTGCCAGCTGCCGGTGCTGGCAGGTTCTTCGTGTTGTAGAGCTTGGATCTGAGACTGGGAGATGACCATGGTGAGGACGACTGTGGTCGGCAGGGAGAGGAGCGGGGGCGTGAGGCAGTACAACAGGTCCAAGGTGCCCCGCCTGAGATGGACGCCCGATCTGCACCACTGCTTCGTCCACGCCATCCACAAGCTCGGATGCCAGGACAGTATGTGCTTGCTTGCATGCTCCTCTCCTGCTTGCCTGATCATCTTCTATCTTGCTCCTAGTTTCCTCTCTCTTTCTCCGGTTCGGGTTGGATGCGTTTCTCATGATCTGAACCTGCATGCTGTGGTCGCAGAGGCTACGCCGAAGCGAGTTCTGCAGCTGATGGGAGTGGGAGGACTCACCATATCTCATGTCAAAAGCCACCTGAAGGTTGGTTCACTAGCTGGAGTTCTCTCAGGGTCTTGGATTCTGTTCTTCATTTCCTTCTCCTATCTGCTACTGACTGAATATGTATTTTTTTTCTCTTCTGAATGTCGAAGCAGATGTACAGGAACATGAGAAATGATCTTGGAACGCAAGGTACATACCCTAAGTAGTTCAGGCACAGCTCTTCTTTGTTCCCAGAAACGTTAGGAAAACTGAAAAGAAAGCATGTATCCTTTCTTTTCCCTTCTGTAGCTCGTTGGGTCCTCCAGTACTGTATAGAGAGACTGAAAATAGCTAACGAGTTCAGCCTTTCTCACCAAACAAATCAAGGAGTTTTTTTTTTCAAAAAATATAAATCCATGAAGTGAGTGAATGTGCATCAGTTAATGACAGTCTAATTAACCAGACTCAAAAGTGATTAAGACCAAAAAAATATTTCTTGATCATGTCATGAAAAAAGGTTGTACTAGCTACTCTAGGCTGTTGTCTCTTTGTTCCAAAGGGAATTGTAGTCATGGCAGAGAAAAAAAACTGATCTTTCTAGCAACTCATGCATGCATGTGTGCATGGATGGCACGATTCTCGACAGCCATCTTCTTTTGTGTGTGCGTGTGTAAGCTTTAGCAACATCCAATGTGTAGCTAGATAGGAGTAGTACTCAGAAGTGAGTAGTGATATGCTTTATCCTCCATGCATGCATGCATATACATACATCTACTGTACTCCATCAGTTCAGAGCCAGAGAACAAATAAACCAAAGCTAACCCCCGGCCATTCTCTTTTCAGCAGTGCTCGCTGGTTCAGTGGTTCTTGTCCTCGCGTGTGGGTGTGGCCTAGCTAGGTCGATACAAAACTGCATGCAGTAGGGCTGTGCATGCTCTCTACAGTATTCCTTTCGCTCGCACAGTCTCGCTCGCTCTCTCTCCCCTCGTGCGTTCGTGTGGGCTAGTAGGATATTGCACTGTCTCCTCAACAGATTCCAATCGCACAAAAGGGCAGAAAGTACCGAAGTGACCGCACTGGAACTCAGGCCTATTGCCTTTTCCTTTTGTGCACAATTCTACTCCAGAATCCCACCCAAACAAGGTACTGTAGATTATACGAGATATCTAGGGTGTGTTTGATTTGATCACCTAAAGTTTAGTTGAAGCACTTTTATTCCAGTACGTTTGGATACATGGACTCAAAGTGTGCTAAAAGTGAAAAGATTTCCTAGGCATAGACTCAAGAGTCATGACCATCTTTTAGTTCACTTTAGTTCATATTTATCAACTAATAATGGTTAGTTGGGATAAAAACTAAAGTTTAGTTCACTTTTAGTTCACATGTTTGGATCTCTAGGTCTAAAGTTTAGGTGACTAAAGTTTAGTTTAGGGTATCCAAACAGGCCCTTAATATAAACGGGTCTTCTAGTAATAAGACAAATAATATACATGCTCCCTTCGGTTTGCATATGTACTGATGTTTTGCACAACAGGGTCTCTGAATCATAACTTGAACCACTATTTTCTAGTAGCATTAGAAGATACATATATTTAATATAAATTTGACTTTGATTACATTTTGAATAAATATTTAAATTACCTCATTATTAAAGAAGTGGTGGTTTGCACGCAGACGGTCGGCATGGCTCTCACAGGCCACCGCAGCTCCGCGGAGGCACGCCGCCTCCTCCCACGCGGCCGTGGCCCAACAAGGCGGCGATCCATGGTCGTCGTCGGCGGGTTCCGAAGACGACGACGATGGCTGCTCGCTCTCGCTGTCCCTAGCGCTGGACACGAGAAGCCGCAGCCACGAGGAGGTCCCCGAATTGTTTTTCGTTCAAGATGTAATCACTTTATGTAGCGGCTGGCTGTTTACGGCATTCTTGTAACATAAACCTTCTCCAATCTTAATATAAATATATGCACACTCATGTGTATTTGAGAAAAAAAAAACTTAGTTGAATAGCAGATGTTCCCTCTACAATGTCCCGATCGCATTTAATGGTCAGAAATCGTTAACACGAACATAATTAACAGGCGACTGGGATACAAGATACCGCTTGCCCCTTTGGACTCGAGCTATAAATATCCTTAACCTGTATACAGTGTAGTATATAGTGGAGACCACATATTAGATGGAAGACATGAAAATCAATTCAAAATATACTCCAACCGTCTCGAAAATTTTCAAACGCTGCATTTCCTTGGTGTGTTTATATATGTAGTTTGTTGAAAAAGATGCTATGGAAATCTAATCTAGAAAAAAATGATACCAAAATTGGTCAAATAAGTTTTCACACTATACTTTTTATGTCATAGATGTTAGTGCTCTTTTGCATAAAATTGGTCTAAGTAAAAAAAATCTTGAAATCAGTTTATTCAGGCAGAAAGTATATCAGTAGGGCTTGGTCGGTGGAATAAAGCGGAAGTCTACTACCCCCACTTCTAATCATTGCCACTGGAATTTATAGTCTAATTTCAGTCACTGCCACCGGATTAATAACGAGACAAAAAAAATAAGAAGTGCAGAGCAGAAACTTTTATCACAATTTTTTTAGTTTGAACAAAATTTATTTCCTTCACGTTTTCATACCATGTATTTTACAATGTGCACATAATTAAGTATCAAAGTACAACGAGAAAAAGGAAGGAAAACAAATGCGTGCGAGTGATCCTCTTATATCCGTTCCTACACTATCACTGCACATAAATTATTCTTGGAGCTCTGGCACGTGTGAGTAGCTCCAAAACTTTGGCAAAAAGAAGTGTAGTACACTATGATGTAGCACCAGCTATGCTCTGTAGTGTTGTGGTACCTATAGCCTTGACACCGCCATGACGTGCGCCACCGGCTGCTCCTCGCGGCGACCGCCGACCGTCGTCGAGGAGGTCGTCGTCTTCCCCTTCGGCTTCTGCGCCGGTACAGTGGGCGCCAGCTTACGTGCCTCCTCCCGGAGCTTGACCTTCTCAACCTTTCCGAGCGCGTTCCTGGTAGCGCTCCGACGACCTCCACCTTCTTGGGAACCATGAAGCGCGCCATGCGCTTCTTGCAGAACGCGAGCACGTCGTCCTCGCTGAGCTCGTCAGCGTTGTTCCTGGGCACGACAAAAGCGCACGGCGTCTCGCCCCAGCGGGGGTGCGGCATCGCCACCACCGCCGCGTCGGCCACGGCCGGGTGGCGGAACAGCACCTCCTCCACCTCCTTGCTGCAGATGTTCTCCCCGCCGCTGATGATCACGTCCTTGGACCGGTCCTTGATCTCGATGTAGCCGTCCTGGTGCACGACGCCGACGTCGCCGGTGAGGAACCAGCCGCCCCTGAAGGCGTTCTCGTTCGCCTCCGGGTTGTTGAGGTAGCCCTTCATGACGCTGCTGCCTCGGAGGACGATCTCCCCAACGGTCTTGCCGTCGCGCGGTACACTGACCATGGTGTCGGCGGTCCTGACGTCGGCGTCGGCGAGGGACAGGACGCTGACCCCCTGGCGCGCCTTGAGGCGCGCGCGCTCCGGGAGCGGGAGGCGGTCCCACTGGTCCCTCCACTCGCACGCGAGGGCGGGCCCCGTAGCCTCCGTGAGGCCGTAGGCGTGCGTGACCTTGAAGCCGATCCGCTCGACGCGCTCCAGCAGCGCGGCCGGCGGCGGCGCGCCGCCGGTGAGGACGTGGACGGGGGTCTCGAGCTGCCTGGTGGCGGCGTCGCCCTCGAGGAGGATGCTGAAGACGACGGGCGCGCAGCACATGTGGGTGACGCGGTGGCGCGCGATGGCGCGGTAGATGTCGGCGGGGCGCGCGTCGCGGATGCAGACGTTGACGCCTCCGCGCGCCGCCATGCCCCAGGTGAAGGTCCAACCGTTGCAGTGGAACATGGGGAGAGTCCAGAGGTAGACGGGCTCGGTGGTCACCCCCCACTGCAGCAGCAGGCTGGTGGTGCTCAGGTACGCCCCGCGGTGGCTGTAGACGACGCCTTTGGGCGCGGACGTGGTGCCAGACGTGTAGTTGAGCGTGACGGCGTCCCACTCGTCTTCGAGCGGCGGGAGCTCGGCGTCGGGGTCGCCGTGCGCGACGAGGGCCTCGTACTCGAGCTCGCCGAGGCGGGCCCCCGTGGGCGAGTCAATGTCGTCGATGACGGCGACGAGCGGGACGACGTGCGTGGCGTCGGCAGCGAGGAGGCGGAGCGCGTCGCTGGCGAGGCGCACGTAGTCGTAGTCGACGAAGAAGAGCTTGGCCTTCGAGTGGCGCAGGATGGTGGCGACGGCGCCGGCGTCGAGGCGCGTGTTGATGGTGTTGAGCACGGCACCGGCCATGGGAACGGCGAAGTGCATCTCGTACATGGCCGGCACGTTGGGCGCGAGCACGGAGACGACGTCGCCCCTGCGGACGCCGAGGGACAGCAGCGCGGACGCGAGGCGGCGGCAGCGCTGGTACGTCTGGCGCCAGGTGAAGCGGACGCGTCCGTAGATGACGGACGCGCGGTCACCGTAGACGGCATTGGCGCGCGGCAGGAACCCCACGGGGCTCAGCGGCACGTAGTTGGCCGGGCGCTTGGGAAGCTGGTCCATGGCTAGCTTGTCACTCGCTCGCTATTCAGCGTGCAGCCGTGCAAGACCTGCTGAGGCGAGGTGAGAGGTGGTGAGGCGACTGGGAGCTGCTGGCACGACCGTGGCCGATCGGTGGTTTATATAGGCAGCCCGGGCCGTGCGAAGCGCGTTGGAAGGAGGGCGTGCCCCAGCGCTCCTGCCTCCTACAGCTTCCGAGTTTGATCTGCTGGTATTAAAGCCAGCTGATAAGCCGACTGAAACTGTTTTATTGTAAAAGAAAAATACTGTAAATTCTAGCTGATAAACCGGCTAATAAGTTTAAGCGAACAGGCTTTGCTGCAGTACACGGTTGTCTGTCTCGGAGAAAACGGAGATTTCCGGGGGCGCGGGGAGGCCCATTACAAGGAAAATGAAGTGAAAAACGCGGCATCTTGACCACATGTTCCTTGCCTCCTGCGCACACTTTTTCACACTCCACCTGCAGATAATGAACTGCTATATACTGTAGATACTACATCAAACAGCCGCAGCCACGGCCAAAGCATTCTGCAGCGAGCAGGCGTATTAGCTCTAGTGCATTGAAACATGAGGGCTAAGAGTATCTCCAAAAGTCTTTCTAAAATCTACTCTCTAAACCATTATTTGTAAAAAAAAATGGTTGTCAGCGGGACTGATAACACCTAACTGCTTTGGCTTGTAACCATAGAGTACCTCAAATGGTGATCGACCCAAAGCAGAATGGAACGAAGTATTGTACCAAAATTCGGCCACCGATAGCCACTTGCTCCATTGTTTTGGACAAGAACTGATCAAGCAGCGTAAGAATGTTTCCAAGCACTAATTCAAGCGTTCCGTCTGCCCGTCTGTTTGCGGATGGTACGAAGAACTCATGAGCAGCTGTGTGTCAGTCAAACGAAAGAGCTCTCTCCATACCGTGCTTGTGAAAATCCGATCTCTGTCTGAGACAATACTTTGTGGGAGACTATGGAGCTTATAAACATTGTCCAGAAAGACTTGTGCCACTTGCAGGGCAGTGTAAGGATGAGCTAACAGAATCAAATGCGCATACTTTATAAACTTGTTAATGATGACCAGAATGGTGTCATACCGAGACGACTTGGGCAGCCCTTCAATGAAATCTAGACAGACAACCTGCCAAGCTTGATCTGGTACAGGTCACTACTGGAAACAGGGACTTTGCCGAGTGCCTACGACACTCGGCAAAGACCTAAAAACACTTGGTAAAGGCTTTGCCGAGCGCTGCACTCGGCATAGGCCACTCGGAGAAAAAAAAAGTCGGCAAAGCCTTCTTTGCCGAGTGTCATTTGTCGGGCACTTGACCAAAGCCTTTGCCGAGTGTCGACCGGACACTCGACAAAAGATGATCGAAAAGTAATTCCGAATAACGGATGTTCGCATGTACCTCAATGCGCTCATCATGACGGTTGCTTTTGCCGAGTGTCTCTCAAGGATCGACACTCGGCAAAGAATTTATATAATTTTTCCCCGAAATTGTTTGCCGAAATGTCGGCTCTCGGCAAAGATTTTTTATTTTTTTAAAAAAAAGTCTTTGCCGAGTGTCTGCGGTGACACTCAATGAAAGCCTTCCCTCCGTTTGTCGAGTAGTGGTCAAGCGAACAGAGCACGACACTTGTTCGGCAAAAGAGAGCCCAGCTTTTGCCGAAGACCGTCCTTGCAATTACACTCGGCAAAAGCCAAAAATCTGATTAAGAAAATGTTTTCTCCGGTTTTGCTTTTGCCGTGAAGTAGGGGCAAATAAAATGCGATTTATTTACTTTTGCACTCAACTTTGGCTTTGAGGGCAAAGAGGCCTTTTGCCGAGTGTGACACTCGGGCGGAAAGTGTCTATAATTGCCTTTTTTTTGTTGTTTTACATTCCAACACTTCCATCACACATTCAAACAGAAAATTTCATAGATATTCATCACATTCTTCAAATCCATGACATTCATCACACATTCATCACTTACATATCACAAACACCATTTAGAAGTCACAAACATAAGTGTCACCAATATATCACATCGAAATTCACAAGTTCAAAAGTTGTTCATCATCTAACATCCAGTTTATTACCACAATTCCATGAACATGGACAAGTTCAAACTCATTACCAAATCGCCTTTGATCGGGCGGTGGTACTCGACACGGATCCTTCACGAGGATTAGGCGGATTATTGGAACCCGCCGATTGAGGCTGCACAAAAGGAGTATATATTCTATGTGTTAGACATGTACTTGGCTAGCTAATTAGAAATTACTTGCATGCATGTAAGAGGCGCAATTAACTTTCATACTCATAGGTGTAGGTCCATCCTAGGGTGAGGCCTGCTTCCTCCTTGGAGGTGGTGGAGCGAGCAGCTCGGGTGGCAGCGGCAGCACAAAGAAGATTCGTATGTTGTTGCCCAAGGCTTTGAAGAAAGCCCGTGATGCTCGACAACCCGAGTCTCATAGGTCTCCATGATGCCCGTCAACCTACTCTCATAGGTCTGACATCCACAAGTGGGACATCATTTGAATTTTATAGAATTGCTCTTGTAACTTTGTCCGAGCTTCTTCTTCGAGTCGGGCTGCAACATTTCATTTCACTCTAATGTTTTAGTAATGCATAGATAATTACGGTGTGTGTAAAGTCAATATCTGACGAGTCAAACTGAAATTACCTCGAGGACGTCGACCAAAAGTCACCTGCCTTTGCAATGGTTTAAAAGGCCAAAAATCTAGGAGCAAAAATATGGCCAGTTCTTTCTCGCTCGTGCTCTGAGCTCGGATCGTGGAGAGGTTAGGGACAGCGGTCGAGTCGATTGTGCCATCGGCAATCCACATGCGGCCGTGCTTCTTCCCTCCTCCCAACCTCATGACGAGCTCCGTATCAATCTCCTGCGTGCATGCGTCGGTTTGGATTTGAAGTCTGGCCCATGGACCGACCTTTGCCTTTCGCCGACGTGTACTCGGCCGATGCGGTGTGGGCGCCGGGTTCGTGTACTCCTAGGGCCCGTCCTCCAGTGAAGGAGACGTCGGACGTCGCCTTTCCCTTGTGGGACATGCACCATGCCCGGAAGTCCGAGCACTCCAGGCTAACCTTGATGTGCCGCCCTCTCTACGAAAGACATCAAGAAGATTAGAAATCAGATCATAATTGAGCATCGAAATAGATAAATGAATTCATGTACCCATGCGTCTACAGATCCGTGGATGAGGTTGCGGTGCCCTTGATGGTGTGATGGTCCTTGCATCTCCAAACGTCGTTCCCTTGCCTTGTGCGTTGTGCGTCGAGGCATACCCTCCGTAAACCAGGTTGTCCACGATCTTCTCCCACGCCTCGGGATACGATCACATTCATCACCGAGAATCATCTCCTTGCATGTCATCCGATAATTGACATATAAGATGATCGAATTAAACCTACTTATTCTCAAAACGAATCAATCTGGATGTTCTCATGTACCTCAATGTACTGCTCCCGGTCAGTCCATGGTTACGGCGTCGGCCTTTTGACCCTCCGTTGTCCAAGCTTCACCCGTAGTAGGTGACAACGGCACGGATCTTCGCCTCGTGAATCATGTCGACGATGAGCTTTTTTTGCGAGCTTTGGTCGCCACCTAATCCTTCACTGCCCTCAAATCCCTCCTCGCATTTGAAATAAGCCCCGCGAGACAAACACGATATTTGTATGGATATTTTTAAAGAAAAAGTTCAATGAAAGAAGCAATGCTATCGAGGAGACTTACCTAACTAGAACTCCCCAATGACCCGTCTTTGCCTTGTTGGGGTGCGGCTCCATATCAATGGCGATGGCGTAGTGGTCAAACGAACATGCCGCCAATGTGTTGTTCTTGTACACCGTGTACAACGGCGCTTGAGGGTAGTGTTGCTGCATGAAGACCCAGGATGCCATTAGGTGCGTGCACCAAAGACGGACACAACCAACCAGTTCCTGCACATGTGATTAAGAAAAATTAGTAGTTCATCTTTGTTTTAACTTATCATATGAAGTAGGGGCAAATAAAATGTCAAGTTTACTTACTTTTGCCCTTCAGGGCGAATCACTGGACGGCGGTGAGGAAGCGGAAAAGCAGGGAGGCTCACGGGACCTCGCAGGTACACCCTCAGAGCAGAGGAAGAGGAACACGTGCCTCCCGCGGATGCGTAGATGAGGTTAGTTACCATGGTCTGCTCCTATCCCAGACATAATTTCGGCAACACCTCCCCGCTGTTCTCTCAATACACGTCCTGGCAGGGAGAGTGTGTATCCGGAGAACAACGGGGAGGTAATGGCGAAACCCTGTCTCGGATCGGAGCGGACCATAGAAACTAAACTCATCTACGCATCCGCGGGCTATCCAAATAACGTGGACAATCTGAAAAAGATACGGCCGTAGATATGCAAAGATATGCATACCACCAACCGTATCTCTTTCGGACGGGAGACGCCTAACTTGGTTACGCAATCTACGACCAAGGTACGCATAAAGAGGGGTTATACCTAGGGTGTCGGTGGTCAGTCGACTAGCGGGCGCGTGGCGAGTCGGTGCAGATGGCAAGGCGACCACGGTGCGAGCTTGGAGATCAGCGGCAGCAACGCCGAGGAAGACGATCGGTGTAGCCAAGGTGCTCCGGCTTCGCTCAGGCAGTTCCTTCACCTGCATGAAAAACAAATAGATTTGGGTCAATTCTAAATTTTGGCAGCACCTCCCCTGCACGGGGAGGTTTCCAAAACCTCAACTCAAAAAAACAACGCACGACAATCCTGAAGGCGGCGAGCCGACAATCACAACGGCTCGAAGGTCAACAATCACAACGGCTCAAAGGCCGACAATCACAATGGCACATCATTATACCTTGGCGGCGGGCGTCGGCGAGGCGGGAACACACGGGAAGATGGCGCCGGGAACGGAACGGGAAGGCAACCTCCTTCCTCCTTCTTCCTCCTTCCTCTCCCCCTTCCTCCTCCTTTGCACGATCGTTCGTTGTGGCGGGTGGGGGCGGGGCGGGGCGGATGACCAAGTGCTCGCGGCCGGCAGCCGCGGGCTGTGGCGCTCTTCGCTGGTCACGGGCGGGGGAGGGTCGAGGCGGGGCTTGATGTTGTGCGGCGTTGGCCTTGGTGCGCGTGTATGTAGTGGCGCGAATGCGAGAGCGCGCGGCGGCAGCGCCTTGCGCGCGTCTGCGTGCACGCCGCAAACTTTTCAAATTTTACCATAGGCTCCACATGCTATATAACGATGCATCCACAAGTTTCGTGATTTTCTGAATTCGTTTGAATTTTATAGAATTTGAAAACACTTTGGCCGCAACTTTGTCCTCATGTTTCGTTAACAAGATGTGAAAAATATCCCGCAAGTTCCTGGATACGGCCTCAAAACACACTCACTAGCATGACAATCATTTTTCGAATGATTAGATTTCATTATTCGATGCACGTGCGGTTCAAACTTGCTTTTTGCGAAATAAATCAACAAAACAAAAATAATTCTAAAAATATAGTAAAAAGTCACAAAATTCAACCAAATTTTAACATGTACTTTAAAGCACTGTAGCAACCCTAAAGAAAAAATCTAGGAGCAAAAATAAAAAAAATTCTTTGCCGAGTGCCAGAGACAGGGCACTCGGCAAAGAAAATAAACAAAAAATTTTAAAAAATTCTTTGCCGAGTGTCTCACGGCGACCACTTGGCAAAGCCTAACGGTGTGTGGCCGTCGTCACCTCGGTTAGCCTTTGCCGAGTGTTTAGCTTTGTCGAGAGCCCAACACTTGGCAAAGGGAGGCTTTGCCGAGTGCTATCCTTTGCCGAGTGCCTGGCACTCGGCAAAGAAGGATATGCCGAGTGTTTGGATTTGCCGAGTGCGGCACTCGGCAAAGTCTATCTTTGTCGAGTGCCCGACATTTGGCACTCGGCAAAGTAGGAAACACTCGGCAAAGCCCCTGTTTCCCATAGTGGGTAGTGGCTATAGCAACCCTAGAGATTTCATGTGTTCTGATTTTGCTTGCCAACAGATGGAGCAAGCTTGCACAAAATTGTATATTGCTGACTTCATTCCTGGCCAAGCAAATAAAGTTTTTATCATGTGGTATGTTGTCAGACAGCCTGAATGCCCACCTACCCCACTGCTGTGCAAGTCCTGCATAACATGATCTTAGGCTAACTTGTTGTTACCCAACCAAACACAGTCCTTGAACCGAATCACCCCATCCTTTAGTGAATAACCTCTGATATCATCAGGCTGTACAACAAGTTCAGTTCTGAACTTGAGCATCATCTGCATAGCCATCAATCACCTTCTGCAGCCATACTGGATTGCAAGTGGATACTGCCAGTACTGTATTATCAAATGCATAATGGGATAAGGCATCAACAACCTTATTAGTTGCACCCTGTTTGTATACAATCTTGAAATCCAAATCCATCAACTTCATCATTGCCTTGTGCTGCAGTTTTGAGCTGACACGCTATTCAGTCAGATAAAGCAAACTATGTGTCCCGATTATAAATTGCTAATGCTGAAGGTAGGCACGCCACTTGTCTACTGCAAGTTTAATTGCCATACATTCTTTCTCGTACGTTGACAGTGACTGATCTTGAGACAAACTGGCTTGCTTAAGTATGCAATTGGGTGGTCTCCTTGTATGAGCACAGCTCCGACCCCACTATAGCTGGCATCAGTTTCTAGAATGAACGGCTTTGTAAAGTCTGGAATTGCAAGAACTGGTGCACTAGCCAAAGCTTGCTTCAACTATTGGAATGCTGCATCAGATACTGAATTCCAAACAAATGGTACTGCTTTCTTGAGCAACTCAGTCAGTGGCCGACTGATCAAACCATATCCCTTGATGAATTTTCAGTAATATCCAGACAACCCTAAGAATCCACAAAGCTACAATCTTACTGGATTCAGTGGCCACTCCCTGGCCTAATATTCAGTGCCCCAAGTATTCTACTTCCTTTTGGGCGAAAGCACACTTCGACAGCTTGATGTAGAAATGGTTACCTCGAATGATCTCAAACACTTGCTGCAACAGCAGGATGTGCTTTTCCAGAGTTCTTGAGTAGATTAGAATGTCGTCCATGAAAACCAGAACGCCTTTTCGTAGCAATACTCTAAACACCATATTCATGATGCTCCGAAACGTAGCCAGGGCATTAGTGAGCCCAAATGGCATCACCAGAAACTCATACAACCCATCATGGGTTCTGAATGCAGTCTTTTGTGTGTCTTCTAGAGCTATGCGAATCTGATGGTATCCTGCACGAAAGTCCAACTTGGAGAACCACTGAGCACCGGCTAGCTCATCGATCAACTCATCAACGATGGGCCTGGGATGTTTGTTCTTAACCATGTGCGCGTTCAGGTGTCTGTAGTCAACACAGAACCGACATTCCTCACCAATAGCACCGGAGAAGCGTAAGGACTACTACTCTTAGAAATTATACCATCTATCAACATTTGGGACAACTGCTTCTCGATCTCGTCCTTCTGAGCCGGTGAGTATCGATAAGGCCTGACAGTGACTGGTGGAGCCCCAGGTAGCATCTCAATACGATGGTCAAACAGCCTCTACGGTGGTAGCTCATGAGGTTCTTGAAAGATATCATCATACTACTGTAATAGTGTTTGTACCTGAGATGGCAATTCCAGCTGCTCTAGAACCTCAATGGTGTGAAAAGTAGAGTCAACCGAAAATAGCGAATTGTCATCACGGTCACACTTGACCTGCAGACAGTGAGTGATAGCCTCTTGCTTGATTAGCCTGTGTAACTGACTGGAAGATACTGATGAACAAGATGGCCGTGAATTCTATAATCCAAACAGGGTAACTCTCTGATTTCGCAAAGTGAAACGCATGATTTTCTTGACCCAGTCCACCCACATTGGACTGCATTCCTCAAACCAATCCTCACTGAGCACCAAATCAAAGCATTTGAGCGGTAGGACTGCAACATCAGAGATAAATGAATGGTTCTGGATAGACCATTGTAAGTTAGGAACCCGTAGGGAAAAAATCATCGGGGACCCATTAGCCGCAACAAACCGAGTCGGCTCAATTGACCTCGTATCCAACTGCAATTGATCAACTAGTCGAGTACTAACAAAGGTACCGACACTATCATAGTCCACCAACACGAGGATTTCAGTCCTCCCAATATGACCACACAGCTTCATTGTGCGTCTGCGTTGGACAGCAGAGTTTGCAAAGTGACTCACCACAGATATGATCTCCTCTAGTTCTTTGCTGTTAGGATGACAACAGTCAGAATCTGATAGACTATTACAAGATCAACTCGTTATAGATCTAGCATGTGTACTTACATTTGGAATAAATAGCGAATACTAGAATATGTACTAATATGTGATTAACAGATAGAGTGAGAGAGATAGGAGTTGAGGAGGTACAAACCATCGGCCACCTTCGTATAAGACGAGTTGGCCATGGGGTTGCTTGACGGTGGCACTGTGATGCCTAGCGGTGAAGGCGCTGCCATAGTGGCGGCGGTGCAGAGGCGGCGGTGGCTGGTGGCGGAGCTTCCCATCGCTGGCAATGCCCCCTCTCTAGATCGGCTAGGGTTTAGGGACTGTAGGTGGGGCGTCTGGCGGCTCAGGTGAACCTCATGCACTATGCCCCGGCCCCCACCTCCCTTTTTATGGCGTTGTGCGATGGCGGCCCACCAACCATGGAACGGTTGGGCGCCCCCGATCAGGGCGCGGATTCAAGGGCCCAATTGACCGTTGGGCCAATTGGTGGAGATCATCAAACATTCTTTCCCTTGATCTCACCTTATGACTTAAACTCGACTTACTTACTTTATATTATTCCCATTCCATCACAGATCAGTGCATAGAGGGTGTCTCATCGTCACGGTCAGTTGCCATTAGATTAAACAGCTACAATGCACCTCTCTATTTTGAAACAGATTCTCAACTAGGCCCTTATTGTCCAAGAATCATAGGCTTTCCCTTAAACCCATGTCGGCTAAGTAGTCTCTGAACACGCTAGGTGGTAAGCCTTTTGTAAGCGGATCCGCGAGCATCTTTTCTGTTCTTATATGCTCAAGACTAATTATATGATCCTGGACTTTGTCTTTCACAACATAATACTTTATGTCAACGTGTTTGGCAGCACCACTTGACTTATTGTTGTGAGCATAACATACTGTTGAATTATTATCACAGTATAACTTGAGTGGTTTATGTATGTCGTCTACCACTTTCAACCCGAGCATGAATTTCTTCAGCCAATTCACCTGCCCTATGGCCTCATAACATTCTACAAACTAGGCATACATTATGGATGATGTAGTAATGGTTTGCTTTGAGCTTTTCCACGATATAGCTCCTCCTGCGAGAGTGAATATGTATCCTGACGTGGATTTTATGTCATCTCCCGCATAATAAGAATCTGTATACCCCTCTATGTGCAGAGAATCGGATCTTCTGTACGTTAGCATGAGACCCTTCGTACCTTGCAGGTAACACAAAACTTTCTTTACTAATTTCTAGTGTTCTATTACTGGATTACTCTGATATCTGCCAAGTAACCCAATAACAAATGCTAAGTTAGGGCGAGTACACACTTGAGCATACTGTAAACTTTCGACAACTGAACTATATTGAACCACTTTTATTTGATCGATCTCATATTGGTTCCTAGGACATTGAAATTCCCCATATCTATCGCCCTTGACTATCAGAGCAGGTGAAGACTTATAATTTTGCATACTATATTTCTTTAGAACTTTTCTAAGTATCCCTTTTGTGATAATCCTAAAACCCTCTTTTCTCAATCTAGGACGAATGAAGCTTCACCGAGATCCTTCATATCAAACTTCGAGGATAAGAACTTCTTTGTTTCTAGTAGTAGATTAACATCACTACTAGCGAGCAAGATGTCATCCACATACAAGACTAGAAAAATATATTTCCCATTCTTGAACTTTGCATAAATGCAATTGTCCTCTATATTTTCTTGAAACCCAAAATTTCTTATTGTACTATCAAACTTCTAATACCACTGTCTTGAAGCTTGTGTTAATCCGTAAATGGATTTCTTCAAGTGGCGTCCCATACATTCTTTTTCTTCCACAACAAAACCTTTCGGTTGTGCCACATAAACATTTTCCTCCAGATCCCCGTTTAGCAATGCTGTCTTTACATCCATCTGATGTAATTCTAAATCATAATGTGCTACAAGCGCCATTATGATTATAAAAGAATCCTTACATGAGACTGGAGAAAATGTCTCATTATAATCTATACCTTCTCTTTGCGTGAAGCCTTTCACCACAAGTGGCGCTTTGAATCTTTCTATATTCCCTTTAGAGTCATGTTTAGTTTTGTAGACCCATTTACAACCTACTGTCTTGGCTCCTTTAGGAATTATTTCTAAGTCCCAAACACGGTTGGTTTTCATTGATTTCATTTCATCTTCCATGGCTTCAGGCCACTTGGATGAGTGAGCACTTCTCATGCTTCTTCAAATAAGGTGGGATCACCCTCGATTTGGAATTCCTCACATTCATAAACTTCATAGTCATCAGGAATGGCTGATCTCCTGACTCTTTGAGACCTTCTAGGGGCCTCGTTAGATGACGTTTGTTCTATATGAGGCTATTGTTGCTCTCCCTCATGTGTGACAATGGGTTCTTGGGATCCTGAAATACAGGTTCCTCATGTTCATTTATTGTTTCCATAGGAGAACTAACAACATGTGCTGTTACTACAGTGTTTTGCACTATTGGTATAGCAACAACAAATAGCGTGAAGAATGGCTCCTGAACCATAGGAGTGGGCACGTATACCCGCTTCTCTTCAAAATTAATTTCTCGCGCTACCATGCTCCCCCTGATCATATCATCCTCCAAGAAGACAACATGTCTTGTTTCTACAAACTTCATTTGTCTGTCAGGACAATAGAAGCGATAACCTTTTGACTTTTTCTGGATAGCCAATAAAATGGCAACTAACTGTCTTAGAGTCTAGCTTCCCTATGTTTGGGTTAAAAACTTTTGTCTCAGCTAGACAACCCCACACACGTAAATAGTTAAGTGAGGGTTCCTTTTTTATCAACAACTCATACGGTGTTTTGGGCACCAACTTGCTTGGCACTCGATTAAGTATATGAATGATGGTTTTTAACGCCTCCATACATAAATTTATCGTAGGGTAGAGTAACTTATCATGCTTCTCACCATATCCATTAAGGTACGGTTGCATCTTTTAGCTACTCCATTCTACTGAGGCTCGCCCGGTGTAGAATACTGGGCTACTATGCCATTTTCTTGTAAGAACCTTGCAAAGGGTCTAGGAACTTGGCCATATGGGGTATGTCGTCCGTAGTACTCTCCCCCGCAGTCGGACCTTACTACCTTAATTTTTAAGTTGTGCTGATTTTCTACTTCAGCCTTAAATATCTTAAATTTATCCAATGCTTCTGATCTTTCTTTAATTGGATAAATATAGCCAAAACGAGAATAGTCATCTGTGAATGTTATAAATGAATCATAACCATCCACACTCTTCACAGAAAGAGGACCACAGATGTCTGTGTGAACTATTTCTAAAATTCCTGTGCTTCATTTGGTATCTTTTTTATTTTCTTAACGTACTTTCCTTTTATGCAATCAATGCATTGCTCTAAATCTGAAAATTCTAAAGGCGGAAAAATTGATTTCTTAATCAATCGCTCTATTCACCCCCTCGAAATATGGCTTAAACGACAGTGCCATAATTTCGATGATACATCATGAACTCTCTTCCGCTTATTACTTGCATTCATAGACGAAGAGGCATTCTCATTCTCAGTACTTACATCATTCGCATTCTCAGAAAGTGATAATAAATAAAGCTTGTCTTATTGGAAGGCAAGATCAACACACTTATTATTAATCACAATCCTACATTTGTCATTACCAAAATGGTAATCATGTCCATCATCATCTAAACGTGAAACACTTATTAAGTTTCTTCGCAAAGAGGGTACATATAGAACATCTGAAAGCTTAAGTACAAAACCATCAACTAATTCTAGAGAGAGATCTCCAATGGCTTCAACTTCAGCTTCAACTCCATTTGCTACTTTAATTCTTCTTTCTCCTCTTTGCAGGGTCCTCCTCGTATGAAATCCCTGTAATGAATTTGCAACATAAACAGTTGCACCTGAATCAATACACCAAGTAGATTTTGCATAACTTAAATACAAGAATTCATCTATGAATGTAATGAAATCATCACCTCTCTTTAGAAGGATCTTTAGGAAGTCTGGACAGTCTCTCTGGTAATGTCCATGCTTCTTGAACCATTTACACTGATCCTTCTCAACTTGAGCATTGTTGTTCTTCAGATGGTGGTCATTCTGAGGGGCTTTCCCTTGAGGTTTGGTATTCTTATTAAAATTCTTCTTTTTGTTGTCATTCACAAGGTTAGCAGAGTCACCTTGTGAGATTTTTAGCCTCTCCTCTTCTTGAACACATATTACGATGAGCTTCTCTATAGCTCACTTATCAGGCTGCATGTTGTAGTTAACAACAAAAGTTTCATACTCTTTTGGCAAGGAAGCAAAAACCAAATGAATCAGGAACTCATCTTTGAGCCCCAAATCCATTGGCTTGAGCTTGGATGCCCTGTTGCTCATCTTCAATATGTGTTCTCTTATACCTCCACCGGAGTATTTCTCATTGAATAATTTCTTTATCAAGGTACTGGAATAAGCCTTTGAAGTGCTAGTGAACTGACTCTCCACCTTCTTAAGATACTCTATGGCGGTATCACAATCTGGGATAGACCACCTTATAGCATCTGAAATTGTGGACTTAGCCACCATCAAGCACTTGCGGTTTAAAATATCCCATTTCTTGCATTCGAGATCATACTTCATCCGCACTTCTGCATGATCTCGCTGCCGAGCAATAAAATCAGCATCAATCTTATTATCTTCCCTCACCGGGTCCACTGGTTCAGTCGGACACTGTGAGGTAAGCGCTAGGTCATTTTCAGATAGCGCAAGTGCTAGTTCATACTTCTCTCGCCATACCCTGTAGTTGCCCCCTTCAAGAGATGGTATGTGCGAGATAAAAGCCATTGAGTTGAGTCTTGAAAAACACCGTCAGAGATAGTGAGAAAATATGACATCATAATTGCATGATTTAATTTAACGTTGGTCAAAATTAAAACATACAACATTCTTATACACTAATTCTACATCACTGTTGAGCAGAAATAGAATTAATGCATGGAAAACTTATAAATAAACTTTATAACATTGTTATCATCAACGTTGGTCAGAAAATAACAATACGATAATTTAACTTAAGCAAATATGACTACTCTAATTAAAATTTTTCCGTTGGTTCAAAAATTAATCAAAGGTTAAATTGATCATTGCAGTAGAAAACTCATACTTAATTGGTGAATTTTACCCACAGGAAAATTCTCTTTACTAATTTTATTTGAGCCATTAATCAAATATCAGGAAAAGAATAAATTCTCTGGAATTTAGAAAATCAAAAAAGGGCTCAAAGCATCACTGTTTACTTGGCCCAAGCAGCAAAGCGGCCCAGCCTGCCATGCGCGCGCGCCCGCAGCTCCCTCCTAGGCCGCAACTTGGGCCTGGGCCAAAACTCGGCCCGTTCGCTCTGCACTGTCCATCTCAAATCGACGGTTGAGCGCGCTCCTTGGAGGAACAAAAACGCGCGACGCGGCGCCGGCTCCTGAACCCTAGCTCATTCTATTCTCCTCCCCTTACTCTCTCAGCGTAGCGAGCGACAGCCACCGAGCGGCAGTGAGGCAGCGGCCACCGGAGTTGGCCCGCGGCGGAGGGAAGATGGCGCCGTCGCCGGCCCCCTCGACGGCGGTGCGCTCCCGCCGCCGTCGAGCAGCCTAGCGCCGGCGCCCTAGCAGGCGGCGCGAAGCCCTTCCCGGAGACTCCGGTGAGTGGAGGGCGGCTAGGTAAGCCACCTCCGAAGCCCTTCCTCTTTCCCCTTCTTTTCTTTGCTTGGATCTTCTTCTATTCTTCTCGGATCTTGTCCGATTTTGGGTTAGGGTTAGGGTTAGGTCGAGTTAGGGTTAGGGTTTGGCTACTGTTCTTCTTCCTCGAGTTGTCTACGCGGGTTAGGGTTAGGGTTTGAGTTCCTTTTCAAAACCGAGACCCTTTCTTACTCCTTTTCTTCACTCGATTTGGCTTTAGGGTTCGATGAACCCTCTGCTTAGATCCGAATTGGATCTTTCACCTCCTTCTAATTGCTGCTACTCGGTTTTCTACCCTGATAAGCTAGATCTACACCTAGTTAGGCGACTAATACCATTGATAGACTATTATAGGATGAACTAGCCATAGATCTAGCATGCGTACTTATATTTGGAATAAATAGCGAGTCCTACAACATGTACTAGTACGGGATTAACAGATAGAGTGAGAGAGAGATAGGAGTTGAGGAGGTGCAAACCATCGGCCGCCTTCGTAGAAGACGAGCTGACCATGGGATTGCTTGACAGTGGCGCTGTGATGCCCGGTGGTGAAGGCGCTGTCGTGGTGGCGGCGATGCAAAGGCAGCAATGGCTGGTGGCGGAGCTTCCCGTTGCTAGTAACGACCCCTCTCTAGATCGGCTAGTGTTTAGGGACTATAGGTGGGGCGTCTGGCGGTTCAGGTGAACCTCGTGCCTTGTGCCCCGGCCCCCACCTCCCTTTTTATGGCGCTATGCGACGGGGGCCCACCAACCATAGAACGGTTGGGCGCCCTCGATCAGGGTGCGGATCTAAGGGCCCAATTGGTGGAGATCATCTAACAGAATCCACTGCAGTGATTGCATCCAGTAGCTCCTCAATAACATGCAGGGAGACCTTGGGCGAGCAAACATGATTTGGCGCCCACTTCTCGTCGCATTTGAAACACAACCCGTTCTTTCGCCTGAAATCCTTCAGCGCAACCAACTTATCATCAGATTCTTGACACGTCTGACCGCCCTTAGCCTTGTCAACATCTCCTAGCTTCGACCGATCACCAAGCAGATGAAGGTTGGGCTTGTTGAACTCTCGATTGCCAGGTCTTTCCTTCTTGCGATTCAACTCTTCTTATTGCATAAGAGCTAAGGTACTAGCCATAACCACATCCTTGGGTCGGTGAAGGGTAATGACCGAGCACACCTCTTCCTTCAATCCCGCGATGAACTGGGTGATGAAGAACATGTCATCGTGCACCGGGTTGTAGAGAATAATTGCGTGTGCTAGCTTCTTGAACTCCTCGTGGTACTCGGCAACCGATCACTTCTACGTCAACTGATTGAACTGCTTGAGCAATTACGGGTACTGATCACGGTCGAAGTGCTCAAACACCAGATGACAGAGCTTGTCCCATTCTTGAACGCGTCCCCTTCTTTCCACCGTCTACAACCAGGTAGCCGCGGTCCCCTTGAAATTGAGCGCCGTGAACCTTGTCTTCAGCGACTCATGGATGTCATACACCTCGAAATACATGAGACATTGGTCCCGCCAAAGCCAGGGGTTATCACCATAGAATTTAGGGAATTCAAACTTCAAAAACGGCGGGGAATGGGAAGAATAACTAGAATCGTAGCCATGGGAATGAAACTCAGTGCCAGTAGGCATACCCGTGACCGGGCGTGGTGGGGGTCCGAGGATCCCACCGCCCAACACCCGATGATCTTGCGTAGGCCGGTGCCCACTGGGCCTGTCGCTGTCCACCTCGAAAGTGTGAGGTGACGGATGAGGAGCGAGGTTCAAGTCTAATCCCGCTGGGTACACGTGAGGCTGGGGAAAGGCTTGCGGAAGAGGCGGTGGTGGCAGGGGCGGCGGTTGGCGGTGCTCCAGATGGTGGATATGCACCGTCGCCGAATCGACTTGCTCCGCCACGGTGGTTGTCCGTTGAAGCAAAGCGCCGAATGACTTGTCGGCCGTCATCCGCCAGGCTTCCATCCCGCTCCACTTGTCCAGAGATTTGTTTCATCATTTCTAGGAAGCTCTCAAACTTGTTGGACAGCAGATCAAACTTCTTCAAGTCCTCCAACGATGACGCCATTTCTTGCTGGATCTTCGATGGTTGCCACTTCGGTGCCAAGACAAATGAACACAGCAAGAGATCTTCGATATGCCAAAAAAATTCGGGATAGGTTTATGGCTCTGGATACCAATTGTTAGGTCCCGGTTGAAGGACCCAATGGAGACTGGAACTGGATAGAGTTCAAGATGAACCGGATAGAAATCTAGAGGAGATTGAAGAGGAATACAGAGAGGAGAACATAGTGATGGGGACATGATTCCCGATCTTCCGTCAGGTTGATGATAACTATCGTTTTAGGTGGAGCACGACACACCGATCCGGCTTTAGATCGAAAGATCCGAACCCTGCAACCTTAGCACCACAACTCCTCTGGTTATCAACCGTGTCACCAATCCGGTTGACCTCGCCAAGAAGGCTAATCCATGCCTACGAAATGAAGAACACAAGAAAGAACTTAAAAGTACGTAGCTCAAAGTATGGGACAAACTACAGATTGTATGATTAAGTTCTCAAAGTGGGCTCTCACAAACCGTTGAACGGAGACTGTCAATAGACAGAATGATCTAAGCAAAACCCAAAACCTAACGACGGCGGCGGCTTATGATTATAAAGGTCTTAGGGTCGTCGCCTACCCTGTATGCGCCCCCCTAACAGGCTCAAAGACGATACACGGCCCGTTGGACCAAATACGGTGACGTAGCACCCTGACAGATTCTGGATGCTGACTTGTTTCGACGATTCCTGTTGATTCTGAAGGGATTGTGATGTGGGACCACTTCCATTGGTTTCCTTATAAAATTATCTTTCCATCTACATGTGGATCGTCGAAAACGGAGTCCAGACACGTCCAGGGTGACTAGTTTATGACAGACTGGTCCTGCTGCTCGAAGATGACTCAATTCATATTGGACCGGCCTCCGGCTTGTGTTGGACGTCCTTGCTGGTCATCTTTGCCTCCATCTCTTCCTCCAAATTTCTCATGACCCTCTTCAATGTTCCTAAAAAATATAACATCATTAGATAGTAATCTATTCTCAAAAGTATAAAAAAGATCGCTTAAGAATAAGCTCACCTCTAAATTTAGCTGGCGCATTCGAGCTTGGGTCATTGGACCTTGCATATTGTTTGGAGGATCAGTAGGTGCATGCGAAGGAGTGATGTCCTCGTCACATAGTTCAGGCAGGGAAAGAACAGAGTTCGGGAACGAGTCTGTATTCATTCAATCGATACCGTTTCAATTACGGAGAGGCGCCTTTTATAGACCAAGGCCCAACAAGCCATCCGGCTAACAGAGTCACTAACGGACTTACTAACAGAATGACAAACCGACTTAGACTATGCCTAGCTACCTGACGGACACCGCACAAACTGATGGCCATCCGTGCTACTAACAGAATGACAAACCGACTTAGACTATGCCTAGCTACCTGACGGACTTACTAACAGAATGACAAACAGAATTGTAAGTTGTTTTAGCTTTCTAATTTTTGCCTTTTATTTTAAATTGTACCTGTAATAATGTCATCAGAATTTTATCGAGGCCCAACCACTATATATCGCGAGATTAAACGCTATCCCTTTTATTTTAAATTGTAAGTTGTTTTAGCTTTCTAATTTTTGCATGGCATCTAAACACACATTATGTTTATATAGAAAAAATAAAATAACTTACAGTTTGGTATGGAGGATATACATACTTCTTAGATTCTAATGTTGTAAATGTCAAAAACACGCCTTGGGCTTGTAATTAGTAGCGCGTCATCTAACCAAGGCGGGAGCAAGTATGTTACCAGATGGTGTTAGTATCTGGCATTGCCTAGAGTGTTTGGTTTGAGAAACCACTCCATCCTAGATGATGTACTGCATCATGAGTCCTTTTTTAACAACCTGTTTGGTTTGAAGATTTACTCCCTTCGGCATCAGTTGGTTCCGCATGGGGTCATTTGCCACTTTTACGAGGAATTTGTTGGCTCCTGGAGATTGCCTTGCGGCAAGAGATACAGGGATGGCTTGAACACACCTGTGACGCAAACCAAACATTGCGCTTAGGCTCGGTATTTGGATCGAATGATTACAAACTGGTCGATCCCGCAAACTAAACATGCTGTAAATTTGGTGAAATACATTTCTCATACTAGTGCTAGTTAATGGCTTGTGAGGAATGAGGTGATGATGCATCCACCTATTCTATTCAGAAACCAAACAAAAAAGAAAGAAACGAGTAGATGATAGACTAACTTATTTCTCAAACCAAATACCCTGGTAGCAGCCGATTTGAAGTTAGTCTAAGTTGATTATAAAAATACATTCAACAATTAATCTAATAATATTTATTGTGTACCATAAATATTAATTATTATTTTTGTATATATTTAGTTAAAGATAAAATCGTTTGACTTCTCGAGATATGAGAATTGACACATATTTTGAGACGGAGAGAGTAAAGTTTAGTGACCAAATTCTAGTCAATCATTGAATTAAACAAGACTTTAGTTAATATACTCGTTGTTAGGTTGCATTCCTCTGTGCCTTGGTGGTTATTATTGCCGTCGGCATCACTGATGCAGTTCCACCATCGCCTGTGTGCAACTGTGCACCAGATATTTTCTGGGGCGTCTATCGTTCAGCAAACGATGCGAACTGTGTGCAGCAGATGCTATTGCGGATTGTTGCCATTGCCACACTCCATTCGCCGCTTTCGCGAAAGAGACCGTACACACGAACGAGACCACGACCTCTAATTGAGCAGCGCGAGAGAGGGACAGTGTCATAGTGGACCTACCGGCCGGGGGAGCAAACGGAGAAGCAACGGACGACGACCGTGTGCTAGTGTGGGCACTGCGTGCGGCCGAAAACTGCTGCTGCTTCTTTTTGCCTGTTGCTTCTTCTTGTGTGTGTATGTATTCTGGGAGAGGCGACTGGAACGAACCAAATTAGCGGGACGAATTTAAACCCTAATTTGGCCATAATTAGTATGCTATACGGTGTTATAGTAAACATTAAGGGCCAATTAGGTTTAATAAATTTATCTCGCCAATTAGTCGCGGCTTATGCAATCAGTTTTAAAATTAGTTTACGTTGAGTTCTTCTTATTAGCATCCAAATATAGTGCTAATTTTAGCCGCTGGCATCCAAACAGGCCCTAGGTCGTTCACACACATTCCCTAGCATGCTGAATTTATTTGTTTTTTCTTTACTGCTAATGATGATACGGTCATGGCGATGATATAGGGTGCGATTGATGGGGATCCAGATTCCAAGAAAACACTTCAAATTCAGATTCTCTGGAGAAATGATTCTCTTATAAATAGAATGCTTGCTGGAGCCGTTTGGCTGTCTGTCTAAATACATATTCTATAAGGAGCGGAGAGCGGAACGGTATGAAACCATTCCTGTTTCGAGCCCCAACAAAAGAAACATGAAGTGCTTCTTTTCAACAAACCGTATGGAAACGATTCGGGCGTGACCCAGCCAAACGGAGCCATAAACTCAGCTCATAACCTTTGCAGCGAAGATATTTTGTTTCAAGACATGCAGCTTGTTCGTTTGTTGGTTTCAGCCAGGGCTTATCAGCCAGCCAATAGTGTTTTCCTCTCACAACGAACCAACACCAGCCAAGCTTATTAGTCTAGAAACCAACCAGCGAACAGGCCGATGGATGGAATATGATTTTGTGAAGCGTAGAATCCTTTGAGGGCTCCATGCGCGATGTTTACATCCAATTGGTCTACAATTGTGCATTGCATAGCCTTGTATCTCTTGTATAACACATTATTATGGTCATGTTTAGATGTCGTAGTATTAATATAAATCATATAGGCAAGTGAGTTCAGAAAATGTCTACCATGAGGTTCATCAAATGTCTGTGTTTCTTCCCTGCTCCATGTCTAAACATTTGGTCTCTGTCCAGATTATGGGCTTCAATCCAGAATTCGAAACATTATCACATTACATCTTTTCGTTTCACTGAAAGTTAGCTTATGCTGATTTGTTGTGAGAAAAAAATATTATTCTTTCACTAAAAAGTACTCCTCTTCAGTTCAAATTCGGTTATTCTACCACTGTGACACGGTATCTCCAACTATCGCTGCATGGTCTGTACGACTGTTTCTGTCTGGATCGGATAGCAGCGAACAGATGTTTAAAAAAAAGAAAAAGAAGAAGCATCGAACAGTGTACTAGTGTAACCTAATGATTGGGTACGATCGACAGTCACGTGATACTAGCTCACTTCATCTTTGCCTGGTTTGTTTCTTTATTTACTGGAGTATAATTACTATCGTAAAAAATGCAGCTACTTCGACTGTCTTTTGCTAACCTGCACAACAATTGGACCATGTGTGCGCCCCGCTCACAGGAGAGCACATGCCGTTTGGTTTTGGGTACGTGCATGTATTCAGTCGGGACTCGAGAGGTGTACTGTGCTACTTCTGAAATCTCACGAAGAAAGGCAAACAGAGAAACCCACGGTGGCCGAAGGCTACGCAAGGCAACTTGAATAGGGACCCGCCGGAGCTGTATCGCCAGGCGCGTGGTGGTGCACGCCTGTAACTTCAGCCTACAGGTATGCTAAGCACGATCTACATACTACGAACACACCAGAGAGAATTGCAAGGACTACTTACTGCTGTAAATTGATTTTTAGTAACACGTTCATACTATTTTTTTTTTTAAAAACACACACGGTCATACTTAAAGTACCATATCATTGTTATGTCATATCAGCATTTTGTTATATAAATGAAAGTTTAAATGGTCATAATTATTACACCTATAGATGTTTCGAGATTACCCACTTTTGTCACTACTATACTATTAATATATAAACAGCTAACTTAAAGTAATCATACATGCTATGCATGAGGGATAATAAACTTGTATTTTTCTGTTTCAACAATCATGAAAAATGTCCTCCAAACAATTCATGAACCAATTCATTTTAAATTATATTAAATAATTTATACATGAAAATAACTTATCAGAGTTGTCACGTTACGTAAACTTTGTACAACACTTTGACCAAAACATGACCACATATCTATAGTGTTAGCTGATGAGGGTGCTGGTCTGATCTGATCTAGCTCGACAAGCATGGCCAAATAAGCCACCCTAGCTATAGTCTCCTCCTGTCCAACAAACGCTCTTTATTCGTGCAACGGAAGCTGCACGTAAGTATCTTGATGCTAGTGTTTCTCTTAGAAAGGGCTGGTGGGCATCTTTCTGTTACAAGTGCTAAAAGAGGCCAAGCAGGCGACCGAGTCGACTCTGGAACTTGGCAACCAATTTCACCCTACTCTGCCTGCACTGCACATGTACAAAGGCACCTTCGTTCTCCTGGGCTCCTCTGGCTGACGACGGGACTGCAACTGCAACGCACTAGAACTAGATATTGACCATCCCAGCCGAGACTTGCTGCAAAGCTGATGATAGCGAGCTACTACCATTCGTCTGAACCATCAGCTATCACTGTAGGCCTGGACAGCACACGTGCAGGAAGAAGGTGGATGCGTACGTACTACATACGGGAGTAGTATCTATCCGAAGCTTCCGAGCAGTCGACGCACCCGGCGGCTGTGGCGCGTCCTTTGTTCCGCTTCGCCGCCATCCGCTGACTAACCAAAACCATGTGGTCAAAACCTAGATGAGCTCTCGTAGAGTCGTACGCACAGCACAGAGATGACACCATGACAAGCGCCAGTTACTACCGTCTGCTCGCCAACCATCGACCGGTCGACGGAGACGATGCAAAGGACACGGCACACAGCGCGGGCGGACAGGGACGACAGCGGCGGCGGTTGGTACGCGATGCGAACGACGCGAGTCCAGGACGACGCGCGGGTGATGCTGCGGCGGCGGCTGCGCGGGCTTTTGTTGCGACGGAATCGTCCATGCCCGGCGGCTGCAACTGCCAAAGGGCAACTCGTTGGATATCTGGAAATGTCATAAGATCACCGCTCGTGTTACGACCATGCATATGGTCCCGCACATTCATACTGGACGGTGACCAGGGGTGATCGCTGGGATGATGAAGCCCATAGTCGCTGATGAGTCGCAAAAGTGTGTGCAGGACCTCGGAATAATGCTTCGTTCCTTATTGCTTCTTTGCAGTCTTTTAGTTGACCACGTGTGGTCTTCTGTAATAAGCGAATGCTTTTTTTCTGGTCTGTCTGGTAGCTTGGCTTTCAGATCCGCTCAAACTTTCTGACTCTGAGACACGGGCTCTTGCAGTCTCGCATCGCACGTCGCCGTCGGGTCTGTGGTCTGTGGTCTGTGGGCTGTGGCCTGGCCCCGCCAGCCAACTGAGGCTTTGTACGGACAACGACACGTGACACGTCCCATTGGCACGAAAGTTTTACTGGTCTGGGGCCATTGTTTAGATTTTTCACTCTCTCTCCATCAAATCAAATCTTTAGACACATACATAAAGTATTAAATATAGATAAAAAATAACTAATTACACAGTTTGATTGTAAATTACGAGACGAATCTTTTGAGCCTAGTTAGGCTATGATTAGACAATAATTATCAAATACAAATGTAAGTGCTACAGTGTCAAATAACAGGGCCCTACTACAAGTTGCTGACTGCTGACCGGTGCTTTTCCAGATCGACGCTGACACGCAGGCTAGAGACACCGATGCGTAGTACTCCTTTCATATTGGCCCACGGGATCACCGACTGATGATAGTGAACTAGTCTTCAAACCACTAATCTCAGACCACTAGTCTTCCAGACCAGACCACTAGTCTCCCAGACCACTAGTCTCCAGACCATACCACTAGTCTCCCAGACCACTATACCGGTTGTGTCCGTACCCACACACTACGGATCGAGCTAGAAGAAGGGAGAACAGAGCAAGCACGCACAATACAAGACAACAACGTTGGCCGATGCCCTGTCTGTGTGATGGCAAATCTGAGCTCTCTTTACTGAGTTGCCTTGGTGCCCTATTTATTCAACTCTATCTATCTAACCAAAGTACAAGCGCACATGTCTTAATAAAGATAACTAGATAAGCATACAGGGGCTGACTCTGCGCCGCCATCGTGCATGTGCCTCACATCTTTGCAGGTGAGCCGTGCGGCGCCTGCACCTACTCTGCTGACTCTGATGATATTCAGCGAGGGGGGGCAAAGTCGGCGCCGCCTTCCTCTTGTGTGTTTCACAAAGGTGGCGATAGATTAGCTAACAATCTTCCCTAATCCTCATCGCTAACCCTTGCACCCCCTCCATGCCGATCATCTCCTTGACTCCGTGAGTCGAAGTCGTCCGGCGCGGCTTGGTGAGGACGTCCGCGAGTTGTCGACCGGTTTAGACAAACTCGATGACGATCGCCCTCCATCAACACAGTCCACGAGGAAGTGGAACTTCACGTCGATGTGTGTTTACTCGGTCGTGCGCGAACCGGATTCTTTGCGAGGGCGATGGCGGGGTGGTTGTCCACCATCGGTCTTTGGTGGGTGAGCTTCCACGCCGGTTAGCTTCGCCCGACGGCGGCGCGAACCACACAACAACACGCCGCTATGGCCGCCGCTACGTACACTTTGCTCGCCGCGTAGATAGCGCCACCACCTTCTATTTCAGCGACAGCCATGAAATTGGGGCCGACCCGAGGAAGACGAAATGCGCCAGGAGGTGCTCCGTCGTCCGTCGATGTCCCCGCCATGTTCGCATCGGCCGAATACCGTGAGCTACAGCCCTACTTCCCCGGTCTTTGGGAAGATGATTCCATGATTCACCGTCCCCTTAACGTAGCGTTGTAGCCGCTTCACCGTAGCCCAGTGATCCTCTCTGGGATCCTCCATGAAGCGACTGACGTAGCCCACGACGAACGCAATGTCCGGCCTTGTGTGGACTAGGTAGCGCAGACCGCCGACGATGCTCTCGGTAGAGTGTTGCATCTACTTTCGCCCGCGGTGTTGTCGCCCTTCGTCGCTTCACACGCTCCTCCATCGCCGAGTCACGCATGGCTTGCACTCCACCATGCCGCTCCTCTCCAACAGCTTGGAGGCATACGCGCTTTGCCCGAGCGTGAGTTCCTCCTTCCCCTGTCTCACCTCGATGCCGAGGTAGTAGGAGAGAGCGCCGAGATCGCTCATTTGGAAACGAGCTGCCATCTCTCGCTTGAAGCTGTTGATATCCTCCGTGCGCGTGCCGGTGATGATTAAGTCATCCACATACACGCCGACCACGAGTTCTTCCTTCCCCGTCGTCGCGTGTAGAGCGCGTGCTAGGTTCGCACCTCTGAAACCCAAGCTCGCCCAGCGTGGTGTCAAGCTTGGCGTTCCATGCTCGAGGGGCTTGCCTCAGCCCGTAGAGCACTTTGCGCAGTTGGAGCACCCTGTGCTCCTCTCCCTTGACAGCAAACCCTGGAGGTTGCCTGACGAAGACCGTTGCCGCCAGCTCGCCGTTGAGGAAGGCCAATTTAACATCCAAGTGATGGACGCGCCAGTCCTTAGCTGCCGCCAAAGCAAGTAGCAAACGGACCGACTCCATGCGCGCTACTGGTGCAAAGACCTCCTCGAAATCGATGCCCTCGCGCTGGACAAAGCCTCGGGCGACGAGGCGCGCCATGTACTTGACAATGGCGCTGAGCTCGTCCCTTTTGACTTTGTATACCCACTTTAGGCTGATCGGACGGCATCCTGGGGGTGGATCGACGAGCTGCCAAGTCTCGTTTTCCTCGATCGCCTTCATCTCCTCCAGCATTGCCCGTCGCCTGTTTCCATCGCGCTCGGCTAGCGCGAACGTGGGTGGTTCCTCTGCACTGACGAGTAGCAGCTCTGCGTCGTTGAGCAGCCTACCCGCCAGACCTGAGGGACCTATGCCGCCAACGATGTTGTCCAGACTGCGGAACCTCAACTCCTCACCTTCGTGGTAGGCGTCCACGAACTCAGTGATGTCACTTGGAGGTGAGGTGAACTTGATCGGGGGTGATGGAGTTCCTTCTTCCGCCGGAGTGCCCTGCATAGCACCCGAAGTGCTCGGCACTGCTTCTGGACTGCTCGTCATAACTCCTGCAGTGTTCGGCCACACTGTAGGAGTGCCCAGCTTCAGTCTTGGAGTGGTCAGAATCACAGTAAGACGTCTTGGCTCCGCCACGGGAGTGCTCGGCACCCGTCCTGAAGTGGTCGCCACCACTGCAGAACCTCCTGGCTCCACTCCTGGCGTGCTCGGCATTCCTCCAGAAGTGCTCGACACTCCTCCGGGAGTGCTCGGCATCCCTCCTGAAGTGCTCGGCACTGCCCCTGAAGTGCTTGACTCTACCGCCGGAGTGCTCGGCGCTCCTCTCGGAGTGCGTGGCACCTGTTCCACAGCGTCTCCACCGCCGTGGATGACCAAGTGCTCAACAACGAAGGTGTTGGTGAAGCCTCCCGCTTCCCCCGTGCTCGGACTGTGCCAGTCCCAAGCTGCCTCCTCGTTGAACACAACGTCGCGCGAGACAGTCACCTTGTCTCCGCGTGGGTCATAGAGCCGATACGCCTTGGTACCCTCCGCGTAGCCCAGGAACACCATGGGTGTGCTCCTGTCCTCCAGCTTGGTGAGGTTCGGCTTCGTCTTCCTGACGTGGCCGATGCAACCGAATGTCCGGAGGAATGACACGTTCGACTTGCTCCCGTACCAAGCTTCGAACGGTGTCTTGCCCGTTAGGGCTTTGGTTGGAGCGCGGTTGAGGATGAACACCGCCGTGGTCACCGCCTCTGCCTAGAACTTTGCCGGCATCCCTTTGGCCTTCATCATGGATCGGGCCATGCCGACCACTGTCTGGTTCTGTTGCTCCACCACGCCATTCTATTGTGGCGAGTACGGCGCGGTGTGATGTTGCCCCACACCTTGATCCACGCAGTACGTAGCAAACTCCACCGAAGTGAATTCGCCACCCCGATCAGTCCTTAGTACACGGAGCTTCTTGCCGCTCTCGGCCTCCGCGCGCGTCTTGAACTTCTTGATCGTCTCTGCCGCTTCGCCCTTGCTCGTCAGGAGTTGCAGCCACATGTAGCGACTGCAATCGTCTACGAGCAGGAGGAAGTACCGCCGACCACCGCATGTAGTAGGCGTGATCGGCCCGCAGAGGTCGCCGTGAACTAGCTCGAGAGCTTCCTTCGCGCGATACTTGGCCGCCTTTGGGAAAGGTAGCCTCCTCTGCTTCCTGGCCAGGCAGCTATCACACAGCTCGCCTCCGTGTTTGATGTGGGGTAGCCCTCGCACCATCTTCCCCAGCCGACCAAGCGCGTCGAAGCTGAGATGTCCGAACCGGGCATGCCACATCCACGGTTCCTCGGAGTGCCTTGCTGGCAAACCGGCTGCTCTACCTTAAGGTTGAGCAGGTACAACCGGTTCAGGGACCTCTTTACCTTGGCGAGAAGTCACTGCTCCCGGTCTCTGATCCTCAGAACGCCGTCCTTTTGCAGAACCTTGCTACCGCGCTCATCCAGCTGACCAATGCTGATGATGCTGGAATGCAGCTGCGAGATGTAGTATATATCCGTTAGCGCGCGGTGCTCCCCATTCTGGCATCTGAAGATGATGGTGCCGCGCCCTTGGATAGCCACCCTAGAGCCGTCACCAAACTTCACCGTACCGGTAACATCACCATCGAGCTCGGAGAAGGAGTCCTTGGAGCCCGTCATGTGGTTACTCGCACCAGAGTCCAGATACCACCGCTGCTCCGAGTCGACGCCCACATGCCCAAGATAGACTTGGGCGCGTGATTCGTCGAGGGTGACGGTCTTCAGGGCCTTGCTAGATCCTTCCACCGTCGTCGCCTCTTCCCTCTCCATGGCCTCGACGTCGTGCAGTGCACAGAACGTCGCCATAAGGATAGTGGCCTCATCCTCATCATTGACTTTCGCCAGGTGAGCCTGAGCCTTCTTTTCCTTCTTGCGATTTGGGCACTCCCGTGCCCAATGGCCCATCTTCCCGCAACACCGACAGGCGTTGGAGTCGATTTGCTTCTTCTCCGAAGAAGCCATGCCGCGATGTTTGCTGTTGCCACCGCGACTGGAGGAGGTTGCCTTCCCGGAGTTTCGCCGAGCAGCCCACTCCTCTTCCGTCAGCAGGAGTTTCCCGCTGTCCTTCGTTGCTGTCGCCTGCTCCAGGCGCTCGTCCACTGCCCGCAGACGGCCTGCCACATCCTCGATGGTGAGGGTGGACAAGTCCAGCATCGTCTCTATGGAGAGAGCGATCTGGATGTACTTTACCGGCACGGAGTGGAGGAATTTGGAGACCGCCTCCTCTTCGTTGATGGTGACGCCGTGGCTCTTCAGCTTGCTGATGAGCGTCTGCAGGCGGAGGGAAAAGTCCTCCACTGTTTCACCATCCTTGAACTTGAGGTTTGCATACTCCTGCTTCAGAAGCTGGGCCATTGCCTTCTTTGCGCGGTCGGAACCGACACGCATCGCCGCAATGGCCTCCCACGCCTCCTTAGCTGAGCTCTTCATCGCCAACGGTTCCTTGTACTCTGCCGGTACAGCAGCGAGGATAGCCTCCAACGCTGACATGTCGTCTTTTTCCACGTCGGTGCCCTTGTCAACATTATTCCAGAGTCGTCGGGCTCTGAGCTTGACCTTCATGGTCACCGACCACTCTCCATAGTTAGTGCGAGTCAGTGTCGGCCAAGTGGTGCCGCTGACCTCCCGCACCGTGCGGACAACTACCTCCGGTAGTGGCTGGGCAGCTATGACAGTGCCACCGCCATCGCCCAACTCCAAACCGTCTGTCCTCGCTGTCGGTTAGAATGACGACGGCCCTTGTACGGGCTCTGATACCACTTATTGGCCCACGGGATCACCGACTGACGATAGTGAACTAGTCTCCAGACCACTAGTCTCAGACCACTAGTCTCCCAGACCAGACCACTAGTCTCCCAGACCATTATACCGGTTGTGTCCGTACCCACACACTACGGATCGAGCTAGAAGAAGAAGGGAGAACAGAGCAAGCACGCACAATACAAGACAACAACGTTGGCCGAGGCCCTGTCTGTGTGATGGCAAATCTGAACTCTCTTTACTGAGTTGCCTTGGTGTCATATTTATACAACTCTATCTATCTAACCAAAGTACAGCGCACATGCTGTAACAGTAACTAGATAAGCATACATGGCTGACTCTGCGCCGGCCACTGCATGTGCCTACAGTGCTGCAGGTGAGCCGTGCGGCGCCTGCACCTATAGCGACTACAGTATTACAGCAGGGGGCAAAGTCGGCGCCGCCTTCCTCTACTGTGTTTCACACAATGTGGCAGTAAATTAGCTAACATTTCATTCCTCCGAGAAGAACGCAAATCTCACTTCTTAAGATAAGATTAGTGTAGCTGTAAAATTACATATTTATCTCTTCTCCATCGTTCGAGAAATGGTGGTCTTCTAGAATGTTTTTCTCATAGATGAATAGAGTGAGGTATGTAGTTGTTAAACATGTAGTGGTATTTTTAATAGGTGGGTCTTATTTTTTTCTACGCGAGATTGAACCCCATTTCCATTTATAGAGAAACGGAAATACATGAGTTTGGTAAGAGAGAGAAAAGAAATTCCTAGTAGATCTGAACTCTGTGTCTCAGAGTCAGAAAATTACTAAGGTTTGAGCGGATCTTAAGGCCAAGCTACCAGACAGACCAGAAAAAAAAGTATTCACTTATTACTGAAGACCACACGTGGTCAAGCAAAAGACTGCAAAGAAGCAATAAGGAACGAAGCATTATTCCGAGGTCCTGCACACTTTTGCGACTCATCAGCGATTATGGGCTTCATCATCCCGGCGATCACCCCTGGTCACTGTCCAGTATGAATGTGCGGGGCCATATGCATGGTCGTACCACGAGCGCTGATCTTTGGACATTTCGAGGTACCCTTTGGCAGTTGCAGCCGCCGGGCATGGACGATTCCGTCGCAACAAAAGCCCGCGCAGCCGCCGCCGCAGCATCACCCGCGCGTCGTTCGCATCGCGTACCAACCGCCGCCGCTGTCGTCCCTGTCCGCCCGCGCTGTGTGCCGTGTCCTTTGGATCGTCTCCGTCGACCGGTCGATGGTTGGCGAGCAGACGGTAGTAACTGGCGCTTGTCATGGTGTCATCTCTGTGCTGTGCGTACGACTCTACGAGAGCTCATGTAGGTTTTGACCACATGGTTTTGGTTAGTCAGCGGATGGCGGCGAAGCGGAACAAAGGACGCGCCACAGCCGCCGGGTGCGTCGACTGCTCGGAAGCCTCGGATAGATACTACTCCGCCTGGTATAGTACGTACGTCCACCTTCTTCCAGGCCTCCAGGGATCTTTAGCCTCTGACAGCTGATGGTTCAGGCGAATGGTAGTAGCTCGCTATCATCAGCTTTGCAGCCTCGGCTCGGATGGTCAATATCAGTTCTAGTGCGTTGCAGTTGCAGTTGCAGTTCCAGAGTTGACTCGGTCGCCTGGTTGGCCTCTTTTAGCATTGTAAAGATGCTTACGATGCTTACGTGCAGCTTCCGTTGCACGAATAAAGAGCGTTTGTTGGACAGGAGGTGACTATAGCTAGGGTGGTTTATTTGGCCATGCTTGTCGAGCTAGATCAGATCAGACCAGCACCCTCATCAGCTAACACTATAGATATGTGGTCATGTTTTGGTCAAAGTGTAGCACAAAGTTTACGTAACGTGACAACTCTGATAAGTTATTTTCATGTATAAATTATTTAATATAATTTAAAATGAATTGGTTCACGAATTGTTCGGACATTTTTCATGATTCTTGAAACGGAAAAATACAAGTTTATTATCCCTCATGCATGCACGTACACTAAATCTCTGTTGTACTATAGCATGTATGATTACTTTAAGTTAGCTGTTTATATATTAATAGTATAGTAGTGACAAAAGTGGGTAATCTCGAAACATCTATAGGTGTAATTATGACCATTTAAACTTTCATTTATATAACAAAATGCTTATACGATGGAATATTTTAGTTAATTTTGATAGTGGCAGCGATAGATAATTGATGTGCAACTTTTAGGAATTACTTAGATTATCCATCATAATGGCAGAGTGGTTAATCCGGTTTAAATTTAGGAGGTTATTTTACTGTATGCTCCATAACGGTAAATATGAATAATTTAGATATATATTTATAGGGCTACTTCATGTTGTTTTTCGTACTATGAGAGGTAGATGCAATTTCTTAGAAAACATAATGATGAGAAATCATAATGTATTTCCTAGCATGATTTATGACGTCCCCTATTAGGTCATGAATTTTTAAGTTAAAACTCAACTGATACATATAGGAACAGAAATGATAAATCTGTCAGTACCATTTGTCAGCAAGCAAAGCCTGACCGACCGTCTCTAAGCTTCCCGACTTGCTCCAACCGTTGCGGTGGTACTGGCGTGCTTTGGTCTGTGATTTCTATGGATTTCATTGAAGGGCTTTCAACATCCGGGGTTCCAATTGTATTCGTCTGGGACCTGTTTTCCAAGTATTCCCATTTCCTGCCGCCGATGCATCCCTTTACAGCATCAATGGTTGCTCAAGCATTCTTGGCTCATGTCTACAAGCTTCATGGACTGCCTAAGCTATTGTCTCCGACAGTGACAATTTTCACTAGCTCATTTTGGCATGAATTATTCAAGTTGGCTAGTGTGGAGTTGAGAATGAGTACTGCTTATCATCCGTGGTCCAATGGCCAAATGGAGCGTGTGAATCAATGCATGGAGACGTTCTTGTGCTGTTTTGTTCATGCATGTCCCAAGTAGTGGCGTCAGTGGCTAGATCAAGCTGAATTTTGGTACAATACAACATGGCATTCTGCATTGGGTCGCTCTCCTTTTGAAGTCCTCTATGGGTATCCTCCACGATAGTTTGGTATTGCTGTCAGTTCTGATACTGCCATTACTGACTTGGAATCATGGCTGTCTGACCGTGCTCTCATGACAAAGGTCATACGTCAGCATCTCAACATGTAGGATCTCTAGTTGGCCTAGAGAAGGGTGAATAGGCCTCTCAAAACAAACACTCAAACTTTTATAAAATTCACCTCGCAAGCACTGCTTTGCCGCTCTGGAGGCGGCAGCAGCCGTGTCGATCGGACGAATAAATAGCGTCCTTTTGCCGCTTTTCAGAGACAACTTCGAGTCACAGTTCAAAACCAGTGAACGGAAACTTAGATCGGAGAAATTTCTCAGCCTACTGCAGGTATGATAGTCACAAGCTAGAAGTTGTAGGAACACCACACACAAGTAGATCGACTAGAAACCCTAGAAATCACCTCAACCAATAATATGAAATGCAAGTAATGTAAATCAAGCACAAGTGACACAATGATTTATCCCGTGGTTCGACTCGCTACCAAGGCTTGCCTACCTCCACGTTGTTGAGGTTAGCCACTAAAGCTTAGGGCTTTCCAACCCTTTCTCGTTCTCAAGTCAAGAGACTTAACTCTTGAGATGAGGGATGAGTATACTAGCTTCAAGAGATTGTTACAAACCTTCCGAGACTGCCACACATGTTGGCAAGTTCTACGGACGACGCTCTAGCCGGCTAGGTGCCAAAATCCAAGAGTAACAAACACAACCGCCAGCCAAAATGTGAACCAAGTGCCCTTTTAAGTTGGGGAATCAATGGAGTTACTTGAGGGCTCAATGTCACTAATGGAGGAAGAGAGAGAGGGCTTATTTTCTGTTTTGGGCGTGCTGAAATGAGCTGGAGTAAGAAGATAGCCGTTGGGGAGGAAGAGGATGGGTATAAATACCCTCTCAGCCCTAATGGTCACTTAAGTCGCGGCAGTGCCTCTCTTTAAGTGCGGCAGTGCCGCACTAGTCAAGACAGCAGGGGTAAGAGTGAAGTTTAGGCTGTCTTGGCTGTGAATCTGAGGATGCATGTGTATGTTTAAGCACTTGGTAGCATATGTTAGCTTAAGCATTGTGTCCTCCTTCATAGTATGACTTTTCCTATACTCAAATTCAAAATATAAAAGAATTTAAACCTCCTTTGAGTTTAAAGCCATCAATATTTGTAATTGGGGATCCTTCGTTTCATGTAGCATTCTCGAATATAAATTCTCTGTTTGTTATCTCGATAAATCTCATTAGTTGTCTAATTGCGTGGGCATTATCATCAAATCTCCCCCTTTTTGTGATTGATGACAACACAATTGAAGCTTACAAAAGATATGAAATAAATACTGAGATTTTTCGAGCCATTGATGTAGAGCCTCACCCTAAATGTGTGAGTAGAGAATTAAATTCTCAAATTGGCATAAGAAGCCAAGATTCACATTTTAGAAGTGATAGGGCTCCCCCTACATCCATGCTCCTGTGGGGTGTTGCATACTGCGTCAGGTATATAAAACGTGATGCGAATGATAGTTTATGCACAACATGTTTTGCTGTTATAGCTGGGTGCGGCACTACCGCACCAGAGTGTGTCACTGCTGCAGTTGTTGTAACAGTACAGATCAGAACAGACACCACACAACATGTGATACATATAAAGATATACATTCTAGCATAATTGTATCACAAGCGACAACATAGATTAATATATGTCCATATCTTACACATGTATAAAGTACTTAAGTAGCATTATTACATAAATATAGTTTCTAATGGACTCCCAAACTCTCACCCAACGAAGACTACTCTAAACGGATATGATCATGACTCTAGCTGCAGCAATCTCCTCTCCATGGCGTCGAAAAAGTTGTTGACCCCTCTAGTTTTCTCCCTCTTTGGCATAAAGCACAAAAAAAAGAAGAAAAAAAGAAAGACCACTCCTGACCACATTCTCAAACACCGGCTCGTCAAGAAAGGTAACAGCCTATATATTAGGTGCATGTGACTTGGACAGGGCACCCGGCTTCATCAGTAACATGGGAGGACTATTATGTACTCAAGCAACGCTTGCCAGACGCCGCTGCTTGGGGACAAGCAACTTACTCCAGCAAGGGGGAGGTATCACGCCGGACACAGTAAGCAGAAACTGAAGCTGCAGGCATACAGAAGAAAGCAATGCCTGTAGTGCTGTGTACAGCGACGGAGCCAGCGGTGGGGCTGGGGGGCTCTAGCCTCCCCCTACCGATCCTGGGCACGTGGAGCCCTCCTAAGCCCTCTCTTAAAATTTTATGTATATATGTATTAAGTAGGAGGGGCTAAGGTTAAGAGAAGATAAAAAAAGGCTCTATTCTTTTGTTCAGCCCCTCCTAATTTTTTTTCTGGCTTCGTCCCAGGATGTGTAGCATGAGTTAAAGAAGAGTGAGTGACATGTGAGCCCAAGTGGGAAGTTGGTAAAGTAGGGGCTATATGCATCCGTCGATGTATGAACGAGACATGGATCATATTTTATCTATTCAGAACTCACGAAAAGGGGAAAGCTTCCCTCTTCCCGGTTACCAAACTTGTATGGCTCGCGTGCTCACGTCGATGGTGACACAGCCGGCGGCAAGGGGCATGTCAGTTCCACTAGACTTAACGGTTGCGGAGTAGCGCCTAGCTAGGGCGCTAAATAATAGTGGGCTCATATACTTGTTAAATTACATGGATACAGAGTGGTATATATCAGGCAGCTTGATCTCCTGCATAGCATAGAGTGGTGGTGCTGTCTACAATCTCGACCTTGTTGGTATGTTATTGATGTTGTTCTTGAAAGCATCCATGAGCACCGGATCAAGCGACACAGACAGACGGACCTCACCATCTCTCTTACCGCCCGAGAGCACTATCCTTCCGCCATGGTCGTCGTTCATGGACAAGGATTGCACCACATGGTGGCCAGACCTCCCGACCCCATGATAGCATGTCGTCGTCGTCGTCTCGGGGCTCCCAGCCATGGACAGCGGCACCACCTTGTCTGGCATACCAAACCCAAAGTCCGCCGTCTGGTACACTCGGAACAGCGGGCTTCCCCCCACGTTGGCTTGCCGCGCGGCGGGCAATGCAATCAGCCTCTCCATCCATTCCCCGATCCTGTCAAGCGGTGCTTCCACCGCCTCCTTCACGGCCGCCTGGATCGCCCGCGACGCGCGCAGGAGCCCCATGTCGCCAAGGAGCTCCCCGGCGTCCGCACTCGCTATACAGCCTCTGACGCAGTTGCCAATGTAGCCCGCACCGACGGGTGGACGGAGAGCGCGCGCGTAGGTCGACCTGGAAGACGAGGTACGTGTCTTCCCCCGCAGCGAGTCCCTTGGCCCGAACGAATGCCGCCCAGCTCAGAGCAGACAAGGCTACAAACGTGGACACCGGCTTCTTGTTGTTGGCCATCATCACCTCTCCGCTGGTGCTGCGCTCGACGAGCCCATCGATGTGCTGCTTCAGTGTCCGGATGTCGTCGGCGCCGAGGAGGAAGGTCCGGTGCCGCAGCCGGTAGCGCTGGCTCATGTAGTCATTCTCCTCCATCGCGTTCGCCTCAAGGAGAGAGAGGGAGAAGGGGTGGTAAGGCTATGTATGTGCTAGTGCAGGCGCATGCAGCAGCATGTGTGAGTGTGAGTGTGAGTTCGTATTTGTAATAATAATAATATAATATGTTTACTGCGATGCTCACCAGGGGCAGATTTGGCGCGACCTTGCTGAGGACCTCGTGCACGAGCTCGTCGCTGCTGGGATGGGCGATGGCCTCCCTGCTGTAGTTTGGCGGGGAGAGCGGCTTATTGGTCACAGGTGAGGCTCCGCCGCGGGACATGGACGACCACGCGTCCATGAACAGATCGAAGGCACGGCCGTCGACGGCCGCATGGTGAACGGAGACGCCGAGCGCCAGGCCAGCATTTAACCGCGTGGCTTGCACGACCATGACCGGCGCTGGAAGCACACGGGCATCATGCTCTGGCACCAGGCTCGCCAACTCCATCGCCGGAACATCATCGTCGTCGTCGCTGGCGAGCCGGCTCAAGTCCATGCAGCCGGCCATCGCCTCGGCCTCGAAGAAGGCCACCCCGGGGTCAGAGCAGTCGACGACAATGTCCCGGGTCTCCTGCACGTAGGCCAGTTTCCCGGCGAGGGGGAGGTAGAGCGCGAGCGACGCGGCGAGGGACTCCTTGAGCCGCTTCACCATGCCACCGTACTCAGCACCGCCGCCCTTCTCGTACAGGAACACCTCCTGAACCGGCGGCGTCGCAACCCACGGCACGTCCAAGAAGGAGAGCTTCGCCTTCACGTTGCTGCAATTGTCCACTGGCATCTGCCGCGGTGGCAGCGCCGGCGCCGGCGCTACACGGCACACAGAGAGCAAGCGCACGCCGGCAGGGGCTACTGTTTCCATCGGAAGCAGTTGGTTGGTTCCTTAATTACGTACTTGATGTCAAAGTAAATTTCTGAAACCTACAAGTAGTAGTACTTAGCTCTGGATCATATATATATATATATATATATATCATATAATTGATGCATGAAAGAGATTTTGCATTGTGAAATTAATAGAGATGCATATATGCAACTAAAAGATGGCAGCTGGCATTGAATACTTAAGGTTGGAAAACGTACATGAATGCTAGTACTAATTACCTGTAGTAGAGAGCGAGAGAGCTCTAAAGGATTTGTGCGCGAGCTGATGATGGAGGGCGAGCGATGGAAGACATACATATATAGAGAAAAGTGAGAAGGTCAAAAATTTGACCAGAGAGGAGGGATGCTCCGGCCATTGTTTCATTCAACCGCCTGCACTGAGATTCGTGTACCACTACACCCAGATTGTTGTTAAAGGATTTTTCGAACCAGCTGTAACCACCCGCCGCAGAAATGTCGCCACCTACCCCCGGTCCGAAAGACCTTTTAAGAACCGTCGGTAATAACTTGTTACCAGGCGGTGATAATCATTTGCCAGGAAATAAAAAAGGCCAACCAGTTTTTCGGAAGTCACAAAGTCAATCGTGACTGAGCGGAGAAAATTGCATATTTGGGACTCCAATCATCGCGTTTCGCAGTTTTGCCATTTGTAATATTGACTTTGCAAAAATAGGTCTCCAAACATGAGACTATATATTGATTTAGTGCACTTCAGCTTGTAATTATCCTTCTTTCTGTTTTGGATATGTACTCAGCCTGTAAATTTGCTAGTAACAACAATGCTGTTCTGAAAGTCCACTAAACACTGAAAATTTTAAAATCATGCAGCCTGCATGCCCACAACTCTTTCTATTGGCCGCGCCACGGCTGAAGCCTGATGGTAACTTGTCTACCTGGAAGTCTGTAGGTGCAGGATTGTAGTTAGGTACTGGATTGCTGGATTTTGTAGTTTGAACTGTTATATGCACTTATCTGATTCATCCTGCTTGGAGATTGTCCTCCACTTAACTTTATGGTGATGAATGTAATTATCCTCAATACCAAGCGAATTGGTGCATTTGTGCACATGTGATCAGAACTCAGAACACTCCCATTATACTCGATCTATTAAGGTCTTCAGTCAAGGATTTGTTTTTCGTTGCACATTAGATGTATTTTAGATTAATTATATGAAACAGGACATGTTCTAGTAAACATAGCCAAATTTCATCAAGTCAGAGAAGCTGGCAATAAACATAAATTCAAATTAGCGTTCCCTTTTCTATTTGATGTCTTTTCCTTCTTTTCCCAGGTAACTATAGGGTGTGGTTATTTCAGTTCATGATGCAGACTCCATAATCTATGATTATGCCAACTTTCCTGAATTTATTTGACACGTTTATCCCTTTGTATAGGATAATCCTTTCTCAAAGAACAAAATTGCAGTTTACTTTATTCTAAAGAAATCAACTCTACTGATTATTTGTGTATGCTTTCTAATCAATAAAATTTGATTTTCCTAACCATTAGTTCTTTATTCATCCTTTCCATGCAATGGTATTTTTTTTTTCTATTTCATGCCTCTACTTTACTTGTGTGTACCTTATTATCCTATATGAATTACTTTTCATTTTTTACAAATCATATGTGTTGATATTGGTGACTGTGAAACAATGATATAGATCCACAGAATTCCACACTAATATTTAAGATTAACTTAATTGGCTGGTGATAAAATGTAAATCTACTTTTATATTTGTGACTGAAACACACTCCAACGATTTAATCCCATAATATTTCTGCTGATCCATGTGAGTTCATCCCATTTGCAAAAATTATCCCATTAGGCATCATGTAACTAAAGTCTCTTTCTCAATTTATACTATGCCAGGTTGACCGGCCAGCTTTGGCGTGCCAGTTTTCATTGCTTTGGGCTATGTCCAGACGAAGTCCACACTGTCGACTTACAACTTGACAGGGCTTATATTACCTCTATCAACTTGGTGAAAGTCGGCGGTGATGTTCATGGTCATTACCGTCGGTTAGGAAACCAGTGGTGATGAAAAGTTATCACCACCGGTTCGTGTTACCAGCAGTGATGATAAGGATTTTTAGAAATTTCAAAATCGGGTAAAAAAAATAGCAATTTTTTTAATCCCGGTAAGTCACAAGTCACGCGATCTTTCGCGCATTGCGTGGTGTGCTAGGATTTGAACATGAGACATGTACCTTCACGTATAATTGCTCTAACTACTTCGCCCCTAAGTCACTTGTGTCCATTTAGCATGTATATTTCTTTAGTACTGACTTCTTATGATTTTAAAATAAATATTTAGAACCCTAAACGACTTCAGATAAAAAAGTCATCAACCACAAAGTTGTTGTTCTGATCGAGATCTACAACTTTGATGTTGATGGTTTTGCCATCAGTAGTCGTTTGATAAATTTGAATTTCAAATCGTCAAAATTTCAGCCATACTGTTGGGACATCAAGTAGTTTCAAATGAAAAAGTCATCAACTACAAAGTTGTAGTTCTCATCGAGATCTATAACTTTGGTTTTGATTCATTTTTCATCCGAGGTCATTTGCAAAATTTAAATTTCTAAATTTTTGAACTTCAGGTACAAATTTAAGACCCTAAATGATTTCTAATGAAAAAGTTGTCAACTACAAAGTTGTAGATCATAGCGAGATCTGTAACTTTACTCTTGATCATTTTTTTATCTGAGGTTGTTTGTATAATTTGAAAAAATTGAATTTTAAAATATAAGAGCTTCAAACAGAATTCTGGGACTGTAAATAATTTCAAATAAAAAAGTCATCAACTACAAAGATGTAGATCTCATCGAGATCTACAACTTCGATATGAAGTTTGTTTTCATCCGACTTTGTTTGAAAAAGTTATTAATTTTATTGTGTTGCAGCATAACACATTACCGTCGGTTCGTATTACGAACAGTTAGTGAAATTATTTTCACCACCCGGTTGGTACCACAAACCGGCGGTAAAAATAGGTCGACCATCACTACCGGTCGGTAACACAAACCGACTATAATGATATATTTATCACCGTCCCACCGTCGGTTCGTGTTATCAGCCGACGGTGATAACCGCCTAAATTTTCACCAACGACTCATCACGAACCGACGGTGAAAATCATTTTCTAACGGTTCGTAATACTGAACCGGTGGTGATAAAATATCACCGCTGTTTTTTAGCAAACCGGCGGTAAAAATGGCAGTGGTGATTACGCATTATGTAGTAGTGTCGAGCCCCTCGATTTCAACCCCCAAACAGAAGCCATGCTGTTAGATATGTATATATATGTAACTGTATGTATGTATGTATATGTATGAAGGTGCTGTTTGGTTGCAGATACCGAGCAGTAACGTAAATGGAAACAAGTTCCGCCGCTACCTGTTGCATGCAATGGAAAACGTTAATTTGTTTGTTGGGTTATAAGATATCCTTTATCCATTCCGCTGCTCGGCGTAAACAGTTAAGGCCTGGAGCTGGGCGGTAACGACGTTTCACGTATCCGGATTCGATTCCTCCGTGAACGGGCTCCTTTGCTGCTCAAACAAACACGTAGCAACGGGAACTAATAGCGTGGAAACAAACAGCACCTGAGAACGATATGCATGGAAACAGGGGCGGAGACCGTACCAGAGACTGCCGCCAGTCCAGAGACTACTACTACAAGTTGCTGACGGCTGACCGGTGCTTCTGTTTAGCTCCCAGATCGACGCTGACACGCAGGCTAGAGAAACCGATGCGTAGTACTCCTTTCATTCCTCCGAGAAGAACGCAAATCTCACTTTTTAAGATAAGATTAGTGTAGCCATAAAATTACACATTTACCTCTCCTGCATCGTTCAAGAAATGGTCTTCTGAAATGTTTTTTCTCATAGATGAATAGAGTGTGGTAGTTGTTAAACATGTAGCAGTGTTTTTAATAGGTGGGTCCTATTTTTTTTCTACACGAGATCGAACCCCATTTCCATTTATAGAGAAACGGAAATACATGAGTTTGGTAAGAGAGAGAAAAGAAACGAGAGAGGTAAAAGTTCCTAGTAGATCTGCAGTCTGTGTCTCGGAGTCAGAAAACTACTAAAGTTTGAGCGGATCTGAAGGCCAAGCTACCAGACAGACCAGAAAAAAAAGTATTCACTTATATTACTGAAGACCACACGTGGTCAAGCAAAAGACTGCAAAGAAACAAATAAGGAACGAAGCATTATTCCGAGGTCCTGCACACTTTTGCGACTCATCAGCGATTATGGGCTTCATCATCCCGGCGATCACCCCTGGTCACCGTCCAGTCCAGTATGAATATATGTGCGGGGCCATATGCATGGTCGTACCACGAGCGCTGATCTTTGGACATTTCCAGATATCCAACGAGGTGCCCTCTGGCAGCTGCAGCCGCCGGCCGGGCATGGACGATTCCGTCGCAACAAAAGCCCGCGCAGCCGCCGCCGCAGCATCACCGGCGCGTCGTCCTGGACTCGCGTCGTTCGCATCGCGTAGTAACCGCCGCCGCTGTCGTCCCTGTCCGCCCGCGCTGTCCGTGTCCTGGTGTCTCCGTCGATCGGTCGATGTGCTGCAGCGTAACTGCGACTCTGTGAGACGACTCTACGAGAGCTCATGTAGGTTTTGACCACATAGTTTTGGTTAGCGCAGCGGGTGGCGGCGAAGCGGAACAAAGGACGCGCCACAGCCGCCGGGTGCGTCGACTGCTCGGAAGCCTCGGATAGATACTACTCCCGTATGTAGTACGTACGCATCCACCTTGCTGCTGCACGTGTGCTGTCCAGGCCTCCAGGGGATCTTTAGTTCGATTACTACGCGTCATTACAGTGATAGCTGATGGTTCAGGCGAATGGTAGTAGGTCGCTATCATCAGCTTTGCAGCAAGTCTCGGCTGGGATGGTCAATATCTAGTTCTAGTGCGTTGCAGTTGCAGTTGCATTCCGTCGTCAGCCAGAGGAGCCCAGGAGAACGAAGGTGCCTTTCATGTGCAGTGCAGGCAGAGTAGGGTGAAATGGGTTGCCAAGTTCCAGAGTTGACTCGGTCGCCTGCTTGGCCTCTTTTAGCACCTGTAACAGAAAGATGCCCGCCCTTTCTAAGAGAAACACTAGCATCAAGATATAGCTAGGGTGGTTCATTTGGCCATTCTTGTCGAGCTAGATCAGCAGACCAGCACCCTCACAGAATAAATAGATATGTTTGTTTTGGACAGGAGGAGACTATTTACTAGGGTGGCTTATAAGTTATTTTCATATATAAATTATTTAATATGCTTGTCGAGCTAGATCAGATCAGAAAAATACAGTTTACCCTCCCTCATCAGCTAACACTATTGATATGTGGTCATGTTTTGGTCAAAGTTTGTTCCCCTACAAAGTTTATGTAACGTGACAACTCTGATAAATTATTTCCCTCATGTATAAATTATTTAATATAATTTAAAACTGAATTGGTTCATGAATTGTTTGGAGGACATTTTTCATGATTGTCTTAACATGAAAAATACAAGTTTTTTCCCCTCATCCCGCATAGCAACCAATCACCCCTCTCTGTTACTATAGCATGTATGATTACTTTAAGTTATTGTTTATATATATAGTAGTATAGTAGTGACAAAAGTGGGTAATCTCAAAACATCTATAGGTGTAATTATGACCATTTAAACTTTCATTTATATAACAATATGCTGATATGATGGAATATTTTAGTTAATTTTGATAGTGGCAGCGATAGATAATTGCTGTGCAACTTTTAGGAATTACTTAGATTATCCATCATAATGGCAGAGTGGTTAATCCGGTTTAAATTTAGGAGGTTATTTTACTGTATGCTCCATATCGGTAGATATGAATAATTTAGATATATATTTATAGGGCTACTTCATGTTGTTTTTCGTACTATCAGAGGTAGATGCAATTTCTTAGAAAACATAATGATGAAAAATCATAATGTATTTCCTAACATGATTTATGACGTCCCTATTAGGTCATGAATTTTTAAGTTAAAACTCAACTGATACGTATAGGAACAGAAATGACAAATCTAATTATGGGGTAAATTGGATAAAATCAAACAGTCGGAGGATACGTTGGATAAAAAAAATAGTCTAAGGAGTCATCTAGATAAATGGCCTTACTTTAGTGGGAGTAATTTGGACTTCTGTCCTTCTGAAATAGAAAAACTAGAAATTAGAAAATTAAACTACTATATGGTTGGGCCGTGACTGTGGAGCGAGCTAGTGTGGTCCTGATCTAGCTCAGGAATGCTCTTGTTGTATGCTAATAATACTCCTATGTATGGTCCTGAGCCAGACAACAAGTATGATCCCGATCTAGCTTGCTGACGTACCCTCATCAGGCATCAGCTAACAAAAGACAGTCGAAGTAGCTGCATTTTTTACGATAGTAATCATACTCCAGTAAATAAAGAAACAAACGAGGCAAAGATGAAGTGAGCTAGTATCACGTGACTGTCGATCGTACCGAATCATTAGGTTACAGTAGTACACTGTTCGATGCTTCTTCTTTTTCTTTTTTTTAACATCTGTTCGCTGCTATCCGATCCAGACAGAAACACTCGTACAGACTACAGACCATGCAGCGATAGTTGGAGATACCGTGTCACAGTGGTAGAATAACCGAATTTGAACTACTTCGGGATTACTTTTTAGTTGTTTTTTTTCTCACAATAAATTAGCATAAGCTAAATTTCAGTGAAACGAAAAGATGTAATGTGATAATGTTTCGAATTCTGGATTGAAGCCCAAAATCTGGACAGAGACCAAATGTTTAGACATGGAGCAGGGAAGAAATACAGACATTTGATGAACCTCATGGTAGACATTTTCTGAACTCACTTGCCTATATGATTTATATTAATACTACGACATCTAAACATGACCATAATAATGTGTTATACAAGAGATATAAAGCTATGCATTGCACAATTGTAGACCGATTGGATGTAAACTTCGCGCGGAGCCCTCAAAGGATTCTACGCTTCACAAAATCAAATTTCACTACTACATAAACCTTTTGTAGGGGCGGCTCCAGGTGATTTGTAGGGGCGGTTTGGGGCGGTTTGGACAGCCGCCCCTACTAAAGCGTGGCTACAAATCATACATTTGTAGGGGCGGTTCTCATTTCCCCTACAAATCTATTTGTTGGGGCGGCTAGTGTTATAAGCCGCCCATACAAATCGATTTATAGGAGCGGCTGGGAACACCAGCCGCCTCTACAAAATCGATTTGTAGGGGCGGCTGTAGTACCAGCCGCCCCTATAATATCTAGATTTGTAGGGGCGGCTGGTGTTATAAGCTGCCCCTACAAATCGATTTATAGGGGCGGCTGGGAACACCAGCCGCCTCTACAAAATCGATTTGTAGGGGCGGCTGTAGTACCAGCCGCCCCTATAATATCTGTTTGTAGGGGCGGTTCAGTCTAGAACCGTCCCTACAGTACATTTTTTCGCAAAAAAAATCAAATTTACAATTCAAATTCGACCAGTACATATACATACATATATATATATATGCATATATAATTCAAATCTGACCACAATCACAAGAGTATTATGTAAACTACAATTACAAGTCCAATTCACAAGAATATATACAATCCATCATTAAATAGACATAATTCACAAGTTTAATTCGTTCCAAAAGTCCAAATCGTCCCATAAGGTAAAACCAATGTCAAATTCCATACACATTGTTATCAACGACCTAGAACTAGCCTTTCAGTCTCACGAAGATATTGGTACTGAGGATTTCTACCTAAGTCAGAATCTCAGTCATGGTATGTGCCTTTGACGTGTACAATCTGGTCTAATATGAAGTTGCAAAGGTCACCGACGAGCTCTAAGAGTTGGTCATCCTTGTATGGGTCTCTTTTTATTTCTTTCTCTTCTTTCTACTATAAGAGAACAAGTTTCAGTTTAGTATTTCATTCCATGTGCGAAGTTTTTATACTACGGGTGAAGAGGTTTAAACTTACCCTTAAGGGGTGTCTCCTATAGGCACCGGTGTTACTCATCATAAAACATACATAGTATCCATAATGTACACTCCCAGGCTTCTGCTTGGGACACTGTGTGTTTTGCATATGGAAATGTTAAGTAATGCTTTTGACAGCCATGTAACGGAGTACTGAATTAAGTTACACTTACCGCACATAGTGTTTTTATAGCCAGTCTTTCCCTTCTTACTGGATCATGCCTTCCGTGATGTTGATTGACATAGAACCTAAATGCCCTGTTCGAATTATTTTAGCAAATACAACTTGTTAGTATCTAAAAGTGAACGTTACAAGTATGTATACAAACATATAAGCTAATGAGGATTGTCGATATGTATACGTCTTGAGAATTGATATGAAGTCTTTGTATGTCACCGGGTCCCTATCTATTGAATCAAAGACCCATGTCATGCTCCTTCCGACATCGATGCCTGTACGTCGTGGGCTACGTCAGTCGCTTCATGGAGGATCCCAGAGAGGATCACTGGGCTGCGGTGAAGCGGCTACAACGCTTCGTCAAGGGGCGGGTGAATCATGGAATCATCTTCCCAAAGACCGGGGAAGTAGGTCAGTAGCTCACGGTATTCAAAGATGCGATGCGGGGACATCGACGGACGATGGAGCACCTCTGGCGTACTCGCCTTCCTCGGATCGGCCCCAATTTCATGGTCGTCGTCGCTTTGAAATGTAAGGTGGTGGCGCGCTATCTACGTGCGGCGGCGTTGTGCGTGGTGGCGGCCATAGCGGCGTGCCAAGTTGTGTGGCTACGCTCGCCGCTCATTGGGCGAAGCTAACCGGCGTGAAAGCTCACCCACCAACACCGATGGTGGACAACCAGCCCGCCATCGCCCTCGCGAAGAATCCGGTTACTGCACGACCGAGTAAACACATCGACGTGAAGTTCCACTTCCTCGGGGACTGTGTTGATGGAGGCGGATCGTCATCGAGTTTGTCGGCCGGTCGACAACTCGCGGACGTCCTCACCAAGCCGCTTCGGACGACTTCGACTCACGGAGTGAAGGAGATGATCGGCATGGAGGGGGTGAAGGGTTAGTAGTAGGATTAGGGAAGATTGTTAGCTAATCTATCGCCACCTTGTGTGAAACACAAGAGAGGAAAGCGGCGCCGACTTTGTCCCCTCGCTGTATCTATCAGAGTCACTGAGGTGCAGTAGCGCCGCATGGCTCACCTGCGCACCTTTGAGGGCACATGCATGTTAGGCGGTGCAGAGTCACCACAGATGCTTATCTAGTCTTATTCACACATGATGTGCTGCCAGACTTTTTGTTAGATAGATAGAGTTGAATAAATAGGGCATCAAGGCAACTCAGTAAAGAGAGCTCAGATTTGCCATCACACAGACAGGGCATCGGCCAACGTTGTTATCTTGTATTGTGCGTGCTTGCTCTGTTCTCCCTTCTTCTAGCTCGATCCGTAGTGTGTGGGTACGGACACAACCGGTATAGTGGTCTGAGAGACTAGTGGTCTGGTCTGGAGACTAGTGGTCTGGGAGACTAGTGGTCTGGTCTAGAAGACTAGTGGTCTGAGATTAGTGGTCTGAAGACTAGTTCACTATCGTCAGTCGGTGATCCCGTGGGCCAATATGAAAGGAGTACTACGCATCGGTGTCTCTAGCCTGCGTGTCAGCGTCGATCTGGAAAAGCACCGGTCAGCAGTCAGCAACTTGTAGTAGGGCCTTGTTATTTGACACTGTAGCACTTACATTTGTATTTGATAATTATTGTGTAATCATAGCCTAACTAGGCTCAAAAGATTCGTCTCGTAATTTATAATCAAACTGTGTAATTAGTTATTTTTTTATCTATATTTAATACTTTATGTATGTGTCTAAAGATTTGATTTGATGGAGAGAGAGTGAAAAATCTAAACAATGGCCCCAGACCAGTAAAACTTTCGTGCCAATGGGACGTGTCACGTGTCGTTGTCCGTACAAAGCCTCAGTTGGCTGGCGGGGCCAGGCCACAGCCCACAGACCACAGACCACAGACCCGACGGCGACGTGCGATGCGAGACTGCAAGAGCCCGTGTCTCAGAGTCAGAAAGTTTGAGCGGATCTGAAAGCCAAGCTACCAGACAGACCAGAAAAAAAGCATTCGCTTATTACAGAAGACCACACGTGGTCAACTAAAAGACTGCAAAGAAGCAATAAGGAACGAAGCATTATTCCGAGGTCCTGCACACTTTTGCGACTCATCAGCGACTATGGGCTTCATCATCCCAGCGATCACCCCTGGTCACCGTCCAGTATGAATGTGCGGGACCATATGCATGGTCGTAACACGAGCGGTGATCTTATGACATTTCCAGATATCCAACGAGTTGCCCTTTGGCAGTTGCAGCCGCCGGGCATGGACGATTCCGTCGCAACAAAAGCCCGCGCAGCCGCCGCCGCAGCATCACCCGCGCGTCGTCCTGGACTCGCGTCGTTCGCATCGCGTACCAACCGCCGCCGCTGTCGTCCCTGTCCGCCCGCGCTGTGTGCCGTGTCCTTTGCATCGTCTCCGTCGACCGGTCGATGGTTGGCGAGCAGACGGTAGTAACTGGCGCTTGTCATGGTGTCATCTCTGTGCTGTGCGTACGACTCTACGAGAGCTCATGTAGGTTTTGACCACATGGTTTTGGTTAGTCAGCGGATGGCGGCGAAGCGGAACAAAGGACGGTTTTGGTTAGGCAGCGAATGGCGGCGAAGCGGAACAAAGGACGTACGTACGCATCCACCTTCTTCCTGCACGTGTGCTGTCCAGGCCTCCAGGGGATCTTTAGTTCGATTACTACGCGTCATTACAGTGATAGCTGATGGTTCAGGCGAATGGTAGTAGCTCGCTATCATCAGCTTTGCAGCAAGTCTCGGCTGGGATGGTCAATATCTAGTTCTAGTGCGTTGCAGTTGCAGTTGCAGTCCCGTCGTCAGCCAGAGGAGCCCAGGAGAACGAAGGTGCCTTTGTACATGTGCAGTGCAGGCAGAGTAGGGTGAAATTGGTTGCCAAGTTCCAGAGTCGACTCGGTCGCCTGCTTGGCCTCTTTTAGCACTTGTAACAGAAAGATGCCCACCAGCCCTTTCTAAGAGAAACACTAGCATCAAGATACTTACGTGCAGCTTCCGTTGCACGAATAAAGAGCGTTTGTTGGACAGGAGGAGACTATAGCTAGGGTGGCTTATTTGGCCATGCTTGTCGAGCTAGATCAGATCAGACCAGCACCCTCATCAGCTAACACTATAGATATGTGGTCATGTTTTGGTCAAAGTGTTGTACAAAGTTTACGTAACGTGACAACTCTGATAAGTTATTTTCATGTATAAATTATTTAATATAATTTAAAATGAATTGGTTCATGAATTGTTTGGAGGACATTTTTCATGATTGTTGAAACAGAAAAATACAAGTTTATTATCCCTCATGCATAGCATGTATGATTACTTTAAGTTAGCTGTTTATATATTAATAGTATAGTAGTGACAAAAGTGGGTAATCTCGAAACATCTATAGGTGTAATAATTATGACCATTTAAACTTTCATTTATATAACAAAATGCTGATATGACATAACAATGATATGGTACTTTAAGTATGACCGTGTGTGTTTTAAAAAAAAATAGTATGAACGTGTTACTAAAAATCAATTTACAGCAGTAAGTAGTCCTTGCAATTCTCTCTGGTGTGTTCGTAGTATGTAGATCGTGCTTAGCATACCTGTAGGCTGAAGTTACAGGCGTGCACCACCACGCGCCTGGCGATACAGCTCCGGCGGGTCCCTATTCAAGTTGCCTTGCGTAGCCTTCGGCCACCGTGGGTTTCTCTGTTTGCCTTTCTTCGTGAGATTTCAGAAGTAGCACAGTACACCTCTCGAGTCCCGACTGAATACATGCACGTACCCAAAACCAAACGGCATGTGCTCTCCTGTGAGCGGGGCGCACACATGGTCCAATTGTTGTGCAGGTTAGCAAAAGACAGTCGAAGTAGCTGCATTTTTTACGATAGTAATTATACTCCAGTAAATAAAGAAACAAACCAGGCAAAGATGAAGTGAGCTAGTATCACGTGACTGTCGATCGTACCCAATCATTAGGTTACACTAGTACACTGTTCGATGCTTCTTCTTTTTCTTTTTTTTAAACATCTGTTCGCTGCTATCCGATCCAGACAGAAACAGTCGTACAGACCATGCAGCGATAGTTGGAGATACCGTGTCACAGTGGTAGAATAACCGAATTTGAACTGAAGAGGAGTACTTTTTAGTGAAAGAATAATATTTTTTTCTCACAACAAATCAGCATAAGCTAACTTTCAGTGAAACGAAAAGATGTAATGTGATAATGTTTCGAATTCTGGATTGAAGCCCATAATCTGGACAGAGACCAAATGTTTAGACATGGAGCAGGGAAGAAACACAGACATTTGATGAACCTCATGGTAGACATTTTCTGAACTCACTTGCCTATATGATTTATATTAATACTACGACATCTAAACATGACCATAATAATGTGTTATACAAGAGATACAAGGCTATGCAATGCACAATTGTAGACCGATTGGATGTAAACATCGCGCATGGAGCCCTCAAAGGATTCTACGCTTCACAAAATCATATTCCATCCATCGGCTGCTTTATTGGTTGGTTTCTGGACTAATAAAGCTTGGCTGGTGTTGGTTTGTTGTGAGAGGAAAACACTATTGGTGGTTGATAAGCCCCGGGCTGAAACCAACAAACGAACAAGCTGCATGTCTTGAAACAAAATATCTTCATTGCAAAAGGTTATGAGCTGAGTTTATGGCTCCGTTTGGCTGGGTCACGCCGAATCGTTTCCATACGGTTTGTTGAAAAGAAGCACTTCATGTTTCTTTTGTTGGGGCTCAAACAGGAATGGTTTCATACCGTTCCGCTCTCCGCTCCTTATAGAATATGTATTTAGACAGACAGCCAAACGGCTCCAGCAAAGTATTCTATTTATAAGAGAATCATTTCTCCGAGAATCTGAATTTGAAGTGTTTTCTTGGAATCTGGATCCCCATCAATCGCACCCTATATCATCATCGCCATGACCGTATCATCATTAGCGATAAAAAAAAAAACAAATAAATTCAGCATGCTAGGGAATGTGTGAAACGACCTAGGGCCTGTTTGGATGCCAGCGGCTAAAATTAGCACTATATTTGGATGCTAATAAGAAGAACTCAACGTAAACTAATTTTAAAACTGATTGCATAAGCCGCGACTAATTGGCGAGATAAATTTATTAAACCTAATTGGCCCTTAATGTTTACTATAACACCGTATAGCATACTAATTATGGCCAAATTAGGGTTTAAATTCGTCCCGCTAATTTGGTTCGTTCCAGTCGCCTCTCCCAGAATACATACACACACAAGAAGAAGCAACAGGCAAAAAGAAGCAGCAGCAGTTTTCGGCCGCACGCAGTGCCCACACTAACACACGGTCGTCGTCCGTTGCTTCTCCGTTTGCTCCCCCGGCCGGTAGGTCCACTATGACACTGTCCCTCTCTCGCGCTGCTCAATTAGAGGTCGTGGTCTCGTTCGTGTGTACGGTCTCTTTCGCGAAAGCGACGAATGGAGTGTGGCAATGGCAACAATCCGCAATAGCATCTGCTGCACACAGTTCGCATCGTTTGCTGAACGATAGACGCCCCAGAAAATATCTGGTGCACAGTTGCACACAGGCGATGGTGGAACTGCATCAGTGATGCCGACGGCAATAATAACCACCAAGGCACAGAGGAATGCAACCTAACAACGAGTATATTAACTAAAGTCTTGTTTAATTCAATGATTGACTAGAATTTGGTCACTAAACTTTACTCTCTCCGTCTCAAAATATGTGTCAATTCTCATATCTCGAGAAGTCAAACGATTTTATCTTTAACTAAATATATACAAAAATAATAATTAATATTTATGGTACACAATAAATATTATTAGATTAATTGTTGAATGTATTTTTATAATCAACTTAGACTAACTTCAAATCGGCTGCTACCAGGGTATTTGGTTTGAGAAATAAGTTAGTCTATCATCTACTCGTTTCTTTCTTTTTTGTTTGGTTTCTGAATAGAATAGGTGGATGCATCATCACCTCATTCCTCACAAGCCATTAACTAGCACTAGTACGAGAAATGGATTTCACCAAATTTACAGCGTGTTTAGTTTGCGGGATCGACCAGTTTGTAATCATTCGATCCAAATACCGAGCCTAAGCGCAATGTTTGGTTTGCGTCACAGGTGTGTTCAAGCCATCCCCTGTATCTCTTGCCGCAAGGCAATCTCCAGGAGCCAACAAATTCCTCGTAAAAATGGCAAATGACCCCATGCGGAACCAACTGATGCCGAAGGGAGTAAATCTTCAAACCAAACAGGTTGTTAAAAAAGGACTCATGATGCAGTACATCATCTAGGATGGAGTGGTTTCTCAAACCAAACACTCTAGGCAATGCCAGATACTAACACCATCTGGTAACATACTTGCTCCCGCCTTGGTTAGATGACGCGCTACTAATTACAAGCCCAAAGCGTGTTTTTGACATTTACAACATTAGAATCTAAGAAGTATGTATATCCTCCATACCAAACTGTAAATTATTTTGTTTTTTCTATATAAACATAACGTGTGTTTAGATGCCTAGCAAAAATTAGAAAGCTAAAACAACTTACAATTTAAATTAAAAGGGATAGCGTTTAATCTCGCGATATATAGTGGTTGGGCCTCAATAAAATCCTGATGACATTATTACAGGTACACAATTTTGAGATGTCGGTGTCGAGCTCCACTATGAAAAATTCCGGCAGAGATACAACGCTTGCATGCCTGTCAGGTTCAGGAAGAAGATGTGCAAGGTGGGGTGAGCTTTGTCATTCTATTGCCGGTTTACCTACTGTAGCACGGATGGCCATCAGTTTGTGCGGTGTCCGTCAGGTAGCTAGGCATAGTCTAAGTCGGTTTGTCATTCTGTTAGTAAGTCCGTTAGTGACTCTGTTAGCCGGATGGCTTGTTGGGCCTTGGTCTATAAAGGCGCCTCTCCGTAATTGAAACGGTATCGATTGAATGAATACAGACTCGTTCCCGAACTCTGTTCTTTCCCTGCCTGAACTATGTGACGAGGACATCACTCATTCGCATGCATGCACCCACTGATCCTCCAAACAATATGCAAGGTCCAATGACCCAAGCTCGAATCGCCAACTAAATTTAGAGGTGAGCTCATTCTTAAGCGATCCTTTTATACTTTTAAAAATAGATTACTATCTAATGATGTTATATTTTTAGGAACATTGAAGAGGGTCATGAGAAATTTGGAGGAAGAGATGGAGGCAAAGATGACCAGCAAGGACGTCCAACACAAGCCGGAGGCCCGGTCCAATATGAATTCGAGTCTGTCTCGGCAGCAGGACCAGTCTGCCATAAACTGGTCACTCAGGACGCGTCTGGACTCCGTTTTCGACGATCCACATGTAGATGGAAAGATAATTTTATAAGGAAACCAATGGAAGTGGTCCCACATCACAATCCCTTCAGAATCGATAGGAATCGTCGAAACAAGTTAGCGTCCAGAATTTGTCAGGGTACTGCGTCACCGTATTTGGTCCAATGGGCCATGTATCGTCTTTGAGCCCGTTAGGGGAGCGCGTACAGGGTAGGCGACGACCATAAGACCTTTATAATAATGCGCCGCCGCCGCCGTTAGGTTTTGGGTTTTGCTTAGATCATTATGTCCATTGACAGTCTCCGTTCAACGGTTTGTGAGAGCCCACTTTGAGAACTTAATCATACAATCTGTAGTTTGTCCCATACTTTGAGATACGTACTTTAAGTTATTTCTTGTGTTCTTAATTTCAAAGGCATGGATTAGCATTCTTGGCGAGGTCAACCGGATTGGTGACACGGTTGATAACCAGAGGAGTTGTGGTGCTAAGGTTGCAGGGTTCAGGTCTTTCGATCTAAAGCCGGATCGGTGTGTCGTGCTTCACCTAAAACGATAGTTATCATCAACCTGACGGAAGATCGGGAATCACGTCCCCATCACTATGTTCTCCTCTCTGTATTTCTCTTCAATCTTCTCTAGATTTCTATCCGGTTCATCTTGAACTCTATCCAGTTCCAGTCTCCATTGGGTCCTTCATCCGGACCTGACAATTGGTATCCAGAGCCATAAACCTATCCCGAATTTTTTTTGGCATATCGGAGATCTCTTGCTGTGTTCATTTGTCCTGGCACCGAAGTGGCAACCATCGAAGATCCAGCAAGAAATGGCGTCATCGTTGGAGGACCTGAAGAAGTTTGATCTGCTGTCCAACAAGTTTGAGAGCTTCCTAGAAATGATGAAACAAATCTCTGGACAAGTGGAGCGGGATGGAAGCCTGGCGGATGACGGCCGACGAGTCATTCGGCGCTTTGCTTCAACGGACAACCACCGTGGCGGAGCAAGTCGATTCGGCGACGGTGCATATCCACCATCTGGAGCACCGCCAACCGCCGCCCCTGCCACCACCGCCTCTTCCGCAAGCCTTTCCCCAGCCTCACGTGTACCCGGCGGGATTAGACTTGAACCTCGCTCCTCATCCGTTACCTCACACTTCCGAGGTGGACTGCTCGGAAGCCTCGGATAGATACTACTCCCGTATGTAGTACGTACGCATCCACCTTCTTCCAGGCCTCCAGGGGATCTTTAGTTCGATTACAGTGAATCAGTGATAGCTGATGGTTCAGGCGAATGGTAGTAGCTCGCTATCATCAGCTTTGCAGCAGGTCTCGGCTCGGATGGTCAATATCTAGTTCTAGTGCGTTGCAGTTGCAGTTGCAGTTCCAGAGTTGACTCGGTCAGATCAGACCAGCACCCTCATCAGCTAACACTATAGATATGTGGTCATGTTTTGGTCAAAGTGTAGCACAAAGTTTACGTAACGTGACAACTCTGATAAGTTATTTTCATGTATAAATTATTTAATATAATTTAAAATGAATTGGTTCACGAATTGTTCGGAGGACATTTTTCATGATTCTTGAAACGGAAAAATACAAGTTTATTATCCCTCATGCATGCACGTGCACTAAATCTCTGTTGTACTATAGCATGTATGATTACTTTAAGTTAGCTGTTTATATATTAATAGTATAGTAGTGACAAAAGTGGGTAATCTCGAAACATCTATAGGTGTAATTATGACCATAAAAACTTTCATTTATATAACAAAATGATGATATGATGGAATATCTTAGTTAATTTTGATAGTGGCAGCGATAGATAATTGCTGTGCAGCTTTTAGGAATTACTTAGATTATCCATCATAATGGCAGAGTGGTTAATCCGGTTTAAATTTAGGAGGTTATTTTACTGTATACTCCATAATGGTAGATATGAATAATTTAGATATATATATTTATAGGGCTACTTCATGTTGTTTTTCGTACTATCAGAGGTAGATGCAATTTCTTAGAAAACATAATGATGAAAAATTATAATGGATTTACTAACATGATTTATGACGTCCCCTATTAGGTCATGAATTTTTAAGTTAAAACTCAACTTATACCTATAGCAACAGAAATGACAAATCTGCCAGTACCATTTATCAGCGAGCAAAGCCTGACCGTTCTAAGCTTCCCGACCTGCTCCAACCGTTGCCAGATGCGACCATGCTTGGTCTGTGATTTCTATGGATTTCATTGACGGGCTTCCAACATCTGGGAGTTCCAATTGTATTCTGTCGTGGTGGACCTGTTTTCCAAGTATTCCCATTTCCTGCCGCCGATGCATCCCTTTACAGCATCAACGGTTGCTCAGGCATTCTTGGCTCATGTCTACAAGCTCCATGGACTGCCTCGGCTATTGTCTCCGGTCGTGACAAAATTTTCACTAGCTCATTTTGACATGAATTATTCAAGTTGGTTGGTGTGGAGTTGAGAATGAGTACTGCTTATCATCCATGGTCCAATGGCCAAACGGAGCGTGTGAATCAATGCTTGGAGACGTTCTTGCGTTGTTTTGTTCATGCATGTCCCAAGTAGTGGCGTCAGTGGCTAGATCAAGCTGAATTTTGGTACAATACAACATGGCATTCTACATTGGGTCGCTCTCCTTTTGAAGTCCTCTATGGGTATCCTCCACGATAGTTTGGTATTGCTGTCAATTCTGATACTGCCATTACTGACTTGGAATCATGGCTGTCTGATCGTGCTCTCAAGACAAAGGTCATACGTCGACATCTAACCTCAGAGGATCTCTGGTTGATCTAGAGAGGGGTGAATAGGCCTATCAAAACAAACACTCAAACTTTTATCAAATTCACCCAGCAGCTCTCTGCCACTGGAGGTGGCACCGCCGACTGAGACAGACGACACCGCCACACTGCAGAACAACTTCGAGTTATAGTTCAAAATCAGTGAACGGAAACTTAGATCAGAGAAATTTCTCAGCCTACTGCAGGTATGATAGTCACAGATAAGAGCTAAAAGTTTTAGGAGCACCATACACAAGTAGATCGACTAGAAACCCTAGAAATCACCTCAACCAACAATATAAAATGCAAGTAATGTAAATCAAGCACAAGTGACACAATGATTTATCCCGTGGTTCGGCTCGCCACCAAGGCTTGTCTACCTCCATGTTGTTGAGGTTAGCCACTAAGGCTTAGGGCTTTCCAACCATTCCTCGTTCTCAAGTCAAGAGACTTAACTCTTGAGATGAGGGGTGAGTATACTAACTTCAAGAGATGGTTACAAACCTCTCAAGGTTGTCACACAAGTTGGCAAGTTCTACGGGCGACGCTCTAGCCGGCTAGGAGCCAAGCTCCAAGAGTAACAAACACAACCGCTAGCCAAAACGTGAACCAAGTGCCCTTTTAAGTTGGGGAATCAATGGACTGCTCTATAATCACGTTTTGGACCCTTTTCTCTCAAGGATTGATGGGGAAATCAATGAATTTGCTTTGTGGGCTCAAGGTCACTAATGGAGGAAGAGAGGGGGCTCCTTTTCTATTTTGGATGTGCTGAAGTGAGTAGGAGGAAGAGGATGGGTAAAAATACCCCCTCAGCCCCAACGGTCACTTAAGTCATGGTAGTGCCGCACTGCTGCAGTTCCTCTCTTCAAGTGCGGCAGTGCCACACTAGTTAAGACATCAAGGGTAAGAGTGAAGTTTTGGCCGTCTTAGCTGTGAATCTGAGGATGCATGTGTATGTTTGAGCACTTGGTAGCACATGTTAGCTTAAGCATTGTGTCCTCCTTTATAGTACGGCTTTTTCTATACTCAAATTCAAAATATAAAAGAATTTAAACCTCCTTTGAGTTTGAAGCCATCAACATTTGTAATTAGGGGATCCTCCGTTTCGTGTAGCATCCTCGAATATAAATTCCCTGCTTGTCATCTCGATAAATCTCATTTGTTCTCTTATTGCATGGTCATTATCACCAAAACCCACAATTATCTCCCTCTTTTTGGTGATTGATGACAACCCAATTAGAGCTTACAAAAGATATAAAATAAATACTGAGAATTTTCGAGCCATGAGTATAGAGCCTCACCCTAAATGTGTGAGTAGAGAATTGAATTCTCAAATTGGCATAAGAAGCCAAGATTTATATTTTAGTGAAAGTGATGGGGCTCCACCTACATCCATGCTCTTGTGGGGTGCTGCATACTGTGTCAGGTATGTAAAACGTGATGCGAATGATAGTTTTTGCACAACATGTTTTGCTGTTACAGTTGGGTGCGGCACTGCCGCACCAGAGTACGTCACTGCCGTACTTGCTGTAATAGTACAGATAAGAACAGACACCACACAACATATGATACACATAAAGATATACATTCTAGCACAATTGTATCACAAGCGACAGCATAGATTAATATATGTCAATATCCTACACATATATAAAGTACTTAAGTAGCATTATTACATAAATAGAGTTTCTAATGGACTCTCAAACTCTCACTCAACGAAGACTACTCTAAACGGATACGAACATAACTCTAGCAGCAGCAACCTCCTCTCCATGGCGTCAAAAAAGTTGTTGGCCCCTCTAATTTTCTCCCCCTTTGACATAAAGCACAAAAAAGAAGATAAGAAGAAAGACCAACACTCACTCCTCATCCTCTTGGATGGTGTCCCAATCGACATCATCCCCACCAGCGGCTCCACAAGCATCTGCAATGTCCTCATCTCCACCATCATCATCGTCGTCGTCATCGTCGGAGGAAGAAGAAGACACCACCGCCTTCCCTTGGCGATGAGTGGTCGAAGTGTGGCTCTCACGCTTGGTGCTCCTCCTCATGGACTGCAAGGTGGACCTCAAACTCGTGTAAGGATCAAGCTCTGGCTGCATCTGCTCCTCCTCCTCCTCCTCATCCTCTGAATCTGTCTCAGTAAGGCTAGGGAGGTCATCAAACCTCGGCGGTGACTGAACTGGAGAAAGAGGTGGCAGCCCTTCACGCTCACTAGCCTCCCAGTTGTCTTCACGGTTCTCCAACCGGTCCAGATATGTGGTCCTTGTAACATCAATGGTGTTACGATCTCGTTTAGCACCGCGATTTAGGTCTAAGTAAAATTTTCAAAACGAGTTTCTCGTGTTTTTAGTTTAAAATGTACTTGAGGCGATAAGCGAATCTGGTGACCCAGTTTTGTGGACTCGAATAAATACCCAAATTAAATTACTCAGTGCATAGAAATATTTAGGAATGTCCGACGACGATTCTAGCAAACGATTTGTTCTGTTAGATTAAGCATGAAAAGCAACTTTTATAAATAAAATAAAATCCATTAATAAATAAAATGATATATATATATATACTCACATGTTTATTTTGATAAGCATGCTCAGTGAAACGCTTTGGCCTAGTGACATGTTTACGTTTACGTATAGACTAGTTTTAGTCCCTAGATAAATTGATAACGTAACCGCGACAGCTGCCGTCCTGACCGTTTGGATCCCCCAAATTATTGCGTCGTTGTAACACCTTCGGTGTTACGCCTTAATCAAAACACAAAACTATATCATGAGCATCATGTTTATGTATTATTGCATGTGGTAAATGAGAAATTAAATTTTATTGCACTAATTCTCAAATTGAGCTCTAATTTCATCCTTGTCCAAATACTCTCCAGCACAGTTCAATTCACTATTGTCATCCTGATCCAACTCCAGCTCTTATTATTTTTCTCCTCCTTAATTTCCCATGCACGCTTTTCGGCACTCATGAAGCCCTTGAAGCACGCTTCAAGATACATTCTTTGGCGAGACGCAAAGCTTTTTACTTTGTCGTGTCAAGCAAGTCAAGTTGGCGAAGACATGACCGACCGCAGCAACGAGATCGCACCACGCTTGCACCATAATCTCAATCACAAGCTCGCTTGCAGCCTGCCGCACTCCTTGCTTTGCTTTCGCTCGCTTTAGCTTGCTTTGCAAATGAAGGTCAGACACATTTTTCCACACGTCAGGCTGCAGCTTCACCGAAAATACTATTCACCGTGGAAATACTGTTCACCAGAGCAACACGTCGTGCACAAGCAACGCTTTGTTACCTTTAAGCAAGCTAGTTAGCCACTAACCTTACGACACGTCGCTGTCACGCCTTCGCGTCTCCTGCCTTTAAAAGGATACGCCGAGCCGCCGAGCCATTCCGTTCTGCTGCTCACTTGCTTATCTCAAATCAAGTTTCTCTGTTCTTGCCCGTGAAAGCTGCGTCTATCGATTTCTCCCGAGCTGCAATAATCAGCTGAGGTAGCTAGTCTGCAATTGATCTTCTCATTCTCTAATGTTTCCTTGACCTGTGGTCTCCTCCCCCATTAATACCTTGACCTGCAGGAATGAACCAGCACCCCACCGCCAAGCACGTTTAGCCCAAAGCACACTCCAGTCCCGATGTGCTCGTTAAGTCCAAAGACCACTCAAAGTCCATCATATTTGAATTAATTCACTCATGACCAAAGACCACTCAAAGTACATCATTTGAATTAATTCACTCATGACCAAAGACCCACTCCAAGTCCATCACGTGAAATCCAATTCCCATGACCAGCTAGCCAAATGCTAGCTCCACCTCCAGCCTTCGCGTCTCCTGCCTATAAAGGACACGCCAAGCCCGCCGAGCCATCCCACTCCGCCGCTCACCATCTTACTCTCTAAATCGAGTTCTTCTGTTCTTGCCTGAGAAGGCTACGCTCTACCGATCTCCCTCTTCGAGCTGTAATCAACCGAGGTAGCTAACCTACATGGATTCCTTCATTCTCCTTCTTCATTATTTCTAGACTCATAGTCACGTGCTGGTCAACAAGTCCAATAGCATGATTAGCCTCCTCCGATAATATCATTTTCTTCATCTCTAGAGCTCAATTGAATTTATTTATTTATGGTGAAATAAACTTTGTTAGATTCCTAAATTCATGATCTATCTGTTAGTGTAATTAGTTCGTATGGTTCTGCAATGTTTTAGGGTTACTTATTAATTCTGGGTTGCTTGTTAGTATTATGGTTATTTAGAGAATGAAAATTTTTGTGATGCATTGGTAGAAGTGGTAGCCCTAAAATTCTTTTACAGTAGGTTCATTGTATTATTATGTGCTCACTGTAATTTTTGTGGCCTTAGAATAGGTTGATAAATATGGTAGCTAGTGCACCTTGTTTTATCATATATATAGTAAATTGATATTAACAATAAGGATGCCTTTAGTTGCTAAGGTAATACATGAAATGTTTCATACCTGTTTAGTGGGGAATAATAGGTAACTTTGCGTATTAGTCTTTAGAGTTAGCTTAGTAGCTTGGTAGATGTATTCTTATGTTAAGAGTTGTTGTTGCCGTATTACTAGGCGTTGCATCATTATTTCATGCATGTAGATAACGAGTTGGTAGAGTTCGTGTGATCATGGCGGCGAGCAGAGTACGACGAAGTCGTCGAAGAAATCTGAGGAGGAGATCCTCATGCGGGAGGGCGTTTTGGAGCCGCCCGTCATTTGACTTTTCTTGACACCATGCCCATTGAAGGCAAGCCCCCGGTGCATAACCCTATTTTGCTTTGCAGATTTAAATTATATTTGTGCATTAAGTTTAAGGAGTTGAATGAAAACCACTTGCATATATATATATATATATTTTTTATCCTATGAGTCTTACTAGTATGACAGATCGTGTAGATTGCTATGCTCTGAGGACTCGGTAGAAGTCAGTGAGTGATGGCATCACTTTCATGAGAGAGATAGGAAATATCTTAATGGATTATTATCACTTGGAAAATATAAATGGTGGAAAGGAAAAATGGTGACCAAGGCAGGGGATATGGTTTGGATATTGGTGGGTGTAAAGGTTGTGTCGCATGTGAGCCTTGGGCATGGCTTGGTTACTCTGCTTTCCCTATCCGTGTCGGTTAAGGACCGGTCGTTGCATAAGGCTCTAGGCAAGTCATAGACTTATTATCCCGAGCACATACTTGGGTATGGGCGCTTGGAAGACTTGTTGCTCTCTTGTCGCGGATCTGACTCTTTCCGGATCGACTGTCAGGGTTTTATTTTGGTGGAGGAGGTCCTTGCACCGCACTGAGTCTGGGACTCGGGGGCGGGGGCTTGGAGTCTCAGTTTGGACGATACCTGGACACCCGGGACAGGAGTGTGATGGGTTGGTCCTGCTTGTGCCTAGGATACAAGTGGGGCGTGTGTTTTTGAGGTACCCAGCTGGGGGCATTGATTCGCGAATCACCGGGAAATCTGGTACGGCTCGCTTGCGGCCTAGCACCGTAGTAAGAACTGAAAGATGAAAGATGGAATGGAAAAGGAAGTCTGATTGCTTACCACCTGCTTAAAAGTAGCACAGGTGCTTACATAGAATGGTTAGTTAATGAACCAATGTGACCATTAATAAAAATCGAATATAAGGACGCACGCTTAGTAATGCTTCCTGCAAATACAATAAACCCACAAGCCAGATAACCTTGCATATCCTTGGAATCTTTTCTTTTCTCCTGTCGGGTAAGTCTTGCTGAGTACAATTGAGTACTTACGGTTTTATTCCCCCTGTTGCAGGTGACAGGTGGATGCTAAAGCTGACTCTTGTGTGTGGATTCCTCCTGGTGGGCTCAACGAGGATTCCTTTACGTTGCGATCGTAGTTGTTATTTATAACTCTCACCAAATGCTTTTATAAATGAAAGTTTCATAATCTGTTGTCATAGTTTATATATCAATGCTTCATCATGTCATTAATAGATGTTTATTTCTGCTGTAACTCTGTTCACATGTTTATATTCCGCTGTTCAATTAAGTTATTCATAACGCTAATAATATAATTACATTCCGCTGTTATACTAAATAAATATTATACTCTAATGTTGTGCTAAAAGTGATGTAAGAAATTGTTAAGAAGGCTGTAAGCTTTATTCTCTCATTTGTGATCCTGATGGCAAAAATGTGGATTTTGGGTTCTCCCCTGGGGTGTGTCCCGACGGAAACCAGTAATTTAGTGTTCTTCCTCGAGTGTTTAGTGTCTAATGGAAGACAAGCACTCTGTGAGACATTAGATTAGGCGGTTCTACCACGAGTGGTCTCGAGGCGCAAATGAGGAAATAAGGCTTCAAAACCTTTTCTAAACTAAAATTTGACAACCTATTTTTACAAAAAAGGTTAGGGCGTCTTTATGCGAAGTTATATAAGTAAGCCCTATTACTATGGTTATGTATCCAGGATAGATGGAACTCTCACGGCTTTAGATAGGATTAATCAATTTCTCTGCGGTACACTACTCGAGCATAGTTCGATATTATTGATTAGCTACGGAGAGAGAACGATGTGCCAAAAATCTGAGAAGCTGTTGCCCTATATGCTGGCAACAATGGAAGGACGTATAGGGCGTACATTCATGCATATCCCGTTTGTGCATTGTAGCGCTTGTATTGCTTGTAGATATGCCCTCCATAGGTGTCACGCGTGTCGTATTGTGCACGTCGACTCGTTCTGTTCGAGTTAGAGTCCGCCTTTGTGGCCGTCTTTCGCGTTTGCCGTGGTTCACACTGTCATGACCCATGTCTCCCCGTACCCTTTTTCTCGCGCTCTTGTCGGACCCTTGCCCTGCAAATGTCGTACTAGTCAATAATGGCATCGCAGCGTTGCTCACCTCGAATCACGAGGAGTTTGGTCGATTCATTCATAGTGATCCCGCGCAGGAACCCTAGTGGACCGCGCCAGGACCACTGAATGCTCCGCCTTTATAAGAAGAGCTTGGCTTAGCCATTGGTATCACCACTCAGCGCACGTTACCTCGCTTAGCTTTTCCTTTGAGCCAGCTTTTCGCTCAGCCTTCCTCACAACCACTTCCAGAAATGGCAGGAGCCTGGGTTAGTATCTACTGCCTGAACATTGAGGGTTTTCCCAAAATCCTGCATACCACCTTGCAAAAGCTCAGGGTCAGAGATCGTCCCGAGTATGAGGGCCGTGAGTATGAGGAGCATGGCACCAAGCGGTGTGAGGTTACCATCTACATCGGGAAGAGTGAAGAGTTCCCCGACCTCACTGAAGCCTGGAGTGTGACCGCAAGCGGATTTCGCTTCATCGACACCTACCAGGTTGTGGCCCGCAAAGCCTTGCGGTAACTTTGCCAGATCTATGAAGAGCCCATTGCCCGTACCCCCATGCGGTTCTTTCCACCTTTGGACAGGAATCGGCGGGCATGGAAGGCTCGCATGGAGGCTCTACAAGGGTGGGATGCGTAAGAGGACAGTCCTACCATGGTGCACTTGACCACGTACCTGCTTGCTCTAGATGAGCAGTATGACCGGCAAGCCTTGGAACTGAGGAGCTACGTCCATCGAGCCAAGGAAGCCGAGATCTTCAACCGGATGCTCCAGGTGCAACTCGCCGAAGCGCATGCCAGTACCGCAGCTGCTAAGAGCCAGGAGACTGCCATGTCGGAAGCCCTGAAGGAGGCTGAAGACCGGCATGTTCGTCATCTGCGTGCGGCCTATCTTGTCACTAGGGCCAAACAGAGGACGCTGGCTGCTGAAAGGCAGGATGCCCCGATCTTGGAAGGGATCCCTATCCACCCGTCAGAAAGAAGAAGAACTGGTGTTGCAGCACCGCCAACACCTCCACCCTCGAAAGTGTCAGAAGTCGAGCCCTTGATTCCTCTCACTCAGCCATTGCCACGAGAAGATGTAGATTAGTTGTCTTGGGATGCTGTATCCGTAGTAGTAGTGCTTTTCGTCACTGTCCTCTGGTATTGTATTCTTGCCGTTGTTGTTCGTCCATAGCTGTTGAGATCATCTGCCAGTAGGGAAGGTGAATGCTGTATCGTGAATGGGAGCCTGAATGCCTGTATGATGTACCCGTATAAGACTATTGGAACATGCATTTTATTTAGTTCACTATGTTTATTGCGTTCATCTACCTTAAGTTTGTTAGATGTGCTTAAGAGTTTCATGGGCGATATTAAGCGGGTTATAAGAGAAGTTGACATTCAGATGTCAACAGATCAGCCGTGATTGGGTATTATTGGACACTGTATCGACTAATTGTGGATGTTCCAGCAGAACACTTGAATCGCTTTAAAACAAATGCACTGTTGGATTTGAATTCCTTGTCCCTTGTTGTGAAGGGAACCTTTGTTGTTTGAATTTTCCCTTGTAATACTCCCCTTATTCTGTGGTATGTGACCCCACTGCTTTCATGGCGTGTAAGTTGGTAATAGTTGCTTGGTTAAAAGCTTATGGTGCCGCGATGAAACCGAGGGCCCCCTGTGGAACAGCTGCCACATGGTGACGCTGCTCGGCACGCGCTGGTATCGAGGTTGTTCACTAAGTACCTTTACCAAGTTACATCGCCATACCCCTTTTGCTACAAATAATTTCCTTGGAAATATTCAGGTGTTCAAACGGGAAATCCACAACAGGTTGATGACATAGTGTTCTCTCAAGGTAAGCAAGAGGAGGTGGTTTTGGAGGAAGTAAGGATGACATGGTCTCAGTCTACATGAAAGACATACGTGGTCGAGTAAAGGAAAGAAAAAGAAGAGTAGTAAGGGAAGTTAGCCTGGGATAGTCGGGAGTAATTGTAAAAGCCTGAGTGGATGTCATGTCTCAAGCCTGGTTTAGTTGATCGCGCTACGCATGCTGGGTCATTTTGTTGCGTGCCCTGCGAACGCTATCTGTATCAGGCCCTTAGCTCCCCATTCTCGCGTGGCCACGATATCGTGCCGCACTCACCGTCCTTGTGCACTGTGCGTTTTCCTTTTCCCCAGCATCCGGTCGGCTCTCGACTCCCACAACTCGTCCCCCTGTACCGGACCCCCCATCCTCTCCCTTCTTTCTCCTTTTGAGGACAAGACCGCCCGCACGCTTGCCTCGTCGAGCGGACCTCTCCCTATCCTCTCCTTTATTTCCCCTCTATCGCTCGCGCAGGAAGTGCACCATGTCCGATCTTATCTCCACAGCATGAATCGTCTGTGTATCCCACCCCCGCCGCATCCGCTTCCAATGTGTTGCTCCCCACCTCCGTTCGCCGCTATAAGATCCCATTGGTCCTTGCTCTTCTTCTTCTTCTTCTTCATTCCATTCCCTCACATTTAGAGCAGAGCTATGAGATCCAGTCGTCACTCGTGGAATTAGGTTCGTCAGTCTGAGGTGATGGTGTAATCTAAGGAGAAGAAAGGATCCAGTTTGTCGAAGAAGTTCAAGTTCCCTTGGGGTAGTCAACCTTAGGGTTCACGATGTTTTACTTCTCCGTCGACTGTTTCTGGAACTGTTGGTGCTACGCCATGTTTTGGATAATCATTATCTTGTTGTTTCTCCATTGCCCTCGTCTATCTCGACTTCTGGATTAAGTCTCAGCTGTACCAGGTTCCTCTTAACCATGTATCCCTAGATCCCCATGTGGTTTAGTATTTGAAGTCATGTAATCTTTCGTGTAATCCCTGATCTACGGAATGAGATCACGTTTTCCCCTCTTCTGGTTATTGCTTCGAATCTCGGGACGAGATTCTTTTTAAGGGGGGTTGGTTGTAACACCACTGGTGTTACGATCTCGTTTAGCACCGTGATTTAGGCCTAAGTAAAATTTTCAAAACAAGTTTCTCGTGTTTTTAGTTTAAAATGTACTTGAGGCGATAAGCGAATCTGGTGACCCAGTTTTTGGACTCAAATAAATGCTCAAGTTAAATTACACAGTCTGTAGAAATATTTAGGAATGTCGAACGACGATGCCTTCGAACGGTTTGTACTGTTAGATTAAGCATAAAAAGCAACTTTTATAAATAAAATAAAATCCATTAATAAATAAAATGATATATATATACTCACGTGTTTATTTTGATAAGCATGCTCAGTGAAACGCTTTGGCCTAGTGACATGTTTACGTTTACGTATAGCCTAGTTTTAGTCCCTAGATAAATTGGTAACGTAACCACGACAGCTGCCGTCCTGACCGTTTGGATCCCCCAAATTATTGCGTCGTTGTAACACCCTCGGTGTTATGCCTTAATCAAAACACTAAACCATATCATGAGCATCATGTTTATGTATTATTGCATGTGGTAAATGAGAAATTAAATTTTATTGCACTAATTCTCAAATTGAGCTCTAATTTCATCCTTGTCCAAATACTCTCCAGCATAGCTCAATTCACTATTGTCATCCTGATCCAACTCCAGCTCTTATTATTCTTCTCCTCCTTAATTTCCTATGCACGCACTTTTCGGCACTTTCGCAAAGCCCTTGAAGCACGCTTGATATATTCTTTGGCGAGGCGCAGATGCTTTTTACTTTAATCGTGTCAAGCAAGTCAAGTTGGTAGCACATGACCGACCGGCGTGATATCGCACATGTTGCACCTTAATCTCAATCACAAGCTCGCACATTCCATTGCGCCTCAAGCTTGCTTTCATTGCTCGGTTGCTTTACAAATGAAGGTCGGACACATTTTTCCACGTCGGTTTGTAACCGTAGGAAATCTCCTCACCGCAGAATACATTCACCGTGGGAATTACGTTCGTTGTGGAGACACCGGTCACATGCAGAAAAGCACCGTTGTTCACAAGAGCAACACGTCGTGCACAAGCGGTAGACTTTGTTACCTTTAAGCAAGCTAGTTAGCCACTAACCTTATATACGCGTCGTTATATATATACTTGATCAGCGTCTCCTACCTTTAAAAGGATATGCCGAAACACAGAAGCCATTCCGTTAAGTTGCTCACTTGCTTATCTCAAATCAAGTTTCTAATGTTCTTTGCAATAATGAAAGCATTGCGTCTATCGATTTCTCCCGAGCTGCAATAATCGGTTTGAGGTAGCTAATCTGCAATTGATCTTCTCATTCTCTAATGTTTCCTTGACATGTGGTCTCCTCCCCATTAATTCCTCAACTTTGCATGAATGAACCAAAGCACCCACCGCCAAGCACGTTTAGCCCAAAGCACACTCCAGGTCTGATGTGCTCGTTAAGTCCAAAGACCACTCAAAGTCCATCATTTGAATTAATTCACTCATGACCAAAGACCACTCAAAGTACATCATTTGAATTAATTCACTCATGACCAAAGACCCACTCCAAGTCCATCACATGAAATCCAATTCACATGACCACACTAGCCAAATGCCGGCTCCACCTCCGACCTTCCGTCTCACGCCTATAAAGGACACGCTAAGCTCAGGATGCCGAGCCATCCCACTCTGCCGATCACCATCTTACTCTCTAAATTGAGTTCCTCTGTTATTGCACAGGAAGGCATGTGCTCAATTGGAAAATATATATCTTTATCCTATGAGTCTTACTAGTATGAAAACCTTGCTTGCATATATATATTTATCCTATCCTATGAGTCTTACTAGTATGGCGGGGATCGTGTGAATTGCTATGCTATAGGACTCCGGTAGAAGTCAAGTGATGGCTGTCACTCGCGAGAGATTGGAAATATCTTAATGGATTATTACCACTTGGAAAATATAAATGGTGGAAATAAAAAATGGTGACCGGGCAGGGATATGGTTTGGGTATTGGTGGGTGTAAGAGGTTGTGTCGCATGTGGGCGTGGGGCATGGCTTGGATACTTTGCTTTCCACTATGTGTGTGTTTAGGACCCGGTCGTTGCATAAGGCTCTAGGCAAGTCACAGACTTATTATCCGAGCACATACTTGGGTATGGGTGCTTGGAAGACTTGTTGCTCTCTTGTCGGATCTAACTCTTTCGGGACCCATTTATCGGGGTTTTATTTTTGTGGAGGAGGTCCTTGCACATGCCTTGAGTTCGGGACTCGGGGGTGGGGCTTGGAGTCCTAGTTTGGACAATACACGGACACCGGGACAGAGAGAGTGATGGGTTAGTCTGCTTGTGCACAGGGTACAAGCGGGCGTGTGTTTCGAGGTACCCAGCTGGGGCATTGATTAAATGAATCGCAGAAAATCCAGTGCGACTCATTCTGTGACCTAGCACCATAGTAAGAACCGAAAGATGAAAGATGGAATGGAAAAAGGAAGTTTGATTGCTTACCACCGCTTGAAAGTAGCACAGTGCTTACATAGAATGGTTAGTTAATGAACCAATGCGGCCATTAATAAAAATCGAATATAAGGGCCTTGCAGCTTAGTAATGCTTCTGCAAATACAATAAACCCACAAGCTAGATAGCCTTGCATATCCATGGAGTCTTTTACTTTCCTCTTGTCAGGGATAAGTCTTCTTTGAGTACAATTGAGTACTCAGGGTTTTATTCCCCCTGTTGTAGGTGACAGGTGGATGCTAAAGCTGACTCTTGTGTGTGGATTCCTCCTAGTGGGCTCAGCGAGGATTCCTTTATGCTGCGATTGTAGTTGTTATTTATAACTCTCACCAAATGCTTTTATAAATAAAAGTTTCATAATATGTTGTCATAGTTTATATATCAATGCTTCATCATGTCATTAATAGATGTTTATTTCGTTGTAACTCTTCTGTTCACATGTTTATATTCCATTTGTTCTATTAAGTTATTCATAACTCTCGATAATATAATTACATTACGATATTATACTAAATAAATATTATACTCTAATGTTGTACTAAAAGTGATAGAAATGGTTAAGAAGGTTGTAAGCTTTATTCTCTCATTTGTGATCATGATGGCAAAAATGTGGATTTTGGGTTTCTCCTCAGGAGTGCACATGAAGCGGAACCGAGTAATTTAGGGTTCTCCCTCGAGTGCTTAGTGTCTAATGGAAGACAAAGCACTCCTATGAGGCATTAGATTAGGCGGTTACGCCCGCAGATCCTCATTGCATAGGTGCATGTGGTGAAAATAGCCTTGATCCACTTCCCAAACTTCTCCATCTTCTTTTCCTTGTGCGATGCCTAGAGCGGGGCGACTCGAGCATGCCCACAAAGCCCGATGGAGAGGCGTCTCACTTTGCCACTGCTAGCACACCTCCTCGGGTCTTCTCAATCTTGTGAGCCAGTGTGAAGACCATCTTTCTCAAATTTGTAGCTAGTGACCCTCTCAATCATAAACATGAGATAGGGGCATAGGGTATCCCCTTTCTCCCATCCTCCTCTATATGCGTTCCTCGAGCTCATGCCACATGAAGCGAGGGACATTAAACATGTCACCTCCAGAAGCAAATCTAGCAAGCACATTCCTTACATATCCATTAAGATCAGAAGCTGCTCCATCCTTGGGAGTGATAGTGTACACGATCAAATTGTTCGAGAATGTAATAATAGCTCTTGGACCATGGCGACCTTCCACTTCCCATCTCAGCTTCTCCTATCAATCCACATATAGGCAATATCATGGATCTTAGCTCTAGCCTCATCATGAATGTAAGTGAAATCCCATTGCTCCTCTCTCCAAAACCAAGGATCCAGCTAAAAATCACAAAATCAACTCTATAATGACGTCCCTCAGTCATCCAGTGAATCTCATCAGTGTAGATGCTATAGAAGAAAGTGGCATGGCTGGCTAGCACTTCTTCATTCCAATTATATAAAAGCTCATAATGTCGGTGAGGCCAAACAACTCACAAGCCTTGATCACCTTATTGAACTCAGGCTCATTCTTTCCTTCATCTCCTCCCAA